>OY755038.1:84748431-85348431 GCA_963576565.1 Aspidapion aeneum | reverse complement strand
CAACCTTCAGCCCTTGAAACCATCTTTGGCTGGGTCGTCATGGGAAAAGTGGACGAAGTAGGTAGTCTTACGGAACGAACCAGTTGTTTTTTAACGAGTCATTCACCTCCTTTGGAGGTCATTATCCCTAGGTTTTGGGAAATCGAACATTTGCCTAAAAAACAAATCTTATCAAAGGAGGAAAAACAAGCGGAATCAATTTTTACTGCGAGTGTCGTACGGCAACCGAGCGGTAGATTCATGGTAGATCTTCCGTTTAAAGATAAAATAAACCCTGACCTAGGAAATACTTATCCGCAAGCTTATCGTAGATTTTTACTTCTAGAAAATAGATTACTCAAAAATCCTGATCTGTACACTGCCTATTCAAGTTTCATGCAAGACTATATCGATTCGAATCATATGAGTCTAGTTTTATCTAGTCAACCAAAAGTCGACGTATCATGTTTTTTGGTACATTATTGCGTACTAAAGCCGGAAAGCTTAAGTACAGGATTAAGGGTAGTCTGGGATTGTTCGGCAGTCGCCCCAAAGAATATTAGTCTCACTGACACGTTGTTATCTGGACCGAAGCTTCAAAAGGATATTGCTTCTTTACTCCTTACGTTTCGTCTTAATACTATTGCCCGCATTGCTGATATCAAACAGAGGTTCCGTCAAGTCCTTATCAATCCTTATCACCGTCCTTATCAAAGGATATTGTGGAGGTTTTCTCTTTCAGTGTGGGAACTTTCTACTGTCACTTTTGGCATGACATGCTCACCCTTTCTAGCCATGCGTACATTAAATGAGCTGGCAGAGAGAGAGAAAAGTAACGTTTTTCTATGGCTAGTACTGTTCTAAAAACGTCAATTTACATCGACGATATCTTGGGAACTAGCCCTTCGCTTTCTGAAGCTCTTTCCCTTCAAACGGAACTCAATGATTTGTTGAAGTCGGGAGGATTTGAACTTAAAAAATGGGCAAGCAATTGTCCTGAGTTATTAGCAACATTGCCAGAATCCGATCGTCAAATGCCTCTCTCTTTTGACAAGGAGGAACCCCACTTTATCAAAGTTTTAGGACTTCAATGGCATCCAAAAAACGACATTTTTTCTTATCAATGCCGAATGAAGGACAAACCCCCAACCAAACGTTCTATTTTATCTATCATAGGGACAATCTTCGATCCCTTAGGTTTTCTTTGTCCCTTGTTGCTACAAGCAAAATTTGTTTTGCAACAGTTGTGGATATCGAAAATAGGCTGGGACGAAGAACCAGATTCTTCTATCATCGACTCTTGGAACAAACTTCGTTCTGAATTCCCGCTTCTTTCCAATTTTCAATTACCCCGACAAATCAAACTGTCAAAAACCAATACCTGTCAAATCATCGGCTTTTGTGACGCTTCAATTCGAGGCTACGCAGGCGTCGTATATTTTCGTGTAGAAGAGGAAAACAATATATCTGTTTCTCTGATATCTGCAAAATCTAGGGTCGCGCCTATAAAGTCACAAACTTTGGCTAGGCTAGAACTCCTAGGCGCATTTCTTTTAAGGGAATTAATTGACTTCGTTTTATCTAGCTATGAAGGAAAATTAACTTTTACAAATATCGTTACTTTCTGCGATTCGCAAGTCGTATTGCACTGGCTTTCATCCCCTCCTAATTGCTGGCAAACCTTTATTGGAAATCGAGTCAGTAGAATCCAAGAAATCATTCCCTCAAACTCATGGCGCTACATTCCTTCTGCTTTAAATGCAGCCGATATTGCGTCACGAGGGGCCACCCCTTCACAGGTCATTTCACATGACATGTGGTGGAACGCACCGTCGTTTTTGTGGTCTCCCGAAAACGAATGGCCCGATTTTCATAAATCAAAAATGCCGATTGATTTCGGAGATATTAATCTGGAGGAAAAGCCAAAGGTCTGTTGCAATGCGATAATTGACGTTAACTTCTTAGATCAGCTTCTTATCAAATATTCATCCATATCAAAAATTCAACGTATCATTTGTTATGTCCTTCGAATAGTTAACCTTTTTCAAAACCATTCCTATCAAAAACCCACTAAGCCACCGGACCAAAAAATTATTTTTGAAAATATTGTTTTTCATACCACCGGTGAGATGCAAAGTGCGTTATACCTTCTTATCAAACGCGTTCAAGGTTCTTGCTTTTCTGAGCTTTTTTCCGCGTTATCTAAGGATAAACCAATACCGAAACTTTTTCGAAAACTTTCACCTTTTCTTGATGAAAATAATATCATTAGAGTCGGTGGCAGATTACAAAAATCTGACCTTTTGTCTTATTCTGCAAAACACCCCGTCTTACTTTCGAGTAACCATCGTTTAACTACTCTTCTTATCGAGTCCACTCATCGACAATACCTTCATCCTGGGTTTAAAACATTACATAATCTGCTTTTACAGCAATTTTGGATATTATTTGCCAGACTGGCAATTCAAAGAACCATATCCAAATGCTTGCAATGTTTTAGAATCAACCCTAAACCCTATAGACCGCCCGTAATGAGTTCACTTTCCGCTCATCGAATCAATCAACTTAAACCTTTTTCGAGTGTAGCTATTGACTTTTGTGGACCTTTCTTTGTGATTCCTTATCGTTACCGTGGTTGTAAAGCTTTCAAGTCGTATGTCTGTGTATTTGTCTGTACGGCCACACATTGCGTGCATTTGGAATTAACCATGGAACTGTCCACCGAAGGGTTTGTAGGTGCATTCCATCGATTCATTACCAGACGTGGAAGCGTGACGCAATGCTGGGCAGATCAGGGCAGTAATTTTATAGGGTTTCGTAACCAATTACTTGATTACGCAAGAAGTGCGTCCACCAGACTTTCTATTCGTTGGCATCTGGGACCTCCTCTCAGTCCACATTTCAATGGCCTGGCAGAAGCTGGCGTCAAAAGTTTTAAAACTCACTTTGTTCGAGTAGTCGGCGACCAGAAGTTGTCCATCATGGAAATGTCCACCCTTACATGTCGCATAGAAGCCGTACTTAATAGTCGCCCTTTATCTCCTGCCTCTTCAGACCCACACGATCTTCAACCTCTTACTCCTGGGCATTTTTTGACCCATGAACCCCTTAATTCAGAAATTCCGGAGTCAGATTTGTCCGAGGTTCCCCTAAATCGGCTCTCGAGATGGCAACTAATCCAAAAACTACATAATGATTTTTGGAAAAGGTATTCTGTAGAGTATTTGCATACGCTACAACAGCGACACAAGTGGGCTGATTCGTCCCCAAATATCAAATTGAATGATTTGGTTATCATAACGAGTGATCACATCCAATCACCTTTGAAATGGCCAGTTGGTCGGGTTCTCGAATTGCATCCCGGCGGAGACGGTCAAGTGCGTGTAGCGACGGTACAAACGGCTACCGGTGTTTACAAGCGGCCAGTTGTAAAACTGTGCCTCTTGCCGAATTAAAAGTAATTTTAATTTTTTCTACCTATTAAAGTCAATTATTACAATAGGTAATTCTTTATTATTATTTTGTTTGTTTGTTTTGACTTTTTCGGGTTTTCGTTATCTCTAAATAAACTTACGCTACTTATCTGTTTTTTATTCATTTATATTTATCGGTCGATCATTTTTCTTATATCTATATCTGTCCGGCTGATATTCTAAAATTGTGTGTTTTGGAGGGCAGTTATGTTAGCTCCCGCTAAATTTCGCGGTTGTTTGTAAATTTTAAAACCACACAATTGTATGACAAACAGAGTACATTTTTCGCGCATTGGACATGCGCACCAAGAATCAGTGAGATCCTTTTCTACCGCCTCGAGAAAATGGCGTGTTAATTTCTTTCTCCAACATTTACAAATTTCTACACTTGAAAGTGCTCGATTTTGGTGTACTGAAGCATAGAACTAGAAACTTCAGCCCTTCAGCTACGTGGTGCCATCATTAGATCCAGAAAGGGGCCCCTGCAACGTGGAGAAATTGGCTGCAAACTGGTGAGTGCTTTGTTTCTAATTTCCGTTGTGTGGTACCAGCAATTAACTATGGACCTTTTGATTATTTCGTGATTTCATATCAATATATTTATGTCTGTTCGCGCTTTCATTAATTAAAATATATACAGTCCACTGCAGTTATCGTTTTTCTACCTGCGGGCAAACATGTGAGGCGATTAGTCTATCCATCTTTAAAATGTCGAATGTACACTTTGTCTTTAATTTTAACCGGTTTATTTACGTTCATATAGGGGACGGTTTTTCAGAGTTCAAAATGTCTTTCTTGTCATCGTCGTTCCACCTCAAAAACGGTTTCCCCAGTAAAACACACACTGCATCGTACACAGGGAACATTATGCAAAATAATTCAAACAGAAACCGAATCAGAACACACAGATTAGCAAGAAACCCAGGCGACCTAACCGAGCCGTTTACTGTGACCAGAAAATATTTAAATGATGTACGCAGGCTCAACACCCTGAATCGCTGCCCTGCGAAAACATGCGACATTGTCATGGCACCCAACGAAAGCCTTCACCCCGCGGCATATTGAGTAGACACAGGCGAACGAGAAACAAAATCGCTTCAACAATGCTTGTCTGTATGCTATGCCCGCATTCTCTGCACTGTAGAATTCCATAGCTATATGTTTTGTTGCCTGCCAATTGCAAAATATGGAAAGAGAGGACGATGTCGCTATAGAATTCAACAGTACAGAATCCGCGGCGGGGAACGCACACGGCTTTTTATCAATTAATAGGTAATAAGGTAACTAACCGCTCGTTCTGTTTTGCTGATGCGGCGCGGCTCCAATTTTTAATTTCTTGTCTTACCTTAGATTCTTATATTATTTTATTTAGTCTGAACAAATGAGGTGAAGCAGTGCTTCACCCGTCATAGGGCGAGCCGCCACTGCTGAACTCTGAAATTAAGAACCAAACGAAAATAAAATGCGCCGCAGGCGAACATTTTAATAAAAGTTAATTAAATTTTGAGAACAAAATTAAACAAAAATATGTTGATTTTAAGTTAAAATTTA
Source organism: Aspidapion aeneum (assembly GCA_963576565.1). Classification (NCBI taxonomy): domain Eukaryota; kingdom Metazoa; phylum Arthropoda; class Insecta; order Coleoptera; family Brentidae; genus Aspidapion; species Aspidapion aeneum. Next base: position 85,343,428 of record OY755038.1, on the reverse strand, counting down.
GTTTAACAACAAGTTTTCTGTAACATTTAAGTTACAAATTTATTGCCGCTTAAAAAAGATGGTATTACTAGAGCCGCTGGGGCCCCTTTTACGCCTAAGCCCCGGGCACTACCCCGGTTTGCCCAACGATAACTACGTCACTGTATAGTAGGTAAGTCTGAAAATATTTAGAAGGACTAGAAATGTTCTGAAAAATTCTAAAAAGTGACAAGCAACAAATAAATTTCAAAAAACTCGTGTAGTAATAAAGGCTACAAAGGGTACAAACGCAATTAGCGTTGATCTGGCCTAAAAGGCAGAAGAGCTGTCGTAGGTCATGGGTGGTTTGTTTCTTTTTATATGTAATCGATATGTATAGCAGTTTATTTTCGCCTGCTGTTGTTCTAGTTTCTCTCGTATCTCGGTGGATGGCGCTTCTTGCGAGAGTTTTCTCACTATTTACATAGGATTAGAGACAAAACCGTCTAATTAACTGCGCAAGGGTGTCACATTGATCAAGCAGTGTTCTGAGGAATCCCATAAGGACGAAACAGTTAACTGTCAACACTTATTAGGTGTCCATTAGATCTTGGATGCCCGTGTGGTTAAGCTTTCAAGCTACCCACGGAAAAATATTTGAGAAACAAAAACTTCTTTGTACCCGATTAGCCACGAAGCTTGTTTGATTTTTAAATTCACGGGTACTAAATTTCACGTTTGATAATTTTTATCTATAACAATTTAGGGGCGTCCGTAAATTAAGTTAATTTAGAAAAATAAAATTTATCGTAATTTTTCAACTTACCCTCGTATCTCAGCTCGACGATCTAAAATACGTGAAGCGGTTAGTGGACATAATTCCTCACTAGTAGTGGGTCTTAGCCATGCCAACGGAAATCGGTCACAGCGCTGATTTTAGAAAATACAAATAATATAAAATTTATGGTAAATTTTCAACTTACCCTCGTATCCCAGCTCGACGATCTAAAATACGTAAAACTGTTAGTGGACATGATTCCTTACCGATAGTGGGTCTTAGCCATGCAAACCAAAATCGGGCGCAGCGCTGATTTTAGAAAATACAAATAAAATAAAATTTATGGTAATTTTTCAACTTACCCTCGTATCTCAGCTCGACGATCTAAAATACGTGAAACGGTTAGTGGACATGATTCCTCGCTAGTAGTGGGTCTTAGCTGTGCCAACGGAAATCGGGCACAGCGCTGATTTTAGAAAATACAAATAAAATAAAATTTATCGTAATTTTTCAACTTACCCTCGTATCTCAGCTCGACGATCTAAAATACGTGAAGCTCTTAGTGAACATAATTCCTTACTGATAGTGTGTCTTAGCCATGCGAACGGATATCGGGCACAGCGCTGATTTTAGAAAATACAAAGGAAATAAAATTTATCGTAATTTTTCAACTTACCCTCGTATCTCAGCTCGACGATCTAAAATACGTGAAGCTGTTAGTGGACATAATTTCTTACTAATGGTGGGTCTTAGCCATGCAAACCGAAATCGGACGCAGCGATTTTAGAAAATACAAATAAAATAAAATTTATGGTAATTTTTCAACTTACCCTCGTATCTCAGCTCGACGATCTAAAATACGTGAAACGGTTAGTGGACATGATTCCTCGCTAGTAGTGGGTCTTAGCTGTGCCAACGGAAATCGGGCACAGCGCTGATTTTAGAAAATACAAATAAAATAAAATTTGTCGTAATTTTTCAATTTACCCTCGTATCTTAGCCCGACGATCTAAAATACGTGTAGCTGTTAGTGGACATCATTCCCTACTGATGGTGGGTCTTAGCCATGCCAACAGAAATCGGGCACAGCGCTGATTTTAGAAAATACAAATAAAATAAAATTTATCGTATTTTTTTACCTTACCCCCGTATCTTAGCTGGATGTTCTAATATAGAGAAATGTGTTGCTAAAAAAAATTTCATACTACTACTAGGTCACATTCACCTCAGCACCAATCGTACTCAACATTGATTTTAGACAATACGATTTATCTTCATTTTTTAACTTACCCTCGTATCTTAGTTTAATGATTTAACTCACTCAACAGCGCATCTAATTTCCAGTTATGTCTGCACGTCTCAATTATATCACAACTATCTTATCAATCCAATGGTTGGGGCATTATTTTCCTATACAACATTTTACTGGTGAAACTATAAGTTTCTGACTCTCCCCCGTAATACCAGGATAGACAATTTCCATTTTTTAGTAATATCCGACTGCCTTAGCATCATAAAAAATTCTTATGTACTTAAAATATGAAAATAAGAATATACATCAAAAACGAACTGGTCCACTGTAATTTAAATGAATCTGAATCTGAATCTGATGCTAACTTCCACCACGTGTAAAGTAGTTACGAATTTTCAAAAAACGTCGAAATTTCCACTCACTCACTGTCTCGCTCATGTATAGATCATCAAATTTCTACTGTACTTCCAGACATGCTACAAAGCTGAAATTTGGCAGACTGATAGAAATTATGACCAAACCTCTGGGAAAAATAAAAAAACCCCAAAATTTTAATTTACTCCCCTCCCCTATACATTTAAAGTTATATAAAAGTAGCATCGCCCACTTCCAGAAATGCTAGAGAGTTGAGCTTTGGCAGACTGATAGGAACTATGATAAAACTATAGGAAAAAATCAAAAAACCCCAAAATTTTAATTTACTCCCCTCCCCTATACATTTAAAGTTATGTTAAAGTAGCATTGCCCACTTCCAGAAATGCTAGAGAGTTGAGCTTTGGTAGACTGATAGGAACTATGATAAAACTATAGGAAAAAATCAAAACACCCCAAAATTATAATTAACTTTCCTTCCCTATAAATGTAAAGTTAAGTAAAATTAACATTGCGTACTTCCAGACATGCTAGATAGCTGAGCTTTGGAAGACCGATGGTAACTATGATAAAGTTATAGAAAAAAGTTAAAACACCCCAAAATTCTAATTTACTTCCTTCCCCTATAAATGTAAAGTTATGTAAAAGTAACACTGCCCACTTGCAGAAACGCTAGAGAGCTGAACCTTTTAAGACTGAAAGACAATATGGTAAAACTATATGAAAAAATTTAAAAACCAACATTTTAATTTACTTCCCTCTCCTATAAATGTAAATTTATATAAAACTAACATTGCACACTTCCAGAAACGCTGGAGAGCTGAGCATTGGAATGCTGATAGAAATTATGATAAAACCATGTGAAAAAAATCCAATATTTTCATTTACTCTCCTCCCCTATACATATAAAGTTATGTAAAATTAACATTATGCACTTTAAGAAACGCTAGAGAGCTGAGCTTTGGAAGGCTAATAGGAACTACGATAAAACCATGGAAAAAAATTTAAAAACCTCAAAAATTTAAGTAAGGCATTGCAAAAGTTTTGAACAATATTCCGCATATTTTACTACTTTAAAAATTAAGTATTATCCAATTCCTTTAAAAAAGAAGTGAAATCATAACAAAAACATTTCATGTAAAAAAAGGCCAAGTACGCGAAAATGGCATTCCGTAAAAAGAATTGAGATAAAAGTAAAGCCAAGTTCTCCAATACAAATTTCAAAATGAAAGGTTCTTACTAGTTTGGAAATATTTTTCTAAAGTTGGCTATTACGGCTGTAAATGACTCTTAGGCACAGTGCTAAATTGAACATAAAGAAGTTTGACTGTAATAGCAAAGTTTAAAAAAATATTTCCAAACTAGTAAGAACCTTTCATTTTGAAATTTGTATTGGAGAACTTGGCTTTACTTTTATCTCAATTCTTTTCACGGAATGCCATTTTCGCGTACATGGCCTTTTTAGCTCACACATATACTATACTATAGTAGTGTGAGCTATGGTGATCCTAATTTTTTCGAGAAAAAAAAAGTTGCTCTGATTTCAAAAATTTTTATATATCTTCGCGTTTCAGATGATTTTGAAACTTTTTTGTTGCGCCGTCTGTCTGTCTGTCTGTATGTCTGTCTGTCTGTCTGTTTGTCTGTATGTCTGTAACGACCCACGCGCATAACTCAAAAACCGCTTGGCCGATTTTAATGAAATTTGATACCTAGGCTGGGTCTTGGGTCGAGATGGTCCCATTTAAAAATAAAAAAAAATCCACCGAACACAAACCAAATAAAAGGGTGGGGGTAAATTTCAAAAATTAGAGTTTATGTGAAAATATGGCGTGTGTGATATCAAACGAAAGGTAATTGAGTTTGGAGTTAAACAAAATACATTTTAATTTATTTAAAAAAAAAGGGTGGGGTTATATTTCAAAAATTAGAGTTTAAGTGAAAATATGGCGTGTGTGATATCAAACGAAAGGTATTTGAGTCCGGAGTTTAACAAAATACATTATAGTTTTTGTTTTTTTTAAGGGTGGGGGTAGACTTCAAAAATTTGAGTTTAAGTGGCTTGTGTGGTATCAAACAAAAGGTAATTTAGTCTGGAGTTGAATAAAATATATTTCAGTTTTTAGTTATATTAGCTCACACGTACACTATACCTACCTATAGTACCTAGTGTGAGCTTAGGGGCCCATATATTGGCAGAGTATTTTACATGAATTGTTTTTGTTATGGTTTACTTTATTGAACTAAAAGAAAGATATTTTAGAAAAGAAAATAATATCGATTAAATTCAAAGAACATTATATAATTAAAAGAAAATAACTTTAGGGATAAATTTCAAAACAGCCATTGGGGAAAATGACTTCAACTTCATGGATGTTTTTTCATTTTATTAAAATATTTATTGCCTTGCAAAAACTTCTGATGTTGAAATGAATTTTTTGCAGTAGTAATTTTTTTCGGAATGGGACAACTGGGCGCCGCCAACTGGGCGCTGCCAACTCGGCGCCGCCAACTTGGCGCCGCCAACTCGGCGCCGCCAACTGGGCGCCGGGCCAACTGGGCGCCGGGCCAACTTGGCGCCGCCAACTGGGCGTTGGCCAACTCGGCGCCGGACTAAAATTTTTTTTTGGATAAAATGTGTAGATGAAAAGTAAAATATATTATTTATATAAAAACATCTTTAAAAAATCCTTTACGCAATTTTTTACAAGCTTTTATTTAGCTTCAGATGTTCTGTTTAACTATCTATCAAATCTTGTGAAGCGTTTTTGACACACTTCCCATTATCCGATTTGGATGAAATTTGGTACACACGTAGTGGTCCCATGACAATACAACATTAAGAAAAAAATATCCTCCCACCCCTAGCCCCACCCTTTTCTATAGAAAAATGTGTTTTTGACACACTTTCCGTTATCCGATTTGGATAAAATTTGGTATACATATATTGTGGTCCGATGATAATACAATAAGAAAAAATATCCTCCCACCCCTACCCCCACCCCCTTCCATAGAAAAATTTGTTTTTAACACACATCCCGTTATCCGATTTGGATGAAATTTGGTATACATATAGTGATCCGATGACAATACAATATTAAGAAAAAAATATCCTCCCACCTCTATTCCCACCCCCTTTCATATAAAAATGAGTATTTGACACACTTCCCATTATCCGATTTGGATGAAATTTGGTATTCACATAGTGGTCCGATGACAATACAACATTAAAAATACTCTGCCAATATATTGGCCCCTAAGCTCACACTAGGTACTATAGTTAAAGTGTACGTGTGAGCTAATATAACTAAAAACTGAAATATGTTTTATTCAACTCCACACTAAATTACCTTTTGTTTGATACCATACAAGCCATGTTTTGACTTAAACTCAAATTTTTGAAATCCACCCCCACCCTTAAAAAAACAAAAACTAAAATGTATTTTGTTGAACTCCGGACTTAAGTACCTTTCGTTTGATATCACACACGCCATATTTTCACTTAAAGTCTAGTTTTTGAAATATACCCCCACCCTTTTTTAAAATAAATTAAAATGTATTTTGTTTAACTCCAGACTCAATTACCTTTCATTTGATATCACACACGCCATATTTTCACATAAACTCTAATTTTTGAAATCTATCCCCACCCTTTTATTTGGTTTGTGTTCAGTGGATTTTGTTCATTTTTAAATGGGACCATCTCGACCCAAGGCCCAGCCTAGGTACCAAATTTCATTGAAATCGGCCAAGCGGTTTTTGAGTTATGCGCGTTGGTCGTTACAGACAGACATACAGACAGACAGACATACAGACAGACAGACAGACAGACACACAGACAGACAGGGCGCAACAAAAAAGTTTCAAAATCATCTGAAACGCAAAGATATATAAAAAATTTTGAAATCGGAGCAACTTCTTTTTTTTGAAAAAATTAGGATCACCATAGCTCACACTACTATGGTATAGTATATGTGTGAGCTAAAAAATATCCACCCACCCCTACCCCCACCCCTTTCCGTAGAAAATGCGTTTTTGACACCCTTCCCATTATCCGATTTGGATGAAATTTGGTATATATATAGTGGTCCGATGACAATACAACATTGAAAAAAAAATCCTACCACTCCTACCCCCACCCTCATCTATAGAAAAATGCGTTTTTTACACACTTCCCATTATCCGATTTGGATGATATTTGGTGGTCCGATAACAATACAACAATAATGAAAAAATGTCCTCCCACCCCTACCCCCCACTCCCTTCCATAAAAAATGCGTTTTTAACACACTTCGACTCAAATGACTTTTATAAAATTTGGTATATGCATAAAGGTCCGATGGCAATACAGCCCAAACAAAAAATATATTTCTACCTCTACCTCCACCCTGTCCTTCCCCCAATAGAAAAATGAGTTTCCAAACAACTCACTATCAGCGATTTCATTATAATCTAGAATATTATTATATTATTATTATGACAATATTAGAATGTTAGAAAATTATTTTTTAATTTTTAGTGCAGTAACCGATTTGTCTCAAACTTGAAATATTACATTGCTTGAGGTCATTTAATAATTTTTTTTACTCAAACTTAAAAAAATCAAAATGGCGGATACAAAATGGCGGATTTTCTTATTTACTAGCCGATTTGTCTCAAACTTGAAATATTACATTGCTTGAAGTCATTTAACAAATTTTTTTACTCAAACTTAAAAAAATCAAAATGGCCGATTCAAAATGGCGGATTTTCTTATTTACTAATCGATTTGTCTCAAACTTGAAATATTACATTGCTTAAGGTCATTTAATAATTTTTTTTACTCAAACTTAAAAAAATCAAAATGGCGGCTCCAAAATGGCGGATAAAAATTTTTGTTAAATGACCTCAAGCAATGCAATATTTCAAGTTTGAGACAAATCGGTTGGTAAATAAGAAAATCCGCCATTTTGATTTTTTTAAGTTTGAGTAAAAAATTTTCTTAAATGACCTCAAGCAATGTAATATTTCAAGTTTGAGACTAATCGGTTAGTAAATAAAAAAATCCGCCATTTTGGATCCGCCATTTTGATTTTTTTAAGTTTGAGTAAAAAATTTTGTTAAATTACCTCAAGCAATGTAATATTTCAAGTTTGAGACAAATCGGCTAGTAAATAAGAAAATCCGCCATTTTGGATCCGCCATTTTGATTTTTTTAAGTTTGCGTAAAAGATTTTCTTAAATGACCTCAAGCAATGTAATATTTCCAGTTTGAGACAAATCGGTTAGTACATAAGAGAATCCGCCATTTTGATTTTTTTTAGTTTGAGTGAAAAATTTTCTGAAATGACCTCAAGCAATCTAATATTTCAAGTTTGAGACAAATCGGTTAGTAAATAAGATAATCCGCCATTTTGGATCTGCCATTTTGATTTTTGAATCCGCCATTGTTGTAATAAAAAACGTAAATTGTAATATTACCCGGTTACCAAACACTACAACTACCAAGATTCAACAGTCGACTTAGTGGATTTAACTTTACTTAACAAAAACAAATTTCAAATAAATTAGTTTAAAAAAAAATTAAGTCACAAGCTTTTATAAAATGCACTAAAAATTAAAAAATAATTTTCTAACATTCTCATATTATCATAATAATAATATAATAATATTCTAGATTATATTGAAATCGCTGATCGTGAGTTGTTTGGAAACTCATTTTTCTATTGGGGGAAGGAGAGGGTGGGGGTAGAGGTAGAAATATATTTTTTGTTTGGGCTGTATTGCCATCGGACCTTTATGCATATACCAAATTTTATAAAAGTCATTTGAAGTGAAGTGTGTCAAAAACGCATTTTTTATGGAAGGGGGTGGGGGGTAGGGGTGGGAGGACAATTTTTCATTATTGTTGTATTGTTATCGGACCACTATTTGTATACCAAATTTCATCCAAATCGGATAATGGGAAGTTTGTCAAAAACGCATTTTTCTATAGATAAGGGTGGGGGTAGGAGTGGTAGGATTTTTTTTTCAATGTTGTATTGTCATCGGACCACTATGTGAATACCAAATTTCATCCAAATCGGATAATGGGAAGTGTGTCAAAAACTCATTTTTCTATGGAAGGGGGTGGGGGTAGGGGTAAGAGGATATTTTTTTCTTATTGTATTATCATCGGACAACTATGTGTATACCAAATTTTATCCAAATCGGATAACGGGATGTGTGTCAAAAACACATTTTTCTATAGAGAAGTGTGGGGGTAGGGGTGGGAGGATATTTTTTTCTTAATGTTGTATTGTCATGGGACCACTACGTGTGTACCAAATTTCATCCAAATCGGATAATGGGAAGTGTGTCAAAAACGCTTCACAAGATTTGATAGATAGTTAGTTAGTTAGACAAAACATCTGAAGCTAAATAAAAGCTTGTAAAAAATTGCGTAAAGGTTTTTTTAAAGATGTTTCTATAGAAATAATATATTTTATTTTTCATCTACACATTTTATCAAAAAAAAAAAAATTAGTCCGGCGCCGAGTTGGCCGCGCCCAGTTGGCGACGCCGAGTTGGCCCGGCGCCCAGTTGTCCTAGACCGCATTTTTTTATGGTATTAGTTATATGATATTTATTATTTTGGATATGGTTACAAAATAATCGCATAAAATATTTTATATATTTTTTTTATTTGAAACAATTTTGGCCGCATGTCTCATATGACCTCACCATTGTGCGACGCTCCGGTAAAAAGTTAGCGTTTCTTGAATTTTTAATTTTTCAAAAAACTGTCATTAGCATCCATGGATTTTGACCAAAATCTAATCAGCCCGTAAGAGTGTCAAACACTAGTTTACCTAAAAATTTTATAAAAATCGGTTTAGCGGTTTAGGAGCTATTGTGTTACGGACAAAAATGATACACACACACATAAACATACAGACAGACACTAAGACGATATTGCTAAGAGGTCAAAATAGCACATTTTGGCATTATATGAAAAAAAAATTTTCCTCGAAAATATTACCTTTTCTAGCCATTGCTACACGGGCAAGGAAAGTAAATCTATCTATCTTGATGGGATTGGTAGTTCAGCTTATAGAGTACATATTCCTGGAGTTTTTGAATAATTTTTTGCATATTTTATATTATAAAAAATCTAACACTAAAATTGTATAAAGCGCCTAAATTGGATAGCTGGTGTTTCCCATTATTGGATAGCTAATGCTGAAGGAACAAAATATTATAACTGAGAATTTCGTCTCAATGGATGATTTCGTCAGTTAAATAACTTTTTTCTTGTTTTGTGCTTTCAATGAAAATTTTAATTTTTTTAATTACATTTAATATACCCTGTCCAATATTAGGCTACCTTTTTTGAAATTGACAACATCGACATTTTTTAAAAAACGTTTAATTATTTCCTAAAACAATCTCTCTTCGCGCTCATCATGAATGAAACAGATAATTATACCATGACTTCCATAAAAAAGTACAAATATAGGCCTGTTTGTTATAATACGTTTAAAAAAAGTATCCAATAATGTTTTTTGTAGTTTTGGTCCTGTATTTATGAGTTTTAATGGCGGTTCACGTTGTGACACCGTTACGGTTAAAGGGCTAGTTTTGGCTTTTTATCTCCAATATCAAAGCTTATACACATACAGATTTGGAGGATACTATAATACATGATTTACAGTCGAGGGAAATGTAAACAGGCAGAGTGGTCCGGGAAATAAAAAAGAACGGAGCATTCCAGATTTGGGTACAAATGGTTTTTGCCTTGTTTACAACAGTGCAAATCTAAAGCTCAGATATTTTCAGAAAACTTTACTTTTGCAGCAGGTTCGAAAATTTGTAAAAATCCTGAGTTTATTAAAAACACGGGTTAATTAATTAAGGACAAACCTTCCAAAATAAAAGATTATACAATGTGTTCCTTATTGATATGCTGATATTCAAGTTGCTGGTCGCTGATCTCATTTTAAACAAAAAGGCTCATATTTATTAACTTAACTTTTAAGATATAGGGTGAGAAAAACTTTAAAAATATCTTCTCATTTGATATTTTTGTGAAATTTGGTCTAGACTTGCTATTCATCAAAAGGCATTTTCTAATTTATAAAATGATTTTTTATTATTTTGACCAGGGATTTCGTGCGGGAATTGCTTTAGTATTTTAAATATAAAAAAAATCTCGTAAAGGGTCTAGTGCGATTAAATTTAATTTTTTTATATGAAAAAAAAACCGTTAATTTTTTTATATGAAAAAAAAAACCGAAACCGAAAGTCTGACTATATCTCTGATATGCCAATGAACTGTTGTGTCATCACAAAGAGCAGTTATTTTGCCATTAATGTCAATATTTGCCAGATCATTTACAAAAATCAAAAATAAAAGTGGACCCAAGTATTAAGTAAAAACTCCAGTATCCTCTAGCTCCTCCGAGCTTTGATCATTAAGAGCGAGCAACAGAGTTAACTCTTTCAGACAGGTACGATCTGAGCCAATTCAAAGCTATACCTCTGACGCCATACCTTTCAAGCTTTCGCAGCAATATTTCGTGATCCACACAGTCAAAGGCTTTTGACAGATCACAAAATACTGCTGCTGCCTTTTCTTTAGTGTTTAATTTAAGGTACAAATACTTAATTTTAATATAGCCCCGTCAGCATTTTTTAATGAATGAAAACCAAACTGGTGGCTGGTTAAAATATTGTTTGTCAGTAATGCTGCCAAACGGCCTTGGATCAATTTCTCAATGATTTTGGCCAAGGCAGGCAACAATGCAATCGACCGAAAATTTGCAGGATTATGCTGATCACCGCCCTTAATCCTAATGAGTTTGTGTTCTTTAGTTTTTTAAACATAGTTTTAATTTCTACTGTATCATTTGAAAGTAAACAAAATCTTTCTCTAACATAAACAGTACTCAAATAGCTTAAAGGATTAACTTCTGATGTTATTTTGCTTGAAAGATTTTGTGCAATGCTGCAGTAAAACCAATTTAAATTATCTTTCTTTAAGCTTATTGTCTATTTTCCATGATTTTTTATTTTGATTTTTAGCATTGTTAATTTTCTTTTGATAGTAAAGCCTTTTTGCTGCTTTAATGACGCGTTTGTAAGTAGTACGATATTTTTTATAGTATCTAAGAAAGACCTCGTTTTCTCCGGCAAACTTTTGTAGTTCATGTAAAGAACGCATATTTTACAGGATTTTTGAATGCCCTTTGTATGATTATTGGGAAACTACTTTCAAACTTTTTTTAATTTAAAGGTGAAAATTGTCAGAACACGTTGCCAGTCTATTTGGTTACACAAAAGAGTGAATTTTCTAAAGTTTTTACGTGTAAACATTCTTCCACGTTTTTTTACCGCTTTAACTTTGGTATTTATTGGAAAACACACACACAAAGTTAATGATCTGACAGTTGGCCAATATGGAGAAAATATTGTTAATGACAATGAAAACCGGCTAATTACAGTATGTGAGCAATTAGACCTAAAAATCCAAAACGGTTTTTTTCAACATCAGCAAATACACAAATATACCTGGACCAAACCCTCACAAAACCTGAAATCCGTCATTGATTATCTTATCACTAAACAAAAGACAAAACTAAAAATTCAAGATGCGGAGTGATCACTATTTTCTGGAGTCCAAAATTCTCTTTCCTTATCAAGGCCGAACCCTACATCGACAACATCTTGATGATACAGTGATTGAAGAAATTGATCACTGTAAATATAATCTACTAAGCCTAGAACACGACAGCGAAAAAAACTTATACAAAAAGAGACTGAACGAAAAACTTAATACAAGTTCAGGTGAAACCCGATGAGGAATACGAATGTATTACATTAAACATCCAACAAGCTGCAAAAGAAGCACTAGGATTAGTGGAAGATACTTTTAAAAGAAGAAAACCATACTGGTGGTATGCTGATATTAAAATAGAAACAAAGGAAAAAAGGAAATTATATCACACCTACTTATCCCAAAAGACAAATAGAAGCAGAGAAGAATACAAAATCGCGCAATCAAAGGTGAGAAGAATGATCAGTGATAAGAAAAATTGTTTCGTGGACGCAAAAGTGCCAGAAAATAGATTCTTACTTAGGAGGTAGGAGAAGTACCGAAAGCTGGAAAACTATAAGATCGATTAAAAAAGAAACATGCAGAGATATCATTTCACCAATACCAGACAAAGAATGAGATGAACATTTTCAAAAAGTTTTAGCTGAAGATAGAGCAGAATTCAAGGAAGAAGAAACAGACAATATAATTAGAACAATGGGATCTCCAGTACCCCTCACAATCTCTGAGGTCAAAAACGTGTGCACAACCTTAAAAAGCGGTAAATCTGCCGGACCCGGAAATATCCCAGCTGAACTTATTAAATATGGCACTGAAGAACTGTTTTGGAGATTACGGAATCTTTTCCAAAAATATTTAAATGGAACTGTAGTACCAACTGAGTGGAAAACGTCATATATATCCACAATACACAAAAAAGGACGGAAAGATATATGTGACAATTATAGAGGTATATCTGTGACTAGTATGCTAAGCAGAATATATGGTAAAATAATAAGAAATAAAGTGGAAAGTGAATATAAAGACATGGAGGTAGAAGAACAAGCCGGTTTCGGGGCGGGTAGATCGACTTCTGATCATCTCTTTTGTATAACCTTGTTAAGTTATTGAAAAGAAAATGGCATAGAGACAAGAGCTCCATCTGCTTTACGTAGATTTGCAGAAGGCATATGATAGTATACCACTGAATCTACTTTGGAAAGCGTTGGAAAACACAAACATAAGCGTACAACTAATTAAGGCCATCAAAGAGTTATACCACAATAGTAAGGCAAAAGTTAAAATAAAAGCAAAACTAACCAAAGGCTTTCAAGTAAATAAAGGTCTTAAACATACGCTCTTCAAGATATTCTTGGAACAAGTCCTTAAAGTATGGAAGAGAAAATGCCAAAACATGGGAATTCCGTTGGACGTAACCACCTTGTATTCTTTATGTTTCGTCGATGATCAGATAGTAGTGGCTCGGGATTACGAAGACCTCGAATATATGACACGAAAACTCATAGAAAAGTACAATAAGTGGGGACTAGAGGTTAATCTCAATTAGACAGAGTATATGTGTGACAATTATAGAGGTATATCTGTAACTAGTACGCTAAGCAGAATATATGGCAAAATAATAAGAAATAAAGTGGAGAGCGAATATAAAGATATGGAGGCAGAAGAACAAGCTGGTTTCAGGGCGGGTAGATCGACTTCAGATCATCTCTTTTGTATAACCCAAGTTATTGAAAAGAAAATGGCATACGGACAAGAGCTCCATCTGCTTTACGTAGATTTGCAGAAGGCATATGATAGTATACCACTAAATCTACTTTGGAAAGCGTTGGAAAAGACAAACATAAGCGTACAACTAATTAAGGCCATCAAAGAGTTATACCGCAATAGTAAGGCAAAAGTTAAAATAAAAGCAAAACTAACCAAAGGCTTTCAAGTAAATAAAGGTCTTAAACAAGGTTGCTGTATCTCGCCTACGCTTTTCAAGATATATTTGGAACAGGTCCTTAAAGTCTGGAAGAGAAAATGCCAAAACATGGGAATTCCGTTGAATGAAACCACCTTGTATACTTTATGTTTCGCCGATGATCAGATAGTGGTGGCTCAGGATTATGACGACCTCGAATATATGACACGAAAACTAATAGAAGAGTACAATAAGTGGGGACTAGAGGTTAATATCAATAAGACAGAGTATATGTGTATTGGTGGAACGAAACAGGATCTAATCTTAAATACTGGGCAGCGAATTCAGTCCTTTGATGAGTATAAATACTTGGGTCTAAAAATTACAGCTGACGGAACACTAGACAAAGCTATAAAAGATAGAAACGTACAAGGAAGAAAAGCAATAACTTTATTAAATGGAATAATTTGGGACCAAAGTATATCAAAACATAACAAAAAGCTTATATATAACACCATTGTAAAAAGTATTATTACATACGGCTCAGAAGTATGGCCAATCAAAGATAGAACAGAAAAAATGCTTTCCGTTACTGAGATGGACTATTGGAGAAGAGCAGCAGGGAAATCAAAAAGAGAAAGAGTTACAAATCCAAGAATAAGAGAAATTATGACAGTGGGTGAACGTACTTTAGTGGATGATATAAGAACAAAATAACTGGTGTGGTACGGACACGTACAAAGAATGAATGATGAAATGATTGATGATGATACCTAAACAAATACTACAATGGAAACCAACTGGCCGAAGAAAACGAGGACGGCCAAGGAGAAGCTGGAGAGAAGGCATAGACAGTGAAATAAGAATAAGAGGCCTAGATGATGACTTATGGGCAAACAGAAACGAGTGGAGATTGGGTATCGGAAGACGTAGAACGTTGTGAAATCGATATATATATATATATATATATATATATATATATATTGATAAAGGGTACTTAGCCACCTCAGAAGAAAGTATATAAACTACGGTCACCTCATATATAACTTTAGTACCTCACTTTTTTGAGGTGACAACGTTTTTCAATAAAAATTTCAGGGACGATTCCCAACACACTCAGCAAGCTGTGTGCAAAATTTTGTTCTGAGGTCACAAAATGGTATATATAGCTACTTTTTGGCCGTGTAGTTCACGTATCTACCGGTGGCGCTAGCGTCGCTTTTACTGTAACTAAACGGTCCACTGAGTCACCTCGGTGGTATAAAACGTATTCTGCGTATTAAAACCGCGTCGCAGCGGCCTCAGAAATTTGGCAACATTGCAGATTAGATTTTATAAACAGTCACAACGTATTGCTTGTATTTAGTTATTAATAAATATAAAATAAATATGCAATTCACTGCTGATTTATTTTCATCAAGAAAGTATAATACGTATGTGTTGTGTGGTAATGGGTCCGTTGCGCCACAGAAAGTTTGGAAAATGTAATATAATCAAGTTTTCTACTAAAAATGTATTTCTTCTCTTCGACGCATTTCGGTTAAAATAACATAATTATGACAAAGCGTCGAAGATGAAGAAACCAGCAAATGCCTGGCATGAAATACCCTTATTTAATGGAATAATACCTATATGATTAAAAGGTGTAGTAAACCTTAAGGACTTTATTATAGAAGACAAAAGAAAAATCTTGGAAGATCACAAACGAAAACACTCCATTGTCAAAAACGGAGTTATCAATAGCCTGAGATCATCAGAAGATATGAGCAAAACCGTCCGCGGTTAAAAAAGAATTGGTACAAATCGGACAAAAACAGAATCCAAGTTTTGTATAAAAAATTATAAATAGGGGCTTGCCTTTGTCATTCACTTAATGAAGAGCGGTTCTGATAGTGCTATACAATGAACCGTCCTCGGCCTCGGGCCCCCGTCGCGTCGTATCTTAGATTTTTTTAGATATTTTTCACATATTTCAGATAAAGAAACAAAATACCTTTAAATACGGCCTCATGAGGCCCCCTCAAAACTGACTCGGCCCCCCTAAAACTTTTTTCGAAATACGCTACTCTTTACCACAAACTCTATAGCGCATTTTAAGCAATCAAATGTGAGCCAATTCTATATTTCTATACAGTGTAAGGCACATCTTTTAAAAAGTCTGACAGGGCGTGTTAGACCCTGGGTTAAGATTCGTTTGCGAATATGTGACCAAGAGGTTAGCTTAACAGCGATTTTGATCTACCAAAAGAACAGGAATGAAAAAAAAAAGTTGATATTTTTATTTATTTTTGGGTTCAAAAACTATTATTTATTTCCAATTTAAATTTGCCACTAAACTTTCATAATACCGATTTTTGAGGAAGAGAGCATGCGCAATCTCAATTGGGATCAAAATGGGATTTGGATTTGATTTTTAACGCCCAGCATAATTTCATTTTAAGTGCCTGCTTTTAACTCACACGATATCCGTGTAAGGATCCAAAGGATGTGTTGTATACTGCAGCAATACAAAATCCGTTCTTCTTTGGTTGCTTAGAATTGGATATAAAAGGTTGCAATGAAATTGCTCCGCAATCGTTTTTACTGCGGGTGATTTTGCTCATGTCTTGTTTTAATGAATAACATTTTCAATAATGTCCGATTATTAAAAATTCCGCTGTTATTGAAATTGAACTTATATTATTTTCTCTCTAAAGATCTAAGATCTTGGGCGACTTCTTTTGTCCTTTGTGACGATTAATAAGGAATAAACTTTAATAACTAAGGCCAGAATAACTCAAATTTTGTTATTTTATTTTTTAACATGCAGTAAAAGTTGCCACACATATTTAAGAAAGAATTCATGGTTGCCTAGAATAAAACCAATTTAACCATATAATATTAATCATAACAAAAACATTTCATGTAAAAAAAGCCAAGTACGGCTTTAATTTTATCTCAATTCTTTTTACGGAATACCACTTTCGCGTACTTGGCTTTTTTTTACATGAAATGTTTTTGTTATGATTTCACTCCATTTTTAAAGGATTTGGATAATATTTAATTTTTAAAGTAGTAAATTATGCGGAATATTGTTCAAAAGTTTTGCAATGCCTTATTAAAAATAATGAGATTTTTTTTAAAAAAAATTCTATAGTTTCATCATAGTTTCTATCAGTCGTCCAAAGCTCAGCTCTTTAGCGTTTCTGGAAGTGGTCAATGTTACTTCTTTTATAGTTTTATCATAGTTCCTATCGGCCTTCCAAAGCTCAGCTCTACCGTTTCTGGAAGTAGGCAATGTTACTTTTACAAAATTTTACATTTATAGGGGGAGGGGAGCAAATTAACGGTTTGGGGTTTTAATTTTTTTTTGCATGGTTTCATCATAGGTCCTTTCAGTCTTTCAAAGCTCAGCTCCCTAGCGTTTCTAAAAGTGGGCAATGTTACTTTTATATAAATTTACATTTATAGGGGTAGGAAGTAAATTAAAATGTTGGTGTTTTTAAATTTTTTCCTATAGTTTTATCATGGTGCCTTTCAGTCCCAAAAAGCTCAGCTCTCTAGCATTTCTGGAAGTGGGCAGTGTTCATTTTACATAACTTTACATTTATAGGGGAGGGAAGTAAACTATAATTTTAATGTTTATAAATTTTTTCTTACAGTTTTGTCAAAGTTCCTATTAGTCTGCTAAAGCTCAGCTTTCTAGCATTTCTTTTACATAACTTTACCTGTATAGGGGAGGGGAGTAAATTAGAATTTTGGAGTTTTTTGATTTTTCCAGAGGTTTGGTCATAATTTCTATCAGTTTGCCAAATTTCAGCTTTATAGCATGTCTGGAAGTACAGTAGAATTTTGATGATCTATATATGAGTGACTGAGTGAGTGCCAATTTCGACGTTTTTTAAAATTTTGTAACTAATTTATGGAATTCTATGAAACTTAGAGGGATTGTTAACTCCATGAAGATCTACGACTGTGCAAAGTTTGAGATTCGTTGCTCATTCCGACGTGGAGTTTTAGATAGGTGAAATATTGGCTGAAATGTTTCAAGAAAAGATGGTACGGCGCGCGAACTTGGCGAGGCACTGCCATGCCCTCAGATATATTTTCTCTATTAGAAAATTGGATAAAACCTAATTATTTTTAGTTTATTTTGCATATAATATAGAAATACATGTGGGTATCTCTATCTATAACAGTTTATGGTTAGATTGATTTGGTATTAATTGATACTTTTTGTAGAATATTTATCAATTTTTATTATATGTCATTACAATCATTCTTAAAAATGAGATTTTTATTTAAAGGACACCAAAAAAACAAATTGGGCAAATTCCAAAAAAACGGAAAAATGGTTAATATCATACCTCTAAAACTATTAGCCTAACAAAAAAACACATTTTAGCATTTTCATATAAAATTTGATTGGCTTTAATTTTTGTTTCAATTTGTTTTTTGTTTAAAATGCAAGGTGCAAACTTTCTTAAATATTATAGACCGTGAACCCTATAATTGTGCCAAGTTTCGGACTTTTTACAACACAACGGCATTTTATATCTCTAATGATTGAACTACTTAACTAATTTTAAGTCTAAAGCCCATAGGAAACTGTCTGAATAGCTGTCGCAATGATTTAATGTATTACAAAATCAATCAAGTCAATTTAATTAAAACCGTTGATCAAGTCAAGTTAAATAAAACCGGTAAAAACTACCAGAATAATTAAAAAAATGTAAAAAACTAACAAAATAAGTTAAATTGTTCCAATAAGATAAAAAATACAATAATAATCCTCTACAAAGCCCCTTTTAAAATATCAGACCCAGACACTCGTTTCTTAGAATTCTTTTAAACATTGCAAGGGTTCATTCAGGAACCAAGAGACCCGTAGCATCTAAAATCTAAACTGTAATGTTGCCAAAATTCTGAGGTCGCGGCGACGCGGTTTTAACACGCAAAATACGTTTTATACCACCGAGGTGACTTAGGAGACCGTTTTGTTTCAGTTAAAGCGACGCTAGCGCCACCGATAGATACGTGAACTAAACGGCCAAAAGGTAGCTATATGTACCATTTTGTGACCTCAGAACAAAATTTTGCACACAGCTTGCTGAGTGTGTCAGGAATCATCCCTGAAATTTCTATTGAAAAACGGTGTCACCTCAAAAAAGTGAGGTAACACCGTTATATATGAGGTGACACCGTAGTTTATATACTTTGTTTTGAGGTGGCTACGTACCCTAACTAGTGAAAAAGCTGCATTCTTGCCACGCACAACAAGGTACGAGTCAGCAAAATCGGTTTAGTGGTTCTAAAAAAATATTTTTGTTTCAACCATTGTTTTGAATATTATACGATTGCCTTGCCAATCATGTCGGCATTTATATCCTTATAAATTCATTACTACTAAACCGATTTTGATGAAATAAAAAACATCGTTGTAAGAATTGATTGCTCTTTAATGATTGTTAGAGATTTGAATTAGAATTGAATCTTTCCTTCGAAAAAATATAACGCGGACTGTAAAACGTTATGGTTCTGAAATTTCCAAAAAATAATTAACATGCCATACAAAACCAAAAAATATGCACTTACCAGTTTTGTCGCAGATACACCATCCCGGGAGCTCCCTTCACTGTAGAATGTCGTTGGAGTTGCTTAACACTAATTAGATTATAATTAAAATCGAATAATAAGGTTTTGGATTGAATTTTTGATGGATTTTTCGATCACTTGAGTTTTTGACATGCCGTTCGTTACTTGGCGTGATAACGGACTGTGTTTGCGCACTCTGTCGCGCATGTAGACGCAGAATCGTGCGTTGCCGAATCTTCTCGTGCATATTTTAATCCTGTATGGCGGGATTTATTGAATTTGAATTTTTAAAAGAATATAGACGCAAAAGTTTCTCTAACATTTCCGCCCACTTAAAACGAAGTTTTAAATTAAAATTAAGAAATTTAGAAAAAAAAATAAAATCAAGAATTAAGAAAAATTGAAAAATAATAAAAGGAGAATTTACCCAAACATTTTCCAATTTTTATGGAATTTTCCCAAAAACAAAAAAAATAAGAATTCTAAGAATTAGATAAGACATTACACAAAAAAAAATATTGAATATGAGATTTAGCGTGGATCCAACGGTAATGGACACAATTTCACGACCGGACGTTTGAAAAGGCCTTGCTTTGTCTTAACCGTGGCCACTCTTACATTGTTATCAGGACCGGGGTGTACCGACACTATCCTACCCAACAACCAATGCAAGGGAGGTTTTGCTTCGTCTTTGATTAAAACAAGTGTATTGATTTTAATCTCGACCGATGGATCGCACCATTTAGCGCGCTGCTGCAAAGTATTTAAATATTCACACTTCCAGCGTTTCCAGAAGTCTGCATTTAAACGTTGAATTAATTGCCAACGGCTAAGTGCGTTTAGTTTTAGGTGAGTTAAATCGGGATCTGGGCAAGAGTTCAAGGGTTCGAGATTTATTAAATGCCCTGGAGTAAGGGGGGAGAGATCATTAGGGTCTGTACTTTGTTCGCAAATTGGACGTGAATTTAACAAAGCTTCAATTTGAGTTAAGAGCGTGTATAACTCCTCAAAAGTAAATATTTGACTACCGATTGACTTGTAGAGATGAGTTTTGATAGATTTTATGCCTGCCTCAGCGAGGCCGTTTAAATGAGGCGCTCCGGGACTATTCAAGCACCAACGGATTTGTAGGCTTTCCGCCGCTGATTTAGATAACTCCTGAAGTTGCTTGATAGCTCCTACAAAGTTAGATCCGCAGTCGCTTGTGATTTGAGTACAAGCACCTCTTCTCGCAATAAATCGCCGCAAAGCTGCGATAAAAGCTTCTGTCGTAAGGTCACTGACCAATTCGATGTGGATAGCTTTTACGCAATTGTCTACAAAAACAGCGATATATGCCTTAAGAATTTTCGCTTTGCGCATGCGTGAAGAGATAATGTTTATGGGACCAGCATAATCCAAGCAGACATGCGAAAATACCTTCAACTGTGAAGTTCTGAATGAAGGTAAATCAGCCATGAATTGAGTGTAGGGTTTTGGTTTCATACGAAAACACTGAATACATTGAGATAAAACATGATTTATAGCTCTACGAGCTGATAAAATCCAAAATTTTTGGCGTATTAAATACAAGACAGTATTGGGTCCTGGATGAAAATTATTTTTATGAATTTGGATAATAATTAAATCAGTTAGTCGGTGAGATCGAGGCAGTAGAATTGGATGTTTTGAGTCGTATGGAATTCCAGATGAATGACGCAAGCGTCCGCCCACTCTGACAAAGCCCTTGTCGTCAAGGAACGGCGCAAGTTTTCGGTATTGTTTAGGAAGCAATTGTTGATTTTTGAGTTTTTGAATAAGTTCGAAGAAGCAGTTTTCTTGGACGTGCTTGACTAAAACTAATAAAGCTTCATGTAACTGATTGGAAGAAAAAACTTGAGGAAGGGACTCCTGCGGGTTTTTTTGATTATGAATAACTCTTAAAAAATGACATATAATCTTTTGAATAAGGTCAAGGTTAGAATAATTTTGAATAAGTTTTTCGAAATAATTAGGTGAAGTTTGAAACGTAACGAGTACAGAAGATTTTTGCTCTTGGAAAACTTCTTCTGGGACATTGTTTGACATCTGGTCTAGAAAATTTTGAATTTTCCATTCGGACCTTGGTAAGGTGAGCCAAGAGGGACCCTGAAACCAAAGTGGATGGTTGACGAGATTACTAGCCAATAGACCTCTACTTGCACAATCTGCGGGATTTTCAGCCGAGGGTATGTGGTACCAGGATACATCTGGAATGGTTTCTTGAATCTTGCAAACTCGGTTGGCTACAAAAGTTTGCCATTTGTGAGGAGAACCAGTAATCCAGTGTAAAGCTACTTGTGAGTCTGAAAATGCAAGTATTTCGTCTATAGAAATAAGTGAAGAATAGTTTCGGATAACGATTTCTAAGATATCAGCTAAGAGCGTGGCTCCCAGAAGTTCTAAACGTGGTATTGATTTTGTATTGATAGGGGCTACTCTAGATTTGCCTAAAGCCAAGGCTGACCTGATTTCACCATTTTGCAACTCAGTACGAGCATATACACAACTGGCGTAACCAAGCTCAGACGCATCACAGAAGGCTAAAAGTTTACAGCTTTTTACTTGAGTAGAAAAAATATAGCGAGGTAAGGAAATATTTGAAATGCAGTTTAGTTCATTACTGAATTGGTTCCAAAGATTTACAATAGAGTCTGGAGGCTTTTCGTCCCATGAACAATTAGACAACCAGAGTTTCTGCATAATGGTTTTTGCTAAGAATGATAGAGGTGATAAAAAACCAAGCGGATCCCATATTTTTGCTATTGCTGAAAGGATATTCCGTTTGGTACAGGATTTTTCAGATTGGGTGTAAGAATATGTAAATTGATCGGAAGAAGGCTGCAGTCCTAAGACCTTGATTGAACTTGAATCGTCCTTGTCAAAAGTGACAGGAATTTGACAATCCGAGGGTGAAAAATGTGATATAAGTTTCGGTTCATTGGAAGCCCATTTACGGAGTTGAAAGCCACCTAAGTTTAACAAAGCAATAAGGTCATTTTGAAGGGCTAAGGCGTCGTCAAGGGACTTTGCGCCTGCGCAAATATCATCCATAAAAATATTATTAAGAAGAACCTTGGAAGCTTCGGGGTAGTTTTCACTCTCGATTTTCGCTAACTCCCTTAATGTACGAATAGCTAAATAAGGGCTAGAACACATACCAAAAGTAACTGTATTTAGTCGAAATTCTTGTAAGGGTTCGCTAGGATGAAAACGCCAGAGAAGTCTTTGAAAATCTCTGTGTTCAGGATTTATTTTGATTTGAAGGAAGTGCTGTTTTATGTCTGTTAAAAATACATAGGGATAGAATCGGAATTTGAGTAAGATTTCGGAAATATCATTTTGAAGTTTTGGACCTATTAAAAGGGTTTCATTTAGGCTTAGGCCTGTGGATGAGGGTTTTATCGAAGGGTTAAAAACAACCCGGAGTTTTGAAGTACTTTTATCAGGTCTAAGAACACCATGGTGAGGCAAATAACAGGATAAAGCTGGTTTGGGTTCATGACTTGGTATAGGAGACATGTGACCATTGATTAAATAGTCTCTCATGAATTCGGAGTATAGATGATAAAGATCTGGATTTTTTAAAAGCCTAGATTCGAGCGACATAAAGGAACGGTACGCAATAGAAAAGGTATCGCCAAGCTGCGGCTCTGCGCTGCTCTTGTCGTAGTTTTTTGGTAGATCTCCTCGCATTTCTTCTCCTCTGGAGAAAGAAAAACTCTAGGTTTTATAGTTTCTAATTCCCAGAATTTTTTGAGACTAGAATCGAGAGACTGTTCGGATAGAAAAAAACAAGAATTATCGAGCGTGGTTTGAAAATTGACGTCGCGTGTATCCCCCAGTAAGACCCATCCAAAGACGGTTTCAAAGGCGGTTGGTTGCCCTGGTAGGCCATCAATGCGTCCTGACAAAAGGATATCTTTGTAGAGCTCTGCTCCGATTAGCATGTCTATTGGTCCAGGTGTATAGAATTTTTCATCTGCTAGTTTAAGATTTTGAATATGGCTCCAATTTATAGGATTGACTCTCATAGAAGGCATGTTTGCACATAGGTTAGGCAAAATATGAACTTGAAAATTGAAGGTTGGGTATGGTTGTCCTACTGGACGAATTGTACACGTTGAGATTCCCTTGGTCGAGGATGAAGAACGGTTTAATCCTAGGACTGGGATCGATTCTTTGTTTCTAGAAAGTCCTAAACGATTTAAACAGTTTTCGCTTATCAAGCTAAGTTGACTACCATTATCAAGGATGGCTCGAACCTTTTGATAATTGCCCCTAGCATCTAGAACCTCCACTTGACAAGTAGATAATAAACAAGTTTTTGTTGCTGTGGTAGCCAAAGAAGTCCACAAGTTTGTTGGGGCAACAAAATTTTGACTTTGAGGTTGAATAATCGAATAATTTTGAGTTGTTGGATTTTGAGTTGTTGGATTTTGAGTGATATTTTGAGTTGAGTGATTTTGAGTTATTGGCATAGAATTGACATAGTTTGGGTTAATTGTGGGGTTAGGAAGTAAGTTTGAAGTTGATTGAGTTGACTGAATAAAATTGGATTCGTTAGAGTTATTATTTGAGTTAAATTGCCTAACTCCGGAGTTTTGATTAGAGTTTTGTCTACAAATCATTGTATGATGTCTAAAACGACAAATTTTGCAATTGTACGTGCTTACGCAATCCTTTTGTACGTGATTAAAACGAAGACAATTTACGCATGCGTTTTGTTGAGTTATGAAAGCGTACCTATCATTAGGAGACTTTGAAATAAAAACCGGACATTGGGTTATTAAATGTATCGAATTATTGCATAACCTGCACTTAGCTTGAGAATAATTTTGATGAGTTGAGTTATTAGGTGAAGTTTTTTGTTTGTTTATTGTGGTTGGTGGGGCGTTTACAAAAAAATTAGATTGGGCGGTTGATTTGTTTTGATATTGAGAATATGAATTCGATTTAAAATTGTTGGGTTTTGAATTATACGGTTTATTATTTGTTAAGTTGGTTTGAGTCACTTGGGAAGGGATAATTTGCAATGACTCAAGAGCTTTGCATTGATTTGACAAAAATTCGATTAAATTTTTGTATGTTGGTATTTCAGTAGTGCTGTATTTTAGCTCAAACGCAGTTCTGGTCGAATTATCAATTTTTGAAAGTAAAATTGAAAACAGACAAAAACACCACTGATTTACTGGAAAATTAAGGTTACCTAGGGCTAGCACATTTTCCGAAAAAATATCGATTAATTTTCTAAGCTCTTTTGCCGAGTTATTTTTTAAAGGAATCGCTGTGTAAATAGCATTCCAATAGGTGGATGCTAACAACCGTTTATTTTGATAGCGATTGACTAGGATATTCCACGCTATTTCGTAATTATCTCCCGTTAATTTAATTGAATTTAGAAGATTTGCAGGTTCACCCTCTAAGTACATTAATAAATGCTGAAATTTTTTAATGTTTGAGTAATTTTGATTATCATTTACGAGGGACGAAAAAATATCAAAAAAGGTGGGCCATTTTCGAGGTGATCCATCAAAGCAGGGTATTTTTAGTCCTAGTTCGTCCCTTATTGGGGCTTGAATTATAGCAGGGCTGTTTCCCGAAAACCTAGGGCCCAAATCTGGAAAGAGTTCTGCATATATTTGCTTGGTAGCGTAATAGAATTTGTCGGTATCCTTCCTAAATACGTCCTGTTCCGTGAATTCCTCGTCCTCAATGAGGCCTATGATGTCGTTATGTAACCGTTTAAATTCCTCGTAATGATCGTCGAAAGATTCGTAAGATACTTTAAAAAGTACGCTTAGAGACGCATCCTGCTTGCATTTAGTTGCCAAGTTATATACCTCAGTAATGCGTGAAATAGATATCTTTCTTTGGTTTATCAAACTATTTTTTGAAGGCATATTGAATTAAGTTTATTTTTATAGCACAAAGTATTTTAAAAGAATAAAATAGTTTTTTGTTTTGTTTTGGTAAATATCGATTTTTATTTTATGCTAAAAATAGAATTTCTTACTTGTTGAGTGGGTCAGTATATGCTACCGAGATCCTTATTTTATCGTAAAATGCACTTTTATAAAGAGGTATTTTTACCACTTATTTTTCACAAATAATTTAGGTAATTAAAAGGATTTATTCGCACCTAGTAAAACGCCGTTCGTAGAATTGTTTTGTCCACTGCTAAACCACACATAAACAATAATCGAATTTCGAATAAAATAAGAATTTTTTTTTTTTTTTGAATTTTTGAATTGAATTCTTTTATTTTGAAATGTAAACAAACCGTGAAGTATCACCGCTGTGAAACTGAGCTCCGTCCTTATAGTATATGGAGGGGAGAGCCTTGCTTCGAACGCTGTTCGCTGGACGACCGATTGCAGGTTCCCGGTGGGGTATAATGGCGATTTTTAATACGAATATTTTTCGTGACTTGCAAAAATTTTAGAATTTCCTTAATTTATCTGGGTCGATGGAACAAAAATGCTAGAGATTTGAATTAGAATTGAATCTTTCCTTCGAAAAAATATAACGCGGACTGTAAAACGTTATGGTTCTGAAATTTCCAAAAAATAATTAACATGCCATACAAAACCAAAAAATATGCACTTACCAGTTTTGTCGCAGATACACCATCCCGGGAGCTCCCTTCACTGTAGAATGTCGTTGGAGTTGCTTAACACTAATTAGATTATAATTAAAATCGAATAATAAGGTTTTGGATTGAATTTTTGATGGATTTTTCGATCACTT
This sequence comes from Aspidapion aeneum, assembly GCA_963576565.1. Classification (NCBI taxonomy): domain Eukaryota; kingdom Metazoa; phylum Arthropoda; class Insecta; order Coleoptera; family Brentidae; genus Aspidapion; species Aspidapion aeneum. Next base: position 85,317,249 of record OY755038.1, on the reverse strand, counting down.
GAGTTTTTGACATGCCGTTCGTTACTTGGCGTGATAACGGACTGTGTTTGCGCACTCTGTCGCGCATGTAGACGCAGAATCGTGCGTTGCCGAATCTTCTCGTGCACATTTTAATCCTGTATGGCGGGATTTATTGAATTTGAATTTTTAAAAGAATATAGACGCAAAAGTTTCTCTAACAATGATTGTTATCAAAATTTTTCGCCATCTTGGAATTTAAGATGGCGGACAGAATCATACTTGAATCTTCAACATGGCGTGTTTATTTTTATGTTCCGAAAACGTTTTATATTTTTTTTTATTTATAGAAAATCACTCCCTTTCCCTCCCATAACGACTTACAAAATCGGGATGGTGGTTCTTAAAAAATCTATTTTTGTATTATACGATTGTCTTGCCAATCCTGTCTGCATTAATTTCCTTATAAATGCGTTACCACTAAACCGATTTTAGTGAAATAAAAAAAATCATGGTGAGAATTGATTGCACTTTAAAGATTGTTATCGAAATTTTCCGCCATCTTGGAATTTAAGATGAGATTATTTATTCTTATTTTCCGAAGATATTTTAGTTTTTTTTTATTTTAAAAAAACCACTACTTTTCTCCCGCCTAAAGAGGTACAAATTAATAAAATTGGTGTAGTGGTTCTCACAAAATGGGATTTTGTTTTAACCATTGTTTTACAAATTATACGATTGTATAGTCATTTCTTTATAAATTCATTATTAATAAACCGATTTTAGTAAAATATAAAATATCATGATGCAAACTTTAAAGATCAATTAGTTTGCGCCATAATGTCTTTTATTTCACTAAAATTGGCTTAGTGATAATAAATTTATACACAACTGAATGCAGACAGGATTGACAATGCAATCGTATAATTTGTAAAACAATGAATAAAACAAAATCAGATTTTGTGAGAACCACTTAACCGATTTTATTACTTTGTACCTTGTTAAGCGGGATAGAAGTAGTGCTTTTCTACAGATTAAAAAAAACTAAAACATATTCAGAAAATAAGAATAAACACGCCATTTTCAAGAATCACGTTTTATTCTGTCTGCCATCCTAAATTTTAAGATGGTGATAAATTTTGATTATGATCTTTATAAAGCAATCAATTCTCACCAGGATGCTTTTTATTTCATCAAAATCGGTTCAGTAGTAATGAATTTATAAGGAAATAAGTGCAGGCATGATTGGTAAGGCAATCGTATAATGTTCAAAACAACGGTTGAAACAAATATATTTTATTTTTAGAACCATCAAACCGATTTTGCTGATTCGTAGCTTTTTGTGCGTGGGAGAAATGCTGCTTTTTTACTGAGTTAAACAAATACTTAAAACATGTTCGCAACACAAGAATAAACGAGCATCTTTCAAGGGTACAATTTAATTTCGTTCGCCATCTTGGATTTTTAGATGGCGAACAAAAAAATATAATTACTCAAAACTATGATTAATTCTCTGTCCAGTGCAGTTTGTCCCATTAAAATCGATGGAACAGTTCAAAAGTTATAATGAAATAAAAATTGTCCAGTTTTTTTTGGCCCACCCGGTATATGTACTAGTCTAGCTCACAACTGTAAAATTTTTTTCATAGAAAATTATTATTGTTTTTCTCATCTTAGTGGAATATTTTAAATCAATTTTATCCAACTTCAACAACAATGTTTTTAATATTCTGGTATTTGTAAACGGTTTTATTGAACTCGAATTGAATTATTTGCTATACCTTTGCTTGAAACCTTGTGACAGGTATTCAGAAATATTCCGATAAACTCCAAACTTGAAATTTTGTGGCTATGTAGGGTTCTCGTGATAATAAAAGTTTTTTTATTACAATATTATTGAACCGATTTGCCCTAAATTTGAAACTTCTAGGTGCTTTCGTCACTGTCTATGATTTTTGAATCAAGCTTTAAAAAAATCAAGATGAAGAATCCTAAATGGCTTACTCCTTATATCTTATCTAAGATAACTAAACTTAGCATTTTTTACTAACAATAAAATAAAACACATTATACTAGGTATACCAATATATAAAGACCATCATTTTAATAATATATGGTTAAATTGGTCTTATTCTAGGCAACCATAATTTCTTTCATAAATTTGTTAGGCAACTTTAATAACGAAATAAAATAACAAAATTTGAGTTATTCTGGTCTTAGTCATTGTAGTTTAATCCCAATTCATCGTTACAAAGGACAAAAGAAGTCGCCCAAGATCTTAGGGAAAATAGTATAAGGCCAATTTCAAAAACAGCGAAATTTTTAATAACCGGACATTACCAAAAATGTTATTCATTAAAATAAGACAGGAGCAAAATCGCCGGGAGTAAAAAAAGAATTGGTAATAATCGGGCAAAATAGAATTGAACTTTTGCATTACGATTTTTCTCAAAACCTAACAAAATCATAAAGGATATAATCATAAAAAGGGGCTGATCAACTTCATTGCAACCTTATATATCCAATTCTAAGCAACCAAAGAAGAACGGATTTTGTATTGCTGCAGTATACGACACATCCTTTTGATCCTTACAGGGGTATCGTGTGAGTTAAAAGCAGGCACTTTAAAATCAAATCCAAATCCCATTTTGATCCCAATTGAGATTGCGCATGCTCTCTTCCTCAAAAATCGGTATTATGAAAGTTTAGTGGCAAATTTAAATTGGAAATAAATAATAGTTTTTGAACCCAAAAATAAATAAAAATATCAACTTTTTTTTTCATTCCTGTTCTTTTGGTAGATCAAAATCGCTGTTAAGCTAACCTCTTGGTCACATATTCGCAAACGAATCTTAACCCAGTCAGACTTTTTTAAAGATGTGCCTTACACCGCATAGAAATACAAGATTCGCTCACATTTGATTGCTTAAAATGCTCTATAAGGGTTGTAGTAAACAGTAGCGTATTTGGAAAAAAAATTTAGGGAAGCCGAGTCGGTTTTGAGGGGTTCGGTTCGGTTCGGTTCGGTTCGGTTCGGTTCGGTTCGGTTCGGTTATTTTATGTTATTTTATGTTTCTTTTTATAAAATATGTTAAAAATATCTAAAAAAAATCTAATCTACGGCTGGCGGGGGCCCGAGGCCGAGGACGCTTCAATTGTATAGCACTATCAGAGCCGCCCTTAATTAGGTGAATGACAAAGCCAAGCCCTTATTTATAATTTTTTATACAAAATTTGGATTTTGTTTTTATCCGATTTTTACCAATTCTTTTTTGACCGCGGACGGTTTTTCTCATATCTTGTTTTGATGAATGAGATTTTTGATGATATCCGGCTATTGATAACTCCGTTTTTGACAATGGAGTGTGTGATCTTCTACGATTTTTCTTTTGTCTTTTATAATAAAGTGCTTAACTTAGTCCTTAAGCTTTACTACACCTTTGAATCATATACGTAATATTCCATTAAATAAGGGTGTTTCAAGCTGGGCAGTTGCTGGTTTTTTCCTCTTCGACGCTTTCTCATAATTATGATATTTAACCGAAATGCGTCTAAGAGAAGAAATACATTTTTAGTAGAAAACTTAATTATATTACATTTTCCAAACTTTCTGTTGCGCAACGGACCCATTGCCACACAACACATATGTATTATACTTTCTTGTTGAAAATAAATCAGCGGTGAATTACATATTTATTTTATATTTATCAATAACTAGATTCAAGCAATACGTTGTCACTGTTTATAAAATATTTAAATTTAGTTAAATAAAGATAATATGTTGTTATCGCCCTTAGATAAGATGTAGATCAAGGCTGCACGTTATCACCTTAATAAAACCGGCAACAGTGCCTGAGGTGGCAGGAAATAGCCCATATCCAAAGGTTGTATATTGGCCTGAGGTCCGAACGTATTCCACGTATTTATCAAATATTTGAAAAAAAAATCTTTACCCCTCTTTTGAAATTCTGCTAAAGGAAGTTCCCCTCATCTCATATATGTACCTATATATGAAGTAACATCACCAGAAATAGGTGAGGTCAGGTCGTCATATACTTAACGATGAGGTGACAACGGCGAGTGCATCATATATATATATATATATATATATATATATATATATATATACTACTACTAAGCTTTGCTTTTTAAGTATGTCCAAAGACATTGAATATAAGTTACGGCCAGGGACGTAGCTGCTATAGTGGTTCTTCTTATTGAAGGAAAAAGCTAAATAGCGCGTGACAAAACATCGCAAATTAAATCAAAGTGATTTTTTTGTTTATGCTAGCCTGACCAGGTTAAAAACACTAAAAACGCGCATTTTTGTCCGATTAATTTAACGTTAATTCTTTTTCCTGGCATTATCAATATTTTAAATTAGTCAAGTGTTTTAAGAATTGGCTATGTTGGCGCAAATTAAGTAAAAAAGTAGCTTACTTATTCTTTCAAATTCGAATTTTGGTTCAAACTAGAGGTATTTTTAAGTAAAAAACTGGAAATAGTAAAGTATTTTTTAACATGTTTGTTGACTCATTTTTTTAATTTAAAATTGGCTAAGTAAGTTAGTCAAAGATTTATCATTATTAAAAACCGGATTTTCTAAATAAAAAATTTTTAAAATCCGAGGCGTTTTTAAAAGTTTTTAAATTGACACACATATCTATAAAAAGTTCTTTGCCACCACAAAAAGAATTACTTTGTAAATTGCTGCCCTTCATACCTACACAACGGTAAATGTTGGCTTCAATTTTCTTTTATTTATAACACTTTTTTTGGACATCGTATTTTATAGTCGAAGCAAATTAGGCGTAAAAATGACGACTAGATTAACAAATTTATAAGGATTTGACATTTTGGTTGTGAACTTCTAGTAGGAAACCTAAGGTGCAAAACCGAGGAAAAAATGTCAAAAATAATAACTAAAAAATAGAAAATCAATGTCAGGCTTTGCTTCCTATAAAGCTTGCATTTACGATAGGTGTCCTTAAGGAAACCCCCTCAACCCTAGGTTTAACCTCCTCACCAAACTGAACCTCACGACGATTTACTGCGTTGATCTCACAAACCGTAACTTTTTATATTCTTCATCAAATTTCTTATATATGATTCAAGTTTCAAGATTTATTCCACACATTTTAAATGTAAATACAGAAATTCTAACATTTTTATAATAAATTTTTTAATTCTTTTATTAGTGCTGAAAGCGAAAAATTTAATCCTGTAGTGCTTTTACCTACAAACAAAAGATAGAATACAAGAAAAAAATTAAGTAACTAAAAATAGCTTATTAAAATTTTAAAAACTTTAAGAACATTGACTAAGTAACTACTGTTTATTACTTAATTTTTAAACTAATAATTTTAATTATAATACTAAACTTTTCCTGTCAAAAACAAAGTCTTTACATATACTATAAATAAAGAAATAAATCTTTATTATTTTTTACAGACACATACACACACACACACACATGCATTCACATAAACCCATATGCTATAGGTATAGGTACAAGTCAAATTACTTTGATAACTAGTGGACAGTGGTTTAATTATTTAATAGATTCTTATGTACAGTAGGTCCGTAAAGTCTGGAATCACCCATTATTGCTGATTTAGAGACCGTTGATTGGATGACATGTTTGTTATTAAATAAATGACGTACTTCATGATTACTCTTAACTCTATTTGACCAATCAGGGTGCTAAAAAAAACTTATTTCATACAAATGTCTTTTATTAAGTGTTTAGGTATGGAGATACCTTAACAAAAATGTACCACATTTGTAATGACCTATCAAAGCCAAATGTGAAAAAATATACCGGGTGTCCTATTTAAAGAAACATAAGTTTATGTCATAGCTGTTTCTGGAACATCTTGTATAATTAACCATAGCCTTTTCTAATTCGTATTTTAAATCTTTATTTGATATCCAAGCTTTTTTCTAAAAAGCTTGCAACTTTTTTAAAAAATTCGTGATTCTACACTTTACGGACACACTGTATAAGTAGGCATAATAAAGGGTTTTGAAAAAATAGAAAGATTAAAGTCAGAAAATACAAACTCTTTTGATTTTTTGACAAATGATTTAAAACATAGCATCTTTATTGAAATTCATTATAAATCTTTGCCCCAAGCAAAATAAATATCCTTTGTGTATGGGATAGGTTTGAATAAAACATAAAATAATACGGATTTTTTTTTGTGATCTTTAAAAATAGCCCCATAATTGGGACGTCAATGGAGTTTTCTACAATAAACTTTATTATGCATTTTCTCTAAAGTACTTAGTATTTAGAAAATTGGATAAAACCTAATTATTTCAGTTTATTTTGCTTATAATATAGAAAGAAATATATGGAGGGGATATCTTTAACATTTTGTGGTTTCTATCCTAGCAAGAATATTACACATGCAACTAATTGATACTTTTTGTAGAATATCTATCAATCTTTGTTTAATGTCATTACAATCATTCTCAAAAATAAGTAGTTTTTAAGTTAAAGGCCACCAAAAAAAGGAAATTGTGCAAATTCAAAAATGACGACAAAATGATTGATATCATACCTCGAAAACTATTACTCTAACAAAAACACTTTTTAGCATTTTCGTATAAAATTTAGTTTCAAACTCTTTTACAAACACCAAGGGATTTTAGAAAAACAGAATTTGTGCGCCATTTTTTGCACCAAAACCGCATTTTATGTCTCTAATGGTAGGTGGTAGACGCTTTTTACTCATTGGGCGTCGACCGGTGAGATACCACCATGCCAGAACTGAGTAGCGCTAAGTGGTATCACCACGTTCCGCTACTGCGCTGGCAGTCCGGTTCCAACAATGAGTAACAGATAGCATGATGGCGCCTCCAGGATCAAAATACTCCGGAGGTAAAATACCCGACCGCTCGGATCTCCGGGCGTCGGGTGATCCTGGGGGTCCTTCATGCAAAGATATTAAAAGAAGACCAAAAACTCAACTCAGAATTGATTTTAGCAATATAAGAGAATTAAGTACCAACATGAATTAAGTTCACCAACATCTTGAAGAACAAAGACCTGACATCCTTATTCTCACTGAAACTAAAATCAGTTCTGCAACACCTATCTTTATCCCGGCTATGACCTACATCACCGATTTCGACATAATTTTGGGATCTGCGTGTACATTAAAAATGACCTTTCATGTCATCGAGAGGAGAGGCTAGAACCAGCGAACCTCGATATCATATGGCTGAAGTTCACCTCAAAGTCATCGACCAAGTTCATTTGCTGCCTCTACCGCCCGCCAAGTAACACCGAGTATCAAAACTTTTTTGCGACATTATCCGAAAACTGTGATAGTATACAGTCTAACTATCCACATGCGGAAATTGGTTTTTTAGGCGATTTCAACGTCCACAATATACTCTAGCTAAAACACCACAACAAAACAGATAATGAAGGCAGGGAAGCAGAAGCTTTTGCCATAAGTTGTGGTCTAACGCAGCTTATCGATGAACCTACCCGTATCTCAGAAAGGGGTGAATTTGCAGCGCTTTTAGACTTGTTCCTAACTACAAATCCTGACTTGTACACAATTCAAGTAGATCTCCCACTTGGTTCATCCGATCATAAACTTATAAGAACAAAGTGCGAAATGTTCATACCGCCAAGCCAACAATCACTTCCTCGTAAAATGTGGCACTATAAATCGGCAAAATGGAATGACCTTAAACAGTTTTACCTGGATTTTCCATGGCAAGAGGTTTGCTTTAAAACAACTGATCCCACTATTTGCTGTAATGAAATAACAAAAGTAATCTTATCTGGAATGGATGCATATATCCCACATACAATAAAACGCAGAGCTAATGCAAAACCCTGGTTCAACAGCCAGTGTCAAACGGAAACAGAAAAAACACAGAGCATATGAATGAACCTTTGGAAACGAGAACAAACCGCTCAAAACGATACAGAATTTATAGAAGCCAGAAATAGTTGCAAAATTACTATTGACGCCGCCAAAGAAACATACAATCAAAGAATAAAAAACAGGTTGCTGAATTGTCCAAGTAGTTCTAGGTCCTTTTGGTCTCTTGCAAAAGCCGTTGAATCAAACTTCACCAAGTCATCCATACCATCACTTACAGATAAAAATACTCACTTAGCCACAACATCAGAGGAAAAAGCCAATATGCTGGCCAAAATCTTTTCCTTCAACTCAAACCTAACAGTGCCAAATGGAAAAACTCCACCGTTCATTGAAAGGGTTTCCCACAGTATGCCAGAGGTACCCTTTTGTCACAGAGAAATACGAAAATCCCTTAAAAAGTTGGATACAAACAAAGCAATGGGTCCAGATGGCATTCCCGCGATAGTACTCAAAAATTGTGCTAGCAAACTCATCCCAACTTTCGTAAAATTATTCAATTTATCTTATAGGCAAGGAGTATATCCATCATCATGGAAGTCTGCCGCAGTAAAACCCATTCCAAAGAAAGAAAAAAAGACAGATCCGTTAAACTATAGACCAATTGCTCTACTTCCGGTGATATCAAAAGTAATGGAAAGAGTTGTGAACAATCACCTAACCAAGTACTTGGAAAAGTACAAAATTATCAACGACAAGCAATACGGATTTCGAAAATATAGGTCAACTGGCGATTTACTTACATACGTCACTCACTTATGGCAAAAAGCGATTGAGTTGCGAGGTGAAACAAGAATAATTGCCTTAGATATATCTAAAGCATTCGATAAAGTCTGGCATGAAAATCTGCTCAACAAGCTCAAAGCAACGAGATTGTCGCCGAGACTTTGCACTTGGTTTGAAAGTTACCTTAAGGATAGATCCATTTATGTTGCACTGGATGGCCGGAACTCCAACTCTTACCAAATAAATGCTGGTGTGCCACAGGGAGCAATCCTTTCGCCAACACTTTTTCTGATTTACATAAATGACCTCATAGATAAAACAGTAAATCCACTTTATTGCTTTGCAGATGATGGCAATGTAGTCTCCTCAGTCATACCACCCACATCTCTCTCCGCACTTGAATTCCATTACCATAGACTAACTGAAATATAACAGATAAATAACGACTTGGAGATAATAGAGGACTGGGGCAACAAAAACCTTGTACAGTTCAACGCGCAGAAAACCCAAGCAGCCCTGTTTTCAAAAAAGACCAGCACCGGTGAGCCAAACATCATGCTATCTGGAAGTGCTGTCGCATTGCAGAGCCAGTTGAACATCTTAGGAGTCACTGCAGAGACCAACATGTCTTGGCACAGTCACGTAGCAGATATAGCTAAAAGGGCGTCCCAAATGCTTGGGGTGCTATTTCGTACAAGACATCTGTATACACCAAGCCAACTGCTGACACTCTACAAAGCCCAGATTCGACCAACTATGGAGTACTGCTCACATATATGGAGTGCGGCACCCAAACATACCTTAATGCTTTTGAGCACCGTGCAAAAACGAGCTATCAAGCTGATCAATGACCCCGCACTTACCCGTAGCTTGGATAGTCTCGAACATCGAAGAACTGTGGGCGATCTATCTCTCTTCTACAGGTATTATCACGGAAAATGCTCTGAAGAGTTGGCACGTATGATCCCCCCGGGAGTAGCACCTACTAGGCGAACACGTCAAACAGACGGTAACCATCAATTTATTGTCAAAATAGAGGCACCAAGAACCTCATTATATCAGAATTCATATCTCTGGAGAACAGCATCGCTGTGGAATAAACTCCCTGCGACAGTTTTCCCTGCAGGTTACAACCTGAACCGTTTCAAAACCAAAACACACCAACATTTCCGCGCACTTGCCGCTTCTCGAGCGTGATAGGGATCTCCTTGCGAGTGCGCATACCCGTAAAAAAAAATGATTAAACTACTTAACTCATTTTAAGTCTAAAGCATATAGCACAGGGTTGAATAGCTGTCGCAAATATTTAATGTATTACAAAGGCAATCAATCAACCGTCGAAAACTACCAGAATAATCAAAGAAATGTAAGAAGACTAACAAAATTAGTTCAATTATTTCAATAAGATAAAAAACACAATAATAATCGTCTACAAAGCCCCTTCTAAAATATCAGACCCGAGACGTTTCCGAGAATTCGATTAAACATTCCAAGGGTAAAAAGCAGGTAATATCTGAAATTACATACAACAAAGAAACCCGTCTCTAAAATCTAAACCACAAGGTTGCCAAATTTCTGAGGTCGCTGCGACGCGGTCTTAACACGCAAAATACCTTTTATACCACCGAGGTGACTTAGTAGACCGTTTAGTTTCAGTAAAAGCGCCGCTAGCGCCACCGGTAGATACGTGAACTACACGGCCAAAAAGTAGCTATATATACCATTTTGTGACCTCAGAACAAAATTTTGCACACAGCTTGCTGAGTGTGTCAGGAGTCATCTCTGAAATTTTTATTGAAAAACGTTGACACGTTAAAAAGTGAGGTGACAACGTTATATATGAGGTGACAGCGTAGTTTATATACTTTATTTTGAGGTGGCTACGTACCCTTTATCAATATATATATATATATATATATATATACATATATATATATATTGATAAAGGGTACGTATATATATATATATATATATATATATATATATATTTATCGGTTTCACAACGTTCTACGTCTTCCGATACCCAATCTCCACTCGTTTCTGTTTGCCCATAATTCATCATCTAGGCCTCTTATTCTTATTTCACTATCTATTCCTTCTCTCCGGCTTCTCCTGGGTCTTCCTCGTTTTCTTCGGCCAGTTGGTTTCCATTGTAATATTTGTTTAGGTAGTCTTCCATCATCCATTCTTTGTACATGTCCGTACCACACCAGTTGTTTTGTTCTTATATCATCCACTAGAGTACGTTCACCCACTGTCATAATTTCTCTTATTCTTTGATTGGTAACTCTTTCTCTTTTTGATTTCCCTGCTGCTCTTCTCCAATAGTCCATCTCGGTAGCGGAAAGCATTTTTTCTGTTCTATCTTTGATTGGCCATACTTCTGAGCCGTATGTAATAATACTTTTTACAATGGTGTTATATATAAGCTTTTTGTTATGTTTTGATATACTTTGGTCCCAAATTATTCCATTTAATAAAGTTATTGCTTTTCTTCCTTGTACGTTTCTATCTTTTATAGCTTTGTCTAGTGTTCCGTCAGCTGTAATTTTTAGACCTAAGTATTTATACTCATCACAGGACTGAATTCGCTGCCCAGTATTTAAGATTAGATCCTGTTTCGTTCCACCAATACACATATATTCTGTCTTATTGATATTAACCTCTAGTCCCCACTTATTGTACTCTTCTATTAGTTTTCGTGTCATATATTCGAGGTCGTCATAATCCTGAGCCACCACTATCTGATCATCGGCGAAACATAAAGTATACAAGGTGGTTTCATTCAACGGAATTCCCATGTTTTGGCATTTTCTCTTCCAGACTTTAAAGACCTGTTCCAAATATATCTTGAAGAGCGTAGGCGAGATACAGCAACCTTGTTTAAGAACTTTATTTACTTGAAAGCCCTTGGTTAGTTTTGCTTTTATTTTAACTTTTGCCTTACTATTGCGGTATAACTCTTTGATGGCCTTAATTAGTTGTACGCTTATGTTTGTCTTTTCTAACGCTTTCCAAAGTAGATTTAGTGGTATACTATCATATGCCTTCTGCAAATCTACGTAAAGCAGATGGAGTTCTTGTCTGTATGCCATTTTCTTTTCAATAACTTGGGTTATACAAAAGAGATGATCTGAAGTCGATCTACCCGCCCTGAAACCAGCTTGTTCTTCTGCCTCCATATCTTTATATTCGCTCTCCACTTTATTTCTTATTATTTTGCCATATATTCTGCTTAGCGTACTAGTTACAGATATACCTCTATAATTGTCACATATATCTTTCCTTCCTTTTTTGTGTATTGTGGATATATATGACGTTTTCCACTCAGTTGGTACTACAGCTCCATTTAAATATCTTTGGAAAAGATATTTAAATGGAGTAATCGTAATCTACAAAACAATTCTTCAGTGCCATATTTAATAAGTTCAGATGGGATATTTCCGGGTCCGGCAGATTTACCGCTTTTTAAGGTTTTGCACACGTTTTTGACCTCAGATATTGTGAGGGGTACTGGAGATCCCATCGTTCTAATGATATTGTCTCTTTCGTCTTCCTTGAATTCCGCTCTATCTTCAGTTAAAAGTTTTTTAAAATGCTCATCCCATTCTTTGTCTGGTATTGGTGAAATAATATCTCTGCATGTTTCTTTTTTGATCGATCATATAGTTTTCCAGCTTTCGGTACTTCTCCTACCTCCTAAGTAAGAATCTATTTTCTGGCACTTTTGCATCCATGATTGATTCTTCTTATCACTGATCATTCTTCTCACCTTTGATTGCGCGATTTTGTATTCTTCTCTGCTTCTATCTGTCTTTTGGGATAAGTACGTGTGATATAATTTCCTTTTTTCCTCTATTTCACTTTCAATCTCAGCATCCCACCAGTATGGTTTTGTTCTTTTAGGAGTTTCTTCCACTAATCCTAGTGCTTCTTTTGCAGCTTGATGGATGCTTAATGTGATACATTCGTATTCCTCATCTGGGGTTTCACCTGAACTTGAATTAAGTTTTTCGTTCAGTCTCTTTTTGTATAAGTTTTTTACGCTGTCATGTTCTAGGCTCAGTAGATTATATTGACAGTGATCAATTTCCTCATTCATTGTATCATCAAGATTTTGTTGATGGAGGCTTCGGCCTTGATAAGGAAAGAGAATTTTGGACTCCAGAAAATAGTGATCACTTCCGCATGTTGATCCACGCTTTGTTCTGACATCTTGAATTTTTAGTTTTGTCTTTTGTTTAGTGATAAGATAATCAATGACGGATTTCAGGTTTTGTGAGGGTTTGGTCCAGGTATATTTGTGTATTTTCTTATGTTGGAAAAAACCGTTTTGGATTTTTAGGTCTAATTGCTCACATACTGTGATAAGCCGGTTTCCATTGTCATTAACAACATCTTCTCCATATTGGCCAACTGTCAGATCATTTATTCTGTTACATGTTCTACTATTTAAATCTCCCAATATTACAATTTCTCTAGATGTACTTACTGCTGATATTTCATTGTGGACTTCTTCGAAAAAATTGTCTTTCACGGCTACATTTGCATCGTCATTATACGCATAGATTCCAAAAATCGTAAGTCTCATTCCTTTTATTGTTATATTCATTCTTATTAGCCGTTCATTTACTGCTTCCCAGTTGGTGATATATTTTCTAAATCTTTTGTTGACCAAAATAGATACTCCTTGTTGCGCATGTTTTTCTTTTGCCACTCCGCTATAGAAATGGTCATACTGTCCTAGGTTTTCAGATCCTTTTCCTTTCTTCTTCGTTTCTGTTAGTATAGCAAGGTCAACCTTCATTCTGCTGCACTCATGGACTATATCATTCACTTTTCGACTCATTCCTTGTACGTTCCATGTACCAAAAATCATATTCCTGTTTCTTTGCTTGGTTCGTCTTAGGTTTTTCATTTCTTTCCGAGGCGTTTGATTGGGTTTTTTAACAGTGTACGTTTTTCCGGGTATCAGAGAGTTAGTCTAATGCCCCAACCCCCAACCTGGAGGACCAGGTGATTTTTGATCGAGGTTTTCTTCCCCTAGCCTTTGGCGATTCCAACGCCGGTACTACAAGGCAGCATCTTCTTCTTTTATACTATCCCTAAAAGAAAGGGTTGCCACCTGCGCTATGATCACCGTACCGAGGTCCATCCTCTCCGCCTTTCATACCGATGTGGTCTTCTCCCGTAACCCTGGGAATGGCACCCTAAACAGGTGCTAACTCTCCGGGTCAGAGAGTACCTGGAATCTACGGAGGGCAGGGGTCGATTCATTTCCCCTGATAGACATCTGACGAGGTCTACCCCGTACCCCCGTATATATATATGTTAGCCCGCGGATAGAAAAAACGCTAAATGCAGTGGACTGTAAATATTTTAATGATATCGTGAGCAAACATAAATGTATTGATATGAAATTACGAAATAATCAGACGTCCATAGGTAAAATTGTTGGAACCACACAACGGTAATCAGATAAGTGCACTCACCTCCTTTGCAGCCAAATTCTTCTCGTTCCAAGGGGCCCCCGAATGGATCTAATGATGTCACCACGTAGCTGAAGGGTTGAAGTTTCTAGTTCTATGCTTCAGTACACAAAAATCGAGCACTTTCAGGTGTAGATATTTGAAATTGTTGGAGAACGAAATTAACACGCCTTTTTCTCTGGGCGATTGACAAGGATCTCACTGGTTGTTGGTGCGCATGTTCAAATACGCGGAATGCGCTTTGTCCTTCATACAGTTGTGTGTTTTTAAAAATATATATAAACAACCGCGAAATTTAGCGGGAGCTAACATAACTGCCCTCCAAAACACACAAATTTAGAATCTCAACCGGACAGATATAGATATAAGAAAAAGAATCGACCGATAAATATAAATGAATGAAAACAGATAAGTATCGTAAGTTTATTTAGATATAACGAAATCCCGAAAAAAGGCAAAACAAACAAACAAAAAATTCAAAAAAAATAAAAAATAAAAAAACCTATTGTAATACCCGGTAAAAGGTAGAAAATTAAAATTACTTTTAATTTGGCAAGAGGCACAGTTTTACAACTGGCCGCTTATAAACACCGGTAACCGTTTTTACCGTCGCAACACGCACCTGACCGTTCCCGCCGGGATGCAGTTCGATGACCCGACCGACCGGCCATTTCAAAGGCGATTGAATGTGATCACTTGTTATGATAACCAAATCATTTAATTTGATATTTGGGGACAAATCAGTCCACTTGTGTCGCTGTTGTAGCGTATGCAAATACTCTAGAGAATACCGTTTCCAAAAATCATTATGTAGTTTTTGGATTAGTTGCCATCTCGAGAGCCGATTTAGGGGAACCTCGGACAAATCTGACTCCGGAATTTCTGAATTAAGGGGTTCAAGTGTCAAAAAATGCCCAGGGGTAAGAGGTTGAAGATCGTGTGGGTCTGAAGAGGCAGGAGATAAAGGGCGACTATTAAGTACGGCTTCTATGCGACAGGTAAGGGTGGACATCTCCATGATAGACAACTTCTGGTCGCCGACAACTCGTACAAAGTGAGTTTTAAAACTTTTGACGCCAGCTTCTGCCAGGCCATTGAAATGTGGACTGAGAGGAGGTCCCAGATGCCAACGAATAGAAAGTCTGGTGGCAGCACTTCTTGCGTAATCCAGTAATTGGTTACGAAACCCTATAAAATTACTGCCTTGATCTGACCAGCATTGCGTCACGCTTCCGCGTCTGGAAATGAATCGATGGAATGCACCTACGAACCCTTCGGTGGACAGTTCCATGGTTAATTCCAAATGCACGCAATGTGTGGCCGTACAGACAAACACACAGACATACGATTTGAAAGCTTTACAACCACGGTAACGATGAGGAATCACAAAGAAAGGTCCACAAAAGTCAATAGCTACACTCGAAAAAGGTTTAAGTTGATTGATTCGATGAGCGGGAAGTGAACTCATTATGGGCGGTCTATAGGGTTTAGGGTTGATTCTAAAACATTGCAAGCACTTGGATATGGTTCTTTGAATTGCCCGTCTGGCAGATAATATCCAAAATTGCTGTAAAAGCAGATTATGTAATGTTTTAAACCCAGGATGAAGATATTGTCGATGAGCGGACTCGATAAGAAGTGTAGTTAAACGATGGTCACTCGAAAGTAAGACGGGGTGTTATGCAGAATAAGACAAAAGGTCAGATTTTTGTAATCTGCCACCGACTCTAATGATATTATTCTCATCAAGAAAAGGTGAAAGTTTTCGCAAAGGTTTCGGTATTGGTTTATCCTTAGATAACGCGGAAAAAAGCTCAGAAAAACAAGAACCTTGAACGCGTTTGATAAGAAGGTGTAACGCACTTTGCATCTCACCGGTGGTAGGAAAAACAATATTCACAAAAATAACTTTTTGGTCCGGCGGCTTAGTGGGTTTTTGATAGGAATGGTTTTGAAAAAGGTTAACTATTCGAAGGACATAACAAATGATACGTTGAATTTTTGATATAGAGGAATATTTGATAAGAAGCTGATCTAAGAAGTTCACATCAATTATCGCATTGCAACAGACTTTTGGCTTTTCCTCCAGATTAATATCTCCGAAATCAATCGGCATTTTTGATTTATGAAAATCGGGTCATTCGTTTTCGGGAGACCACAAAAACGACGGTGCGTTCCACCACATGTCATGTGACATGAGCTGTGAAGGGGTGGCCCCTCGTGACGCAATATCGGCTGCATTTAAAGCAGAAGGAATGTAGCGCCATGAGTTTGAAGGAATGATTTCTTGGATTCTACTGACTCGATTTCCAACAAAGGTTTGCCAGCGATTAGGAGGGGATGAAAGCCAGTGCAATACGACTTGCGAATCGCAGAAAGTAACGATATTTGTAAAAGTTATTTTTCCTTCATAGCTAGATAAAACGAAGTCAATTAATTCGCTTAAAAGAAATGCGCCTAGGAGTTCTAGCCTAGCCAAAGTTTGTGACTTTATAGGCGCGACCCTAGATTTTGCAGATATGAGAGAAACAGATATATTGTTTTCCTCTTCTACACGAAAATATACGACGCCTGTGTAGCCTCGAATTGAAGCGTCACAGAAGCCGATGATTTGACAGGTATTGGTTTTTGACAGTTTGATTTGTCGGGGTAATTGAAAATTGGAAAGAAGCGGGAATTCAGAACGAAGTTTGTTCCAAGAGTCGATGATAGAAGAATCTGGTTCTTCGTCCCAGCCTATTTTCGATATCCACAACTGTTGCAAAATAAATTTTGCTTGTAGCAACAAGGGACAAAGAAAACCTAAGGGATCGAAGATTGTTCCTATGATAGATAAAATAGAACGTTTGGTTGGGGGTTTGTCCTTCATTCGGCATTGATAAGAAAAAATGTCGTTTTTTGGATGCCATTGAAGTCCTGAAACTTTGATAAAGTGGGGTTCCTCCTTGTCGAAAGAGAGAGGCATTTGACGATCGGACTCTGGCAATGTTGCCAATAACTCAGGACAATTGCTTGCCCATTTTTTAAGTTCAAATCCTCCCGACTTCAACAAATCATTGAGTTCTGTTTGAAGGGAGAGAGCTTCAGAAAGCGAAGGGCTAGTTCCCAAGATATCGTCGATATAGATTGACGTTTTTAGAACAGTACTAGCCATAGGAAAACGTTCCTTTTCTCTCTCTGCCAACTCATTTAAGGTACGCATGGCTAGAAAAGGTGAGCATGTCATGCCAAAAGTGACAGTAGAAAGTTCCCACACTGAAAGTGGGTCCTGTGGAGAAAACCTCCACAATATCCTTTGATAAGGACGGTGATAAGGATTGATAAGGACTTGACGGAACATCTGTTTGATGTCAGCAATGTAGGCAATAGGATTAAGACGAAATGTAAGGAGTAAAGAAGCAATATCTTTTTGAAGTTTCGGTCCAGATAACAATGTGTCATTGAGACTAATATTTTTTGGGGTGACTGCTGAACAGTCCCAGACTACCCTTAAGTTTGTACTCAAGCTTTCCGGCTTTAATACGCAATGATGTGCTAAAAAACACGATACGTCGACCTTTGGTTGACTAGATAAAACTAAACTCATATGATTAGAATCGATATAGTCTTGCATGAAACTTGAATAGGCAGTGTACAGATCAGGATTTTTGATTAATCTATTTTCTAGAAGTAAAAATCTACGATAAGCTTGCGGATAAGTATTTCCTAGGTCAGGGTTTATTTTATCTTTAAACGGAAGATCTACCATGAATCTACCGCTCGGTTGCCGTACTACACTAGCAGTAAAAATTGATTCTGCCTGTTTTTCTTCCTTTGATAAGATTTGTTTTTTAGGCAAATGTTCGATTTCCCAAAACCTAGGGAGAATGACCTCTAAAGGAGGTGAATGACTCGTTAAAAAACAACTGGTTCGTTCCGTAAGACTACCTACTTCGTCAACCTTTCCCATGACGACCCAGCCAAAGATAGTTTCAAGGGCTGAAGGCTGCCCTACCTGTCCAAGAACCCTGCCCTCCTTGAAAATCTGTGCGAATAGCTCGCAACCAATAACCAGGTCCACAGGTCTAGATTTGAAATAAGATGGGTCGGCAAGTTTAAGGTTTTGCAAGTGTTTCCACTGATTATCGTTCAAAGAGAATGTAGGCATATTGGAACATAGTTGTGGAACAACAATTGCTTCGAAATTAAGTAAAGGAGTGACTTGTCCTTGTGGCTTAATGTGACATTGAACGAGCCCTTTGGAAGTGAAAGAAGACATCTGATTTAATCCGAATATTTCAGTGGTGTAACTTCGCCTAGGAAGATTAAGACGCTGAATACACTTTTCACTGATGAATCCTGTCTGTGATCCAGAATCAAGCAGTGCCCTTACAGGTTGAAAATTTCCGCAACCGTCCATAACATCTATTATGGCGGTGCATAAAAGAAAGGTACCTGAAGGTCCTGAGGCATTTAATGACACATGAAGATTATTGACCGGTGGTGTGTGAATGACAGGACTAGTATCTTGGCTTCCAGACTCTTGATTAGTTTCTAAGATATGAGTTAAAGTGTGGTGCCTTTTACTATTGCAAGTCCTGCATGAATATTTTGATTTGCACGTATCTACATTATGCAAGGGATGAAAACACGCTAGACATAATTTTTTCTGTTTGACGAAAGATAGGCGATCGATAGGTGAGAGATCAAGAAATGTTTGACATTTCGAAAGCACGTGACCTTGATTACACCGGAAACATTTTATTCCCGTACCTGAATTAGCTGAGGTGCCAGCCAGTCCTATAAAAGGCGAATTGGATGATTTATAGGTAGGCTTTTGCCCAAACTGATTTCGCATAGAATTTGAATTTTGATAGGTAGGCTTTTGCCCAGACTGATTTTGCATTGAATTTGATTTTTGATATATAGGCACCCTTTTGGGTGCTGTTGATTGAGGAAGTGATTCCAAAACTTTACATCTTTTTTCTAGAAATTGAAAAAGTGACTGAAAAGTGAGAATTTCGTTATTAGTATTGGCGTGACTCATTTCGAAATTTGAACGCGTTGGAATATCCAATTTTTCTAATAAAATGAAAAAAATAATAAAGTCCCAACTGTCAACGTCAAAGCTAAGTGATTTTAAAATTTCTAGGGATTCAGAAAAGGTGTCAATTAAATTACGCAATTCTTTAGCTGACTCGTTTTTTAAGGTGGAGTTCATAATTGAGCTTGTTTTGATATCTATTGACTAATTTGTCATAAGCAATTTTATAATTTTGATTAGATAAGCTAATCCCTGATATCAATTTTAAAGGCTCATCCTCGAGATATGTAAATAAATATTGAAGTTTTCGAACGTTACTTAGACTTTGATTTTGATCTATAATGTTATTAAAAAGATCGAAAAAGCTTGGCCATAATTTTTATCACCTCGAAATATGGGAATACCTAACTCTTTGAGTTTTGGAGTTTCGTTTTGTCGAACATATGATCCCGAAAAGGATGGGGCCTCAACCGGAAATATTTTAGAGTAAACCCCCTTACACGCATAAAAATATTTACGAGCTTCTGAAAGGATCGCATCCTGCGTTTTAAATTCCTCATCGTCCGAGTCGTCTAGCAACATAATGACGTCATTATGCGCCAGCATGCATTTATCGAAGGTTTCATCCAAATCGGAATACCTCACTTGAAACTCGTTTCTCGCTCTTTCATCCTTTTCCGCGGTATTTGACAACACATAACACTCGGTGATCGCAGATAAAAAACCCTTGCGTTTTTGTACGGCTTTTTTGACAGACATGATTTTACCTTTGAAATGACGAAATTGTCGGTAAATATACAATTAACGCTAAATTAATGCTTCTGAAATAGAAAAATGACGAATTGTCGAAAATATGCACTAATTTATCGCAATTGATGAAAATTGTTTTAAAAATCGAAATAATATGAAACACCCTAACATATAAATGAGAAATGTTTTTGTTTGTTTTGTTTTGTGGTTCCTTCGCTTTGTTTACTGAATCGATCACGCAAAAGGTACGTGCACCGCCCGGACGACTTCTCGTTCACTACTCGATTCAAGGCCGTTGTTTGGCTTGGCCACAGATTAGGTAAATAATTATTAATACCGTCGTATGGATTTATTATTTAAAATAATTCGGTCGAAGGAGCACTTTATGTTAGCCCGCGGATAGAAAAAACGCTAAATGCAGTGGACTGTAAATATTTTAATGATATCGTGAGCAAACATAAATGTATTGATATGAAATTACGAAATAATCAGACGTCCATAGGTAAAATTGTTGGAACCACACAACGGTAATCAGATAAGTGCACTCACCTCCTTTGCAGCCAAATTCTTCTCGTTCCAAGGGGCCCCCGAATGGATCTAATGATGTCACCACGTAGCTGAAGGGTTGAAGTTTCTAGTTCTATGCTTCAGTACACAAAAATCGAGCACTTTCAGGTGTAGATATTTGAAATTGTTGGAGAACGAAATTAACACGCCTTTTTCTCTGGGCGATTGACAAGGATCTCACTGGTTGTTGGTGCGCATGTCCAAATACGCGGAATGCGCTTTGTCCTTCATACAGTTGTGTGTTTTTAAAAATATATATAAACAACCGCGAAATTTAGCGGGAGCTAACATATATATATATATATAAATATATATATATATATATATATATTTATATATATATATATATATATATATATATATATATATATATATATATATATATATATATATTTATTGGAAAACAGTAGGCCACAGCTTCAT
Organism: Aspidapion aeneum; assembly: GCA_963576565.1. Taxonomy (NCBI): domain Eukaryota; kingdom Metazoa; phylum Arthropoda; class Insecta; order Coleoptera; family Brentidae; genus Aspidapion; species Aspidapion aeneum. Next base: position 85,296,406 of record OY755038.1, on the reverse strand, counting down.
GATCAGACATTCCGCATTAACTACATTGCACTTAACCTGATTCTCGCTAAAAGAAGAGCACATATAATCAATACATTTAGCTGAATGGTTTCAAAATCTGTTAGGCTGCTTTACATGCATATTCAAACTATTGGAATCAAACAAATTTTGAACAAAAGGAACATGCGGACAATCTCACAACAATAATAAGAGCACTAGTAGATATGATCGATAATATTATTTTCAATTTCTTAAAGAAACAAACCACGTTTGCCTTTGGGGACCTGTAGAGACCTAGGATATATAAATTAACTTTTAAATAATATACAATTAAAAATTCAAAAAGTCTTTCCTCCAGTAGATAATCAAACCACCATGAGCGTCATTTGGAGAGAATCTAGAAACAATTAGCAGCCCTCAATATAAAGCGGTTCATTAGGCTCTAACCAATGTTCGACCAATATCACAATCTTAGGAAAATCTAAGCTATGTAAGAACAAAAATAATTCATCAGTATTATGCCTAATAGAACGAGTATTAAAAAATACTAAGGTAATTTAATTACTGTTACCTCCTTCTCTAAAAAATTGTTTGCTTGGTAATCCTTAGAGTCTCCAGATGTGTCTTTAGATATGCATCACCATCAGCTATGCTTTTTGAAAAATGCGTACGTTGATAATATTGATTTTATTATTAAAGTTTTCAGAATGTTCATTTAGTGCAGGATTAAAATCTAAATTTTAGGTATGTAACACATCATTCTCTGGTAATACTATAACTAATTCTTCAGACATACATTCAACAGACAAATCCAAGGAAGAAACAGGCTCACATTTAGTAGAATTATTATTATATGAAAAGGATAGCAAAACCTGAAATCCGTCATTGATTATCTTATCACTAAACAAAAGACAAAACTAAAAATTCAAGATGTCAGAACAAAGCGTGGATCAACATGCGGAAGTGATCACTATTTTCTGGAGACCAAAATTCTCTTTCCTTATCAAGGCCGAAGCCTCCATCAACAAAATCTTGATGATACAGTGAATGAGAAAATTGATCACTGTCAATGTAATCTACTAAGCCTAGAACATGACAGCGTAAAAAACATATACAAAAAGAGACTGAACGAAAAACTTAATTCAAGTTCAGGTGAAACCCCAGATGAGGAATACGAATGTATCACATTAAGCATCCATCAAGCTGCAAAAGAAGCACTAGGATTAGTGGAAGAAACTCCTAAAAGAACAAAACCATACTGGTGGGATGCTGAGATTGAAAGTGAAATAGAGGAAAAAAGGAAATTATATCACACGTACTTATCCCAAAAGACAGATAGAAGCAGAGAAGAATACAAAATCGCGCAATCAAAGGTGAGAAGAATGATCAGTGATAAGAAGAATCAATCATGGATGCAAAAGTGCCAGAAAATAGATTCTTACTTAGGAGGTAGGAGAAGTACCGAAAGCTGGAAAACTATAAGATCGATCAAAAAAGAAACATGCAGAGATATTATTTCACCAATACCAGACAAAGAATGGGATGAGCATTTTAAAAAACTTTTAACTGAAGATAGAGCAGAATTCAAGGAAGACGAAAGAGACAATATCATTAGAACGATGGGATCTCCAGTACCCCTCACAATATCTGAGGTCAAAAACGTGTGCAAAACCTTAAAAAGCGGTAAATCTGCCGGACCCGGAAATATCCCAGCTGAACTTATTAAATATGGCACTGAAGAATTGTTTTGTAGATTACGGAATCTTTTCCAAAGATATTTAAATGGAGCTGTAGTACCAACTGAGTGGAAAACGCCATATATATCCACAATACACAAAAAAGGAAGGAAAGATATATGTGACAATTATAGAGGTATATCTGTAACTAGTACGCTAAGCAGAATATATGGCAAAATAATAAGAAATAAAGTGGAGAGCGAATATAAAGATATGGAGGCAGAAGAACAAGCTGGTTTCAGGGCGGGTAGATCGACTTCAGATCATCTCTTTTGTATAACCCAAGTTATTGAAAAGAAAATGGCATACGGACAAAAGCTCCATCTGCTTTACGTAGATTTGCAGAAGGCATATGATAGTATACCACTAAATCTACTTTAGAAAGCGTTGGAAAAGACAAACATAAGCGTACAACTAATTAAGACCATCAAAGAGTTATACCGCAATAGTAAGGCAAAAGTTAAAATAAAAGCAAAACTAACCAAAGGCTTTCAAGTAAATAAAGGTCTTAAACAAGGTTGCTGTATCTCGCCTACGCTCTTCAAGATATATTTGGAACAGGTCCTTAAAGTCTGGAAGAGAAAATGCCAAAACATGGGAATTCCGTTGAATGAAACCACCTTGTATACTTTATGTTTCGCCGATGATCAGATAGTGGTGGCTCAGGATTATGACGACCTCGAATATATGACACGAAAACTAATAGACGAGTACAATAAGTGGGGACTAGAGGTTAATATCAATAAGACAGAATTTATGTGTATTGGTGGAACGAAACAGGATCTAATCTTAAATACTGGGCAGCGAATTCAGTCCTGTGATGAGTATAAATATTTGGGTATAAAAATTACAGCTGACGGAACACTAGACAAAGCCATAAAAGATAGAAACGTACAAGGAAGAAAAGCAATAACTTTATTAAATGGAATAATTTGGGACCAAAGTATATCAAAACATAACAAAAAGCTTATATATAACACTATTGTAAAAAGTATTATTACATACGGCTCAGAAGTATGGCCAATCAAAGATAGAACAAAAAAAATGCTTTCCGCTACGGAGATGGACTATTGGAGAAGAGCAGCAGGGAAATCAAAAAGAGAAAGAGTTACCAATCAAAGAATAAGTGAAATTATGACAGTGGGTGAACGTACTCTAGTGGATGATATAAGAACAAAACAACTGGTGTGGTACGGACATGTACAAAGAATGGATGATGGAAGACTACCTAAACAAATATTACAATGGAAACCAACTGGCCGAAGAAAACGAGGAAGACCAAGGAGAAGCTGGAGAGAAGGAATAGATAGTGAAATAAGAATAAGAGGCCTAGATGATGAATTATGGGCAAACAGAAACGAGTGGAGATTGGGTATCGGAAGACGTAGAACGTTGTGAAACCGATAAATATATATATATATGAAAAGGATAGCTACTGAAAATCTGCTTAAGACATGTAAATGTAATTAATTTAAAATTAAGTACACTTATACGCCAACATTAAATACGCCATTTTCGCAAGACCTTATTTGTTAAGGAATATTCCCTTAAGCCGGGCTCAAACGACTCGTGTACTTGGCAAATACACAATTATTTGCGTACTTGGCAAGTATACGTTGTTAGCTCCCGCTAAATTTCGCGGTTGTTTTTACTTTTTAAAACCACACAATTGGATGACGGACAGAGTACATTTTCGCGCATTTTGACATGCGCACCAAGAATCAGAGAGATCCTTTTCTACCGCCTCGAGAAAATGGCGTGTTAATTTACTTTCTCCAACTATTACAAATTTCTACACTTGAAAGTGCTCGATTTTGGTGTACTGAAGCATAGAACTAGAAACTTCAGCCCTTCAGCTACGTGGTGCCATCATTAGATCAAGACAGGGGCCCCTGGAACGTGGAGAAATTGGCTGCAAACTGGTGAGTGCTTTGTTTCTGATTTCCGTTGTGTGGTACCAACAATTAACCTATGGACCTTTGATTATTTCGTGATTTCGTATCAATATATTTATGTTTGTTCGCGCTTTCATTGAATAAAATATATACAGTGCACTGCAGTTATCGTTTTTCTAATTGCGGGCATACATACGTACCTGGCAAGTATACGCAAGTAACATTTATTCGCCAAGTACACGAGTCGTTTAATCCCGGCTATTGACAAGTATTGTATTGGCAAATGTACGAATAATCGTGAGCCCTTTGACTCGGCCCATTTTTACTGACCACAAATGGAAAACCAACGAGTGACAAATAATTGTACAAGTAACCCATTCACACGACATGGCAAGTATATGCAAGAAACAATTATTCGCCAAGTACACGAGTCGTTTGATCCCGGCTTTAGAATAGTCTGAATCTGAATATCTAAATCTGTCGAATAAATCTAAATAGGTAATATTATTTGCGTACCGTGCCGCCTTAAGTGAGTCATTTTGAAATTTGTATTGGAGAACTTGGCTTTACTTTTATCTTAATTATTTTTACGGAATGCCTTTTTCGCGTACTTGACTTTTTTTTACATGAAATGTTTTGTTTATAATTGACTTATTCTAGTATATAACTCCTCGACGAGGAAAAACGTTTTCGAAATTGGAGTGGCCGAAAATGGAGCATGCCTTCCGGTCGCATCTCTTATGCACGTTGTCACGACGGGGGCGCGAGGGGTTCAATACCGAACGTGGGTCAGTTCACTATTTATCGAATTACTTATACACGAGCAAGCACACCGCAAACAGAAAAGCTCTCTCTAATTGAAGGAATATTGAAACTTTGATTTGTAGCTGTTTTCGCTCGGTTATAATCGATGAATTTCCGGTGTATCTGAATACAATACAATGTCAATTTTACGTAGAAATCGCGCTGTTCTCTGTCGGCTGACGGTTAAGATCGGTACCATATACTCAAAACTAATGTCGTCACATTTTAATTCTTAGAATTAAAAAAAAAAACAACAACATTTCAAAGGAACCAACAGACTCATTAATTAAGCTGTGTAAATATTATACTTGGGTTACATTTTTACCAGTTCGCGATTTATTTTTAAAATACAGGGTGTTCCAAGATAAGTGTCCACCATTGCTAACTTTATTATTATTCAATATAGAAAAAAAGTGAATGTTTTGACGCTCTTTAAGATGCTTAAACCAAAAAATATATCGAGCATCGCGTTTTTGAGTTTTTTAGATTTTTTATAAAACATAAAACAAATTTTAAATAAACACATTGTATTTTATAGTGTTTCCTGATAGGTCTTTCAATTCTAAACATAAATTGTCTTTAGATTTTTTTTTCTAAAGCTAAAAATAACAAAGATATTCTAAATTCAAAATTACGCTTAGACTCCTTTTTCCCAAATAAAATTTCAATATATAATTTTGAATTTAAAATATCTTCGTTATTTTTAACTTTAGGAGAAAATCAAACAACAATCTTTCTTTAAAATTGAAAGACCTATTAGAACAAATTATAAAATACAGGATTTTCAATAATTTTTTTTTATGTTTTTTTATAAAACTCGAATACTTCAAAAAGCGAAGCTCTATTTTTTTTATTAAGTATCTTGAAAAGCATTAAAAATATTTTATTTCACAATAATTCATTTCATATCTCAAATGAATCGTGTTAACATGTAAAGTAGAGAGTGTGGACTAAGAAGTGGTGGACTTTCCTTTCATATTTTTCCATGCTTCTTTCTCATATTAGAGTTTATTTATTAATTATAAGCTTGTTTGGTTGTCATTTATCATCAGGGATAGATGAAAGTCGTTGTTTATCATAGAAAGTAATAAACTGATATTGCTGAAACTTGATGAGCCTACATGTCATAAGTCTGATTAATTTTTTATCAAAGCCTGTACATAGCGATCATTGTATATTTTAAAAGTGCTATATTACTACGTAGCGGTATTTATTTGGTTTTACTAAAGATCAGCCGGGCATCCAATAGATATTGTATTCGTCTTGGTAAATCACATTGACCATGCAGTGTTCTAAATAGTCTCTTAAGGACGAAACAGTAAATTGTTAACATTTAATAGGTGTCCATTATGTCTTGGACCCCTGATGTGGGTGTGTAGCTTTCGAGCTGCCCACGGAAAAATACGAGAGATACAAAATCTTTCTATAACAGCTCAGCCACGAAAAAATGTAGTTTCCTGTATTCACAGGTACTAACCTTTACATTTGTAGAATTTTGGGCCCACATTCCGCTGACCGGACTTAAAACTTGAAAAATGCAATATGCTTTGACCCGACTTGAGGGCAAATTATGTCCCAGTTATGGGTACTGTTTTTCGTTTCATTGGCTTGCTTGTGTTTTTACTCTGCTAATTTCATTTGTATTTATTAGATGTCGCCACTTGTGTAAATAGCAGATGGTATCGCAGGTATTATTTTTCATTTCTCTTACGAAGATAAGATTTAGATACCGTCTCCTTAACTTTACAAGTGTCACATTGACCATGTTCTGGAGAGTCCCTTAAGGATGAAACAGTTAACTGTCAACACTTAACTGGTGTCCATTGGATCTTGGACCCCCGTGGGTGTACGCTTTCGATCTGTCCATGGAAAAATACAAGAGAAACAAAATCTGTCTATGCCCACTTAGCTATGAAAAATTGTTGTTTTCTTTATTCGCCGGTACTAAACTTTACGTTTGTAAATCAATATGGTAAATTTTTAGAAGTAATCAAAATTGATTATTAATCTAAATTGAATATTTAGATTTTAAAAATTAACCCGTATTAATATAATGTGCGGACGTAAAAATCTCCCCCCTTGTTAATTTTTGAACGGAATTAGATATCAACTTCAAACAAAAAGCATGTTAAATGGAGTTATGCATGTTTATGTTTATAGTGCTTGCAACTCCTCTTAGTCTTCAGCAGTTTCAGATATTGAATTGAAGTAAAACCTACAATTAATGGTAACATTGCAGTTACTTTTTAGTATACGCCTCATTACCGTAGTGTTGTAAGACTATAAGCTCACTGACACCTTTAAACTTTTTAATGAAAAACCTTATTTAAAAGGTACTTTTATTCCCTATTTAATACTGTTAATTTTAAGAAAAAATGTTTTATGCTCATTGAGTTATTAATTATTCTCGATTTTATTGCGTACCACTCCATTTAGGTTTGAGCAGCTTAAATTTAAATAAAAAATATGTTTACCAATGATACTCTTGCCACCTTTTTACGTGTTTTCAACCACCGTTATATTAATTCAAGATTCATAAGGTCACTAACACATTTTTAAATTTAATTGTTATTATTTATAATCGAGAATAATTAACAACTCGGTAAGTATAAAATATTTTTTCCTTAAATTACCAGTATTAAATAAGGAATAAAAATACCTTATCACTCGACCGCTTTTCATTAAAACATTTAAAGGTGTCAGTGACCTTATAGAGAAGACTAACCGATTTTATAACTTTTTATGTTTTTGATTAGAAAATCAATATACCTTTTAAACAATGTATCACATGACTCCACTTCTCATTTAAGAATTTAAAGTTGTTAGTGACCTTACGGTCTTACGCTCACACCACGGTTCAAAGCAATACGTCAGAAATTATTAAAGTTGATACCATTTACGTTGTTTTTTGTTTTAAGTTGATATCTAATTCCGTTCAAAAGTTAACAGGTGGGGGGTGAGGGGGATTTTTACGTCCGCACTGTATTTAAAGAAAACCAATGTGTTTCTGAGAAAAAGCTTCCTTTTACTTTAGTTCCTAGAATGCAATGAACGAATAGCTTGCAATCGCCTGTAGAGCCTTACTTTTTAAAGCTGTCTCAACGTACTTTTGAGCCTGATCTGTTTGATTAGAAGAGAGGATGATGGCCCGCAAGATGAGGACCTAATATTACGTAACCGCTTGCAAAAATTTTTGATTAAAATATAAAAGATGATATTTATTTATAGTTATTTTTAAAAATATCTTAATATAGAACTATAGAACTACAGAAATAATCAAAATTGATGATTAATCTTAATTGAATAATTAGATTTTAAAAAATAACCCGTATTAATTTATTTATAGAAAACCAATATGTTTTTGAGAAAAAGCTCCCTTTTACTTTAGCTCCTAGAATGCAATGAACGAATAGCTTTCATTCGCCTGTAGAGGCTTACTATTTATGGCTTTCCCAACGTACCTTTGAGCCTGATCTTTACGCCGTAACCGTAACCCGTATTAGTTTATTTAGGAAACCAATATGTTTTTGAGAAAAAGCTTCATTTTTTTTACTTTAGTTCCTAGAATGCAATGAACTTGAATTTGCCTGTAGATGCTTACTTTTTATGGCTTTCCCAACGTACCTTTGAGCCTGATATTTACGCTTAGGAGAGAGGGTGATGGCCCGCAAAACCTAATATGACGTAACCGCTTGCAAAAATTTTTGATTCAAATATACAAGGTGATAAGCGGACCGTGAGATAATTTGTCTCTTAGATCGGGTCAATACATATTGCATTTTTCCGCCTTCGCAATGTTTTATGTCAGCGGAGCCTAAAAATAATTTTTATTGGTGTTGCATTCTAGTTTAAACCGGGTGGCACAATGGGTAGGAACGGTTTTTAAGACGACACTGTCCGAATATAAGTAAATGTGCGAGACATTTCCTAGAGAAAAAGATCCACGGGCAAGTCCTCAAAGGTAAAGGTAGCTCGGTGATAATACGTTTCAGCCTCATTAGGCCTCATTCTGTCCGAGCATAACCATAAAATGGAAGGAGATGAAATGATGATGTGGGCATCTGAAAAAGAAACCCATGAAAGTTTTTCGTTAAAACATTTTACCATGTGAACTTTCCTCAAACATTTCTTAGCCATGGCTAAGCGGCCAGTGAATCAACGAAGTTGTTACGTTATCAGAGTTTGTTATTAAAGTGCAAAATTTAGAGTTATGTGTTCATCAGGTTTATCCAGCTCTGATTTTGTCATATAGGGATATTTGAATGCAAGGGAATTTGAAAATAGACCTCAAATCCTACATGCTATAATAGAGAATTTTTAATAAAAAATACAAGGATATTTAGAAAAAATAATGACCATTTAAACAACATTATAAAAAAAATTATTTTGGTTGTAAAACTGCATTTATTATATGTGTAATAAAAATATATAAATAGTCGTCGTCGTAGTGTAGTCGTAGCAATCACACACCGGGGTCCGGGTTCGATTTCTGGCTATGTATTTGGTTGTTTGTGATTGTTTAGAAATGCTTTAACTTTGCTCTAATAATTTTGCAAAACAGGCCGATTGATCCTGATTTGATGGAAACTCCCAGTGAAAAAAAAACTAAATGAAAATATATATTTTTGATCTTGGTCGTTTTATTAGTATACTTATTCAAAATATTATCCTAAAACCGTTTATTCTCATTGCACCCTGTATATTTGATTATGTGTCATTTGTCAATTAAAATATTCAAAGTAATAAACTAATACACTATTAGGTGTTTATGGTAATTTTGTATAAAAAATTCAATACGTCGCGTCGAACATTTAATATTTGTGGCAGATTTCGATAATTTCTATTTGACTTTAATAAAAATAAGTAGGGCAAGCCATAAATAATATTTTATTTGTAAATACGATGCGCAGTGATATCTGAGGGCACGGCAGTGCACAGACAAGTTAGCGGCGTATACTGCTGTACCACCTTTTCTTGAAACATTTCAGCCAATATTTCACCTATCTAAAACTCTACTTCGGAATGAGCTACGAAACTCAAACTTTGCACAGTTGTAGATCTTCATAGAGTTAGCAGCCCCTCCAGTTTCATGGACTACCATAAAGTAGTACAGTACGAAATTTCAAAAAACGTTGAAATTGTCAATCACAGACTCACTGATGTTTCATCAAAATTCTACAGGCTACAAAGCTGAAATTTGAGACTAATAGAAATTATGACAAAACCCTTCGAAAAAATAAAAAAACCCCAAAATTCTAATTTAATCCCTATACCTTTAACACCTATACATGTAAAGTTAAGTAAAAGTAACATTGCCCACTTCCTGAGCTTTGGCAGACTGATAGGAAATATTATAAAACTGTAGGAAAAAATTTGAAAACCCCAAAATTTTAAATTGCTTCCCTCCCCTATAAATGTAAAGTTATGTAAAAGTAACATTGTCCACCTCCAGGAACGCTAGAGAGGTGAGCTTTGGAAGACCGATAGGAACTATAATAAAACTGTAAATTTTTTTTTAAAAACCTTAAAATTTAAATTAACTGTTATCCCCTATAAATGTAAAGTTTTGTAAAATTAACATTGCCCACTTCCAGAAATGGTACAGAGCTGAGCTTTAGAAGACTGATAGGAACTAACTATCATAAAACTATAAGAAAAAATTTAAAATACCAAATATTTAATTTACTGGCCTCCCCCATAAATTAAGAGGTATGTAGAAGTAACATTGTCCACTTCCAGGAATACTAGAATGTCTGAAAAAATTAAAAAAGTTATTGCCAAAGTTTTGAATAATATTCCGGATATTTTACTACTTTAAAACTTAAATATTATCCATATCCTTTAAAAAAGCAGTAAAATCATACAAAAACAATTTCATGAAAGAAAAAGCGAAAATGGTATTCCGTAAAAAGAAGTAAGATAAATCTAAAGCCAAGTTCTCTAATACAAAGTTCTTACTAGTTTGGAAATGTTTTTCCAAACTTGGCTATTACGGCTGCAAATAATGACTGTTACGAAATACCATTTTCACCTACTTGGCTTTTTTTTACATGAAATAGTTTTGTTATGATAAAATATTTTCGAAATGGCCAAAGTTGATAATTAATTTATTTTAAATAATAACATTTTAAAATATTAACCGTACAAATTCGTAATGGTGAAGAAAATAATTGAATTTTTGAACGACAGTGTCTTTCCACTTGGGTACCGAGAATGCAAATAACGAATAGCAATTGCATGCAGAGGCTTACTTTTGATGGCTTTCCCAATTCACCTCTGAGCCTGATCTGTACAGCGTGTCCCATTTTCGATGGGATTGAATAGGAAATTGGTTTATTATTAAAAGTATCGATTTTCTGATTGCACCTTACCGTGCTGTTTAAAAACGGTGTAATCAGATTTTTACTATACCCCATAGTTTCGCTAATACAGGAAGTTTCTGAAAAAATTGCACTTTTAATAATAATTATTAATAAAATAATCTTATATCTCGCTCATTTTGGAAGATATTTTTATACTGTAAAAACTTTTTAATGGCAACTTTTTAAGAAAAAAATAATGACATTGTCAATTTTTTTAAACATTGTTTAGTTTTTGAGATATAAAAAAATTAAATACTGACTTGGATTTTTTTTATTACTATTTTGATTGGTTTAATGCTATTATTATTACAAAATATTAAAAATGTAATATTTTTTTGTTTTAAGGTAGAAAAAAAAATTTAATATTTTAAAAAAAATTTAAGTTCAAACCTGGAAATTTCCAACATAAATATAAATTAAAAATTGCTAGTTGAACGATTTTTGGTTTAACTGTTTTGATACTTGGCAAATTAAAATGGTTTAACGTTAACTTAAAGATTTGTTTGAAACAAAGTCTACGAGAAATTCAAAAAAAAATAACGAATTACAAAAAATAAACACTAATTTTTCTTTAATGATACATTAGCTGGCCATACACACAGAGGTTGATCCGGCGGTTTGGAACGGCCCAGATAAGTCTGACCGTTTTGTCCGCAACGGTTTAAAACTGCTGCAGTCCACTAACACAAAAAAAATCTTTCGAATCGATCCTTCATATCGGTCTGTGGCAGACATAACCGCGAGTTAGTGGGCGAAAACTCAAGATTTATCTGCCGGTTAAACCAAAACTGTGGAACTTCGTCAAGTCGAAAGTTTTATGCGGCCCAGTATTTTAAGCATAGTGTATGTAAAATTTTTCGTGCTAAAAAGAAGCAGACTCTGTGTATGGGAATGATTATTAATATGGAAATAATGCATAGTGGTGTAAAAAGAGATGTTCCAAGTGGGTTAAAAGTTATTTGCTTAAGAGGAAACTATTTAGCCATAACCTTCTATTGAAAGAGTTAAGAGAAAATGATCCAGACGATTTAAAAAATTATTTAAGAATGAATATTAACACGTATGACCTTTTATTAAATTTGGTAAGAGAGGATCTTACGAAACAAGATACCCAAATGAGAGAACCTATTGGACCAGAACAGCGATTAAATGCTGCCCTTCGTTTCCTTGCCACGGGAAGATCATATGAAATTTTCAGTGGGAATTTCTGCACAGGCACTTGGTTATATCATTCCGGAAACATATGCCATAATATTCAATAAATTAAAGAGAGACTATATGAAGGTACCAAAATATATTAATTCTTGAGCATGTTGTGTACGGCCCTCAACATTTTACATTCTAAATCTACCTAACTTAAAAAATAATAATACATGAATATGTGCCCATAAGTCAAAGTTTTGATATTCTAACTTTGTAGGAAAACGTTCTGTTATCCCTGGCACAGTGTAAATCGACAGACACGTCTGCGCCGGTTAAAATATTGAGCGCGGAACCTACAAGTTTCGCCCGTCGGTCGGTCTGAACTCACTGATAAATCTATACCGGCTATAACTGGCGCGTGGAATGTCCATTAATTGAAAGACAAATCCGCCAGTTTGAACCGCGCCGTTCCAAACCGGCGGATCAACCTCTGTGTGTATGGCCAGCTATTATGTTTAATATTGTTGGTATTTTTGAGTAATTTTTCTTAAAAATATCTCTGCCATTTAAATATTGGGATTTTGTTGGATATGGTCGATTTCTAGCCACTTCAGAATAATTGGGAGTAAGACATTCACAAAAATGGTAAGTAAAGTGACAATGTCAATTCCACGCTTTGGTTATCCATGTTGAAGTAAAGTTCATGAGTTGCTGTGTTATTTTCGTAACTCTTTAACGTTTTAGCTCACACATATACTATACTATAGTAGTGTGAGCTATGGTGATCCTAATTTTTTCGAGAAAAAAAAAGTTGCTCCGATTTCAAAATTTTTTATATATCTTTGCGATGATTAATGATGATTTTGAAAGTTTTTTGTTGCGCTGTCTGTCTGTCTGTCTGTCTGTCTGTATGTATGTCTGTCTGTCTGTCTGTCTGTCTGTCTGTGTTGGCGTAACATACCTTGCGAGGACACACACCAACCCCTCACCGGAGTTGCGAGGACCGTTTACGTTGGGAGGTCCAATTTCTGGACCTCGTAACGTTTGGACCTTATTTTGGTCGTCCTCATAAAATTTCCAACATTTTGATATATTTCACTTAAATTTTTCCTGGTCCTCACAACGCATGTGAAAAACAGGAATTTAGTTCCAACAAATTTCTTGAGAGTATCGTAGAGGGCGCTTTTAGTCTGTATGCGAGTGGACCTAGAAATCATTGTGAGGACCCAACTCTCTGCGTGTGTATAAATTTTACACACACTTTGGTAATTTTAAAGTCTGGCCCTTACATCGTCGATTCTGTTCGGTTGGTTTAATAAAACTCGTTCACCGAGTGCATTTTAAATTTTTTTATAGTAGTAGCATTGTCTGGCCCTTACATCGTCGGTTCTGTTCGGTTTGGTTTGGATACCTAAACGCCTTTGATAAAACCCGTTCAACTAGTACATTTTAAATTTTTTTATAGTAGTGTAGCATTGTCTGATCCTTACAGCGTCGTATGAAGATATAACGGATCTTTTGCATGTACCATTTTCTCTTATCTTTTATTTGACGCATGTGCAGTTACCTGGTTTAAACCTTATCCTTTACTAAAAGATAGTGTTTGACCTTACTTATTTTCGAATATCGCAGGATACTAGTTCCTTTATACTGTGCGTCCAAAAAGTCTGGAATCACCGAATTTTTGAGAAAATTACACGTTCTTAAGACAAAAATTTGAACACTATGATTCTTATTCTAAACCACGACACGATTTTAAAAAAAGGTACCTATGCCGTGTTTTAGAATAAGAATCGAAGTTTTCGAACTTTTTTCTTAAGAACTTGTAGTTTTCTTTAAAAAATTGATGATTTCAGACTTTACGGACGCACAGTATAAAGAAAGTGTTGCCGCTCATATAACGTTATGACAAAATATAATGTAAATTTAAATATTTTTAATACCAGACTTATTTCAAGAGCTACCAATGCGGGGTAATCCGCAAATTTAATTTTATGCCAATTATTGAACACTATTTTTTATAAAAACTGGTAGGTGTTGTTTGGCAATAGGATCAGAAGGAAATTTGATAATTTATAGTCAAACATTCTCAAAAAATAAAATTTTAAATAGAGTATTACCTGAGACTGTGAACTTTTAAATTTACTTAATGTATTTTTGATTATGATGGCAGTATACTTTCCTGGCGATTTTTCACTGATATTGCTTTTTCAGTTTTTTCCTTAGTGGTCATCTGAACTTTTTAATTAATTTTGCTTACAGTACAAAAAGAAAGGCTTTTGACAGATAAATAAAGGGTAATGGATAATGTGTGTCTGGAAAAGGTCAAAATTGGGCTTCTAAATAACACGTAACATCTGTCATTTAATGTCGCATTTATAAGGGTAAAGGTCCCTATTATTATGCCCATATGAGCTTACAAACCTAAAGGCCTGTGGTTAGGTTGCAGAACTAAAACTATTTGTAAAAAGTAGATTTTAGCTTTTTTGGAAAAGAGGAAAAAAGAAAGCTGAAAACTTTTATTACTACAATCCTGGACGAAAACCTAATGTTCTTTCAGGTTAGTTTAGATAATTTTAGGCTAGTTTCTGTAAAATTTTAAAATACCAATTCTTGTAAATTAGTAGGTGCGTGAGTAACTTTTAACGCCCGTACTATTGGACGCGGACCGAATCAATAAAACCAGTTCTTTTTAGAACCACAATCTTTCTTCAAAAAATCGTAAATTCCCAATTTATATGTCCTATTGCCTGCGAGGAAGCAAAACATACTCTCCTGGCTTCTTTTCCGGTATCCTAGAATTTTTTTTATATACTTTGTCTTTCCTTCCAATTAGGATCAATCGCCGAGTTTCGCAAGGTTACAGCAAAATTAAAGCATTTTAAACAATCAAAAACATCCAAGTACCTAGTGAGGAATCGAACCCGGCTCGACCGAGTGTGAAGCAAATTTTGCTAACACTAAGCTACGGATGATGATTGGGGGACTGGGAATTATAGAGAATGTCAAACCTAACCGTGCCAATTAAAGATTAGGGGTCTTTATTGTCACGGTTAGAATAAGTTGGCAATCAATTGACAACGGTTAGGTTTCAGACTCTTTAGAACCCCGGTGAAGAGGTAAGGAGAGTATGTTTTTCAAAAGGTCGTCTGACAAAATATACCTGGTAACATAATATAAATCAATTAAGTGAGTTTACATAAAAATTTTGTAAACATCATATGAAAACAATAAACTTAATATCAAATTAAACCTGCGCCAGGTTTTTCCCGCTTATTCGACTAGCGCCGAATCGCTCGCGCCGAGTTGGCAGTGCCGAATAGTACCTTTCCTCTCACAATCTATTTGGCCCGTATCACGCATGGCAGTCCAAAATGGGTTGCGCGTAAGCAATTGAGGCGTGTTTTACAAAAACAACATATATCCAAAACAAAAAAAATTCAGAAAATAAAGAAAACGGTTTATTTTAAAACGAATGATTTTCTTAAATATTTTTTTATTACACACAGTAACTATTGACTTACGAATTCCGTTTGTTACATAAGAAAAACATTTCTTGCCTTATTACTTTAGAAAAAGAAAAAACTTTTGGACATAAGTTGTTTTTGCAAGAAAGAAAAAGTTAATACAAAGAAAACTACAAGGGACATATGTGCTTTTTGCGGAATAATACAAATTTTAACTGCTCATATCTTGGCACTTGTGACGTTTTTGCAGAATCTTATTTTATGGTCTTAAAGCCATCCATTTTTTCGACTAGATGACGCCACTAACTTCTTTTCGTCAAATTTGGACTTACGCTGTTTTTGTAAAACACGCCTCAATTGTGACCCAATGTAATTCACGTTATGCATCCATCTCTGTAGAACACTGATTGCTGTGGGGCGAGGGGGTGCTAAAAGGTAATGTTAAAGCAAAATAGAAAGTCTCACCCTGCACTTCCCCAATAAAATTCGATAAAAAAACGCTATATGGGCAGGGTTGGATGGGCTCAAACAAACCGGCCATGGCATTTTTGTTTATTCGGCCCTCGCACAAAAATTTTACATTAAAAAAACGAAGTCATTTTGTGGTATTTTTGTTTTTGATATTATGGAGGTTTTGTTAATATCATCAGAAGTGGATAAACAAAAAGTCGAACACCAAACTTTTGAACTACTTTTATAAGATTAGGTTCGGTTCGTGGGGGAGGTTTGATTCGGAGGGGTTATCTTTTTTTTCGTAGGGGGGATAAGGTCGTTTGGGGGGTTTGGAAACTATCAATGCGGATTGCGGCTATAGTATGATGATTCATTTGGTTATTTTTAAAATGTTATTCTGTTTACGGACGCCTTTGCAGTTTTAAAAATGAGGTTATTCTTACCTTGTTAAACATCATTTAAAAGGATTTGTCATAACAAAAATATTTCATGTAAAAAAAAGCCATGTACGCGAAAGTGGTATTCCGGAAAAAGAATTGAGATAAAAGTAAAGCCAAGTTCTCCATTACAAATTTCAAAACGAATGGTTCTTACTAGTTTGGAAATGTTTTTTTAAACTTTGCTATTCCAGCCAAACTTCTTTACGTTCAATTTAGCACTGTGCCTAAGAGCCATTTGCAGCCGTAACTGCCAAGTTTACAAGCGCGGATCTGGGTCAAAATCTAGGCGGGGGTAATGGTCGACAAAAATTTTTTTTGTCATATAATTTATTTTATTAAGAAAAAGTGCATATTTTTGTCTCTAGGGGGGGGGGTAATTAACCCGATACCCCCCTCAAATCTGCGCTTGCAAGTTTAGAAAAACATTTTCAAACTAGTAAGAACCATTCGTTTTGAAATTTGTATTGGAGAACTTGGCTTTACTTTTATCTCAATTCTTTTTACGGAATACCACTTGCGCGTACGTCTTTTTTTACATAAAATGTTTTTGTTATGATTTCACTCCTTTTTTAAAGGATTTGGATAATATTTAATTTTGAAAGTTGTAAAACATGCGGAAAATTGTTCAAAACTTTTGCAATGCCTTATTTAAAATGTTGAGGTTTTTTTTTATATTCTCCTATGGTTTTATCATAGTTCCTATCAGCCTTCTAAAGCTCAGCTCTCTAGTGTTCCTGGAAGTGGGAAATGTTAATTTTAAAGGGAAGGAAAGTAAATTAAAATTTTGATGTTTTTAAATTTTTTTCTATAGTTTTATCATAGTTTCTATCAGTCGTCCAAAGCTCAGCTCTCTAGCGTTTCTGGAAGTGGAGAATGTTACTTTTACATAACTATACAGGGTGTCCCAAATTGGGCACTTTTAGGGGGTTTAAGGTACTTCTAGGGGAGACAGAGAAAAACTGACCACGCATTGCGAGGCTCAAATTTCAAGAGAAGACTTATAGTGAAACCCGTATTTTGAAATATCGTCTCGTCTTTGAGCTACGGGGGCTTTTTGAAAAGTCTGCATTTTGGAAGGGGGTTCGGTTATTATTTCCACTAATAACGAAGTTATAGACCCCCTTCCAAAATGCAGACTTTTCAAAAAGCCCCCGTAGCTCAAAGACGAGACGATATTTCAAAATACGGTTTTCACTATAAGCCTTCTCTTGAAATTTGAGCCTCGCAATGCGTCAGTTTTTCTCTGTCTCCCCTAGAAGTACCTTAAACCCCCTAAAAGTGCCCAATTTGGGACACCCTGTACATTTATAGGGGAGGGAAGCTGATTAGAATTTGGGGTTTTTAATTTTCTTTCAGAGTTTGATCATAGTTTCTATCGGCCTTCCAAAGCTCAGCTCTTTACCGTTTCTGGAAGTAGGCAATGTTACTTTTACAAAACTTTAAATTTATAGGGGAGGGGAGCAAATTAAAAGTTTAGGGTTTTTAAATTTTTTCCCATGGTTTCATCATAGGTCCTTTCAGCCTTTCAAAGCTCAGCTCCCTAACGTTTCTGGAAGTGGGCAATGTTACTTTTATATAAATTTACATTTATAGGGGTGGGAAGTACATTAAAATTTTGGTGTTTTTAAATTTTTTCCTATAGTTTTGTCATGGTGCCTTTCAGTTCTAAAAAGCTCAGTTCTCTAGCGTTTCTGGAAGTGGGCAAAGATATTTTACATAACTTTACATTTATAGGGGAGGGAAGTAAATTAGAATTTTGGGGTGTTTTAATTTTTTCTACAGTTTTATCATAGTTACTATCGGCCTTCTAAAGCTCAGCTCTCTAGCGTTTCTGGAAGTGGGCAGTGTTAATTTTACATAACTTTACATTTATAGGGGAGGGAAGTAAATAATAATATTGGTGTTTTTAAATTTTTTCCTACAGTTTTATCATAGTTTCTATCAGTCTGCCAAAGCTCAGCTCTCTAGCATTTCTTTTACATAACTTTACCTGTATAGGGGAGGGGAGTAAATTAGAATTTTTGGGTTTTTTGATTTTTTTCCAGGGGTTTGGTCATAATTTCTATCAATCTGCCGAATTTCAGCTTTATAGCATGTCTGGAAGTACAGCAGAATTTTGATGATCTATACATGAGTGAGTGCGTGAGTGCCAATTTCGACGTTTTTTGAAATTTCGTAACTACTTTATGGAATTCTATGAAACTGGAGGGGTTGTTAACTTCATGAAGATCTACGACTGTGCAAAGTTTGAGATTCGTAGCTCATTCCGAAGTAGAGTTTTAAATAGGTCAAATATCGGCTGAACTGTTTCAAGAAAAGATGGAACGGCGCGCGAATTTGGCGAGGCACTGTCGCCGTGCCCTCAGATTTTAAAACAACCTAAGGGCACAGTTTTTATAGAGCTTGGTTTTTAGGAAAATCAATGAGAAAAATGTATTTGCTTATTTTATTTTTTTAATGACCCTTATTTACTGACGTTGCTGGAGAGTTTGTTTACGAAGCTCCACTGTAAGAAAGTGTAGAATACGTTTTTGTCAATAGAGCTTAGTTTCTGAGAAAATTAGACAAAACCTGTAACAAAATTAATGTGTTTGATCATGGGCGTAGTCAGGGTGAGGCAGGCACAATATTTGATTGTACATTTTTTTGCTTTGTTGCCCCACCCTGAGCGACACCCTGACTACGCCCATGTTTTGATGATTTGTAATAAAGTAATTTAATTAACGGACACCTGTAAAGTTTTAATCTGAAGCTAAATTTTGCGTTATTATAAAGAGTTTAAAAGGAAACTGTATTGGCTACAATCGACTATAGATTACAATTTTTGATAAATTTAAGATAATCGGGTAAAACATGTGACAAACATGTGGTTTTTTTACCCGACGCCGCTGGTATTAAATTGATCCCACTAAAATATATACATATTGTGGAACAGGGAATTTTATTTTCTACAATACCATAACCAGGCTTAATTTCTTAGAAAATTGGATAAAACTTGTAAAACATTGGTAAGTTTAGTGATTTTTTAAAATTAATTTAAAATTCGGACCCCCTAAATTATTCTTCCTGATCTTGCCTTATTACATCATTTAAAAGGAAATATAATTGTCTAAAATAAAGCAGATATTACATTTTTGATATAGAGCCTGGTTTTTAAGAAAATCGGGTGTCCCAAGGCCCCTCCCCCTGGCCCCTACACTTTTTTCAAACCACATAATATTTTTTCAAAATCCATAATATGTTTGTAATATCATCGAAGAAATAACTGGTTTACATATTACCATTATTTTATTTACTTCAGAAATCATACACTATTTAAGAACACGCACCGCTGCTGGCGCCATGATATACCTATATTATACAGTGTGTCCCCGGATGGAGTTGACAAGAGGAAAAAATCATTTATTTTTGATTTTACGAAAAAAACTCCCTCTTTATAAAAAAATCTGCTTGTTGAAAAATTAAGATTACCATAATAAAATCTTTGATTAGATGTACAGAGTGTTATTAAATTAAGAAACATGTAATTATTAAAAGGACAAAAATCGTTATTTTTTATTTTACGAAAAATATCACTTTTTATAAAAAATTCTGCTTGTCAACAAACTGAGATAACGATATATCCTTGATTAGAAGTACAAGGTGTTATCGAATTAAGAAACATAAAATAATCCAAGAGGAAGAGGACCGTATTTATTCAGTAAAGCAAAATGTTATGTAAACAAAAGGGTTTGTATCACAACATAACAAAATCTAGGGAAACAAAATCTAACCAGGTGTTAATTTTTAAAAGTTAATCATTTGATGAAAAAACAATCCGTTCTGCTTTTGTAAACATTGTAGAATGTAAAACCTATTACTTGAAAATCAATATGACAATCAACAAAATAAATCTAGATAGATAGATTTTTTATATTACCATATTATATTATATTAGATTTGATAACACCCCATTATGGCAATCTTTATTTTTCAACAAGCAACAAGAATTTTTTATAAAGAGTGAGTTTTTTTCGTAAAATCAAACATATAGGATTTTTTCCTCTTGTCAACTCCATCCGGGGACACACTGTATAATTTTTTTTGCTGTTGACTTCCTACCACGCCTTAGTATGGTACATCATTAAATTACAGCCCTAATAATATAATTATTTTGGTGACCACACCTATACGGACATAAGATGCGCTGTGGGGACTCCTACTTTCCACATGCGTTGCGCGGACGACAAGATAGAATAGAGATAAATGAAATGTTTAAAAACAACTGTTTTTTGAGGTGCTCCAGTAAGGTGGAAACCTACTTACAATTTACAAAAACGTCAAAATAGAAAAAATCTGTCAAACAGGTCCCTACATTGTGAGGTCCATAATCGATATGAGGTACTTAGGGACGTCACCTCGAAAAGTATGAAACTTGAAATGTTGCGTCAGTCGTTGCGCGGTCCGCTAGAGCAAATGGCTAAGGTAAGGACGATAGGGATCTATTACCCAGGCGGACCGATATTTTATGTATGATGTGTGGATTTTTTACGATACGAGGCCCTATGAACATTTTAACCAATTTCAGTTATCTTAAAATCCAAATGGTGAATAGAATCAAACTTGACCACTTATACGTCTTGTATATTTTGATATTTTGAGAAAGTTCTGAACTTATTCTCTCATTGCCTTGCCAATTGTGTCTGTATTAAAAAATGCATAATTGTAAAAATCAATATCGAAATTTTCCTATATATAATTATCCAGTTCGTTGCTTGAAATAAAGTTATTTTTCGACAACCACCAAACCGATTTCAACGGCCCCTAGCTTATTGTGTGGCAGAAATAGACCTTTTTTTAGGTTCAATTTAGCACTGTGCCTAAGAGTCATTTACAGCCGTAATAGCCAAGTTTAGAAAAATATTTCCAAACTAGTAAAAACCTTTTATTTTGAAATTTGTATTGGAGAACTTGGCTTTACTTTTATCTTAATTCTTTTTACGGAATGCCATTTTCGCGTACTTGGCTTTTTTGACATGAAATGTTTTTGTTCTGATTTCACTTCTTTTTTAAAGGAATTGGATAACACTTAATTTTTAAAGTAGTAAAATATGCGGAATATTGTTCAAAACTTTTGCAATGCCCTACTTAAATTTTCGAGGTTTTTTAATTTTTTTCCATGGTTTTATCGTAGTTCCTATCAGCCCTCCAAAGCTCAGGTCTCTAGCGTTTCTGAAAGTGCACAATGTTAATTTTACATAACTTTACATGTATAGGGAAGGGAAATAAATTAAAATTGCCGTGTTTTTAAATTTTGTCCTATAGTTTTATCATAGTTCCTATCAGTCTTCCAATGCTTAGCTCTCTAGCGTTTATGGAAGTGGGTAATGTTACTTTTACATAACTTTACATTTATAGGGGAGGAGAGTTAATGAAATTATTGGCCTTTTTAAATTTTTTCCTATGGTTTTATCATACTTTCTATCAGCATTCCAATGCTCAGCTCTCTAGCGTTTCTGGAAGTGGGCAATGTTAGTTTTATATAATTTTACATTTATAAGAGAGGGAAGTAAATTAAAATGTTGGTGTTTTTAAATTTTTTCATATAGTTTTATCATATTGTCTTTCAGTCTTAAAAAGTTCAGCTCTCTAGCATTTCTGAAAGGGGGCAATGTTACTTTTACATAACTTTCGGTTGATTCATAGGGGAAGGAAGTAAATTAGAATTTTGGGGTGTTTTAATGTTTTTCTATAACTGTATCATAGTTACTATCGGTCTTCCAAAGCTCAGCTCTCTAGCATGTCTGAAAGTAGGCGATGTTGCTTTTACTTACCTTTACATTTATAGGGGAGGGAAGTAAATTAGAATTTTGGGGTGTTTTAGTTTTTTTCTATAGTTTTATCATATTTCCTATCAGTCTGCCAAAGCTCAACTCTCTAGCATTTCTCGAAGTGGGCAATGCTACGTTTACATAACTTTAAATGTATAGGGAAGAGGAGTGAGTGAGTGAGTTAGTGGCAATTTCGACGTTTTATGAAATTTCGTAACGACTTTACTACTTTATGGAAGTCTATGAAACTTGGAGTTGTTGTTAGCTCTATAAAAATCTACGACTGCGCAAAGTTTGAGTTTCGTAGCTCATTCCGAAGTTGAGTTTTAGATAGGTCGAATATGGGCTAAAATGTTTCAAGAAAAGATGGTACAGCAGCTGCGCGAACTTGGCCGGGCACTACCGTGCCCTCAGATATTCACGTGTCAAAAAGTGTTTAAATCCATAAGCAAATTGTTACCTTTCATGGGCTCGGGTTAGGTAAGATTGAGCTACCCTATGCATACTTAGCAAACTTTTGGCTCGAGAAAAAAAGTGCTACTTCATATATTCATTTATCAAATGATATGAATGCAAATACAAAAGTAAAATAGGAGTTTTGAGATGCAGTCAAGTGTGTAAGTTAATCAATTTAGCCGCCTATTAAAAAAAGCATTTTATACACATACAAGATTGAAATAGAGTTTTATACTTATACAAAATTATCACATAATAAAAGAATAGGATTTTGGGATACAGGGCACAGGGCGACCTCACATCGTGTGCTAGGTCCGAATTTTCATAGGTCACATGTGCAAGAGTGTTAACGCACAGGTGGTCAACAAAATAATTATATTATATGGGGCTTTCCATGTCAAACCAGCCACCTTTTGCAATTTTGATTTAAAAAAAATATTTTTTGGTTCCTCTATAAATACCAATTACACCAAGATAAACAATTTAAAAAAAATTTGCGATTCCTTAAATCTACAGGGTGTTTATGGTTTATTATTTTTCCTGAAAAAATACGAACTTTGAAAAAAAAAATACTACTGTTTAGAAATAAGAAAAAGCGGCTTTAGGAAAAGTACAAGACAATTGAAAAAATCGTCATTTTGAAAATGTGACCCCTTTGATTTTTTATATTTTTTGAAAAAAGATGCTCCAATATTTTGTCTATTGCCTTTAAAAATTTTAGAGTGGGCTGAGAAGTATAAATGCCAAAAGAGAAAAATTCTTGTGTAAGTGCGCGGAGGCCTTGGGCGAGAGAACAGTCCTATTGAGGAGCCCAACGTGTAAATCAATATACGTTTTATTGAAAAAAGATGTTTTCCTTTAAGGAAAATATCTTTTTTTTATTCTGAGACCCCCCTTGCATATGACATAAGCGGCGTCAAATTGAAGGGCCAAGACGGGCCTTGGCCTTCCACTGTTTAAAACCTTATCGGCTATTAACATTGTGGAACATTTTTCTAATTAGAATACCTAGTCCTGCACTGTTATATAACTCTGCGTTTTGGGAGGGAGGCTATCACTTTAATGTTCATACAAATTGAATTTCTGCTCAAATCGTTTTTGTATAGTCTATTTTGAGTATAACTATTTAGTTGAATTTCATCTGAACTTTTAATTTTTAGGGTATACTTAGTCATAAAGTGAAATAGCCAGTGAAAAGTTTCCTTTAAAGAAACGTATCACTCAGTATTTAATTTTTTTAGGTATTTTTTTAGGCAAGTTAAGCCCCGCTCCCAAAGCGCCTAGTTTAAAAAAATCGCTTTCCTTTTTACTGGACATTTGGAAGGGAGGGTCGAGACTTTTCAAAGAAATCGAATTTGGGGCACCCTGTATAGGGCGTCCAGTGTCATATTATATATATATAGGTACCTAGTCTAATTAGAAAAATGTGTGTCACATTTTCAAAATGGCGGTTTTTTAAATTTATTGTCATGTACTAAGGTCGATGCGATTATTTGTCATTTTTATTATTTTTTCCTAATGCCTCTTGTTCTTATTTCTAAACAGTAGTATATTTTTTTTGCAAAGCTTGTATTTTTTCAGGTAAAATCATAAACCATAGATATGCTTTGGCCAATTAAGAAGATAAAACACCCTGTAGATTTAAGGAATCGCAACATTTTTTCTAATTTTTTATCTTGGTGTAATCGGTATCTATAGAAGAACCAATAAATGAATTTATAATTTTTTTAAATATTTAAGTGAAAAAGGTGGCTGTAATTTAAATGATGTCAAGGCCGTCGGCGTCGCTAGACTACTGGCCGCCTGCAGCAAAACCGAACCGCCCTCTCCAGCTTTTTTCCTCATCAAATTACCAATGCAAGAGTTTGTGTTATTTCTTTAGATAAATGGTGCCAGCGAGTGAACCCATAACAAAGTAATTCCTTGTTTAAAACTCGTAGACAATGATTAAGTAGAAAAAAAAAATTCGGCCTTCCATTGTCATTATTTATTTTAAACACGACGTTTTGGTTAGTAAGTATCTCGAACCATTTTCAAGTGTAAATAGTTTACACTTGAAAACGGATAGAGATACTTTAACATAAATAAAGACAATGGAAGTCCGAAATTTTGTTTCTAAAATAATAATAATTGTAAAAAGAATCATGTGAACATAGGAAAGTCAACTATTTTTTTTTAAATCGAGTTTTTAGAATACATCCTCCTTACTTTTTTTATGGGAGTCATATGAATGCCCTCTTATTTAAAAACGAAAATCAAATTTAGATCGGTTTGATAGTTTACGAGGTACATTCCAGCGTATAGCCTTAAACATTTGAATGGGACTATCTCAGAAAATTCTAGATTTTTGTTTTTGATCTACTAGACAGAGTCGCCGTCGGTTTGAATCAATTTCTTTAAAAAACCACAAAATTAACATTCCTCATCTCACCCAGATACTGCAAAGATGAGAAAACCGACCTTGTGTTTTTAAAAAGAACAGTTTTTAAATTTTCAGTTTTTGATCTATATCTCGAAAAAGAGACATGCGAGAGCAAAATCAGTATTACTTTTAATTAATTTGCTAAATCTTATCAAGCGATCAAATACAAAACAAAAAATTAAAATCGAATCAATATTTTGTTTTTTTTTGAGCCGCGCCCCACCCCTCTCCAAACCTAAGATTTTTTTATGTATTTTCCACATATTTCATAAATAAAACGATAAAATAGCACAAAATACGATATCATGAGGCCTCCCCTCGAACCGAACCGAACCTCCATCCAGGAAAAATTCATAGGTGCGCCACTGGGTATATATATATATATATATATATATATATATATATATATATATATATATATATATATATATTTTGCTTTGTTTTTAGATATAGGGTGTCAAAATAAAATATATTTTTTTAATAACTTTCTTAAAAATGACAACAGACAATTTACATTTTTTGGAATTCAGCATTACAATAAAAATAAGATTTATTTTAAAAAAATTAATTCTCAAATCTGTTTTTTTTTCATAACATAACAAATATGTTATAAAATATATTGCTAATATTACTATTCTTCATATTATTTAAGGTGCCTTGAGATATTAATGCAGGCGCCAAAGGTAGTTGATTATGGTAAATATGAGGACCAAAGTTTGACCATGGATTCTAGCTGAGAATAGGTCACAGGTTAACGGTCTTGATGTTACCAAGCCAGTTTTTGGGCAAATTTTTTTATCCTCCCCAAGTTAACGCTCTAGAGCCACAATGACACAGAAATGCATCAAAAAAGTGTAAAATCTAACATAAATTATATTAGTTTTTTAAATTTTAGCTGCAAAAACCCCCAAAAACCCCCTAGACCCCCCAAAACCTAAAATGTTTAGGGTTTTCCAAATTTTCTAAAAAAATAAACCCTCCGGGTTTCATGGACTTCCATAAAGTAGTAAAGTAGTTACGAAACTTAAAAAAAACGTCGAAATTGTCACTTACTCAATCACTCACTCTCTCACTCACGTAGACATCATCAAAATTCTACTATACTTCCAGACATGCTACAAAGCTGAATTTTGGCAGACTGGTAGAAATTATGACCAAACCCTTCGATTCTGATTTATTCCCTTCCCGATACATGTCAAGTTATGTAAAATTAGAAATGCCCATTTCAATAAGCGCTAGAGTGCTGGGCTTTGGCAGACTGATAGGAAATACGATAAAACTATAGGAAAAAATTTAAAAAGCCCAAAATGTAAATAATTTCCCTCCCCTATAAATGTAAAATTATGTAAAAGTAACATTGCCCACTTCCAGAAACGCTAGAGCTGAGCTTTGGAAGGCTGATAGGAATTATGATAAAACTGTAGGAACAAATTTAAAAACAGCAAAACTGGCCTTTCCCATAAATGTAAAGTTATGTAAACGTATCATTGTCCACTTCCAGGAATGCTAGAGAGCTGAGATTTGAAAGGCTGATAGGCTATAATAAAACCTTGTGAAAAAATTAATCATAACAAAATTATTTCATGTAAAAAAAGCCAAAGTGGCATTCCGTAAAAAGAATTGAGATAAAAGTAAATCCAAGTTCTCCAATACAAATTTTAAAATGAAAGGTTCTTACTAGTTTGGAAATGTTTTTTTTAAAACTTTGCTATTGCAGCCAAACTTCAATTTAGCACTGTGCCTAAGAGTCATTTACAGCCGTAATAGCCAAGTTTAGAAAAAACATTTCCAAACTAGTAAGAACCTTTCATTTTGAAATTTGTATTGGAGAACTTGGCTTTATTTTTATCTCAATTCTTTTTACGGAATGCATTTTCGCGTACTTGGCGTTTTTTTGAAATATTTTTGTTATGATTTCACTTTTTGTTTAAAGGGATTGGATATTTAATGGTAATGCATGGTTTTATCATAGTTCCTATCAGCCGTCCAAAGCTCAGCTCTCTAGCGTTTCTGAAAGTGCACAATGTTACTTTTACATAATTTTGCATGTATAGGGGAGGGAAGTAAATTAAAATTTTCGTGTTTTTAAATTGTTTTCTATAGTTTTATCATAGTTCCTATTTTCATACTTTTAATATAATTTTACATGTATAAGGGAGGGGAGTAAATTAGAATTTTGGGGCTTTTTCCAGGGGTTTGGTCATAATTTCTATCAGTCTGCCAAATTTCATCTTTGTAGCATGTCTGGAAGTACAGTAGAATTTTGATGATCTATACATGGGTGAGTGAGTCAGTGAGTGAGTGGAAATTTCGACGTTTTTTGAAATTTCGTACCTACTTTACTATTTTAGTGAAGTTCATGAAACTTAAAATGGTTGTTAGCTCTATGAAGCGGTACAACTGTCCAAAGTTTGAGATTCGTAGCTCATTTCGAAGTACAGTTTAAGATACGTCAAATATGGGCTGAAATGTTTCAAGAAAAGATGGTACGGCAGCGCGAACTTGGCAAGGCACTGCCGTGCCCTCAGAAAAACCTCAAAAGTTTTAATAAGGCATTGAAAAAGTTTATTAGGTTACGAAATAAAAAATATTTTGAACAATATTCTGCATGTTTTACTACTTTAAAACTTAAATATTATCCAAATCCTTTTAAAAAGGAGTAAAATCATAATAAAAACATTTCATGTCAAAAAAAGCCAAGTACGCAAAAACGATATTTGGTAAAAAGAATTGAGATAAAAGTCAAGCCAAGTTCTCTAATACAAATTTAAAAATGAAAGATTCTTACTAGTTTGGAAATGTTTTTCTAAACTTGGCTTGAGAAAAATGGGACATGGAATAGGTCCCTAATATCTATACGATGCTATAAGGATCAGACAATTCTATGCTATTATAAAATATTAAAAAATGCACTTGATGAACACGTTTTATCAAAGGCGTTTAGGTATCCAAACCAAACCGAACAGAACCGACGATGTAAGGACCATACTTGAATATTACCAAAGTGTGTGTTAAATTTACACAATACATACGCAAAGAGTTGGGTCCTCACAATGATTTCTAGCTCCACTCGCATACACACTAAAAGCGCACTCTACGATACTCTCAAGAAATTTGTTGGAGTTAAATTTCTGTTTTTCACATGCGTTGTGTGGTCCAGGTAAAAATTTAAGTGATTTTTAAAATTTTATGAAGAGTGCCGAAATACGGTCTAAACACAGCGCACCTTGCAGCTCCGGTGAGGGGTTGGCGTGTGTCCTCACAAGGTATGTTACGCCAACACCTATCCGTGCGTCTCTTGGTCATGTGTGAAAATTCGGTTACATTCCTACGATGTGAGGTCCAGTTAATCAAACCCCTTAACGCCGGGCACGTGCCTAGAGAGGGCCATTTGTATTTCATAATTCGGCAAATTCGGGTGCTTGACAGTTATTACAGTGCGTAATTATTTTTATGGTATATATATGCAAAATAAACCGAAATTATTCAGTTTTATGTCATTTTCTCAAAAAGTTACAGAAAGTGTGTATACATAATCAACTTAATTATGGAAAATTATATTATCTTTTAAACGATGTATCACCAAAGTGGGCCAAGTCTACAGTTAGCACTTAATTGGTATACATAAATTGGGGTTATTTTTTAAGATCACAAAAAAATTATGCTTTTTCAGTTTTCAAAAAACCAAGCATTTTACGGAAAAATCTTAAAATACCTTTTTTAGAGAAAATAAAATGTTCATTTAAACGGTTTGTCACAAAATTGTTTTAAAGTTATTATCGACACTCCAGGGGCGTCCGCATATTGAGGTTATTTTTTTTATTATTTAAAAAAAATTTTTTTGCTTTTTTTATTTTTCTTAAAAACTAAGCTTTCTAAAAAATCTTTTTTAACTGTGTATTCTTGAAAATAAAATGATCGTTAAGACGATATGTAGCGTAAATGCGCCAGTAGTCGGCCCCCAATCGGTACTCGGCAATCTTGGTCATTTTTATAAAAAAAATAAGAAAAATAATGTACAGTCGAACCTTTCTAACTCGAACCTTTATAACTCGAACCTTTAAAGTGGTCCCTGCTCTTTTTATATGTATTTTAACCAGTTTAATTCGAATCTCTATAACTCGAACTCTCCATAACTAGAACTGTTTTGGTTGTCCCTTGAGTTCGAGTTATAGAGGTTCGACTGTGCTTAGAAAATTCAGCGCTAATCCTATGCATTTTTATTCCATTTTTCTATTCATACCAAGAGTTTTTATATAAATAGAAAATACTGTCATTTTAAAATGACCGTGCCGTATGTTGCCGTGCACGTTATGTTCGTTTAAAGTACGAAATTTTAAGATTTTTGCTACATGTAGGTGGTGTGGGAAATAGTATTTTTTAGCGTTACTTAGTCTGCTCACTAAATTTTAGATTGCATATTATTTGGGAGGTATTTTTGTAGTAATTTAAAGCTAAAAATCGTAAATAAATTGGTAAATTTTTTTTTTTAAGTTACAAGCTTTTATAAAATGCACTAAAAATTAAAAAATAATTTTCTAACATTCTAATATTATCATGATAATAAAAGCGATGGCCGACTGATGGAAATTTTGACGATGTTAGCACGATAAGATATCCGTATCAATTAAATATCACTATTTGCAAGAATCAATCTAGCAGGATTTTTTTTTCAATGTTGTATTGTCATCGGACCACTATATGTATACCAAATTTCATCCAAATCGGATAATGGGAAGGGTGTCAAAAATGCATTTTCTATGGAAGGAGGTGGGGGTAGGGGTGGGAGGATATTTTTTTAAAATGTTGTATTGTCATCGGACCACTATGTGAATACCACATTTCATCCAAATCGGATAAGGGGAAGTGTGTCAAAAACTCATTTTTCTATTAAGGGGGTGGGGGTAGGGGTGGTTAGGATATTTTTTTCTTAATATTGTATTGTCATTGGATCACTATATGTATACTAAATTTCATCCAAGTCGGATAACGGGAAGTGTGTCAAAAACAAATTTTTCTATGGAGGGGGGTGGGGGTAGGGGTGGGAGGATATTTTTTTCTTATTATTGTATTATCATCGGACCACTATGTGTATACCAAATTTTATCCAAATCGGATAACGCGAAGTGTGTCAAAATCACATTTTCCTATAGAAGGGGTGGGGGTAGGGGTGGTAGGATATTTTTTTCTTATTATTGTATTATCATCGAACCACTATGTGTATACCAAATTTTATCCAAATCGGATAACGCAAAGTGTGTCAAAATCACATTTTTCTATAGAAGGGGTGGGGGTAGGGGTGGGAGGAAATTTTTAATGTGCGTCTTCAGCTCGCCACCGGCACGAGCCGCGGCTGACTCCAAATCATTTTATCCGACTAATCCATTTCTCTAGTGCCTAGTGGAAATTTTCTTAGTAGTAGTAGTAGGTGTGTAATACACCAGAATGTGCCTCTTATTTTTGAAGTTCTCTGGAAAATATCGATTGCCCCCGCCTGAGACCACCTTATTTATTTTTATATTCGTTAGAATTTGTTTTATAAACACCATTTTTTGCATGTTTTAGCTGTAATTAATTTTTTTTAAACCGACTGGAAAACAAGTCTTTTGCGTATACTTTTTTCTTTTTGGAAAATTTTCCGTTTTCAAAAGGCACGGAAAAAAAGACCGGAAAATCCATTTTTACTGTCCCTTTTTTAAAAATGATCTAAAATATAAAGTGACATTCAAAATTAAGCAAGAATTAATTGAAATATAGTGAATTATAAATGCAACCTATGGGTTTTTTGATATTTATAAATATAAAAGCTTTTGAGTAAGTACTTTAATATCAACATGTAGAGTAGCATGGTTGTAGTGTTTCGTATCGTTTTTAAAAAAATATTATTTACATGTTAGTTGTGTTTGTGCTGTTTTATACCGGTTTAAAAAAAATACGTACAATACACAACCAAATCTTTACAGGTCTAGTAACGTAAATAGCTATTAATTGTATTTTCTCCCAATTGTGGTTGGGTTTATTCCTGTTTCTAAAACAATAAACGTTTTATAAAAATCTCTACTTTAACAAAATTTGTTTTATTGTCAATCCCCTTAATTTCTTTTTTCTTATAATTTTTAAATTTAAAATGGTCGGGAAGAATCTTTAAACAATATAATATTACTTAGATTTTTATAAATATTACAATAATTATTGTGTATTTGTTAGTTATTATTTTTTCTATTTAATTCCGTAACCGATTTTTCTCGATAAAAATATATAACCGTTCTTGCAAACAATCAAATAAAAATTTAAGAAGGGTCGATTTTCTGTAACCTCAGTTATATGATTATACAGGGTGTCATTAAAAGTTTGTAACAAACTTTGACAGGTGATAGTACACATAAAAATAAGAAAAATAGTTCATATGAACATAGGTCCTAAAATGCTTAGTAGGGGAGCTACGGGCACCAAAAGGGTTAATATCGAAAATAGGTTTTTTTACAATAATTATTGTGTATTTGTTAGTTATTATTTTTTCTATTTAATTCCGTAACCGATTTTTCTCGATAAAAATATATAACCGTTCTTGCAAACAATCAAATAAAAATTTAAAAAGGGTCGATTTTCTGTAACCTCAGTTATATGATTGTACAGGGTGTCATTAAAAGTTTGTAACAAACTTTGACAGGTGATAGTACACATAAAAATAAGAAAAATAGTTCATATGAACATAGGTCCTAAAATGCATAGTAGGGGAGCTACGGGCACCAAAAGGGTTAATATCGAAAATAGGTTTTTTTATACATACGAATTTGGAGTAGAGAACCTTTTCGACGTAAAAAGGTGAGAAGATTTCCAAAATGCACTTAGAATGAAAAAATTAAGTACCTCCCATAAACAGGATAACTTTTACAATCAATTATCTCGTAAACCGTTGCTCTGGGCGACTTTGGACAAGAGTACCTTTTTTACTTAAAAAAGGGAGTAGTTTTCAAAAATGAACTCAAAATGTAAAAAAATGCAATACAAAAAAAAATTCTTGTTAAAACAACCCCCCACCCCTACCAAAAGTACCCTTTTGAGTTAAGTAATTATTTTTTTACCTTACCACAATGTGAAGGGTCAAAATTAATTAACATTTGCAATTTTTTGTAAAATTCCATAGCTTTTTAAAGTTGCTGTATAAAAAAAACCATTTTCGATATTAACCGTTTTGGTGCCCGTAGCTCCCCTACTATGCATTTTAGGACCTATGTTCATATGAACTTTTTTTCTTATTTTTATGTGTACTATCAGTATTTCGCTTCTTGTTGATATATCTTCTTTGATAAAAGCTTGTAAAAAATAATCACAACCTAGTTTTTTTTTTCTGATGGCCGACTACTGGTAGCGCATAATTCTAAAAATCTACTAGTCGGCCGGTCGGCCGACTGAATATTTTTTTCAAAACCATTAGTCGGCCCCTTGAACTACAATACTTTTAAAGACGGACTTCAGGATTTGTTTGGTTAGTATTCAGCCATAGTTTCTTATGCTGGGTTTATACAAATAAAAATAAATATAAATATTAAAATTAAAAAAAAATAGAAATTTTTATTTTTGAGCATGTGTGAAATCGCATTGCATGACCTTTGTTTTCGTTTTGATGTAGAATTTTGTTTTCATTTTCATGTTTTATTTCCATTTTAGGCATTCCAATATATGGGCCCCTAAGCCACTGGTTTAATTAACAAAATACTTGTTTTCTTTTTAGTTTTTTTTTGGTGTTTTATTACCATTTTAGGCAATCCAAGTAAAGCCACTGGTTTAATCTAAAGATACTTGTTTTCTTTTTCGTTTTTTTTTTCAGAGTTTTATTATCTACCATTTCAAGCAATCGAACTAAAGCCACTGGTTTAATAAAAAATACTTGTCTTCTTTTTCGTTTTTTTTTTTGGTATTTTATTACCATTTTAGGCAATCTAACTAAAGCCACTGGTTTAACCAAAAAATACTTATTTTCTTTTTCGTTTTTTCTTTGTGTTTTATTGCCATTTTAGGCAATCCAACTAAAACCACTGGTTGAATCAAAAAATACTTGTTTTCTTTTTCGTTTTTTTTTTTGTGTTTTATTACCATTTTAGGCAATCCAACTAAAGCCACTGGTTTAATCTAGTGGGTTGTTAACGGGAAACACTCAAAGAATATACAACATATTTAGGGATTTTTTTTTAATCACAAAAAAAAGTATTGTTATCAAGTATTTTACCAATTTTTTGTAAAACCAGCTCTACCGAGAAAAACGTTTTACCATGTGTTATCGACAATTAAATTTTCTTTTGAACCATGTGTGTAGTTATAACATTTACATAGCCGTTAATACACCAGGGGCGTTTGTGATTAAAAAAAATTCACTATTCATGCGTATATTCTTTATGAGTGTTCCCTGTTTACAAAAACCCACTAGATACATATCGTTTTAAAGATAATTATATTTTCAACAAAATAGAGCAAAACAAGGTTTTTCCAAAAGCTTAGTTTTTAACAAAATAAATAAAAAATTTTTAAAAATTAATTAGAAAAAAATCACCTCAATATGGGGACGCCCCTGTAGTGCCAATAATAGCTTAAACACTACACTAACATTTTATGTTCTCTAAAAAGGTATTGTAACATTTTTTCTCTAAAATGCTTAGTTTTTTTGAAAACTAAAAAAAAACTAACTTTTTGGCAATCTTGAAATTTTTGTAGCACGAACCCCCTTCGAGGGGTATACTTTACCCCTATATTTTGATTAGGGAAAGTGGGTCTAGTGATACCTTGTAATGAAGGCCTTTTTAATCTCTTTACAACCGTGTAAGATTTTCAAAAATCTATCTATTAGTTTTTGAGATAATTGCCCTCAAACTTTCAAATTGAACATGGACTAAAAAAATAAAAATTTAATCAAAAATTTTATATTTTTCGGATTTAATTTTTATTTTATCATTCCATGTTAAATTTAAAAATTTGAAAGCAAATATCTCAAAAAGAAATCGATGGACTTTCGAAACTCTTACACGGTTGTAAAGATATTCAAGCGAACTTCAAAACAAAGTACTACCAAACCCACTTTCCCTATTCAAAATATAGGGGTATACCCCTCGAAGATGGTGCGTGCTACAAAAATTTCATGTGTCCCCCTCGCAAACAAAATCGATGTGTCCGAGGGTTTTTCCAAATTCGTTACCGTTTTTAAGATATAGGCCATTAACAGTTTTTGGTGAAAAAACGTGTATATATATATATGTATATATATATATATATATATATATATATATATATATATAGATATATATATATATATATATATATATATATATATATATATATACAGTGTGTCCACGTAAGTTGGCGGCATATGGGAAACTTTTTTATTATTAGCTTTACGAAAAAAAGTTATTCTTCATAAAAAGTTCTGCATGGTCCAAAACCTAACATGCAACCATCAGATGTTAAATTTTTTCAGTCATATTACGAGGTTTGTCAAAAAATGTGATTTTTGCTCTAGAGTAAAGTACCTTTCTTTTTGACAATATTGAAAATTGTTATAAAGAAAAGATGTTTAGAATTAAAAATAGCTTTCAAATATTCAAATTATTAATTAGCCATATTTACGCGTGTGGAGTATTGAAGTTTACGCCAGCTGGGGCGTGTATAAATATTGTACTAGGCATAAAGTAAATTTCATAAACAGACCTCTGTCCAAGAAATGTAGTTTTTATCCAATAAATTCAAATTTGATTTTTATTTTTGTAGAGTAGCCATTAATGCAGGCAGTCCACGCAGCGACGCGCTGTCCAAATTTTTACCCTGTTAGGGCCTCGTGTCGCAAAAAATCCACACATCATATATAAAATATCGGTCCGTCTGGGAAATAAATCCCTATCGTACTTATCTCAGCCATTTGTTGTAGCGGACCGCGCAACGACGCGACATTTCGATTTTCATACTTTTCGAGGCGCCGCGACGCCGACGTCACTAAGGACCACACATCGTTTATGGACCTCACAACGTAAGGACCTCACATCGCATGTGAAACCTGTTTGACAGATTTTCTTTATTTTGACATTTTTGAAAATTTTGAGTAGGTTTCCACCTTACTAGAGCGCCTCAAAAAACACTTGTTTTTAAACATTTAATTTATCTCTATTCTATCTAGTGGTCCGCGCAACGCATGTGAAAAGTAGGAGTCCCCACAGCGCTTCTTATGTCCGTATAGGTGTCTGTCCGTCTGTATGTCTGTATGTCTGTATGTCTGTATGTCTGTATGTCTGTATGTCTGTATGTCTGTATGTCTGTATGTCTGTATGTCTGTATGTCTGTATGTCTGTATGTCTGTATGTCTGTATGTCTGTATGTCTGTATGTCTGTATGTCTGTATGTCTGTATGTCTGTATGTCTGTATGTCTGTATGTCTGTATGTCTGTATGTCTGTATGTCTGTATGTCTGTATGTCTGTATGTCTGTATGTCTGTATGTCTGTATGTCTGTATGTCTGTATGTCTGTATGTCTGTATGTCTGTATGTCTGTATGTCTGTATGTCTGTATGTCTGTATGTCTGTATGTCTGTATGTCTGTATGTCTGTATGTCTGTATGTCTGTATGTCTGTATGTCTGTATGTCTGTATGTCTGTATGTCTGTATGTCTGTATGTCTGTATGTCTGTATGTCTGTATGTCTGTCTGTAACGACCAACGCGCATAACTCAAAAACCGCTTGGCTGATTTTAATGAAATTTGGTACCTAGGCTGTGTCTTGGGTCGAGATGGTCTCATTTAAAAATGAACAAAATCCACCGAACACAAACCAAATAAAAGGGTGGGGGTAGATTTCAAAAATTAGAGTTTATGTGAAAATATGGCGTGTGTGATATCAAACGAAAGGTAATTGAGTCTGGAGTTAAACAAAATACATTTTAATTTATTTAAAAAAAAGGGTGGGGGTATATTTCAAAAATTAGAGTTTAAGTGAAAATATGGCGTGTGTGATATCAAACGAAAGGGAATTGAGTCTAGAGTTAAACAAAATACATTTTAATTTATTTAAAAAAAAAGGGTGGGGGTATATTTAAAAAATTAGAGTTTAAGTGAAAATATGGCATGTGTGATATCAAACGAAAGGTAATTGAGTCCGGAGTTTAACAAAATCCACCGAAACAAACCAAATAAAAGGGTGGGGGTAGATTTCAAAAATTAGAGTTTATGTGAAAATATGGCGTGTGTGATATCAAACGAAAGGTAATTGAGTCTGGAGTTAAACAAAATACATTTTAATTTATTTAAAAAAAAGGGTGGGGGTATATTTCAAAAATTAGAGTTTAAGTGAAAATATGGCGTGTGTGATATCAAACGAAAGGTAATTGAGTCCGGAGTTTAACAAAATACATTATAGTTTTTGTTTTTTTTAAGGGTGGTGGTAGATTTCAAAAATTTGAGTTTAAGTCAAAACATGGCTTGTGTGGTATCAAACAAAAGGTAATTTAGTCTGGAGTTGAATAAAATTTATTTCAGTTTTTAGTTATATTAGCTCACACGTACACTTTAACTATAGTACCTAGTGTGAGCTTAGGGGCCCATATATTGGCAGAGTATTTTACTTTATTTATAAATCTTTTAGTTAACGTTTTAAAACAGAAAAACTAAAAATCGTTCAACTAGTGTGTCTTGCGATTTTTAATTTATATTTACGTTGAAAATTTCTAGGTTTTGACTATTTTTTTAAAAATAACTAATATTATTTTTTCTAACCTTAAATCAAAAAGTCAGAAAATCGATATCTTTAATAACAACCGAGTTTCCCATTTAATCCCATCTAAAATGGGACACGCTGTACTCTTAGGAAGCTGATCTCCAATTACTAAAATTTTTACATAGATTTAGCCCGCAATATCTTTTCGAGTAAGAGCCGTACTTGCTTAAAAAAATAAATGGAACCATAATGGATCTGACACGTTTCTCGCCCATTGGCACACTCCCAGTGAACTCCACGCTATTTCAGCCTTGAAAAGAGTTTGTGTAAATATCTCAGAAATTAAAGCTCCTAAGAAGTTTTCGTAATAAAATAAATTATTGAGGAAGTTGTGTTATCCGGTATTCCGAAAACCGCATATTAATGCAATGTTCTGTTAAGAAGTAAACATATTTTTAATTTTTAAACTGTCAAAAAACTGTCATTAGCATTAATAATTTTTGACCAAAATCTAATCAGCTCTTTACAGTTATATATATTATTTTAGCTGAAAATACCAAAATACCTTCTCTAGCCATTGCTGCGTGAGCCGGGCACGGCCTGCGCACTGATAGTTCGGTAAGCATTCCCGAGATGGCACTAATTCCATAATTTTTACAGTTTTTTTCACAAAAAATACCCGCGCTGTTGCTTCCTCCCGGTATAATTTTTTTACACCGTCAAACTTTTCAAATTTATCAATTTTTTATTTGTCAATTTTTTCTGTCATTCATAAATGTTTCTTTTTTAAATTTATTGCGTATTTTAAATAAGATCTTTATTTGAAAATGGCTTCAACGTGATGCATACTCAATTGCCCTTTCAAAATTAAACTCTTTCATAGATTTCCAAGATATTTTCAGGTAAGTAAAAATATAGATTTATATAAGCATTGCCTTTAGTATATATACAGTGAAATAAGCTTGTTTTATAGAAAGATTTATTATGAAAAACACTTTAATTACTTTCAGCTCCGCCAAAAATGGGAGAATGCCGTTGGACATGAAAACGTCTATCGACTTATACAAAAGCTGGGGGCACGGCAGTGCCCCACCGAGTTCGCGCGGAAACTGCTGTACATCTTTTTTTGAAACATTTCAGCCCATATTTCACCTATCTAAAACTCTACTTCGGAATGAGCTACGAAACTCAATCTTTGCACAGTCATAGATCTTTATAGAGTTAACAATCCCTCCAAGTTTCATGTATATAAAGTAGTAAAGTAGTTACGAAATTTCAAAAATACGTTGAAATTGCCACTCACAAATTTTTCTGTACTTTCAGACATGTTACAAAGCTGAAATTTGGCAGACTGATATAAATTGTGACCAAACCCTTGGATTGTAAAAAATCAAAAAACCTCAAAGATCTAATTCACTCCCCTCCCCCATACATGTAAAGTTATGTAAAAGTAACATTGCCCACTTCCAGAGGCGCTAGAGAGCTGAGCTTTGGCAGACTGATATGAAATATGATAAAACTATATGAAAACATTTAAAAACCCCAAAATTTTAATTTGCTTCCCTCCCCTATAAATGTAGATTTATGTAAAAGTAACATTGCCCACTTCCAGAAACGCTAGAGAGTTGAGCTTTGGAAGGCCGATAGGAACTATGATAAAACTATAAAAGAAAATTAAAAAACCCCAAATTTTAATTAACTTCCCTCCTCTATA
Source organism: Aspidapion aeneum (assembly GCA_963576565.1). Taxonomy (NCBI): domain Eukaryota; kingdom Metazoa; phylum Arthropoda; class Insecta; order Coleoptera; family Brentidae; genus Aspidapion; species Aspidapion aeneum. The sequence continues at coordinate 85,258,033 of OY755038.1, read as the reverse complement.
AATGTAAAGTTATGTAAAAGTAACATTCTCCACTTCCAGAAACATTAGAGAGCTGAGCTTTAGAAGGCCGATGGGAACTCTGATAAAACTATAAAAGAAAATTAAAAAACCCAAATTTTAATTTACTTTCCTCCCCTATAAATGTAATGTTATGTAAAAATAACATTGCCTACTTTCAGGAACACTAGAGAGCTGAGCTTTAGAAGGCTGATAGGAACTATGATAAAACCATAGGAAAATATAAAGGTATTGCTAAAGTTTTGAACCATATATTCCCCATATTTTACTACTTTAAAACTTAAATATTATCCAAATCCTTTAAAAAAGGAGTGAAATTATAACAAAAACAAATCATTAAAAAAAAAAATCCAAGTACGCGAAAGTGGTATTCCGTAAAAAGTTCTCCAATACAAGTTTCAAAATGAAAGGTTCTTACTAGTTTGGAAATGTTTTTCTAAACTTGGCTATTACGGCTGCAAATGACTCTTAGGCACAGTGCTAAATTGAACGTAAAGAAGTTTGGCTGGAATAGCACAGTTTAAAAAACAATTCCAAAGTAGTAAAAACCTTTCATTTTGAAATTTGTATTAAAGAACTTGGCTTTACTTTTATCTCAATTCTTTTTACGAAATTCTACTTTCGCGTACTTGGCTTTTTTTACATGAAATGTTTTTGTTATGATATAGATATCTAGTTCATAAAATATTTAAATTAAGCTGAAATTATTGAAGTAAATAAAAAAAACTGTGATTGAGATACCGACAGTCAGATACTTTTGTTAAACATTCCTTAAGCTACGTTTACATTTGGAGTGTCTACTGTCGGAAAGTACTGGCACCCACCAACTTCCCATATGTAAATTACAAGAAAGTGCACTTGCTACTGTCCCGCAAGTACTTTCCAAGACTTGACGGGCTGGCTAGTTTAGTGGCTGCCAGTAGGTACTTTCTGCCAGTAAACTCTTCAAATGTAAACCTAGCTTAAAATGACTAGCATGTGCCTAAATTAACATTGATTTATTATAAAAAATATATTACAGTAAAAAAAAATCCTGACTGGTGGAATACTGAACATAGCTAAATAAAAAATAAATGTGTAGTTATTGGGTTTTTTTTTATGTATTTCGTTGAAATGATTATCTAAAATATAAAATATAAAGACTTTTCAATACAAGTAGTAGTTGAGACATTTTGGATTCATTTCACCAAAATGATTTCCTAAAATATTTAAAATAATTTTTAATATAATCCAAAGATAATGGAATATAAATAATCTTTAAGTTATATTAAAAATATTTTTAAATCACTTAGTATATTTAAATAAAATTAAATATATCACCCGTGCGCGATTTTTGAAAATGTTTGTAGCGCCATCTTTGGACTGCTTACCCGAACTTATGTACGTTCGACACACTGTATATAATAATAATAATAATATAATTTTGAGTGGCCCATCTTAATAATATATATTATAATCTATAATCTTTGGAGCCGGGAAGCAAAAATTTTCCTAAATATACTAGGTGATTCCTAACTTGTGTGCGTACACATAAAAAGAGTGCACCATCAACAAAAACCTATTTTTGTTGGAGGTTAGAACAAGTAATGTGTAAATAAATAAAACAGGGGTAAGAAGCGAAAAAGAAAACGCTAATATCTCCAGAATTAGTTAATCGATTTTTGTAAAGAATACATATACTAAAAGGGCAAATTGTAGTTTAATTAAACGATTTTATTTAACTTCACAGAGCTTCGCTGTCTGCCTATCGGCTGTCTGCCTCTCGTCTGTCTGTCTTTGATTCATTTTTGATACACTTTCCGTGAACTGATGAGGCCCTTTTTTTTCTAAGAGGAGAGGTTTAAAAAAAATTAAAATAAAATATTATCTCTCTCTTTTTTAAAAAGGAATCACACAGCACCGGCAGCTGTTCGTCTGGTGGCATTGGGTCATGGGTTCAATAGTATTAATTAAAAGATGTTAATTAACTAGGGATTTAATTAATTGGACGCCACTTAATCTTTATCAAAGAAAAGATCAAGAAAAAACTTAAAAAAAAATACAGAAAAATATTCAAACTGGCTAAATAAAATCAAAGTCTTTAAGTTAATTAATAATATTAATTAGTTTATAAAGTCTAATTAATAAGTCAAATCTTATTAATGTTTAAGCATTATAAAGTGGGAGGGGAGTCAAATTTTAAATAATAGGCAAATGTTTTAGACACATTGGGGTGATGTATTGACATAAATGTTGTGACATTTTATACAGTGTGTTATAAAAAAAATACTATGAAACAGCCTTAACTATCTTAACCTAAATACCAAATGAAAAATTCTAGAATTTTTGTTTACTCATAGTTACTTAATAACTAACCTTGTATACCACCATGTAAAATTAAATTAATACATAACTAGTACTTTTTTTTTTATCACATTAAATACCTTTAAAATGAGATTCCTCCTTCAGCTTGTTATTTTTAATAATTAAGAATAATTAAAAGTTTTAAGTTTAATTCATTAAGAAAAAAATTTCAGTTTAATCAATTAGAAAATTTAAAAGTTTATGTTAAAAAATTTAAAGAATAAACTGTTTAGTTTATAAGAAGATATCAAAGTTTAGGTTTTACCTTAAAATTCAAATAGAAAAATAGTAATTAATTATTCAGATAGGTAATCACTTATAATGGAACCAATTAGGATGTTTTATCACCATGTCAACCAAATACCTGCAAATACAGACTAGGTATTCTTTCAATCTCATAAAGCCTGAGTGCCCATATTACAAGGAGCTGCAAATCCTCACGTGACGTCACGAAATAGAAAGATGAGGTTTGTTGTCTGTGATGTTCCCTCTTAAACCTCAATCGGTTACTCATACTTGCAGTGTCGGAAACTAACCCATAGAGGTAAGATGGTCGATTTTTGTCTTACCCAGAAACTCTGGAATAAAAAATTACCCCGGTAAAAAAAAACGGTTTCAAAAATAAAATAAAAAACAGGCAAAAACAAAACCACAGGAGAAACACTGATGTTTTTATTTGTTGAAAAAAAATCAGCTCAACTCACCCCTGTCATCCTATGGCCCCGTCAAAAATTTACGCCATTATGACTAGCGCGTTACAGCGGCCACGCCAACGCCATGATGGAAAATTGCCTTTTCTTTTCTGTAACAAGGAAAAAGATGGACTTAATTTCAAGAAAACCCTTAAATTTTTGGTTCAACAACAAGAAGAATCCTTCAGCTTGGATTTAATAAGGCAAACTTACCATTTTTTAAAATTTCATCACCAAAAAATGAAATCACTTGTCACTGCAAAAATTTTTGCTGTTTGCTGTTCAAAATGTCGAAGAAAAAGGAAAGATCGATCGGCCGACCTAATTTTTGCACCCGTTCTGGAGGGGACCAGAAAATGTGCGCCTGCGGCATACTCATTCCCTGCGATCGATACTACGGCTGAGACAACGAATAAACAATTCCCTTCATACTCAGATGTGTTAATGGAAATAAGGTGCCAACCAATAGACGACAAAATGGCGAAAAAACTTTCTAAATATTAAAGAGGACTTCCAATAAGTGTGAAACTTCATTAAAAAATATTTATGTAAAAAAGTCAATTTTCATAACTTTTATAGTTTTCCATAGCCCAAGGCTTCTTATTCTGCGGTCCAAATGTAACAGCAAAAAATTTCTATCTGCCACAATGGAACAAGGTACAGCGCATCGGCCTCGTAACCAGCAGGCCCGAGATCAAATCTCAGCAAGAGCACAATAATTTTTTTTATTAATGTTTTAATTAGAATTTGTTAAAATAAGTTACTAAAAGAAAGAAAATATAGAAATAGGCTATTTTTAAGTGTTTTCTAAATTTTCTTTGTAGCGGAAAATAAAAACGCTACACTGATTTTAATGAAATTAAGCACGGTAATGTAGGTCCGATGACTCCAATATTAATTAAGGGCGGTGGTTAAGGGGTGTAAAAACATGCGTTTTTCAGATTTATGATTTCATTCACAATACAATTTTGTGAAAAAAAATCGGAAATAAGGGGGTGGGTGAGGCGTGTAAAACGAGGAAGTTCAGAACTTTGGAATCAAAACAGATACAGAGTATGCGGTTTTCAGTTTATGATTTAATCTGGTGACAACACAATTTTATTTACAAAATCGGTGGTAGGGGTGGTTAAAGGGTATAAAGGGGGTGGGTGAAAGGTGTAAAGGGGATGGTTGAGGGGTGTAAAGGAAGTACATTCAGAACTTTGAAACAGATACAACATGCGGTTTTTAGAATTATGATTCGATCTGGTGGCAATATAATTTTATAAAAAAAAAACGGTAGCAGGGGTTAATGAGGGGGTAAATTCATACCTTTGGAATCAAAACAGATACGAACATGCGCTTTTCAGAATTATGATTTGTTCAGGTGGCAATACAATTTTATAAAAAAAACCGTTTGTAGGGAGTGGTTGAGTGGTGTACAGGGAATACATTCATAACTTTGGAATCAAAACAGATACGAATATTTTCAGATTTAGGATTTCATGTAATGACAATAGAATTTTATGAAAAAAAATCAAATATAAGGGTTAGGTGAGGGGAGTATAAGGAGGAAATTTAAAACTTTGGAACCAAAACAGGTATAAATATGCGGTTTTTAGATTTATGATTTGGTCTGGTGACAATTAGATTTTATAAATAAAAATCGGAGGTAGGGGTAGGGTAAAGTCCCTGTATGTTGACATATTTGGATATATTATATCCAAATATGTCAACATACAGGGACTCTAGGGTAGGGGTGTAAAGGCGTAAATTCAGAACTTATTATTGAAAACAGATACAAACATACAGTTTTCAGATTTATGATTTAATCTGACAATATAATTTTATGAAAAAAAACGTTGTAGGTGGCGCAAAGGGAGTAAATTCATAACTTTGGAATCAAAACATATACGAATATGCGGTTTGAAATCTGCATATTTGTATATATATATATAATTTATGATTGGTTCGGTGGCAATACAATTTTAATAAAAAGAAACGGGATTAGGGGGTAATTAAGGTATGTATAGGGGTAAATTTAATAGACTTCCGATTGAGGAATTACATTGCAGAAAATTCACAGGAAAGAAACCTTGTAATAATGAGGAATTTCTAGAAATGGAATGGATGCAAATGCAAAAATTATACATCCTGCATTTTATCTCTTTATGGTTAAGACTAAAAAGTTACAATAAAATAATTGAAAATTTTGTTTTAAGTTGAACGATTTTATTAAAAAATTACACTAAAAAGTTAAAAATATATTGGCCGATTTCTATTTCCTGCAGTCTAGATTTAACATTACCGTTAACGCCACATTATATATTTTTAAGTTCGATATAAAATCGTGACGCGTTTATTAAAGATACCCATCAATTTTAAGTATGATATGTAATCGTTGCATGTTTATATCTACATTTGATGGGTATCTTTAATAATCGCGCCATAATTTTATATTGAACATACAAATATATAATGTGCCATTAACGCTATTGTTAAATCTAGACAGTGGTGAACAGGAATCTGCCAAATTATTTTTAACTTTTTATTGTAATTCAATAATATAAATTCTGTTGAAATAATTGAAATGTATTGAAAGGACAAAAATTAAAACGTCCATGCTTCACGCACAAAAACAATGCGAGTAACACGACTAACTGATGACCTGTGCCAGGCACAATTTTTTTTTGAATTTTCCCCCTGGTTGCTCATATAGGCTGCTGATAAAATCTCTTTCTATTCGAAGTAGCTAACAGAAAAGTGGCACATATTCATTCGGTAGCGTGTTCAACGCTGATTTGCGTTTTAGTGTCTCATTCAATGCGTCGCGTCGAGTCGAAGTCTTATCCATAAAAATGCACAGGGTTATCCAATTTCATATAATTAATAAACTAAAAAGAAATACATAAAGTAAAAACCTATAAAGATGTTTCAAAATTAAAAAGCAACGTGTTTTTGCAAAACAAATAGGGTGTGGCCTGGTACCGTGGCACTATCTCAAGAGCTGCCACTGTGTGATCGCCCGCCGTATATTGAAGGAGGTTTGTCAGCGTGGTGTCGTAACATGAAGATGTAAACGGCTGCTGGTTACTTTTCTCTGATAATTTTTTTTTAGCTGTCTTCTGTTTGGAAGTTTTCGTATTTTCAATGTAGCCTTTAGCTACTTTCATTGATTTCCATCCAGCATGAAGTTCTGTACTCGTTATTGTCTTATCGGCTTTAACAGGAAGGGTAGTAGATGTTTGGCGAAAGCAACATAATAGTAAACTGCTGTGCATGAGGTAAATTCAAAAATTTTGCGATCTTTCGAGGTACCTATTTCTGTTCTTCCCTACAACTTGTGTAGAGCACTTGTAATTTTTGAAATACACAAAAGATCGTCTGTGTTCTGTATGGCTTAGTCGCGAATCCAGATATTTTCTCAAGAGCCCAATAATAGTTTAAGAGCCCAGTAGGAGTTTGAACTTGAATTGCAAACCGATTCTCATATATTTTAGTCCATTCGCCATAAGACCATGTCCCAAATAAAGTGGAGGTACCGGCGAAAATCCTGCATAAACAACCCGCTATCTTTGTCTAAAAATGGCGAAAAGGAATTTAAATCAAATGTACGTAACTTTTTTATTATTACATCGATTTTATTCAAACAAATTGCGATTAGCTCTTACTAAAATGGTCTTTCCAGAACATCATAAAAACTTTATTTTTCTGTTGACTCTATACTTTAAATTCTGTAATTTCCCCAAAGACACTGTTTTTTTAGGGTTTTTGATTTTTGAACGAAAATTACTGGTTTTACAAAAAAAAAAACATAAAAAATATGCCGATTTTTAATATGTAGTCAGTCACAGTGTGCAGAATTTTTGCTGTAGCTTAAGCGGTTTTTGAGTAACACTTAAAAAACCCCTAAATTCGTCCATACCTTAGAAGTTGTCAAAATCACGTGACCACCTGTCAATTTAACAGAAAATTCTCAAGTATGTGTTTTGTAAGATTTATGACGCTGAGTTTAAATATGTAATTGCAGGTTGGCTTATCTGTGCATAAAGAAGTTTTTCCCTTAATAGACCCATGCCATTGTCGAACCTCTATGATACGAAAACATCGAATTATGTATGCCATATATTTTTTGTTTTTTTCAGCAAAAATATTAACTTTACGACAAAAAGTGTAAAAAAGTTTTTTAAAGATAATTAAATATTCTTTTGGGGTTCACCTTACATAAAAAATTACCTTTAAAAATAAAATTGTAAATCTTGCTTTAGTCATAATTAAGCCGACATATATAGCTCAGTATCATTTTCTGTTTGGAATTAATAGCCGCGCTTTTGTTACTCGCGGCTTTGTTATATCGCGCTGTTGTTACATCGCGCTTCTGTCATTCGCGATTTTGTCACTCGCGATTTTGTCACTCGCGCTTTCATTACAGAGCTGTTTTGATTTAAATTAATCGTGGTTATTAACATGCTCTAGTAGCTCCATCGGGAAGATGATTTATGTTTTTATGCAAGTAAATTATCTTCTGATACAATTAGGATGCTGGATGCTTGGAGTTTTTTCTAGCGCACCACAAAAAGTATTTCGCGTTCGGTCTTCAGTTACTCTTCAGCGGCCTCCATGACCTCTTCAGGAACCGTAAGTTCGTCGACGGTTCACCACCACCCACGCTACACCACTGATTACGTATGAATTTCTAAAAAATCTCAGTCAAAATTGGAAGCTCTATCTTTGTGTTTTATTTTCAAGAATCCTAGAGGAATCAGTTGTGCCTTAAATCTGGACCCATATTTCATTCTCCATGCTGTTTAAGAAAGGGCTTAGTGAGGACCCTAACAACTATAGGTCTATTGCACTTATCAATTGCACATCAAAAGTGTTTATACAACTTTTACAAAATAGGCTGAATACATGGCTAGAAGCACACCGGGTCATTCCCAATCTGGATTCAGGAAGGGACGTGGTTGCATTGATAATGTGTTTACACTTAATGTTTTAATACAAAATCACCTTCGCCTCCGAAAAAGAAAACTATCTGTTGCATTTATTGACTTTCGGCGTGCTTTTGACACAGTTTTCGACCCTTTCCTTTGGTCCAAACTTTACTCTTGTGGATTCAGCGCTAGATTTATATCTGTAGTGAAAAATTTGTATGATAACGCGACCGTTAAAATTTAGTCTAGCGATGGAACTACAAGAAGTTTTGAAATCGATTCGGGGGTTTTGCAGGGGAATCACTGAGCACAACCCTTTTTAACGTGTTTATATCAGATATAGAAAGGTTTTTTTATACAGAAAGGCTCTAGGGGTATCAGTATCGACTCACTAAATGATATTTTGCTTTTGTTATATTGTGATGACCTACTGGTTCTTAGTGACTCCGAGATTGACATACAGAAAAAGCTTGAAATATTGGGTGAATACGTTGTGCTGAACCAGCTCGAGATAAACTATAATAAATCAAAAGTAATATGTTTTAATCGCTCGAGTAAAAAGCCAGATTCTCATTTTAAAATAGGAGAAACAAATATCGAAGTGGTGAATGAGTATGTTTATTTGGGGACACTTTTTTCCGGTTCTGGACGTTTCAGAAATATGACAGATGAAACTGTGTTAAAATCCAAGCAGGCAGCTGGGGCGATCCTGAGCCTGACTTTTAAAGTCAAATTAGGATCATTTCCTCTTGCCAAAAAATTGTTTATACCTACTATTTTAAACTCATTTACTAGTTGTTTGCCTGTTTGGAGCCTGTGTTATATAGAGAGTCTAGAACGAATACAAACTAGTTTCTAGCACAAGCTCAGCCCTTGTCAGGCTTGAAACTGGCTCCTCCCGAATAATGTTTTTCATATTCAAGCAAACCATAAATTTTTTAATTAAAGTGCTTCAAATGGATCATCAAAGACTGCCTTGTTCGTCAGATCAATCTGCTTGAAGTCACATTAGACTCAAGGTTTAATTGGGTCTCACAGGTTAACAATATGTTCGCGACTTTGGGACTTTTAGATTTCTGGTCCCTAGATCCCTTAATACTTAAACAAAATCGCAAAAATATGTTTCAACTTTGCCAAGAGAAATGTTTTGATTTGGATAAGAATCTCGCTTCTAACGCAATGTACACTCTCTTTTACTCGACATTTTCTCCTACTATTAATTTGTATCCCAAATCCCTCGATTTTAAATATGACATTTCTCTTATACGCTTAATCGCCCAAATTCGAACTAGCAATAAACACCTCTGCAAATTCAATATAAGGAATATTACTTATCAATTTGATCCGGAAGTTATTTGTTCCGTCTGTAACCTGCACGTTGACGAGACCTTTTACCATGTTTTTTTTATATGCCCTTTGTACAGACATCTTCGTCCGCCTGATTGGAGTGACCGAACGCTCTGCGCAAATTTGAATAACTTAGTTTTAGACAAGGCCAAGGAGATCTGTAACACATTTTCACAAATCTTGCGACTTAGGTCGTTTTTGCGAAACGAGTGGTAATGATCAGTGGGTAGTTATGTTCCATTTTTAACTTTTCGTTCTTTATTTTATACTATACTATTAGAGGCAGGAAAGTTTTGTATTTTTAGCATCTATTTTTGTTTTTATTTTTTAAAATTAATTTTGCCAGCATTTTATTGCATTTTTTAGTAGGATTTTGTAGTGATAGGCTGTTTTCTTTCTCTTTTTTTTATTACAGGGTTTTCTTTACATTTATAGTAAATTTGTAACTAGAACTCTTTTTCATAAGATATTTCTTAAAGGAACAATAAAGTAAAGTAAGTAAAGTTATTCCGAAAAAGCTTTAAATGCGTTAAAACGATGGAAAATAGAAATGAAGCACTTTAGTGAGACTTTTTTGAAACTGAAGGTTGGTTGCTTGGACAAAACACGGGCAAAATGTATGGTACTCTGTAAGCTTAATTGAAAATGTATATTTTTCAACAGGTAAGCGTATTGTCAAAATATTGGAAAGATTTAGATATCAAAAAATATAATTATCATTATTTAAAAAATATATTTCTCTGAGTCAGTAGCGGCTGCTACAGGGAGGGCAACGGGGCAGTGCCCTTCCAAACAAACAGTATTTTTAATTGATTTCTTTAAAAAAAGTTAAATCTTCCCTTACGACATGATTGTCTAGTTCTTTTTATTATCTGTAGTTAACAACAAGCGATTAATTTAGTGAATTTTTTAGCGCAAATAATTATAAGCCGGCAGCACCGCGCGGGGCAAGGTTTCAATTTCACCCGTTTCTCAGCGGGGTATGGGTGGATGATCTCGAGCGGGGGTGAGAGGAATGTGTGTTTTAGTTGTCGGCCATCATCATCGTGCGGAAATGTCTGTTGCCCTTCTGTAAAGTGAAGACGTATGAGTTAGTTTTGATTTGGGTTATGTCATTAGTAAAAAGCATTGCCGGTCACGTGTCATTGTTTTTGTTATTGTTTGTTTATAAAATGGAATTAAATACCGTCGATTACATAATTAACTGTGCAAATTTAAATACGTTGACATATAAACTTCGATTACAAATAAAATCTTGTGGGCCACATAGACCGAACCTAAAAATCCCAAAAATTAACCAAAATTTTAGTGCAAGTAATAAAAATTTATACGATGCTGAAAACTGGTTGTGCGGTTGTGAAAAACGAAATGCTTTTATTTGCTTTATTTGTCATATTATGAACAATCCACGAAGTGATCTTGCGTGGGTGGCAAAGGGAATGTGTAATATCAAGCACTTTAGTGAAAAGTTAAAGACACAAAGTAAGTGCTACTTATTTCATCATCACCGAGCATAATGAAAATGTGGCAAAAAATAGACATATACTGAGTAGGTTAATAGACTGTTTAAAATTCTTTGGGATTTTTGAGGTTGATCTACGGGGCCATGGTGAGTCTGAAGCTGGTGCTAATCCAAGCACTTTGCGCATGTAAAAGAAGGGCGAATAGAGTTTATCTATAATCAAATAAACTAAAAACTACACCAATGCTTGTTTGTAAAATGTGTAACGTGTCATTTTTACGTTTAAGGCAACGTTACGTATTTGTTTATTTAGGTAAATAATCAAGGCTCTTCGACTCGTTTTTCTGTACACAAATTAAGGGTATTTTATAGAGCTAGGTTTGGAGGTTATATAGTGTTCAAAAAGTTACCTTATAAAGGAGACATTCCATCGAATTACTGTGGACACTACGCACATCGCATTATCTGGACATCGTAATTGGAATTTAAGATCACAGGTTTCGGGGAAAAATCACATTAAAATTTTTGATTGTTTTGTTTATCTGTAAAATTTTGTAATTTTCTTTGACGTTCACGGAGATAAACTGCTGTTCTGCTGGGGCATGGCGGCGCTGCCGCATCACAAATGGTTTCAGTAACAGGAAGGAAACATTTAGATGAACATTTCATTCGCTTATGTTTATTTTCGAGGATATTGAGAAAATAATTTCTCTTCCGAACCTCATATCCTCCACGGATTAGCTAGTTTTGATAGCACGAAAACATAGTTAGGTCCACGGTTTGACCAGGAACAACCGAGGCTCCGCCCCCTTTGATATATTTATTAATTTGATGAGGAGAAGATAAAATAAATACGAGTTATGCACTTTTGTAAATGGGAGATAAACGAGGAATAAAAACCAGGACTAAAAGAATAAACAAAATCGTATTTTTATATTATATAAATTTATATATAATCATAGTTAAATAGTGTTAATAACTAACTCAGTCGGATTGAAGGGTTGTGTAGGGCTAGCTAGTGGGGAGCAAACTTAACATCTGAACACTCTTAGGCCGGGTTTGAGTAGTAGTTCAATGTGTATTTTAGGTTCAAGTTCAGAAACAACTTTATTAATGTAGAAATGTTTTACAAAAATAGCGTCAAACCATATGAATCTTAGAGAAAACATATATAAAGAGCAAAGGAAACTTTTGACTAAAACTGTAACTAAAATACAACTAAATTCTACACTAATTATAGCTTTACTCATATGGGAATTGGTTGAGTGTTCGAATATTCCTGGGTTTGATGCATGCTCTGATTTCCAGTAATTGATTTTACAGTTGATGGTTTCAATGCTGAGCTTCTTATAGTCCGGCTGGTTATTTTCCCCCTACTTGCTATGTCGGCAGGGGTCCGGTAGGCAAATGTTCGGTCTATGTATGGAGGGTGTCTCGATGTCCTTGTTATAAAAATTTCAACCGTGGAAATAGATCCGACTACACCTCAAGTTGCGTTTTACGTATTTTCAATATCCCCTTGGTCGATGCTGCCCCCTGTAGACCGGTACGGAAGTATTAATGTATTTCCTCATTGGTTAGTTTAAAAACCGCGGGTTTTTTTCCTCCAGTCTCGCAAACCGGATTTAGTGATTTTTTGGTGAGAGCATTTTTTTTATAAATAGGTTTGCATCCTTATTTGAATTTAACCGGGAAAATTAGGTTGGTACTGTCCCCACCAGATCTACGAACGGTTTCCGGCCACTTTTGTGTTTTCGACAAAGTGCCTTGTCTCTTTCTTAAAGAATTTTGGCTGGGCTGGTGGCCGTCTATTGGTGTCGCCATTGTTTTTGTGGTTATTGGCACTTATTGGCACTGCAGTAGTTGCGGATTATACCAAAGACGGTTTACTGTGAGCCTTCGTGTTTAGGCGAATCTTAAACTGACGCTCACACCCTTTGAGAGGGATTAAAAGGCGGCCTACGCCATTTCTACGGGAAATAAGAGCGGTAAGTTCGATTTTTTTTTATTATTTAAGACAATATTTGCCTCCCAAATTGTAGTTGTTTTTTGTGTAAAATGTACTTTTTCGACAAAGGACGTGGGGAATTTTTGGAGTTTTTTTTAATTTTTTTTTAAAACCACGTTTTGGATAAAAACTATATATTGTTTTCTCCTTTGTCTACAGCCCTGTCCATTCCATCGACGGGACAGTTGTGCTGGACGCTGGTGTGAAGCCGGGTGTAGCACTGTAACCCTGGGAAAGGTACGTTAGGATTATTTTAGTTCATCTGTTTAAATGTACTTTATTTTATTGGGTCGACATGGGGTTCTTGATTTAAATTACTCGGTGTAGGGGAACTTCGTGCAAAATAGACGAATTCCAGGAAACTGAAACATTTCATTTTCCACAGGATTTTATGCTCGGGCAAGGATCCAGTAGCAGATCTAAGACCCTGTGTTGCCCAGCATGATGTGCTAAGCGAGCACTAGGGGAGGCGCGGGCAGAACGAGACCCGAAGTAGCAGGGAAGAATGTCAAATCCCAACAGCACTTCCAGGTTTACTAAACAAAACACCCACAATAATTAAATCAAAGGACCAAGGTAGGATCAAGCAACATTTAAATATAATCTTTCCATTAAAATTTTTTAATATAATTTTTACAGTCTATATATAATTTCTTGTAAACGCAAGGTAAAGGTATGACGTCATAACCACAATTTTGCGGCATATTTACTAAATTGACTTGTTTTCCTTCATTTCATTTATTTAAGACAATTTCTCCCGTGAAATTTGGAGTGCCTTGCTATTTTGGCCCGAACTTGTTTCCTTTCTTTATTTAAAAAAAAAACATATTACATGTTTCCAGTATTTTTTTCAGTAGTTTTACTGCAATAAACAAGATGAACTAAATTTTGTGTTATTTGTACAATCCAATGAACCAACTTTGCAGAGACAAGAGAGAGATGAGGTTATATTTTTTTGCGGTTTCCTTACAATGATTTACCTCATGGGGTGGATCTCGGACTGGGTTGCTGTCTGTCTCATTCTACCCAACGTAGAATGATGACAGCAGATATTTGGTCCAGATCTCCCCTATGACGGAATAATTTTGGAAGTATATTTTTTTTTACAATCATTTATATAACTGAGTCTCACACTACTGACTCAGATGTAGGTACACTATGACCTGTTAAAGGAGTCCATCTACCTGTAAAGTGCTTCTAGTTGTGTCATCTTAATTCAATCTTTTAGAATTTTATTTTGTTTATTAGTCAATTTTTTTTGTTTTTTTAATTACACAAATACTCTGGAAACCTCGGAAGTAGGTAGAGTTTCATTGTTTGGCTACAACGTTTGGGTTGAACTGTATTTTAATTAAGATCTTCTTTGTAAAACATTGATATTAAAACACTGTGGCGCTTAACATTTTCTTATTTCTGAACCCCCCCTTCTCCACTGTATAAAAGTTACTGGGCATATCAATGTTTTACCTAGCTGGAAAATACAGTTCTGATTCCAGATATTTGTTTAGTTACTCAGTAATTTGATTTTAGTGTAACAAATATCACAGCGTTATTGTTCTATTTACAGTGTCACAAAATGGCGGCAACGTCTTTTAGGTTGCCACAAATGTCACCCAACGCATTTTAATTGGCCACAAATGCTAAAATAAAAATGTTTAGGTAAGTTTTTTATCTCCTTTTCCATGCAATATAAATTTCTGCCCCCCCCTCCCAATTTATAACGTCACCAGCCGCCACTGATCTCAGTCATAAATTGCGTTTAACGCTCGTGTTTTTATTTTCACACCTCGGGCGTTAAACGCTTTCTTTACGACCTTGACACATTACGCATATTTTTATCTTAATAACGTTAATTAGAAATGTATTTTCAGAAAGTGGAGGTGAATTTACATACAACTTACAATTTACATGCTACTTTGCCACCGCTGCAGCTCTGTTTTTCTGCTCTGCACTTCAAATTATATTCTCTTACACTCTTCTTTCATATGGAATTTGTTGTAACCTTTTTCCCTTTTTACTCTTTTTTATCTTCTTATCCGTACAAAGAAAGCAAGGAGATTATTGTTTGCGAATAAATTGGGACCGTGACCTTTTTTCCTTTTGATCCGATAGAAAACTCTCCCGTCAAGAAAATGGAATAATAAAGAATCCTGTTACGTCCAGGAGCGGATTGACACAAGCGATGCACAGACAGCCATCTAGGAATCAAATCAAACCAAACCTGCTAGCGCTAGGCATTTCATAACTTTATTTATTTAATTATTTACGGAAAAATATATTTTTGAAAGTACAACTTGATACTTTCTTAAAGTTACTAACCTTTAAAAATTTGAGAAAGGAAAATTAACTACGAAAAAGGTGTGTTGCAAGTTTTTTTTTTAAATATCGCAACAATTCAATACAATGTTACAGCTCCAATAGCGACTCCGAAAAATCTGATATCAGTTATTCGTGCTTGGTTTAAGGCAAGGCCTAGCCAAGGTTTTTTTTCAGGGTGGTTTTTTTCTTCAGGGGGTTAGACTATCGATTTGGAACAGAGCTTAATACCTCAAACCCGCATCCTGGGTATGGCCTTGGTCAAGAGCAGCCTTCGTAAAATATGCAGTAAGCTGTTACTAGTTACAAACGGTAAAAAACATATAAAGGTCTAAGGGCACTGATTTGATCATATTAGTGGGGTGGTCAGCGGTGTTTCGTGTGTGTTCGGGAACGCGGCTGCGTTATCACTTGCATGCGGTTGCTTGCTCTTGATATATAATATGTACAGGATCATTGGTTATGTTTGCGTGATTAGGGATTAATGTAGGTGAAAAAAACTTTAAATAAAAAAATGCATAATTTTTTTCATATTATCTTTTGGGCTATGTCAAAAGTATTAGATGTCATTCATTATGTCAAATTTTGGCAGCAACTTTCTTAAGCTAAAGGGAACACCATGTATGTCATAAAGAAAGACGTATTTTCCCTGAGTTTAAAATCATTTGGTTTGCTAATAGGGACTTATTGCAATAAAGCTAAGTCACTAATTGTGCCGGGCCCTATTCTGATAGTTTCGCATTAGAAGAACAGCTGTATTATTTCAAAATTAGGCCTTTGTTTATTATAAGAGCCGAAGTTAATAGTTCCGCCACTATTAATGGAAAATAAACGACTGGATTTATTAATTCGACTTTGGTATATCAATTTTAAAAGATCAACTGTCAGTTTTCAATGGAAAACTGTCAGAATAGTGCCCGGCACTATTATTGCCTGGCTTTATTGCAATAAGTCCATAATATCTAGCTACGCCGTTTTTGAATTAATTAAATTACAAATTTACATTGACATATACGGATCATTAGGCCAAGTGGATTATTATATATATAGTAATTTAAAACTAATATAACTCAAAAACATCTTATCCAAATTTCAACAACTTACATATTTTTGAAATCAGGTCAAAGATATTTTTAGTTTTGACTAATAATATACAGAGTATTCCCTTAAAATTTAAGAAAGTTGCTGTCAAAATTTGACTTAAGGAATGACATGGAAAAGATTATGCAACTTTTGTATCTGAAGTTTTTTTCAATCACCTACATTAACTCCTGAAAAAGGCCACGCAAATATAATCAATGACCCTGTATAATATCTCTTGCATGAGGTTACTTGTTCTCGATATATAATATGTATTACTTAGTTACAACATAAAGAAACAAAAAATAATTAAATCTATAGCGGTATATTTTTCTATGTATGAAAGTTTTAAACATTTATTTTGAATTACTATATAATATAACTAAATTCGTTGATGGGAATTTGGCAGATTTTTTACAAAATAATTGCTAGAAAGTACATTTGGTAGAAAAATATTTTGTAAAAAGTTCTGTCAATTTAGCTTTCTTTGATCCATCTTTGGACATAAGCCTCCCCCAATATATGCCACTCTTCTCCGTCTTCTGTCTGTCACCGCGACGTGTTTATCCATCTAGTTCCCGCACATTTTTTCAAGTCGTCCTCCAATCTCATTTGGGGTCTCGCCCTACTTATTCTCACAAGGTCTCCAGTTTAGAATACAGTTGTTCCATCAATTATCTTTTTTCTAATAGTATGACTGTCAAATTTTCATTTTAATTTTGCTACCTCTTCTCTGACATCCCTTATTTTTGTTTTATTTCTTAGCCATTTATTTATTTTTCTATCTCTTAGCTTTCGATGTGCCTGGCTTTTGTTACCTTATTCATCTTTGATTTTAGCGGCACATATAAACACATCTTTTAACGCGGTATATTGTGTCATTTGCTAAAAACATATGAAAATTCATGTACATTAGTGGCCATGTGTGCGACAATCGTAGCAAATTATGTTGAATGGGAAGGAATTTGGGACGTATCATTCCACGGTAAAAAAGAAGCAATTGCGTAGCAACAGTATTTTGGGCATACAAACATAAATAAGTACTTATCATTCTTTCTATTTGACTTTTTGTAGTGTTCACAGTAAAAAACAAAGTGCTAAATTCAAAGAAATTCAAGGAACCCTAGAAGACGCATCCCCATTATTTAATACGCAAATTCATTCATCATGCATGAAATCTCAGAAAATTTCGCCGAATCCTCGCAGGCAACACTGTAAGAGGTATAAAAGAGAAATCGATGAAAAACCATGGGCGTGCAGATTTTGTTGAAAATAAAATAAATATATTATAGACATTTTCCTATAAAATTTTTGCACCCAAAATTATTAAATTTAAATAAGTGTAAAATATTACCGGTACAGCTTTGACAGCCATTCTATTTTTACAGAATTAATTTTTTTATCGATTTATAATATTAGAAATCAATAACTTATTTACAGCTGGTAATATCCGTAGTTTTGATTTTTATTATTTTTCCCTAAAGATAAGAAATCTACTTTATATTATTTTAGCTCACACATATACTATACTATAGTGTGAGCTATGGTGATCCTAATTTTTTCGAGAAAAAAAAAGTGGCTCCGATTTCAAAAATTTTTATATATCTTTGCGTTTCAGATGATTTTGAAACTTTTATGTTGCGCCGTCTGTCTGTCTGTCTGTCTGTCTGTATGTCTGTCTGTCTGTCTGTCTGTCTGTCTGTATGTCTGTCTGTAACGACCAACGCGCATAACTCAAAAATCGCTTGGCCGATTTTAACGAAATTTGGTACCTAGGCTGGGTCTTGGGTCGAGATGGTCCCATTTTAAAATGACCAAAATCCACCGAACAGAAACCAAATAAAAGGGTGGGGGTAGATTTCAAAATTAGAGTTTATGTGAAAATATGGCGTGTGTGATATCAAACGAAAGGTAATTGAGTCTGCAGTTAAACAAAAGACATTTTAATTTATTTTTAAAAAAGGGTGGGGGTATATTTTAAAAATTAGAGTTTAAGTGAAAATATGGCGTGTGTGATATCAAACGAAAGGTAATTGAGTCCGGAGTTTAGCAAAATACATTTTAGTTTTTGTTTTTTTTAAGGGTGGGGGTAGATTTCAAAAATTTGGGTTTAAGTCAAAACATGGCTTGTGTGGTATCAAACAAAAGGTAATTTAGTCTGGAGTTGAATAAAATATATTTCAGTTTTTAGTTATATTAGCTCACACGTACACTATAACTATAGTACCTAGTGTGAGCTTAGGGGCCCATATATTGGCAGAGTATTTTTCTGGATATAGAAAAGTGTTACTTTAATCCCTAAAATTTAAAACACAGGTAAAAGTGTTTCTTTTTATTTCAAATTGTCAAAGGTGTTTTTTTAGCTTTTTACTCTTTCACCTTGGTAATACATTGCTCTTAGAAAATTTTTTACAGTAAGTAGATTTGTTCTGTTAAAAAAAGTCAAAAACTTCGAATTATATACTCAGACCTTGAGATATTTATCAAAATTTTTGTATCAGGATTTAAAGAGTCTATTTGATCCCCTAGTGTACAGGGTGCATTTTCGACACTTTTGGGTGTTTTCGGTTTCTATGTTTATAATATTGATATGCGATGTTTACCATCATTATTCTCTTCAAATTAAAGCACACTAAGGTGTAGTCGTTTTTTCTTCAATCTTCTCTAGAAGTTCCCGAAACCACCCAAATGATAAAAATGGGACAGCCTATATTTATAATATAGATTTTTTGTTATATTTTATCAGCAAAACTCTTGCCTCGAAATAAAAAGCACTCATTGGTTCCTTTTACCAAAATCCATTCATTAGTTTATTAAACTCTAGCAATTAGTTTTTTTAGAAAATATTTGGTATGAGTCTGTGTTTTTTTACATTTGCAAATGTTAAAAAATATGACTTATTCAGTTTTATCAACAAAATACTTTTGATTTCCATAAAAAAATCTATTTAATTTTTATTTACCAAATAAAATAAAAATGAAAAAATATTATTTATAATTAAGTGATTATTATACAGGGTGTCCCATAACTTAGGCGCCGTAGTGCAGCAGGTGATAGAGGAGGTTATTTCCAAGAAAAAAGTTTATATAACATGGGGTCAACATTCCTCTGTTTTTAAGATATAGGATTTTTAAAGAGGAGTGGGTGAAAACCGGTAATACATTGCTCTTAGTAAATTTTTTACAGTAAGTAGATTTGTTCTGTTAAAAAAAGTCAAAAACTCCGAATTATATACTCAGACCTTGAGATATTTATCAAAATTTTTGCATCAGGATTTAAAGAGTCTATTTGATCCCCTAGTGTACAGGGTGCATTTTCGACACTTTTGGGTGTTTTCGGTTTCTATGTTTATAATATTGATATGCGATGTTTACCATCATTATTCTCTTCAAATTAAAGCACACTAAGGTGTAGTCGTTTTTTCTTCAATCTTCTCTAGAAGTTCCCAAAACCACCCAAATGATAAAAATGGGACAGCCTATATTTATAATATAGATTTTTTGTTATATTTTATCAGCAAAACTCTTGCCTCGAAATAAAAAGCACTCATTGGTTTATTTTACCAAAATCCATTCATTAGTTTATTAAACTCTAGCAATTAGTTTTTTTAGAAAATATTTGGTATGAGTCTGTGTTTTTTTACATTTGCAAATGTTAAAAAATATGACTTATTCAGTTTTATCAACAAAATACTTTTGATTTCCATAAAAAAATCTATTTAATTTTTATTTACCAAATAAAATAAAAATAAAAAAATATTATTTATAATTAAGTGATTATTATACAGGGTGTCCCATAACTTAGGCGCCGTAGTGCAGCAGGTGATAGAGGAGGTTATTTCCAAGAAAAAAGTTTATATAACATGGGGTCAACATTCATCTGTTTTTAAGATATAGGATTTTTAAAGAGGAGTGGGTGAAAACCGGTTATACAAAAAAAAATCTGTGACAGCCAGCTGAATACTCAGCTAATTGTGATTAAAAAATATGGTACTCCTTTTTTGATAATATTACAAGTGGAGGAGGTACGGGCTGTGAAAATAACCTCGAAAATGTATAAAAAATAATATTTTTTTTTAAATTAATTTTTGCTTTCTCTTTTAAAAAATATCAATAATATTTTATTATTATGTCTCGCTAGAGACTTGTTTTTATTAACAAAAAATATTTAAAAAACATTGCATTTAATATGGCATTCATAAAAGTTCATACCAAAAAAATAGTATTTTCTAAAAAAATTGACTGACTAACTTTTTTCAAATTAATTTTTTAAAATTAATTTCAATTTACTGCTTTTGTTCTAATACAAGACTACCCAATTTCATATTTTTACTGCGTTTTTTTAAAGTTATTATCACAAAAGTTAAAAAAATTGCCAACAACAAGTTTTTGATCAGACATGACCTCCTCTATCACTTGTTGGCCTATGGCCCCTAAGTTATGGGACACCCTATATATACAAACATTATTAAATTTGGCAAATATAAGAATTAAGAACAATATTTTAATCCATTTGACTCAAGGCTCTCTTTTAATTAATCACCAGAGACTCTGCAGTAAGTAAGTGAAAAGGAAGTTAAAACTCTTTTTTTCTGTGTAAAAGTAGGTACTACCTTTTTTCTTCTTATAGTTATATTTGTTATTTCTAACTACTTTTTTACATCATTATATGATGATCGAACATCAAAAACAACCAGTGATAATATATTATGTATACTTTATAATAAAAAGAGATAGTTGAATATTTAACTACCAACCACTAGTAGTAAGTAGTTTTCTTAATTTGAACTAGTCTTTAACACCTGACCTTGGGCAAGGCATTTCGTACAAGATAGTGCCTACTAGGTGCTAAACGAACATACTGAGGATCAACGTGGTCAGAACAAAGAATGCCCATTTTGACAGAATTTTCTCCTTATTAAGGCCAATAATCTCCCTCCAAAGCTCTCTCTTGTTTGGATCAGTGGGGAATCTAGTAAACTCATAAATTTGAATATTTTTAAAATGTTTAATAACTGTACAGTAGCATGACATAACATAACATTACAGAGTGAAAATGGTTGTTTACATAAGAAATATATTTTTTTATATATTATTGCCAGAATAAATTCAAAAACTTTTCCAAAAAAACCCAAACACTAGAGGTGGGAAAATAAGGGAATTTGCAACAATAAATAATGTTTCTTAAAACTTCTTTGTAAAATAAATCACTAATATTTTGTAAAAAAAGTTATAAACCACACCACTGTCTTACCAAATCGTAAACAATATGACGGTTTCTGGAAGAGATTCAAACTTACCGGTGAAATGATAAATCCAGCCACTTCTCTTCACTTTTGTCACACTTCTTAGGCATTTTAGCTCACACATATACTATACTATAGTAGTGTGAGCTATGGTGATCCTAATTTTTTCGAGAAAAAAAAAGTTGCTCCGATTTCAAAAATTTTTATATATCTTTGCGTTTCAGATGATTTTGAAACTTTTTTGTTGCGCCGTCTGTCTGTCTGTCTGTCTGTCTGTCTGTATGTCTGTCTGTCTGTCTGTCTGTCTGTCTGTCTGTATGTCTGTAACGACCAACGCGCATAACTCAAAAACCGCTTGGCCGATTTTAATGAAATTTGGTACCTAGGCTGGGTCTTGGGTCGAGATGGTCCCATTTAAAAATGAACAAAATCCACCAAACAGAAACCAAATAAAAGGGTGGGGGTAGATTTCAAAAATTAGAGTTTATGTGAAAATATGGCGTGTGTGATATCAAACGAAAGGTAATTGAGTCTGCAGTTAAACAAAATACATTTTAATTTATTTAAAAAAAAAGGGTGGGGGTATATTTTAAAAATTAGAGTTTAAGTGAAAATATGGCGTGTGTGATATCAAACGAAAGGTAATTGAGTCCGGAGTTTAACAAAATACATTTTAGTTTTTTGTTTTTTTAAGGGTGGGGGTAGATTTCAAAAATTTGAGTTTAAGTCAAAACATGGCTTGTGTGGTATCAAACAAAAGGTAATTTAGTCTGGAGTTAAATAAAATATATTTCAGTTTTTAGTTATATTAGCTCACACGTACACTATAACTATAGTACCTAGTGTGAGCTTAGGGGCCCATATATTGGCAGAGTATTTAAAGTTATTTAATAAAAAAAATCTTAATTTTGGATCAATATTGCAAAAAAAACAACGAAAACGCACGTTTATTCGGATAACCTCTCAAAGGCAACAATAAATGATGCAAGGGTGACGTTTGGTCTACATGGTTGCCGCTATTAATTTTTTTTCTGAAAAATAGCGAACAAAAATCAGTTTTTTGCATTTTACGCGTCGTAGGGCAAAATTTAATGTATGAGAAATATTACCCATAGAATTCCCTACAATCGGTCTCCATAGTCTATAGGTCTACAACCACACGTTTAGAAGAAAATTTGAAAAAATTATGTTTTTTGCAATTTATGCAAAAACGGTAAGTCATAAAAAAAAACTTTATTGACATAAAATGATCAAGACACAATTCTCTACAATGCGACAATGACAATTTACAGCTCTACAACCATATGCGTTAAAGACAGAGGGTGCCGAAAATGCCCATTATATACTTTTTTTCGTTTTACGCAAAAACCATAAGTCATAGAGCTGTGACTCACATAGGTGAATTGTAGAGAATGGCGTCCTGGAGATTTCTTGTCTATAATGTGCTTTTCTAGGACCTACCGTTTTTACATAAAATAAAATAATAATTTTTGCAAATTTGGCGCCCTATATGTTCTACACGTAGTTGTAAACCTGTGGCCCAAAAGGAAAGAATGTAGAAAATTGTGTCCTTTAACATTTTATGTTTATAAAGTTTCTTTCTACGACTAAAAAAAACACAATTTTTGACAACTTAGCTGCCATCTACCTTCTAAACATGTCGTTGTAGACCTATAGAGTATGGAGATTGATTGTGAAGACTCGTATGGGTAATATTTCTCTTAAATAAAATTCTTCTCTACGACTTACCGTTTTTGTGTAAAATGCAAAAAACTGATTTTTGTCAATTTTGGTGCTCTCTATCTTCTATACATGCAAGTCTAGAGCTATAACCTTTAAGAAAAATTGTAAAGGAATTTTTGAAGTGTAAACTTCTTTAGGCGCGTTTAGTAGTTTTTGTGGGTACTGAATTGAACTGAGCCGTCAGACTCGGCTATGTAACGCTCATTCGGGTGAAGTCGGCTCGAGTCGACTAACTGTGAGAGGAACATTCAGCGAGCAATATGATGATGCAGATGAAGGCCAGTATTATTAATTTCGCCTTGTTAAAGTTTACACTTCTGCCATGTGGTCTTAAGCACACACAATTTTTTTTGTCAACATAGGTTTTCTCTGCGACGTTCCATTTTCGCGTAAAATCAAATCAAAACACTTTTTGAGTTTTCCAGAGTTGCCCAGGAGAGGGTTGTAGACTAATTTTTATATATATATTATATAAAGAAAAGGTTTTTTTAACTTTCGTGATCAAAACATTTAACAAACGTGAAATTTCATACCCGTGAATTTAAAAATCAAACAAGTTTCATGGCTAATCGGGCAAAAAGGAGTTTTTTGTTTCCCTTATATTTTTCCGTGGGTAGCTTGAAAGGTTAACCTCACGGGGGTCCAAGATCTAATGGACACCTAATAAGTTCTGACAGTTAACCGTTTCGTCCTTATGGGACTCCTCAGAACACTGCTGGTCAAGTGACAAATCTTGCGAAGTTAATCAGACGGTTTTGTCTCTAATTAAACGTAATTAGTGAGCGAACTATAGCAAGAGGCGCCATCTACCGAGATACGAGAGAAACAAAAAACCAAAAGCAGCGAAACACTGCTATACAATGTCGATCAATGAAAAGATCGAATGCAAATAAAAGAAAACAACTATAGTCCGTGACCTACGACAGCTCTTTGTCTTTTCAGGCCGGATCAACGCATTTTGCATTTTTACCCGTCATCAAGACAGTGAACGTCAATCAACGGAATTTTTAAGCCAAACAATACTAACAAACGTGAAATTTCATACCCGTGAATTTAAAAATCAAACAAGTTTCATGGCTAATCGGGCAAAAAGGAGTTTTTTGTTTCCTTTATATTTTTCCGTGGGTAGCTTGAAAGCTTAACCTCACGGGGGTCCAAGATCTAATGGACACCTAATAAGTGTTGACAGTTAACCGTTTCGTCCTTATGGGACTCCTCAGAACACTGCTGGTCAAGTGACAAATCTTGCGAAGTTAATCAGACGGTTTTGTCTCTAATTAAACGTAATTAGTGAGCGAACTATAGCAAGAGGCGCCATCTACCGAGATACGAGAGAAACAAAAAACCAAAAGCAGCGAAACACTGCTATACAATGTCGATCAATGAAAAGATCGAATGCAAATAAAAGAAAACAACTATAGTCCGTGACCTACGACAGCTCTTTGCAGGCCGGATCAACGCATTTTGCATTTTTACCCGTCATCAAGACAGTGTATCTCGGTAGATGGCGCCTCTTGCTATAGTTCGCTCACTAAATACGTTTAATTAGAGACAAAACCGTCTGATTAACTTCGCAAGATTTGTCACTTGACCAGCAGTGTTCTGAGGAGTCCCATAAGGACGAAACGGTTAACTGTCAACACTTATTAGGTGTCCATTAGATCTTGGACCCCCGTGAGGTTAAGCTTTCAAGCTACCCACGGAAAAATATAAGGGAAACAAAAAACTCCTTTTTGCCCGATTAGCCATGAAACTTGTTTGATTTTTAAAACATTTAACTTAAATTTATTTGGACTAAAAGCAAGAGTTATTTTTATACCGAAAACATTTGTAGTGAGAACAATAATTAATAGTTAAAAGTGCAGTTTAGTAATCTGGTTTTAATAACTTTTTAAATACCACCTAGGAAGACAAAACTAATAAACTATTTATGAACTCTAACCTCACACCAAAGAAATTTAATTAAACTTACTTTCAGTTGAACGTTTTTCACACTTAAATGGAGTCCCGTTTTTTTCAGAAAACCGAAAACCAAATCAATATTTTAAACTGCGCATTCGCTACCGTACTTTTTCTTCTCACATAAAATATCTCCCTCTCAGCTGTGGTCGAGCATGTGTGAAGTTAGTAAGAGGAAGATAATTTTATGTGATCAGAAGAAGAGAGGTGCGCATGTGCAGTTTAAAAAAATAGTTTGCATTACAGGATATCGCCGCTAGTTATTTTGTGTTCCTGCAAAAAACAAGCTCAAGTTGGTTGACTGCACAAAAATTGCAATTTTGTGCTAATCGTTGTACGTTCTATAAAAATCGACAATCAACAATCTTCGAAAAAAAACAACTTTAGCTGATTATTTCTAATTTATACTTTCCTTTTAATTCAAAATAGATAAGGATTTAAACCGCCACATAGATCTATAACAACAGGGACTTAAAAGCAAATGTTTTATGATTTTTGTTAAGTTTATGTACCTATGTAAACAAAAATTTACCGATTGATTATTGGATAACATATTCTAACTTAAAAAAAAACTTTTTTTCAAACATTTGTATACATATGTGCATATAGGTACACAGACAGACATGCATACATACATATCTAGAAGTTATACTTACAACCTAGAATTAAATTGTATAGAAAAACGTTATTAATAAGATCTCAAAAAAAAAATCAATGAAAACAATCTTTTTCTCACATAGGATGGTAAACATATTCTATTACAGATACATGTATAACAATCCAAAACGTAAGCCGAATTCAAAAACAAAATATTTTTTTGATTTTTATTAGTTACCATTTTACTTATGTACCTACATCAAAATTACAAGTTATAAAAGTACTGGCAACATTGTTGCGAATTTGAAAGAAATCCCCAGTATAATACTTTTTGTGTCTGATAAAGTTTAGGATTTCTATACGGGGCCTACCTTTAGTTGAATGTTTTTGGCTAAATTTAACACTCGAAAGTGGTACATATAAGTCCACACTGAGGCAAGTAAATTGACCACTATCACCTGACGTAAAAATGTGGTAAAAAGCATGTTTACATATAGTGTTAGTTTTAGATAAATAAAATGTTAAACAAAATAATCTATAGGTTTAAAATGATAATCAGAGTGCTAAACTTATTTTATAATTGCTAAAAATTACATGTAGATATAAAATTTAGTTAACAGAGTGTAAATATTATTAGTATTATAGTTAAATAATTGTACCCCGTGTAAAAGTAATACAATAAAGTGGTTAAAGTAACACTCAATCCGATTATTCTACACTGCTAAGGAGAGTAAATAATATACTACTATATAGTGTGAAGTTTTATTGATTTAGTGAAGCAATACGCCCATTGAGTGTTATGGTCGGGCAGCAAAACACAATTTTTGGTGATTTTGGTAAAACTTGGTACGTTTGTAGAGCGACCCAAGAGAAGTAGGGAATTTTTTTTTTTTGGTTCGAACTCTACTGATTGCCGCGTTTCAGTGCCCTTAAATTTCAAATTTGCACCTTTACATTTTTAGCTCACACATATACTATACTATAGTAGTGTGAGCTTTGGTGATCCTAATTTTTTCGAGAAAAAAAAAGTTGCTCCGATTTCAAAAATTTTTATATATCTTTGCGTTTCAGATGATTTTGAAACTTTTTTGTTGCGCCGTCTGTCTGTCTGTCTGTCTGTCTGTATGTCTGTCTGTCTGTCTGTCTGTCTGTATGTCTGTAACGACCAACGCGCATAACTCAAAAACCGCTTGGCCGATTTTAATGAAATTTGGTACCTATGCTGGGTTTTGGGCCGAGATGGTCCCATTTAAAAATGAACAAAATCCACCCAGCACAAACCAAATAAAAGGGTGGGGGTTGATTTCAAAAATTAGAGTTTATGGAAAAATATGGCGTGTGTGACATCAAACGAAAGGTAATTGAGTCTCGAGTTCAACAAAATACATTTTAATTTATTTAAAAAAAAAGGTGGGGGTATATTTCGAAAATTAGAGTTTAAGTGAAAAAATTACGTGTGTGATATCAAACGAAAGGTAATTGAGTCCGGAGTTTAACAAAATACATTTTAGTTTTTGTTTTTTTTAAGGGTGGGGGTAGATTTCAAAAATTTGAGTTTAAGTCAAAACATGGCTTGTGTGGTATCAAACAAAAGGTAATTTAGTCCGGAGTTGAATAAAATATATTTTAGTTTTTATTTATATTAGCTCACACGTACACTATAACTATAGTACCTAGTGTGAGCTTAGGGGCCCATATATTGGCAGAGTATTTTCCAATATCTTAAAACTAAAAACAGCTAATATATTTTTGTAACGCAACTTTTATAAATATTTTTTTTTATATTAAGAAAAATAATGTTAAACTCAAAAAAGGAGTGATTTTTTTAAAACTTAAAATTTTGAACCCTGTCAAGAAGTTTCTGAGGCGGATTTTATTTGACATACTCTTTTTTCTTTCTTTTGACTTTCTTTGAAAAAATCTTGCAGGGAAAATCTGTCGCAGAGTCACAAATACCATGCTGTCGCGTTTTTCGCAAAATACAAAGATTTTGGACTGCTTATACAAAACAATTTTTTAAAACTTTATTTGACCAAAACTTAAAATAATTTTTACCGGATCTGATAGAGGACTAAATGCAAAATTAAGTTTCATAAAAAAAAATTAATAAATATAATCCAATATATTCAAAAATTTACCACAAACATGGAAAAATCATATCATAAAATAACGGTTTTTTAAACAAAAATGACATGTTTGAAGATAAACGGCTGGGGATTTTTTATTTTGCGTTTAATTTTGGGTCCCACGAAAACCCTTGTTCTAGTATAGACAAGCTTTCAAACGGTATGCAATTTTAGCTCACACATATACTATACTATAGTAGTGTGAGCTATGGTGATCCTAATTTTTTCGAGAAAAAAAAAGTTGCTCCGATTTCAAAAATTTTTATATATCTTTGCGTTTCAGATGATTTTGAAACTTTTTTGTTGCGCCGTCTGTCTGTCTGTCTGTCTGTCTGTATGTCTGTCTGTCTGTCTGTCTGTCTGTCTGTCTGTATGTCTGTAACGACCAACGCGCATAACTCAAAAACCGCTTGGCCGATTTTAATGAAATTTGGTACCTAGGCTGGGTCTTGGGTCGAGATGGTCCCATTTAAAAATGAACAAAATCCACCAAACAGAAACCAAATAAAAGGGTGGGGGTAGATTTCAAAAATTAGAGTTTATGTGAAAATATGGCGTGTGTGATATCAAACGAAAGGTAATTGAGTCTGCAGTTAAACAAAATACATTTTAATTTATTTAAAAAAAAGGGTGGGGGTATATTTTAAAAATTAGAGTTTAAGTGAAAATATGGCGTGTGTGATATCAAACGAAAGGTAATTGAGGCCGGAGTTTAACAAAATATATTTTAGTTTTTTGTTTTTTTTAAGGGTGGGGGTAGATTTCAAAAATTTGAGTTTAAGTCAAAACATGGCTTGTGTGGTATCAAACAAAAGGTAATTTAGTCTGGAGTTAAATAAAATATATTTCAGTTTTTAGTTATATTAGCTCACATGTACACTATAACTATAGTACCTAGTGTGAGCTTAGGGGCCCATATATTGGCAGAGTATTTTCAAAATCTACTTGGTAAGTCGTAGCAAAAAAGCGTTTAAAATTGGCTATTTTTCAGTTTTTATTAAAAGATATTCAAATCGTTTACTGGTCGGTCATTATACCGCCATTTTCGTCATTTTTTGGGGAATTTTGATAAACATTGGCACGATTGTACATCAACTTAAACAAAGTAAAAATTTAAAAAAAATGGTTGGTACGCCACTATAAGTTGCGTATCAGTGTCCTTAAATTTCTGGTTTGCGCCTTTCCACTTTTTTCAAAATATCTCAAAATCAAAAAAAGCTAATTATTTTTTGATTGCTGTTTTAATAAGGTAAGACCTGTCTCTATGGGCCCATAAACCACAACTTTTAAAAATATTTATCGATTTCAGACAAAATAATGTCAAAATCAAAACTTTGACAAATTTACCATTGGTGATTTTTTCAAAACTTAAATTTTTGGATCCTGTCCAGAAATTTCTGAGGCGGATTTTATCTGACATACTTTCATTTCTTCCTTTTGAGCCTGGCTCTATCTCACTTTTTAAAACATTTAAACAAATTGCAGGAAAAACCTGTAGCAGAATCACATATACGAAGCTGTCGCGTTTTTCGCAAAATTCAAAGATTTTGGACTGCTTATACAAAACAATTTTTAAAAACTTTATTTGACCAAAACTTAAAATAATTTTTACCGGTTCTGATAGAGAACTGAATCCAAAATTTACTTTCTTAAAAAAAATTATAAATATAATCCAATATATTCAAAAATTTACCACAAACATGGAAAAATCATAGGTTTAAAATAACGGTTTTTTAAGCAAAAATTACATGTTTGAAGATAAACGGTTGGTGATTTTTTATTTTGCGTATAATTTTATGTCCCCCGAAAACCCTTGTTCTAATATAGACAAGCTTTCAAACGGTGTGCAAGTTTTTTCAAAATCTACTTAGTAAGTGGTAGCAAAAAAGCGTTTAAAGTTCGCTATTTTTCAGTTTTCATTAAAAGATATTCTAATCGTTTACTGGTCGGTCATTAAACAGCCATTTTGTCATTTTTTGGGGAATTTTGATAAACATTGGCACGATTGTACATCAACTTAAGCAAAGTAAAAAATGAAAACAAAATGGTTGGTACGCCACTATAAGTTGCGTATCAGTGTCCTTAAATTTCTGGTTTGTGCCTTTCCACTTTTTTCAAAATATCTCAAAATCAAAAAAAGCTAATTATTTTTTGATTGCTGTTTTAATAAGACAAGACCTGTCTCTATGGGCCCACGTACCACAACTTTTAGAAATATTTATCGATTTCAGACAAAATAATGTCAAAATCAAAACTTTGACAAATTTACCATTGGTGATTTTTTCAAAACTTAAATTTTTGGATCCTGTCCAGAAATTTCTGAGGCGGATTTTATCTGACATACTTTCATTTCTTCCTTTTGAGCCTGGCTCTATCTCACTTTTTAAAACATTTAAAAAAATTGCAGGAGAAACCTGTAGCAGAATCACATATACCAAGCTGTCGCGTTTTTCGCAAAATTCAGAGATTTTGGACTGCTTATACAAATCAATTTTTTAAAACTTTATTTGAACAAAACATAAGACTATTTACTGGTTCTAATAGGCAACTAAATATAAAATTTACTCAACTAAAAAAAAAATTACCGCAAACATGGAATATTCACTGACTCAAAATAACGGTTTTTTAAGAAAAAACTACACATTTAGAGATAAACAGCTGGGGATTTTTTATTTTGCCTTTAATTTTGAGTCCCCCGAAAACCTTTGTTCTAATATAGACAAGCTTTCAAAAGGTGTGAAATTTTTTTTAAAATATAAAAAAAGTTGTAGCAAAAAAGCGTTTGAATTTGGGTATTTTTCAGTTTTTTAATAAAATATCCAAATCGTATGCTGGTCGGTCACTTTTTTCGTCAATTTTGATGGGACTTTCATAGAAATTGGCAAGTTTGTACATCGACTTTAGAGAAGTAAAAAAAAAAAAAAAGTTGGTTGGTACTCCACTTATGACTTTCCAGTTTGCACCTTTTCACTTCTTTCAAAAAAACTGAAAATCAAAAAGAGTTAAAATATTTTTTATTACGGTTTTAATTAGGTAAGACCTGTCTCTCTCTATCGGCCTGTCTTACATAACTTTTTGAAATATTTTTTAAATTGAAGAAATAGTTTATGTTGGGTGGAAGTGATTTATAAATCAAACAAGTTCAGTCGTTCTCCACTAGTTTTATTTCTTTTACAACTACATGTTTCGAGAGCATAAGCTCTCATCTTCAGGTTGTACACTCAAATAAAACTGTGAAATAAATGCCCGGTTCCTACAATTATTTATAAAATTAGAACCACCTAAACTTAAGAACTAAAAGAATGAACCCTACCTTGATGGAGTTAATCCATCGCCATTGCCTACAGTCTGTAGGCTCGAAAAATTTTAAAGCAGCATGTGCAAAGAAGCAGCACAACCAATTACAGCAGCATGCGTAAGGTAATTAATTAGCTTTTGGAAAACTGAAAATAAAGAAAAAGCAATCGACCAACTGCCCATAAATGTCAGAGGTTTATCCCTCCAAAAGAACTTATACTAGTTATTATCCTCTTACAGAATGAAAGTTTGCTTCACCCCCTGTTTTCTTTTTTAGTTCATTAAATTTTTTTCTAGCCTCAAGAAGTCTTTTTAGTTTTATATGGGTATGACTTTTGGGTTGTACTTACCGAAAAAAAAAAGAAAAAAAAAAGAAAAAAAAACTTTTACACTACCCCCTAAAGACCATAAATGAGCTAACCCTTCCCCAACGGAAGGGGTTAGTTTTTAATTTGAAGAGACGCATCTAAAAGGTCAAATTTTCTTTAACTTTCCACTAAATTTTTTTTTTTACCTTTTGTATTTATTAAGAGATTAAAATTTTTTATGGAAAACAATAAATATTTCTGAGCTTTGTAGGGTTAAGTTAGCACCTTTACTAATGTGTTAAATTCCATTTATTTCAGGCTTCCAAAGTATATTAAGAACTTAACACTGTTTTAGTATATGGTAATTTTTGTAAGAACCCAAAATTAACCGCAAACTAAAAAATCACCTGCCATTTATCTATAGTTTCGCTTTAAAAACTGTTATTTTAAACCAGAAGAAATTCCAAGTGTGTAGTAAATTTTTTATTTTTCTATTTTTTAAAATAATTTTGTATATTAGTTTTTTTTTATCAAAAACATACGCTTTTAAATTTTAGTCAAATAAAATTTAAAATATGGTTTTGTATTTAAGCACTCCAAAATCTTTAAATTTGCCCGACTACTATATAACTTGGATGTTTTTTTATAAAAACTAAAAAATATCCAACTTTAGATACTTTTTTGCTATCACTTACCAAGTATATTTTTAGAAAATTACACCGTTTCAAAGCTTGTCTATATAATAGTAAAAAAAGATTTTCCTGGAACTCAAAATTAAACGTAAACTAAAAAATCCCCACCGGTTTCTGTCCAAACGCGTCATTTTCGCTTACACAACCGGTATTTTGAACCTACGATTTTTTTCTGTTTGCGGCAAATTTTTGAACATTTTGGATTTTATTAATATATTTTTTTAAGCAGGTGAATTTGGTATGTAGTTTTTTTTATTAGAAACGGTAAATGCCCTTTTAAATTATGGTCAAATAGAGTTTAAAAAAGTGGTAATGCATAAGTAATCCAAAATCTTTGAATTTTGCGAATAACGCAACAGCTTGGTATTTATGATTGTGCAACAGATTTCTCCTGCAATATTTTTTAATATTAGGAAGACAAAAAAGTACGTCAGATAAAATTATCATTAGAAATTTATTCACAGAGTTGAAAAAATTTAGGTTTTAAAAAATCACTACTTTTTTAAAATATTTTTAATTTAAAATTATTTTTCTTAAAATAAAAAATATTTTTAAAAGTTATGTAAGACAGGCCGATAGAGACAGGTCTTACCTAAGTAAAACTCTTGATTTTCAGTTATTTTGAAGAAAGTGAAAAGGTGCAAACTGCAAAGTTAAGGGCACTGAAACGCAGCTTAGAGTGGCGAATGAACCAACCAACTTCTTTTTATTTTTTACTTCTCTAAAGTCCATGTACAAACTTGCCAATTTTTATGAATTTATCATCAAAATTGACGAAAATGGCGGCTGAGTGACCAACCAGTATACGATTTGGATATTTTTTTAAAAAACTGAAATAAATCCAACTTTAAACGCTTTTTTGCTACCGCTTATCAAGTATATTAAAAAAATACTCTGCCAATATATGGGCCCCTAAGCTCACACTAGGTACTATAGTTATAGTGTACGTGGGAGCTAATATAACTAAAAACTGAAATATATTTTATTTAACTCCAGACTAAATTACCTTTTGTTTGATACCACACAAGCCATGTTTTGACTTAAACTCAAATTTTTGAAATCTACCCCCACCCTTAAAAAAAACTAAAACTACCCCCACCCTTAAAAAAAACTAAAAACTAAAATGTATTTTGTTAAACTCCGGACTCAATTACCTTTCGTTTGATATCACACACGCCATATTTTCACTTAAACTCTAATTTTTAAAATATACCCCCACCCTTTTTTTTTAAATAAATTAAAATGTATTTTGTTTAACTGCAGACTCAATTACCTTTCATTTGATATCACACACGCCATATTTTCACATAAACTCTAATTTTTGAAATCTACCCCCACCCTTTTATTTGGTTTCTGTTTGGTGGATTTTGTTCATTTTTAAATGGGACCATCTCGACCCAAGACCCAGCCTAGGTACCAAATTTCATTAAAATCGGCCAAGCGGTTTTTGAGTTATGCGCGTTGGTCGTTACAGACATACAGACAGACAGACAGACAGACAGACATACAGACAGACAGACAGACAGACAGACGGCGCAACAAAAAAGTTTCAAAATCATCTGAAACGCAAAGATATATAAAAATTTTTGAAATCGGAGCAACTTTTTTTTTCTCGAAAAAATTAGGATCACCATAGCTCACACTACTATAGTATAGTATATGTGTGAGCTAAAAAAATCATACCGTTTAAAAGCCTATCTATATTAGAACAAAGGTTTTTGGGGGACCCAAAATTAAACGCAAAATAAAAAATCCCCAGCAATTGAGTCAGTGATTTTTCCATGTTTGCGGTAAATTTTTAAATATTTTGGACTATACTTCTGAGTTTTTTTTAGAAGAGTTAATTTCATATTCAGTTGTCTATTAAAACCAGTAAATAGTCTTTTACGTTTTGTGCAAATAAAGTTTTAAAAAATTGATTTGTATAAGCAGTGCAAAGTCTTTGAATTTTGCGAAAAACGCGACAGCTTGGTATTTGTGATTCTGCTACAGATTTTCCCTGCTATATTTATTAATATTTTAAAAAGGGTAGTATAGCAACACTCAAAAGACAGAAAAAAAAGCATGTCAGATAAAATCCGCCTTAGAAATTTCTTCAGCGTCCAAAAATTCAAGTTTAAAAAAAATCACTACTTTGGTAAATTTGTCAAAGTTTTGACTTTGACATTATTTTTTTTAAAATCGATAAATATTTTTAAAAGTTTTGGTACTTACGCCCATAGAGACAGGTCTTGCCTAATGAAAACCGTAGCAATAAATATTTTGACTTTTTTTGATTTTGAGATATTTTAATAAAAGTGGAAAGGTGCAAACCGGAAATGCAAAAAATCGACGTTGGAGATAGTGAAAATCAAACAGTTTTAACAAGTTCCCAACGAAAGCATCAAGCCAGCAGTATAATTCAATGCCGGTAGGGGTATTTTCCCTCGGAGTAGTTGTTTCTGTTGGTTTCACAAAACTTATGCTCTACACGGAGCTATCGCCTACATTCACCTGAGGATGGCCCAAAAGGTCAAAACCGGTCTGGTCGTAGATTGGCATGGATCACTTGTTCCTGACTATCAGAACGTGTTCCAGACGGGGATCACTCGTATCCCTTTAATCGACGTTGGAGATAGTAAAAACCAAACAGTTTTGACAAGTTCCCAACGAAAGCATCAAGCCAGCAGTATAATTCAATGCCGGTAGGAGTATTTTCCCTCCGAGTAGTTGTTTCTGTTGGTTTCACAAAACTTATGCTCTACACGGAGCTATCGCCTACATTCACCTGAGGATGGCCCAAAAGGTCGAAACCGGTCCGGTCGTGGATTGGCATGGATCACTTGTTCCTGACTATCAGGACGTGTTCCAGACGGGGATCACTCGTATCCCTGTAATCGACGTTGGAGATAGTGAAAACCAAACAGTTTTATTTCTATTGTTTTTTGAACTTTAAACCCCACCCCTCATGATGGTACCACAATTTGAAACTATTTTTAACGAGAATCCTACGACTGCGCGGACTAAATTTCCAAAAAAGGACATTTCATTACAATTTTTTTTGTGGTTTTTTTATCTTTAAATTTAATTTGAAGTTAAAACTCAGTAAGAAATGCCAATTGTGGTATTGCACATTAGCGTAAACCAAATAATTTGTCCTGTAAGTATTAGAAAAATACACTTAAACTAGTCGGTATCAAGTTCATAGGCTTTAGGACTAGACCTTGGTCTAAGTGCAAACTTTAAAGATCTTAGTAAATACTGGTGATAATGTCTACATTAAGATTAAGGAGTAATGCAACTAAATACATTCTATTCTGGGAAAGATTGTTAATACAAAGCGTTGGTTAATAGGGAGATGATTTTGTTTGCCCTGATGTGCCACCAGGAGCAAATGTATCCCTGGTTACTTCTACGTTTGCGTCGTTGTCCAAGCGTCATGATGTTATTCTTTGAAATAGGTCTCTTGTTTCTTGAGCCAAACTACTAGGTATAAGATTTTTCCTCTTTTGAATATTTTCTCAGTTAAATACATCTTTGACCAAAATATCGCTATCTCAAAACATTAAATAAAAACGGTTTGTGGGATATTAGAAACTTATTGCATTAAAGCAAGGCTGTAATAGTGCCAGGCAGTATTCTGACAGTTTTGCAATGAAAACTGAGAGTTGATCTTTCAAAATTGGCATACTAAAGCCGTTTATTTTTCATTAATATAGGAAGGCGACAGACAGAAAAGAGTGGAAGATATTGGGGGAGGCCTATGTCCAAAGATGGATCGAAGAAGGCTAAATTGATAGATAGATAGGAAGGCAGGATTTATAGAGTAAACCAAGGTTGTATATTGAAAGATCATAGCTGATCTTACAATGTAAAGGTGTCAAAATACTGCCTGGCACTATTAAAGCCTGGCTTTATTGCAATATGTCCCTATTGTTTCTTTTGTTTAAGCTGTATAAACCCTAAGCTAGGAGACCCTACGTCCAGATAAAGCCAGACAAGTCTGGCTTTTAGGCTAAATGAAATTGCCCAACCGGCTTTTTTTCATCTTATGGTTTGCAAAATAACAGAGCTTGTCCGACTCTTTAATCCCAGGTGTCTTTTTTATTTATTTTTTTTATTTATTTATCTTAGAAGCTATACATACAAATACTTCAAAACAAAATCGAACCTTGCAAAGTAATGTTAACTATCTTCCTATTTATATACTATACCACCGACTGGAAAAAAATATATTTTGTGACGTTACATAATAGAGATGTGAATTTACGTTACTTTTGGATATTGGGTTCGGTTACTTTCGAGCAGTGTAATCATTTAAAATACTCGTGTGCAAAAACAAAAGAGGTCCTCACCCTAGATTTTCATAGTTATTCCGTGTGGGTACTGTGATCGGCACAGGCACCACATTGGAACGTTTTGATGATCTAGCTGGAAAACGCCTTCGAAAAATCAGGAAACAGTGGCAAATTTAAATCGCAGACGCGTGTTTTTTGTCATGTAGACACACAGCTGCTTTGTGGGTGAACGCCATATTTCTTGTTTATTTATATTTTGCGGTGTTTTGTGTTTGTCATATAAAATTATGTTTCTTTCTGTGAAATATGGGTAATAATTCACGTAAAACATGTGCGGTTCGTGCAAAAATGTCCGGGAGAAGTAAGTGACTGCCATTCCATAGGTAAGTATTTTTCTTTATAATTTGTTAATAAAGTTAAGAGTGGTTTACATATGCCATTAAACATATG
Organism: Aspidapion aeneum; assembly: GCA_963576565.1. NCBI lineage: Eukaryota > Metazoa > Arthropoda > Insecta > Coleoptera > Brentidae > Aspidapion > Aspidapion aeneum. The sequence continues at coordinate 85,221,160 of OY755038.1, read as the reverse complement.
GTGTGTTCACAATAAATGTGCACAATTATATATAGAAAAACTAAAATTTCAATCTATAATTTGATAAATTTTCATTTAAATTAACTAGTTTTTAGGAAAAAAATAATAGACATAACCCTAAATCTTTGACAATTGTCAAACAATGTAGTGACGTAACGGATTATGTTCCAAAACCACCAAACTGATGCATGCGCAGTAACCGAAATCCTGTCTACCCCACTGGCGTAACAACAGGTGGACCTGGGAGGGCCGGGCCCCCGAGAGCTTTCCAGCCCCTCCCAGAGCTTTCCAGCCCCCCCCCGTGCAGAAATATGTATCAACCAAATGGGAAAATGTATAAACAAATTCGTCCTTATTTGATTGAAATTTTTTTCTTATAGAGAATATCGCTTATAACGTTATCGGATTACGACATATCGGTCATAGCGGCGACATGTTAAGGTCCCGACCGAGTTCTATATATAGCCCATTTTGCTACCTTGTTATTTATAACGACGCTCGGTCTTAACGACCGAAATTAAGCGGTCCGTTCAATGCCGTTATAACCGATATTCACTGTATACACTTATTTAACTAAACGACCTGGTAATATTTAGTTGTCGCTCTAAAAAATTAAAATTACGCTCAGACAAGCCAGGCCACCCTAGGCACCACAGCTAGTTACTGTTTGGCCGGTTACAAGAAAAAACGGTACTCGTCCGGTACGTTTAACAAAATCGACTCCAGCCCGTTCAGAATTCACACCATTTTGGTTTCTATTGCTACCGCTGCACCATGGGGTCAAATCGCAAAAATCTGGCCAAAACCTAATTCTTATGAAATGTGCGACAAAAATTGTAAACTCACTTTTTAGAGGTTGTAAAATACAAATTTATTGTTAAAAATTAAAACAAAAAAATGGGGGATTCAATATGGCCGAAAACATATACAAGGCTGGTCAAAAGATTCAAACCATTTAATTAGCTAATACTTTTTATGAAAATATTATTTGATTTTAAAATTTTATATCTCTTTAAAAAAAATAATATAATACTTTTTATAAAAACCAATAGATTTTAAATTTTGTAAATCTACCTACAAAAAAATATTTTAATTATATATTTCTAAGATTCCCAATCTGAATCACTGATATCACTAATATCAAAGTTGTAATCATCATGATTATCATCATCGTCATCAAAATCTTTAGCTACAATAGTTTTCTGATCGTAGTTTATTAAGAAAGGTATGACTTCGGATGAAAATTTTTTTAGTTTCTTTTTCGGCAGCTTTCTTATACCTGATATATGAGGATCTGAGGACACCAATAGTCTGTTAAACACATCTTCCATTGTCTGCGAACATTTTCTGGAAAATGCATGGCGATATTTTTTAATATCTCTGTTACGTGCCTCTTGGGCCTCTTCCGACATTTGGCCAATAGGTAAGAGCCCTTCTTCGATTATTTTGTGGGTATGCAGAAGGATCTTGTGAACTGAAGTAGGTATATAATACCAAGGGTACAATTCAACAAAGCATTTAGCAGTTTCTAAACAATATTTGTTTAATTTCTGAGTGTCGATTTCATATTCACTTGAAACGACTTGCATAATAATATAAAAGCGCTTTATTAATGCCTCGTCAACCCTGGTTATTTTTGCAGATGTTTCAGAGTTTTCGAAAAAACGCCTAGCGGTATTCCCTGTTGTTTTACTATAATTTTAGGGCTTCGTTAAAGTACAAATAATGAAAACGGAGATATGTTCAAAAATACTGTACTCAAAAATGAAAAAGATGATAACAACTATATAAAAACTTGAGTGACAATCATTAAAAAATCATAAACATCAAATACACAGACTAAACAGAGTGTTCTATTTTAAATTATTAACATCATTCCCATCGTTAGAACTTCCAAAACCGGGTTTTGGTCGGTCCACTTGTAAACCAAGCTGGAGCGGAACTGTTCCTGAATTTCCTTTTTGCTTTGATCTACTGCCAATTTTTCTTCAATCGAACGGGCTTGCCACTTTTTTATCTTGAGCTTGCACGATAGGTGTAGGCAACAGTCAAAAAATCTAATAGATGCATGAAGCGTTGATAAACAAAACTTCAGGTTCTCTTCAGTAATTGGTTTTTGTATCATTTGTTCTATGTTATTAAAATCCTTGCTGGTTGCACAACATAAGTAACACCGCTGAGTGGACTTTGTACCTGTTAAGGCATTACAGACTTTACCATCAATCATTGTTAAAATCATTTTAAATTCCACATTAATTAATTTGTCATTTAAACCAAATTCAAAAGATTAGGTGCGTCAATTTGAGTCTGAATGTAATCTACCTCATTTACAGTGGATTCTGTTGTTTCTTTGTAGACGTATAGGGCTGCAAAATCTTGAAGAAGAACATCTTGGATTTTTCCATATAATTTGAGGGATGCCTTTGAAGTCTGTATGGATTAGTTGTAATGGAACAACAGATGTGAAGAAAACACTAGCATCTGATACATCTTTATCTTGAAAAACTTGTTGAACTCCCATCACATCCCCACTTGCATATCAGATGCAAAACTATATTAGTTTCTGATATTGTGTCAAGAACGTCTTTTTGCAGCATTATTAAACGTTCTGCACTGTGGTTTAATAAAGCTTAAAGTTCGACTTCGGCACAACTTTCGGTTATCGCTATGGATGTGCGTGGTGGATAGCATGTTTTTTTTGCTTCTTATACGATTTTGTAGGGAGGCAACAGTTACGAACCGAACCATTCGTATCCCATGATATTGATCTCGAGATAATTCATATTCAATCAAAACGGACAGTGCTTTCCATTGGTACATTGAGATATTTTATAAATTTGGAAGTTCGGGTTGGCGTGCCTAATGTTGCCTCTTTCACAACTTTTGAAGCATCGAGTTTTCCGGCAGAGTGCAAACTCATTTGTGTTGCATACGCAAGCTCTTGCGGGCTAAATGAAGAACGAATTTCTTATGTCTTTCGACGCTTAGATCTTTCACTAGAGGAAACAAAATCAGCGGAAGGCCTAGCACCTTTTGTAGCAGTAGATGTTTTAGTTGCTGGTTTAACAAGAAAAGATACTGGTTCACTTAACCACTTATTATATTTAGTAAAAAGGTCTCTTTCAGTTCTATTTACATTGTTAAATTTTTCTCTCATACTGCTAAACAATCTTGCAAATTGGGATTTCATATCATGAAGTATAATTATTTCGCTTTTAAATGTTTCTTAATCATAACGAAGATCTCTTTTCTTCTAAACTGTAGCTCATTGCAGTTTGAACCTGCAACAAAAAATTTGTTTTAATATCTTAAGTTCATAGGAAGCAGGAAACCCTTTACGAATATATTCAAACGCCAGGACTTATATTAAATTTTTAAAAATCCAAGATGGTGGCAATATGTTTTTTTAGCCGATCTCAACAAGTGGTACTTTGACATACTTAGCAATGATGGGACTTAACAAGTAAAGCTTATAATTGGTTAAATTTTTTTGCTCCAGTGGCGCACTGAAAAAAGTTGTGTAATGAGTCACAAATATTTAAATAAATAAAATAATGTAACTGTTTTCAAAAACGGTCAAAATTATTAAAATCGAATTAAAACTTTTTCAATAAAGGCCCTTTAAAAAAAGTCTTATTGTTTTGGACCCCATTAAATTTTGATGTCATTGCCTAACTTTTTTTCATATGAAAATCACTCGGCCAGCTACCGGCAGCCAAAAAGCATATGATCTTTAAGAAAATGAAGTAATGAAATGAAAATAAAGTATTCGAAAGATTGGTGGGATATGTCACTTTCGTCTTAGCTGAATTGAAAAAAATGAATTTTTGGGTCCAGTTACCATACTTTAATAGCCTCATTATCTTGCTACCTAACCTGGGGGTTTTGAACAGCTTTTTGCGATTTGGCCTCTCAGTGAGACGCATCAAAAATGGCCAAATTTGGTATACACTTAAATCTTCATTTAAGACAACCATGTTGGAAGTGTACGTTCAATGAGAGAAGCAACACACTTGGTATGAATACACAGTATACTCCCCCGAAAATATACCATGCATTGGGGAACTATCCGCCCACTCTTGGTGGGGGAGTGGTTCCCCTTCTAAATGTTTTTTCGACATTTTTTTATTACTTGGTATACCAAATTTGATCATTTTTGGGGCATCTATACAAGATCTACTGCTGCGTTGAGGCTTTAAAAACAAGTTTTAAAACCAGACATGTGTTATAGTAAAATTTAAGGAAATAAAAAAAAATAGTTTTTTCCACACCTCTCATTCATTTAAATGCCTATAAAAGGTGCGCCACTGATGTAAGGGGGCGTGTTATACATCGTTAAAGGGGACTTTTCATCAGCCTTAATAATTGTTACTTAATTCTGTTTTGCCAAGTTAAAAGTTTGCAAATAATTGGGAAAATACTGTAAGATATCACTTTTGAGGGGGGTGCGGTCTTACTTTAAAGAAGGTTAACTAGAAAAAGTCAGTCTTAAGTTATTACCAATCAAAAAGAATTTTGAGAGTTACAAAAATTAATGTTCAACATTTTTGTTTGATTTAAAGATTTCTACAAACACATTTATTTTCATTTCAATGCGGCTATTTAAAAAAATATGTCTAGCTTTATAAGTGTTTAACTGTATACAATGAGCTTTTAACCAAAAAAAATTTTTTTTGAGAAAAAAATAGTGTTAAGGATAAAAAATACCACAAAAAAATATAAAGAAAATATTTTAAAAATTTTCCCATTTTTTCGTACGCTAATGGAATATGCACCACTGCCGTCAGAGGGTAGCATATCGCTTGAATCTCGGATGTAGGGCCTGAACTATAAGCCTTTTTTTGCTGGAAAACTCCATACCTTATTTTTCAAAACTTTTATAATTATTATATTATATAGGTACCTACTTATTTGATTAGGTAGGTGCGTACGAATCTAGAAACCTAAAAGAAAACAAATAATTGACTTTCTAAAATTTGCAAAAATCCAAAACCATTCGTTATATTTTTAAAATTGGAACTCCACATATTTATTAAAAAATTAAAAGAGAGTAAATGATATGCCACTGTTTCTTTTTGTTGGTATGTGACGTGCCTAGAAGCCCAAGAAAAGGGTGTACATTGTAAACGGGTCGGATTCGACTTAAGCCAGCGCGTCTATGCCAGATCTACCGCTGCCTTTATGGGGGAGTGATTTACATCGTTGGAAAGGAAATTTCTTCAGGTTTAAAAATAAGTTTTAAAACCAGACATGTCGGACAACAAAATTCAATAAAATTAAAAATATATTGTTTTTTCCACACAAAAGATAATTTTTGAGGGGACGAGAAGGGGGATGCCTTTAAATGAATTAAGTTTTAAGTTAATACTAATCAAAAATATTTTTTTTGTCACCTTGAGTTTTATTTACTGAGTTACAAAAATAAATGTTCAAAATTTTTGTTTGATTTGAGGATTTCTACAAACACGTTTATTTTTATTTCAAGGCGGCTACTTTAAAAAGGTATGCCTAACTTATTAAAAATTTAACTGTATACAATGGGTTTTTGAACAAATATACTTTTTTAAAGAAAACAATGTGTTAAGGATATAAAATGCCATAAGAAAAATACTCTACCAATCTATGGGCACCTAAGCTCACACTAGGTACTATAGTTATAGTGTGAGCTAATATAATCAAAAACTGAAATATATTTTATTCAACTCCAGACTCAATTACCTTTCGTTTGATACCACACAAGCCATGTTTTGACTTAAACTCAAATTTTTTTAATCTACCCCCCACCCTTTTGAAAAAAACTAAAATGTATTTTGTTTAACTCCAGACTCAATGACCTTTCGTTTGATATCACACACGCCATATTTTCACTTAAACTCTAATTTTTGACATCTACCCCCACCCTTTAAAAAAAAAAAAACTAAAATTAATTTTTTTTAACTCCAGACTTAATTACCTTTCGTTTGATATCACACACGCCATATTTTCACATAAACTCTAATTTTTTGAATCTACCCCCACCCTTTTATTTGGCTTGCGTTCGGTGGATTTTGTTCATTTTTAAATGGGACCATCACGGCCCAAGACCCACCTTAGGTACCAAATTTCATTAAAATCGGACAAGCGGTTTTTGAGTTATGCGGGTTGGTCGTTACAGACAGACATACAGACAGACAGACAGACATACAGACATACAGACATACAGACATACAGACATACAGACATACAGACATACAGACATACAGACATACAGACATACAGACATACAGACATACAGACATACAGACATACAGACATACAGACATACAGACATACAGACATACAGACAGACAGACAGACAGACAGCAAAACAAAAAAGTTTCAAAATCATCTGAAACGCAAAGATATATAAAAAATTTTGAAATCGGAGCAACTTTTTTTTTCTCGAAAAAATTAGGATCACCATAGCTCACACTACTTATAGTAGTAGTGTGAGCTAATAAACAAAAACATATTTTAAACAATTTTCCCTTTTTTTCGGAAGCTGATTAAACGTGCACTAGACAAAAGGCACAAAATGATCTTTAGAATATTTTTAGAAAAGTTGACCGTTTTCGAGTTATTAGGAAAAAACCGTCAAAAAGAACGTTTAAGGGGGGGAACCGAACGGAACCGAACCGAACCCCCCTGCCAAGGTTGGAGGGTAGTTCCCTTTCGCAAAATGTTCGGGCGAGTCTTATTAAATCCGTACCAAGTGTGTTTCTTCTATTATTAAACGCAGTATCGGACCCCGTATGGCCAGAACTATTAGGAGGAGTAAAATATAAAATTGATACCTAATAATGACGAATTAAAAAATTATAGCACGCCATTGCACAGAGAAAGATGGCGCTAATTGAAGCCATCCCAAAAAACGAACATAAGACTTAAATGGATGGTACTGGATTTAAGCATCGCGTGTAAGAATGCATGGGTATGCCCAATATTTATGCTTTAACGTATTTGGTTATATTTTTTACAAATGCATATTATTTTATTCATGTATTATTAACGGCAAATCCTCGGCGCACACTAGTTGCCAACAACTCTATCTATTTAAATTTGGTAGGTATCTATTCATTTTTCGTATCTTTATTTCTGAATGTTTTCATCAAACGCCAGTCATTGTGCAAATGGGTAACAGGGAGTATTGGAATATTACGTATGTGGGTAAGAGATACTTACTAACCGAAACGTCGTCTTTAAAATAAATAAAGGCAATGCAAGTCTTATTTGTTAGTTAAAAAACAAAGTAAAAAAGTTAAGTTAAATACACTAATGTTTAAATTAAGGATCTGTAGATTGAGTAATAAGTTTAAACTATATGTGAATTAAATAAAAATTTTTGTTTTTAAATAAAATGGTTTCAAAATAAAATCAAAAACATATGTTTTTAAATAAAGTAAATTTTAATATTAGGGACTCATTGGTATGCAGTTATAGTGCCGTGCAGTATTTTGACAGTTCTACATTGGAAGATGACAGCTGACCTTTCAATATAAGGCCATTGTTTGCTATAAGAACCGAAATAAATACTTTAACTAAAGATCAAGATACGACCTATTTTTAAATTCGACTTTGTTATGTCAGTTTTAAAAGTTTAGCTGTCAGCCCACAATGTGAATCTATCAAAATACCGGCTAACACTACTACTGCCTGGCGTTATCCCAATAAGTCTATAATATGTAAGTTATAAAGTTTTATAGGAGCGACCATTTTGTAATTTTTTCCGATGCAGCTTTGTTGTTAATTTTTGCGTTTGTTTAATACTACCAGGGGTTTACTTATCTGTTTTTTATAATCTCAAAATGCGATATTATAACAAAAAAAATTAACAACGGAAAACTAAAAATACTCTATTAGAGGCTTTCGTGACAATTGGAATTGAAAAACATGCAAACACGCCTTCACACCATTAATCATTATGTCAAGAAATACTAGAACGAAAATCGACAGCTAAAATAGAGAGCTAAAAGGCTAAAAACACCGAGGTCGGTCGTTTGTCGACGTTTTGCCGCATTTTAGTGGTAATATTAACCTTTGAACTTATTCTTTTCAATGCAGTATGCAAAAAATACTTATACGAAAGTAGAACCAAAAATTTTAAAATCTACTAAAGATTGCTTTTTAAAGTAGGTATGTGGTGATTTGTAAGGGGTTGCCAGATTTCGACCTGCCCAAATGGAAATAAAGCAGCTATTTTAAAAGATCGTTTTCCAAAAAATGTTTTTCAAATTTTTTGTTTAGTTTGTTTGTAGGGTAAGGTTGTATAAATAGTACCACTTTTTAAAGTTTATTTTTTTTCTTAAAAACTGATCTGATAAGCAGCGGCGGCTCCTGTCGTGGTATTGCCCTTATTTTAGCAAAAAAAAATTCGGGGCTTTGCGCTCAAATGTCTACCCACCAAGTCATTAAAAAAGTTTGTTTCGTGTTTCTAATTTTATTTTTTTTAAATAAAATTAACCCATGTCCACCCAAATTCCGTCATAAAATGACTCAAAATTATCAAAAAAATTTTCCTGAAATAATTAAAATGAATTGTAAAGGGCGTAAATTAAAACATCCTAATTTCCTGCTAATAAAATCGATCTCTATTTGAAAGAGCCAACAGAAAAGTGGCACATTCTCATTGGGCAGCGCGTTCAACGCTGCTTTGGGTTTTAGTAGGCCATTCATCGCGTCTCGTCGAGTCAAAGTGTGATCCATAGAATTGCACCGTAAGAAATTTTGTCTACAATGAAAACACGTAGTTTTCTTGAATAAATTGTTTTACCTTAAAACAATTTGTTTTGAATTAAAATATTTATTTTTAGTTCAACGCAGCGGTTAGTCTTGAAATGAGACTTTATTTTTCTTCTTTAATTGTTTTGTTTCGGTATACTTTATTTTGTAACAAAGCAATTTGTCTTCATATAAGTAATATTTTGCTTCCAGAGAAAACGGTGCCTTAGATTAATTCAGTTCCAATTTATAATAAAACAATTTCTGTTTCACAACGCAAGACATTTTTTGTGCTATATCAATTATTTTAGTTCAAAGCCATTTGCTTTGATCAAAAAGATTTTTTTTTACCGTGTGGTCAGGGTTACCAAATTTCGTATAATTAATAAACTAAAAAGAAATGCACAAAATAAAATAAAATTGAATAAAAACCTATACAGATTTTTACAGAAAAATAGGGTAGTGCCCTGGCACAGTGGCACGACCTCACGAGTGCTAATAAGTTTAATTCAAGTTTTTTGATTTAGATAGTATTTATCTACAGTCCTTTGGACATACGGATAGGAGGAATTTTTAAAAAATAATATTTTGTTTAAGCTGTTCGAATCAGAGATATAATAAATTGGTAAAAAAAAAATTTTAAGTCACAAGCTTTTATAAAATGCACTAAAAATTAAAAAATAATTTTCTAACATTCTAATATTATCATAATAATAAAAGCGATGGCCGACTGATGGAAATTTTGACGATGTTAGCACGATAAGATATCCGTATCAATTAAATATCACTATTTGCAAGAATCAATCTAGCAGAAAAATGCAGAGGTACCAAACCCACCCAACCCGACCCCAGCATTTCTCTGACATAGGTATGGCAATGGCATAACATTGCGGCACATCAAACATATTTTTGATGACCTGCTATGTTGAATATTTTTTAAGTGTTTAGATCACAAATTTAGATTAACTTATGCTTTGATTTGCGGCCATCGCTTTTATTCTTATGATAATATTAGAATGTTAGAATATTATTTTTTAATTTTTGGTGCATTTTATAAAAGCTTGTGACTTAAAAAATTTTTTTTACCAATTTATTTTCTACCTTTTAGTCTCAGCTATCTACTCCATTAAATTTAAATATTATTGTTGCAGTGTTATCGGACCTCTATATGTATACCAAATTTCATCCAAATCGGATAATGGGAAGTGTGTCAAAAACGCGTTTTTCTATAGATGTGGGTAGGGGTAGGAGTGGTAGGATTTTTTTTTTCAATGTTGTATTGTCATCCGACTACTATATGTATACCAAATTTTATCCAAATCGTATAATGGGAAGGGTGTCAAAAACGCATTTTCTATGGAAGTGGGTAGGGGTAGGAGTGGTAGGATTTTTTTTTCAATGTTGTATTGTCATCCGACTACTATATGTATACCAAATTTCATCCAATTCGGATAATGGGAAGTGTGTCAAAAACTAATTTTTCTATGAAAGGGGGTGGGGGTAGGGGTGGGAGGATATTTTTTTCTTAATATTGTATTGTCATCGGATCACTATATGTATACCAAATTTCATCCAAATCGGTTAACGGGAAGTGTGTCAAAAACAAATTTTTCTATGGAAGGGGGTGGGGGTAGGGGTGGGAGGATATTTTTTTCTTATTATTGTATTATCATCGGACCACTATGTGTATACCAAATCGGATAACGGGAAGTGTGTCAAAAACACATTTTTCTATAGAAGTGGTGGGGGTAGGGGTGAAAGGATATTTTTTCTTAATGTTGTATTGTCTTGGGACCACTATGTGTGTACCAAATTTCATCCAAATCGAATAATGGGAAGTGTGTCAAAAACGCTTCACAAGATTTGATAGTTAGTTAGTTAGACAGAACATCTGAAGCTAAATAAAAGCTTGTAAAAAAAGTACAGTCACTTGTTGTCTTGTTGACATATAGTGAAAGACATATTTTTTATTTTATAATAAATATATTTATTTATTGCAAATTAAGTTGTTAAATAAATACCTAAACAAATTTTACAAAATACATAAATAAATATAAAATTTGTACTTTTGTTCCTACCTTTTTCTCAACTAGTGTGCTGTGAAACTGTGCCAAACTCCACAAAGTTCTAAAAAGACTTGTCTGTCGTGTTTGTAACTTAGCTAATAGACACTGTAGAAGGCTTGGCATATTATAATTAATTTGCTCGAACATAAAAATTAACAAGAACTAAAATAACATAATACACCACTCCCATTAATAAAAAAGTGGTTAAATCTTGAGATAAATATTTTGTTTTTGCAGACTTTATTTTTAAAGTTTTTACTCATGGATTGCTATCTTAAACTTTATGAATTGCTTGTGTAGGAGAAAACAATACAATAACAGAAAAAACAGGTTTATTATTAATAATAATTGTAATTAGTTAAATAGTTTTGCCGGGATGAATGAACAATAAATTCATATCCAACCAATTTACTATTTTTGATAGTTAGCTTTTAAAACTTCTTTCTACTTCACCCCAGGTATTTCCTTCTGTGAAGTAAACTATATCATCTGCGTATCCTAGTATGGTGCAATCTATGTCAAGCCTTAATAATCCGTACATGTAATTGTCAAAAATTAGTGACGAAATGACAGTTCCTTGTGAAACTCCAAAGTTAACAATTTGCTCATCGCTATAAATACCTTGGATTTCCACTTTTTGGAATCTTTTACTAAAATTTCAAAAAAGAGTTAACTGTTCCACGCAATCCCACGTCTTTCAGCCTTAGCAAAAGCCTTTCGTGACATAGACAATCTGTAATAAAGTTGGCTTATATTTCGAATTTCACTAGCTATTTTGAAACTAATAATATTGGATAAATATGTCTGCAATCGCCTTTGGATTTTGAATTTTATCATTATTTTCATGAACTATTTCAGTCAGTATGTTTTGGTTTTGTTTTTGTTTATTCTTGTTGTACCTGTTTATTGTTCCCGATAGTTTCATATTGTTGTTTTTCTTGTTTTCAAATATATTTTCAAAGTAGTGTTTTTTTGTTTCATTTTCGTTGTTTTGTTTCGACTTATTTTAAACTGCAAGCATATATCATGGATTTTCATGGAATATATTTTGGGTAACCCAGGCCTGTGTTTTGCTACACATTTTTATTATTTTTACATGCGTGGCCCGTTTCGTTGCATCTTTAATCCATCGAACTAATGTTTGTGTAAAAGATTCTATATTATTAGAATTAAAAATTTTCGTGAGATGGGTTTGCTTAAAATTTTCCTTTCATAATAATTTATATATGTTTTTTGAAATTATGTAGTAGTTTCTTCCTGAATATCTTTTATTGGATATTTAAAAAGGGTGGGGTAATTATCAGATATTTTCGAGTGTAATATTATTGGTATCACTTTTTGATAGTTTAAGTTTGGGCTTTTTCAGAAAATGTGGACTACATACGATTTGCTGTTGCCAACAACTCGGGAGTACCGATTTATTAATGACTTGAAACAATGTTAAAGTAGAGATATCAACTAATTATTGGTAATTTCCGAGTCCTCCAAAATATCTAAGTTAATATCGCCTACAATAATTTCAATTTTATTGGTAGCTTCTCTGCTTATATAAGAATATAATTTCTCGATAAAAGTTTGTTTATCACAGGTATGCAAACGGTATATCGCAATCATGCCTACGGTTCTTTCGCCATCCCTATTTTCTGTTAATTAAAAATACTTTTTTTCCTTTCTAATAATGACTCTGCAATTCAAAATACAGTCAGTTTACTAGTCTTTAGTTACGTGCATTGTCAGCTTGAAAGAGTGGTTGTATTTTCGTCGGGCGCATTGATTTAAATTTTTTGGTGGTAAATTTGTAATGAGTAGGCGCATTATTTTCGTTAAAATGTTCTCCACTAAAACAGCTACGTTCAGCCCTTTTAGCACACTTCAAGTTAAGCCATGATATATTATCCTTGTAAATATGTCGCAAACTAAAGCTCCTTTGAAGTTTTTAGTTATAACACAAATTATTGAGCAAAATGTAATCTACTCTATTCTGAAAACCGCATATTGATGCGATGGTCCGTTAAAGTTAGAATTAAAAAAAAAAAATGTCATAGCATCAATGGATTTTGACCAAAATCTAATCAGCCCGTTAGAGTGTCGAACACTGAAAATTTTATGAACATCGGTTCTGCGGTTTAGAAGCTATCGGGTTACGGACAGAAATGCACATATACACACAAACATAGACAGACATCACGACGATATTGCTAAGATAGGTCAAAATACACCCAGATAACACATATTCAGCTTTTTCTGAAAAACAACAAAACAAAATTCGTCGAGAATAATACCTTCTCTAGCCATTGTGGCGAGTGCTAGGATGGTAAAAATTCAGAGAAAGAAAATTTTAGTGATTAGGTACATGATTTTTGAGTTATAAATGAATGGACTATAAGCCGCCTGTAGTGACGTGGTTAAATGTAAAAATGGACTCCCAAGAAATCTCAACGTTACACGGTAAACAAAATTGTTTTCAATCAAAGCAAATTGGTTTCAAATAAAATAATTTGTGCTTTTTCATTCAATAAGAGAATATTTTCTTTACATAGCACAAAAACTGTTTTGCCACTTTATTTTAATATGAAGCAAAAATTGTTTTAGTATAAATTTGAACTGAATTAATCTAAGGCAGCATTTTCTATGGAAGGAAAATATTACTTATATGAAGACAATTTGCTTTGTTACAAAATAGAGTATACTGAAACAAAGTAATTAAAGAAGAAAATAAAGTCTTATTTCAAGATTAAACGCTGCGTTAAACTAAAAAGAAATATTTTAATTCAAAACAAATTGTTTTAAATTAAATCAATTTATTTAAGAAAAGAACGTGTTTTCATTGTAGACAAACATTTTTACCGCGTAACGCAGGGAGGAACGGTAATCTATTCCCCTCCCACGGCTTTGATTTTTTCCGGCATTGAAAATACCACTTCTGAGCCAAGCAAAGCTGTACAGCAAATCGTTTTTCAAGTAAAATCGCACTTATATGATCAAATCAGAAAAAAGAAGAACGGCTTTCGCAAGGTTGTCGGCTTGATTTAAAAGAACAGTTGTTTTGCTTAAATAATGGAAAAGTTAATAATTTTTGGCTATGTATCAAAAATGCATCTTTCACATCCGATAATGTTTGTAAACCCTATCGGTCCTTTTTCGCAAATTCAATTCGAATAAAAAAAAATAGTATAGCGGTATATTTTTGCGTTTAAAATTTTTACCAAGTAAAAAGCGAATATTTGATTTTTCCATTATTTGAAATAATCTAGCCTTTTAATCGGCTAGAGTTTTTTTTTGTTTGTCAGTATAACAAAGAGCTTTTTAGGTCGCGTCACGCCCCAAATAAATCTCGCTCTAAAAGCTTTTTTTAGAACTAAAACCAATTCTGCAGCATAAAATGTAAACTTGTTTGTTTTTAAAATTAGGTTAATACCAAAGATTATAGATTATAATACATATGTTAATACTAGCTAAATTTTTAACTTGCCAATTATTGAAAATTGAATACTGCAATTTTTCTACTTGGTAGTTAAGTTTTGAGTTGCTGATACTGGTGTAACTGCAGTACTGCAATAAACATTTCTTCGGATCGAATGCCAACAAAGCGCTTATCAATGACTGCCCTGTTCTTTTTGATTTTACAATTTTTTTTACACATATTAAACTTGACATGCGTAGGTAGCAGTTAATAAACCCTAGAGGCGATGCATGCATCGTAACATGTTTGATAATGTAGTTAGTACTGGCAGTGGGGAGACACGGCGCGCCATTTTTGCAATTTGCGATATGTCCGTCACTCCGTACACCATATACCAAACTGATGCACGTGCCCCTTAGGATGCAAATTTTGTTTTGTCTAAACGGAATTAATTTTGCCCGGCACCTCTTTGTCGAAGGCAGGGATCTATATATTGTGTAGCGTTTACACTTCTTTCAAAAGATTGTCCTGCTATATAATAGACTGCCATCTATCTAACGTCGTTATCGTCCCAGCAGAACTTGGTTATGGACGATAGGCTTCTTTTCTTTATCAGCGCAACAGTAGTAGTAGTCGTTGTAAGTTAACTTTTAGGAGATTTTTGCCGGCGCCATCCTGGTACCGACTAAAGCAAGCTCCTGGGTTCCTGGCTCCTCGGCTGTGTGTCGGTTCCTGGACTACATCTGCATTAATTTTCGATGTACAAGATCAACTAATGTTGTGAGTGCATCGCATGCCATTTTGATTACGATTGTTGGGGTACGTTGATGACTAACGCCGTGTGCACAACATACGCGCGCGGCTTTACTTTTTGCCCGTTCACTATTGAAGCCGCGTACTTGAATGAATTTTCCGTTCATAATTCGGTTATTGGCGAATACAAAAGGAACCCCTTTATTCTTACAGAATTCTAGTACAATTTTTGGTTCCTTCAAAGAATTACATAATTATTAAGTTTATCTTTTAAATCTGTGTTTTTGGCGTGAAATTCCTTTCGATTTCCAACGACATTCACACAGAATTTTAACCCGAATTATGAAATCACTCTTGAATGCTGAAAAGGAAGTGGGCGGCAGGCAATAAGACTTTTTTTTTTCTTCTTGCGTCGTTGTTCGAGACGCGAACCTGCTACATTCTGCATGTGAAGCCATCACACGGGTCTACCCTACCGCTTTAATGATGTAGGAATAGGATGCCAATAATAAACCTACTGACCGCTTTATTGGACAGTATCTGACAACTCCGTAGAAAACCTAACTAGAATTTCGCATACGTCACTGAGAAATATTTGAAAGAAAACCAAAAAATAGGTGAGTAACACAGGCTAACAATTAATTCTAGATCAAAGGATTCAGTTTTGGGGATGCCCCACAAGATATAACTATATTTTTATTACAAGCTATGACATTTTTTGCTTAAAACTTTTCTTAAAATTTATGACTAATCGAACTATTCGCCTAAGTAAATAACTTATTAAAGCTAACAAGGCCAATAGAAAGCCAATAACGTCCAAAAGAAAATATTTGTAAAATGGCATATCAATTGCTGCCGATCTCATGTGTCGGCCATTTTTGTGTCTTGCGAGATGTTCTACCCAGTAAATGGCAGTTTCTAGCGGGGGCATAGGTCGGTCCCGGAAACGTTGGGAGAGTGTTTTGGCTTGCAGTTGAAATCTACAAAATTTAATTTAAAAAAATTATTTTGTGTATTTTGAAAATTATTTAAATTGGTAGGGAAGGAAGGAGAAAGTGAGACATGTAGGGCAAGTGAGACATTTAGGGCAAGTGCGCGGCATTCAGATTAATTCGTACAGGAAGCTCCATAGCTGATATGGGTTTTTGAAAATTTGATATTTGTAGGGCTTACTGTAAGGGCCCATCCTTAAATTAACTAACGCAAAAACCACTACCCGACTCTCTATAACTCATTGAAATTAACATAAGGCTTTCTCGCTTAGTGGGTTACGTAATTTAAGAACAAGCCCTAAACTGACAGGTTTTTGCGCAAAAGGTTAATTTTTTTGACAAATAAGTAAACTAATAAGGAGTTTATAACGACTGTATAAGGCTATTAATGAATGTTAAATACTAATAAGCAACTTGAAAAAATATTACAAAAATAATAATTTCTATATTATTAATACATCAAAATAAAATTGGTCCAATCAGATGCCGGTTGGTTGGTGCGCCGTGTAGCCGCTCACTATGGATGAAACAAGTCGACGATTTTGCGAATCAAAAGAAAATACGAAGAAGAGGAAAATGTTCGGCGAAAACAAAGCACTCACTTGACCAAAATCAATGCGGTTCGGTTTGGTTCGGTTCATTTCAGTCATATTATTAGCAAATTGCAGAAATATAGAAAAAAACAATATTTAATAACGTGTCATTGCACCATTGGCCTGTATAACACTGGCTAGTTTTCTGGGAATTTAATTTCCTAAATTTGTGTTTGCCTGAATAAAGTCCTCATATTCTTGTACAATAAGTTCCATAAGGTGGTTCGAGTTTCTAGGACTAATATTCATTTTTAATAATTTTCTTGAAATATGTCCCCAACACGTTTTCCATTGGATTTACATCGGGAGTTTTGGCTGACCATGGCAGAATCCTGATTTGAGGAAGCATAACGTCTCTCATGATGAGAAGATACGACTGAACATTAAACCTACAAAGGATTCTAAAAAGAGCCCTATGTCCTCTTGACGAAATCCACCCCTTCGTCTTCGTTTCCCGAAATATATTTTTCTTGGTAGCGTGTCCTTGGTGGCCGATAAACTAAAATTAATTTTCGATCACTGTGTGATTGAAATATGTGAATACCACACGTTGCCAAAAATCTGCAATTTTCCAGAAAATAAGTTACAGCAAAAATTAGCGAACTTGTTTTTTTTTATTGCATTGAAAAAATTTTTGTTTGCTACCACACGACATCTTTTTCGCCTTCGACTCGTTGTAAGTAAATTAGTTGCTGATTCTTTGGGAGTGTGCTGATTTTGGTCAAGCCAGTATCTTGCTTTCTCCGAAAAAATTTTTTGAGGTTTTTGCGTTTTTTTGCGTCTTTGCGAAAAATTGCAATGTTTTTATAGTATAAGGATCCCGGAGGAGTAGGTTTGACCAAATATTCAGATCACTTTTTTATTTTATGTGCTGGTGTAAATATTACCTACGACCTTAGGGTAAGAAAAAATATCTTATTCTAGGCCTACGACCTACCAATAATACTAGTCTAATGGCCCATTTATACTCTTGGGATAATTATGAATCATAAGAGGTTTTAAACAAAATTTACTTATAGTCGATCAACACTCATATGTTTTAAGAAATAGGATTTTTAAAGTTCCAGGAGTGAAACGAAAAAGGTTTTACAAAAAAAAGAAAATTCGTCACAGTCAAATGAATACTTACCTATAATTGTGCTCCAAAAATGCATTATTTCCTTATTTGTTAAGAGCTGTCAAAATAACCTCCCTAAATGTATAAAAAATAAAAATCTTGAATAATTTTTAGTTTTTGCTTACTTATTTTTATATTAAGAAAAACATTGCGTTTAATATGACATTAGAAAAGTTTGTTATCAAAAAAATGTTTTTTCTAAAAAAAAATTGACCGCATAATTTTTTTTTATCTCCACTTATTGCTCTTGTTATAATATACGACTTTTAAAAAAAGTTATTATCAAAAAAGTTTAAAAATCGCCAACTTTTATGCTCTGTAACTCGAGAAATTTGCGTTATGGCCCCTAAGGTACACAACTTGTATACTACCCTGTTTTTGTTAGCAAAATTAAGATGATTAATTGTACTCTGTAACAATAGGTAACATTCTAAATTTAAGGACTTAAGTACATTTATTTCATTATGATTTTTCTAAACGTCAAAACTTTTTTGTAGCGCTTTTTGTGTTTAACGTTTCTTCCTGTGTGAATATTTATTTTTTGGTGTTTTCCTGTGCGTTTATTTACGGTCACCATTTCACCATTACCCTCCCCCCCCCAGACTTTTGTTCCAGAACCGCCCTTGTCCCCATGTCGTTCCTTTTATCTCAGACACACTGTGTAGAGCAATGATTCATAGGATTCAACACTTTCACAAATGTTTTTAGGATATACCGTTTGTATTAAAAAAACTTATAAGAGATAATACCAAATCCAAAAAAAAACGCTTTCAAAGCTCAAATATATTTTCCTTAGCAGCTAGTTTAAAAAAGAATTATTATTAAAAAGATGCTAAAATTTTGACAGCTTCATAAAATTTAAAAGCTTATTAACCTAGTTTTTTTCATGTTTCGTTGACCTTGACATTGATATATGTATTAAATACTTATAACCCGGTATTTTTTTAACACAAATTAATTCTTGCCAAGCCAATAGAGAAGGAGCCATTTCCACAACAAAATTATTTAAAATTCCAATTTTCTATTAAAAAAATTAAACAGTTTTAATGAGCGGACATTGGTAATTAGCCAAATGTGTAATATGACAATACTTACTCAGGAGTTAAAACTTTTTGCAGAGATTCATAAATAGTTTCTTCAGTTGCATCATTTAGTTTAAGAATTATTCCTGCACCACTTGTCTCAGCGGCTTTCGCGTTATAATGTTGATCACCAAATTGAGGCAACACAATCATAGGCACGCCACAATGGACTGATTCAGTTGTTCCCCCAAGACCTCCATGCGTTATGAAAGCTTTCACGTTTGCGTGGCCTAAAATTTAGTGAAATCATTTATATTCTTAAAGTTTTCTTACAACAGCTACCTAAAAAACCGACCCAATGAAACTAACTTAGTAACCTTCCTAGCCCATTAGCACACTCCAAGTAGACTCCATGCTTTATCAACCTTGAAAACAGTTTTTTGTAAATATCCCAGAAACAGAAGCTCCTAAGTTTTTAGTTATAACACGAATTTTTGAAAAAAATGTGCTCTACTATATTTTGGGAACCGCGTATTGATGCGATGCTCCTGTAAAATAATTTTTTTAAGTTTTAACTGTCAAAAAACTGTCATTAACAATAATGGATTTTGACAAAAATTTAATCAGCTCGTTATACTATCAAGCCCTATTTTACTTGAAAATTACGTGTAAATCGGTTAAGGGATTAAGGAGCTATCGTGATAAGGACACACACACACACACATAGACAGACGTCACGGCGATATTGCTAAGATAGGCAAAAATCTTAGAGTAATAAAAATATAAAGAGAAGTAATCAACCGCGGCCCCATGTGAATTTTCCCCAGTCGTGGCGGTCATTCCTGAAAACAGAATTTACAGAATCCCCGGCGAT
Source organism: Aspidapion aeneum (assembly GCA_963576565.1). Classification (NCBI taxonomy): domain Eukaryota; kingdom Metazoa; phylum Arthropoda; class Insecta; order Coleoptera; family Brentidae; genus Aspidapion; species Aspidapion aeneum. Next base: position 85,201,604 of record OY755038.1, on the reverse strand, counting down.
GGCAACATAGCTGCGTCACCGGAATCATCTCGTAAAAACCAAAGTGGGCTGAATTTTCACAATACTTTTATAAACATGACACTTTTTTATTTTTTTTACGTCTAACTAAGTTCTTTTTTACAAAAATAAAACTCAACACACAGTAAAAACACACCAAAAATTCAATACACCGGGTCCGACGGCCAAGACAACACAAAATTTAATACAAACACTTAATACATGTTACTGTCAGTGTCGACCTTAGAACTTAGGAAAATCTGGGCTAACCGTTCACGACTTGAGGACCCACCTCATTAAACTTGTGGCGATTATATAAGTGAAAAAATTATCTTTTGTTTGAAACTTGTAGACAATCATTGAGAAGAAATAAAACTTCGAACTTCCATTGTCTTTATCTGAGGGCACGGCAGTGGAGAACTTGGCCTTACTTTTATCTAAATTCTTTTTACGGAATGCCATTTTCGCGTACTTGGCCTTTTTTTACATGAAATGTTTTTGTTATGATTTATTTTAAACACGAAGTTTCGCTAAGTAAGTATCGCGATAGCTTCTAAACCGCCTAACCGATTTACATGAAATTTTCAGGTAAAATAGCACTCAATACTGCAGCTGATTAAATTTTTTTGACAGTTAAAAAGTTTAAAAAATTCTTCCTTTTTAACGGAGCGTCGCATCAATATGCTGAATATAGTAGCGCGCGTTTTTTTTAAGTTATGTTATAACCAAAAAGTTCGTAGGAGCTTTCATTTCGGAGATATTTACAAAAAACTGTTTTCAAGGTTGATATAACGTGGAGTGTGCTAATGGGCTAGGAAGGTATCAGGTCTGTCGTGGATCCATTTATTTAATTCTAAAACGCTTAAGGTGTGGTTTCCATATGGTTGATATGGTTCAGCATTATAAAGGCAGCTTTTATTGCCACCACAGAAAAACTTTAAAACTACTAAATATACTTAGAGAAAATTAAAACAATCCTATAAAATTTTCGTTTGGATGGTTAATAGTGCTTCAACTCTCCAAACAGAAAAGCCGCATTTTAAAATAATAAAATAGAATAACCATAATACCGGTTAAAACTGTTGGAACAATGACTATTAGAGTTAATCGTCCTCTACAAAAAAAGGATTCCTTTTTTCCCTGAGGATATAGTCCAAGTAGCTTAAAGCGAAACACCTGTTGCCACGTCCTGAAAAAATTGTGGGAAAAGGGACCGTTCATAAATTATGTTGTATAAAGTCTTTTATCGCAGGATGTAATAAGAAATATACAGCATAAAACGACGCGACGCGGGCTAATAAGCGCATGACAAATTAACGCACGGTTTGAATAGGCAAACCAACTCAAAGCACTATATATTTTGGTAAGGTAAGAAGTTGAACCTTATTTATTATTTATAAAATTTTACAGAGGCAGAGGAGGCGGCAACAGCGGAAAAGCTACATTGTTTACCAACAAATGAATGCCGAAAACGGAGCTACGAGTTCTCTTTATATTTTTATTACTCTAAGGTAAAAATTTACCCAAATAATACATTTCCGGCGTTGGCTAGGAAGGTAAAAATCTATAGAAAAGCAATTTATGTCAAAATGAAATTTTCATAAATAAAAATGATATGGGCTGCAAATATTGGTACATCTTAAATAAATAACAAAAAATTTTACGCGGTTCCTGCTTTCCAACAATATTCTAACTGTCACGGTGTTTAGTTTTGAAAAGAGACTTACACGAAAAAAATCACTCTTAAAATTTTACAAAGAATTACTCAAAATAAATCAAATAATAAGCTATATTACAGAAATAAAGGATTTTTTAATAAAAAAATTTGCAACATTTAACAAAAAAATACAAAACTTCGTTTTCTATACATTTCTTAATGACTCAAAACATCTGATTGTATTTAAGATAGAATCAAAAGTTGTATGTTCGAGCGCAAATGCCACGATATAAATACACACGTTGGAGGTGGGCAGAGTTCTGAAGTATGGAAATTAATTTCTACGGTAAAAAACCCAACAAAAGAAAAAGTAAACATTCAGATCATCAAACCAGAATAATGGAAGGACCATTACAAGGGATTGCTGCAGGAGACGCGACCCGAATATCTGTCAGCCTCTCCGAGGAGAGACATAGAATTACATGGAGAGGAAGTAATTATCGAAGAAGAAATGGTAAAGAAGAGTATTAAAAAGCTTAAATCCGAAAAAGCTAGCAGACTCGGGGGAATATACGCTAAAATTCTCAAATATGTATCAGAGAAACTATTAGAAATCTCACATATATTATCAATCAATGCATAAACGGACATCTAGTACCTGATGATTGGAAAATGACATTCATATCCTCAATACATAAAAAAGGATACAAGCTGGATTGCAACAATAACAGAGGAATTTCAGTAACCAGTACTCTAAGTGGATTGAACGGTAGGATTCTTAGAAATCTAAGACATTATGATTTTCATGAAGAAGAAGAGCAAAGTGGGTTTCGCGCAGGCAGATCTTGTAGTGAGAATGTTTTTTGTTTTAAACAAGTAATTGGGAAAAGGAGTGCCAGAAATATAGAGAGTTATGCTACCATTGTGGACCAACTCTTTAATATATATATATATATATTGATCACGCGCCGTTGTCACCTCAGCGTTAAGGATATGACGACCTGACCTCACCTATTTCTAGTGGTGATACCACATATATAGGTACATATATGAGATGAGGGGAACTTCCTTTACCAGAATTTCAAAATAGGGGTAAAGATTTTTTTTTTTAAATATTTGATAAATACGTGGAATACGTTCGGACCTCAGGCCAATATACAACCTTTGGATATGTGCTATGTTCTGCCACCTTAGGCACTGTTGCCGGTTTTATTGAGGTGATAACGTATGGCGTATATCTACCCTAACCTATAAGCAACGTATTAGCTTTATATATTACATACAAGGTAACAACGTTTTACTTTTATTTAGGGACACTTTAGGAAATATTACAACTTTAAAACGTTGCAAAAGTTTGTAAGACAAGATTAATGGTGGCAACGTACTGTCTTTATATAAAAAAACCGTACCTTTATACTTTCATTATAGAAAAACGGGCTGTTATTTTTTTTGAAATACTCATTTTGAGGCTTGTGATCTCCGAAATGTTGCATAGCTTGAAAGTCCTAAATACAATTTTTGTTGGGAAATGGTTTACTTACTGTCAAAAATTCTACACATAGATCCGATAAACAAATAAAAGGGAAGTGTCAAAAATACAGTTTTTGGAATGCTAATAAATTTAATAGTTTATACTAATTTGTATATTTTTTGGTTTGCAATGATTATGACATGATGGATATGACAGAATTTTGAATATTTTTTAATTTATCCGTGAAAGTAAACTGAATAAAAAAGGAGTTGTAATAGTTAGTTAAGCCGTTTAAAACAGAAAAAAACATATGCAGGATATTGTGTTTGCCCACGCCACAGCCCAACGCGCATATTATAAGTGTAGTAATAACCACCAGCAACCAAAAGGCTCAAATGTCACGTGATGTCAGAATTTGTAAATTACAATCTTTATCATTTAATTTCCAAGAAAGTCATAATAAAATTATAATTTTTATTTGCTATATTGCAAATGCATCACCCTGTATATACAGCTTATTATTAATACTTTCCTGCACCTTGTGAGAGGTTAATGTAATGAAAAATTTGCATAGTTTCCTATTATCCTGCTTTGCAAAATTGCCAAATCTTGACAGCAACTTTCTTCAGTTTATAGTATTTGTAGTTACATATTTTTTCAAAACAAATTTCTCTGAGTTCGTTTTAGGTTATTTAAATTTGTACCAAAGTATTAAATTCCTATTTAAGTATACTAATAATTTCCGAGTTGGCCCAGGATTACTTATACGTAATCCTGGTTCAACTCGTATTATTAGTGCACTCCAACAGGAATTTAAAACCAATATAACTCAAAAACGACCTATAGTTCAAAATATAATATGAAAAATATTATGCAACTTTACATTATCCCCTGAAAAATGCCACGGAAACATAAAAATTGACTGTATTTAAATGCAATTTTCTGAAATAAAATAAACGGATCCATGACGGATCTGATACCTTTCTAGCTAGCTTATAAGAACACTTCCCGTTTTCAGTTTTTTTGTACATATCTCAGAAACGAAGGCTTTTATGAAGTTTCAAGGTATTACACAAATTATTAAGATAAAAGTGCTCCATTATATTTCCCAAGCCGCATATTGTTAAGATGCTCCGTTAAAAAGTTCGCATTAAAAAAAAAATAATTGTCAAACACTATTTCACTCTCGTTACAATGTCAAACACTATTTCACCTAAACATTTCATGAAAATGGGTTCAGCGGTTTAGGAGCTATCGTGTTACGGACAGAGATACACGCAGACAGACGTCACAACGATATTGCTCAGATAGCTTCAAACACACCCAAATAACGCAGTTTCGGCGTTATCTCAATTTTTTTTTCTAAAAAAAATCTATTTTCAAAACAACTTGCTTTGCTGCGATTTTCACTATTGTTTTGTCGCTTAAAAAGCAAAGCTTAGTAGGAGTAACTTTTTTCTTCTCTTGAAATAGCTGAATTCCTCCAAAGACATTGAATATAAGTTACGGCCAGGGACGTCTATATAGTGGTTCTTCTTATCGAAGGAAAAAGCTAAATAGCGCGTGACAAAACATCGCAAATTAAATCAAAGTGATTTTTTTGTTTATGCTAGCCTGACCAGGTTAAAAACACTAAAAACGCGCATTTTGGTCCGATTAATTTAACGTTAATTCTTCTTCCTGGCATTATCAATATTTTAAATTAGTCAAGTGTTTTAAGAATTGGCTATGTTGGCGCAAATTAAGTAAAAAAGTCGCATCCTTATTCTTTCAAATTCGAATAAAACCCTAAAACTTACGGAGATATTTTTAAGTAAAAAACTGGAAATAGTAAAGTATCTTTTTAACATGTTTGCTGACTCATTTTTTTAATTTAAAATTGGCTAAGTAAGTTAGTCAAAGGTTTATCATTATTAAAAACCGGATTTTCTTAATAAAAATTTTTTAAATCCGAGGCGTTTTTAAAAGTTTTTAAATTGACACACATATCTATAAAAAGTTCTTTGCCACCACAAAAAGAATTACTTATAAATTGCTGCCCTTTATACCTACACAACGGTAAATGTTGGCTTCAATTTTCTTTTATTTATAACACTTTTTTTGGACATCGTATTTTATAGTCGAAGCAAATTAGGCGTAAAATTGACGACTAGATTAACAAATTTATAAGGATTTTACATTTTGGTTGTGAACTCCTAGTAGGAAACCTAAGGTGCAAAACCGAGGAAAAAATGTCAAAAATTATAACCAAAAAATAGAAAATCAATGTCAGGCTTTGCTTCCTATAAAGCTTGCATTTACGATAGGTGTCCTTAAGGAAACCCCCTCTTCCCTAGGATTAACCTCCTCACCAAACTGAACCACACCACGATTTTCTGCGTTTATCTCACAAACCGTAACTTTTTATATTCTTCATCAAATTTCTTATATATGATTCAAGTTTCAAGATTTATTCCACACATTTTAAATGTAAATACAGAAATTCTAACATTTTTATAATAAATTTTTTAATTCTTTTATTAGTGCTGAAAGGGAAAAATTTAATCCTGTAGTGCTTTTACCTACAAACAAAAGATAGAATACAAGAAAAAAATTAAGTAACTAAAAATAGCTTATTAAAATTTTAAAAACTTTAAGAACATTGACTAAGTAACTACTGTTTGTTACTTAATTTTTAAACTAATAATTTTAATTATAATACTAAACTTTTCCTGTCAAAAACAAACTCTTTACATATACTATAAATAAAGAAATAAATCTTTACACACACACACATGCATTCACATAAACCCATATGCTATAGGTATAGGTACAGGTCAAATTACTTTGATAACTAGTGGACAGTGGTTTAATTATATAATAGATTCTTATGTACAGTAGGTCCGTAAAGTCTGGAATCACCCATTATTGCTGATTTAGAGACCGTTGATTGGATGACATGTTTGTTATTAAATAAATGACCTACTTCATGATAACTTTTAACTCTATTTGACCAATCAGGGTGCTAAAAAAACTTATTTCATACAAATGTCTTTTATTAAGTATTTAGGTATGGAGATACCTTAACAAAAATGTACCACATTTGTAATGACCTAACAAAGCCAAATGTGAAAAAATATACCGGGTGTCCTATTTAAAGAAACATAAGTTTATGTCATAGCTTTTTCTGGAACATCCTGTATAATTAACCATAGCCTTTTCTAACTTGTATTTTAAATCTTTAATTGATATCCAAGCTTTTTTCTAAAAAGCTTGCAACTTTTTTTAAAAATTCGTGATTCTACACTTTACGGACACACTGTATAAGTAGGCATAATAAAGGGTTTGAAAAAATAGAAAGATTAAAATCGGAAAATACAAACTCTTTTGATTTTTTGACAAATGATTTAAAACATAGCATCTTTTTTGCTTTTGGAAATTCATTATAAATCTTTGCCCCAAGCAAAATAAACATCCTTTGTGTATGGGATATGTTTAAATAAAACATAAAATAATACGGATTTTTTTTTGTGATCTTTAAAAATAGCCCCATAATTGGGACGTCAATGGAGTTTTCTACAATAAACTTTATTATGCATTTTCTCTAAGTACTTGGTATTTAGAAAATTGGATAAAACCTAATTGTTTTAGTTTATTTTGCTTATAATATAGAAAGAAATATATGGAGGGGATATCTTTAACACTTTGTGGTTTGTATCCTAGCAAGAATATTACACATGCAACTAATTGATACTTTTTGTAGAATATCTATCAATCTTTGTTTAATGTCATTACAATCATTCTCAAAAATGAGTCGTTTTTAAGTTAAAGGCCACCAAAAAAAGGAAATTGTGCAAATTTAAAAATGACGACAAAATGGTTGATATCATACCTCGAAAACTTTTTTTAGCATTTTCGTATAAAATTTAGTTTCAAACTCTTTTACAAACATTTTAGAAAAACAGAATTTGTGCGCCATTTTTTTAAAAAAACTTCCTTGAATATTATGGACAGTCAACCCTATAATTATGCCAAGTTTCGGACCTTTTGCACCAAAACCGCATTTTATGTATCTAATGATTAAACTACTTAACTAATTTTAAGTCTAAAGCCCATAGCACAGGGTTGAATAGCTGTCGCAAATATTTAATGTATTACAAAAGCAATCAATCAACCGTCGAAAACTACCAGAATAATCAAAGAAATGTAAGAAGACTAACAAAATTAGTTCAATTATTTCAATAAGATAAAAAATACAATAATAATCGTCTACATTCACATTCCAAGGGTAAATAGCAGGTAATATCTGAAATTACATACAACAAAGAAACCCGTCTCTAAAATCTAAACCACAAGGTTGCCAAATTTCTGAGGTCGCTGCGACGCGGTCTTAACACGCAAAATACCTTTTATACCACCGAGGTGACTTAGTAGACCGTTTAGTTTCAGTAAAAGCGCCGCTAGCGCCACCGGTAGATACGTGAACTACACGGCCAAAAAGTAGCTATATATACCATTTTGTGACCTCAGAACAAAATTTTGCACACAGCTTGCTGAGTGTGTCAGGAGTCATCCCTGAAATTTTTATTGAAAAACGTTGACACCTCAAAAAAGTGAGGTGACAACGTTATATATGAGGTGACAGCGTAGTTTATATACTTTATTTTGAGGTGGCTACGTACCCTTTATCAATATATATATATATATATATATATATATATATATATATATCTCCATGCAATGAGTATATATACTTAGGTATCCCATTATTTAATAAGACAAGAACAGATTCTAATGAACTGAAAAAAGAATAGTAAAATCAAAAAAGGTTATTAGATATCTTAACAGAATTTTATGGAGCAGAGAGATAAAAAAGAATGTACAATTAAACATTTATCAAACATTGGTCCAAAGTACGCTGTTGTAAAGAATAGATACTTTTCGCGTAACAGAAAAATACAAAGCAAAAATGGAAAGTGTCGAAGTAGATGCAATAAGAAGATCAATGAGAGTGTCTAGAACAGATCATGTAAGAAATGAGATCACAATAAAAATAATGGGTATGGTATGGCCAAGTACAACGGATGAACGACAAAAGATTACCAAAGCAGTTCCTAGAAACGTAACCAATAGGGCGCAGAAAAAGAGGGCGTCCTAAACTGGAATTACAACAGTCAATCCAAAGATCAATGAGTCAAAAAATCCTGTCAGAAGATGATTGTCAGGATCGAATGAGGTGAAGTTAAAGTACGTGGTCACCGAAACCATCTGAAGGTCAAAAATTATTTGTTCTTAAATTTGTTATTAAATTAACAAACTAGAAAATTAGTGACTTTTAATCTTACTGATACTATTTTTAAGTGAGTGCTTTTTACGATATTAGTAAAGTTACCAATTGGAATTACTGATAAAAACGGTAAATATAGGAAAACTAAATATAACCTAATTGGTAAGCAGCTGATCTAATTATACCGGCCACGTACATTTTAAAACGAAATAATACTGCTACAAACCACGCGACCGTCAATTACAAAAAATGGGAAAAAATTCTGGCAGCAATAGAGGTGGAAATAATCAGGGACTACAAGAAAAGCCCCCTCCGAAAAAGCCTCCAAAGCTATAAACCTGCCCAAAATGTTCAATAAACGTAACAAAAGCGCAATACAGAATTGGTTGCGCCCAATGTAACCAATATTACCATAAGAACTGCTCGGGTCTAACTCCTCAGGAATTCTTAGCTTATGAAAAAAATGCAGTGGAGGAGCCATGGGTATGCAGTGTTTTGCTACAGAGGTTAATAGTGATTCTGATAATAACTCAGATTCCGAACCAGAAAGGGCAATCTGTACTACAAGCAAGCGATTTAGCCAATTGTTTTCTGAAACTCAAGCTTCTGACTCAAACAGGAGGAAAAGCCAAGTTTTTAAGCCTGCCAAGAACTCTCCACCCGTCCAAGGGCAAACTGACATGGGGTTATCCACTCAAGATATTATGAAAATTTTTAATGATCGTTTTGAAACGTTTGAACGATCACTCAATTTCAAATGGGATATGATAGAAGAGATAAACAAAACAGTAAAAGATATGCAAAGTGAAAATAGGCAGTTAAGAAAAGAGAATGAAACAATGAGAAAAAAGCTGAACGAGCTTGAAAAGAGGGTGGAACTATTCGATTTTAGGCAGGAAAAGCAGCATGTGCAGACAAAAAAAAGAAATGTTATTATCTCGGGACCTGAGGTCACTGGTGAAAATGTACAGGACACAGTGCAGAAAGTGATGAAGACTATTAAAATTGAATTACAGCCATCAGATTTTAAAACAAACATAATCTCGGGAACAGGAGAAGATAAACTGATTCTAGTTCAACTAGCGGATGAAGATACACGCAAAAAAGTAATACTAGCTAAAAGGAAAGTACAGAATTTAAATACAACGATGTGTGGCATACCAGCAGGCACTTCTGGTATAGGCAAAACAATTTATATAGCTGAGGATCTGGAGAAAAAAGTACGACAGTTACTGATGGAAGCGAAATCACTTAAAAATGAACATTCTTATGCATATGTATGGGTGACCAATGGCTTTGTTTATGTTAGGAAAACAGTGAACTCAGATGCCATAAGGATTAAAAATCTTGAACAGATTGAAGAATTGAAAAGACAGAATTAGAAATATTTGCAATAGTAATATGGTTATAAGAGAAATCAATCACGCCTAATGGATCTGAATGACCTCCTGGATAACTATGAGTCATGTGATACCCAACTCTGTGATTCACTAGATGATGAAAATTTTTTGGACAATGATGCGGTTGGTTTGAACATAATGCATATTAATATTACTAATATATATAAAAATATTGATAATTTCCTAGTTTATTTGGAAGCGTATAATAGGAGATTTGATTTAATTGTCATGTCAGAATCACATCCAATTTACGATTTAATTGATTTCAAAATTCCAGGTTATGAGATTCTTTTTAACGAAAGCTTTAAAAATAGATGTGATGGGTACGTTTTTTATGTAAAATCAAATATCCTCTTACAACACAGGATTATTGAAATAAATGGTCACAATTTTTTAAAAGTAATTTTGGCTAAAAATAAATACAAATTTGAGATTTTTGGGACCTACAGATCACCGGCGTCTAATAAAGATCAGTTTATTCATAGCCTGGAAGAATTCTTGGAGATGCACCTTGGTAAGAATATAGATGCTAGTATTTTTATAGGGGACATAAACATAAATCTTTTGGATAAACAAAATAGATCTCTAAGTAGCTATTTAGATTGCTTGGCAGCAAACGGCTTCTTGTGTAGGGTAAAGGGATTTACTAAAGAGAGAGGGAGTCAGAAAAGTTGCCCAGACCATTGTTTTGTTAAAAGTTCTGATGTAACAGAAATAAATTCTGCAATAATTAAATCAAAAGTTACCGACGCACATGATCACTACCCAATTATTGTACAAATAAAAACTCAAAAAAAAGTCAATAGGTAAATATAAAAATGAACTTAACTACCTGAAATTAAAAAATTTGCTTGTACAAGAAGACTGGGCTGACGTCTTTAACAAATTGGATAGTGACCAGTATGCTGAGTTACTTGTAGCGAATTTAGAGACAAAAATTAATCTGTCTACAGAAAATAAGGTTATTCCCAATAAAATGTACCGTATTAAACCATGGATATCTGCTGGTCTTCTAGATAAATTAAGAAAACTTCTAGCTGAAGACCAACAAAATGTAATGGTACGTAGAAACTATACTGAATATCGAGACCGACTTTCTAACCTAATTAAAAAATCAAAAATCGATTACTACAAACGGCGTATAGACGGATGCCAGGGTGATTCGCGAAAAACTTGAAATACTATAAAAGATATAACAAATAAATCTAATGCAAAATCACAAATCAAAAACATAAATTTGAATGGTCAGTATATATCCAATCCTAACGAAATGGCTTGTGAATTTAATACATTTTTCAGTACTATTGGGAAAAATCTTGCAAATTCTATTAGACCTACAAATAAACAACAGAACAATATTTGTAAAAACACCTCTTTCTGTGAATTTCAACCCATTACAAGAAACGAAATTATCTCCTTAATAAATACACTTAAAACCGGAGCTTCTGGTAGTGATAATATAACACCAAAAATTTTAAAAATGAACCACCACCTGTTGATCCAGCCACTGCTTCACCTTGTAAATTTGATTTTTAGGCAATGCATTTTTCCATCAATTCTAAAGAAAACCACGGTAATACCAATCTATAAATCGGGTAGTCATGACCAAATGACTAACTATAGACCTATAGCTTTAACAAGTACAATAGTCAAATTGGTTGAGAAATGCATAAAATTAAGGTTGGTTTCATTTTTGCAGAAAAATAACATTATTTCCACTGATCAGTATGGGTTTCAGGAGAGTGTCGGGACTGATAACGCATTGTGTCAGGTTACTGAGTTTATAGTAAAAAACTTCGACAAAAATAATAAGACAATAGGTATATTTTTAGATTTAACCAAGGCATTCGACACTGTGTCGCACCGAATAATGTTGGAACGACTGGATAGCATGGGAATAAAAGGCAAACATCTACAATTATTTAGTTCCTTTCTTAGGGAAAGGTCACAAATAGTAAAAATACAGGATACCTATAGTGATCCGCTTTCCACAGAGTTTGGTGTGCCACAGGGTACGGTCCTTGGTCCAGTTCTATTTACAATTTACATCAATCATATTACTAATCTGACTAAATCTGCTAAAATTATATGCTTTGCGGACGACACAGTGCTATTAATCAGTTCTGGGAACTGGAATGAAACCTACAGAAATGCAGAAAAAGCAATCAGTGAAATTAAGGAGTGGTTGGATCAAAGCTTGTTGACCCTTAATGCAAAAAAAATCAATTTTGTCACATTTACAAAAACAGTCGCCACGCAACCACAACAACCGTACTTGACAATTTATGATGGAGGATGTGTAAAATAAAAATAAGTAAAATAGACTCAGTTAAATACCTTGGAGTTTATATTGACCAAAATCTCACATATGAAAAGCACATTGACTATGTAACTAATAAGCTAAGGAAACTCCTGTATAAATTCTTACAATTAAGGCAGGAGTTAAATCGCAGAACTATTAAAATGGTATACTATTCTCATGTCGAGTCGCTCCTTAGTTATGGGTTGGTGGTTTGGGGTCTGGCTACCAGAACGGCTTTAAGTCCTCTAAAGGTTATCCAAAAAACAATAATTAAAATAATTTTATTTAAAGCTAGAAAGTACCCCTCCAGGATTCTTTTTCAAGAGGCTGAACTTCTTTCTTTATCGTTACTGACTGCAAAGGTTTTAATTAGATTTATGCTTAAATTTAATACTTACAAAAATCCAAGATTAAATCATCAAACTACCAGAAATGCAAATAATATCACTATACCTAGAATGCATTACACTAAAACACAAAAACATATACTCTATGTAGGTCCCAAAATTTCAATGCACTTCCTGATCACTTAAAAACAGCTAATTTCAAAAAGTTTAAGAATAAAATAAAAACGTGGATCAGAACTAATATCCTATTGTTAACTTCAATGATCTAGTAATTTTTCCTTTAAAATCGCTTCTTTTCTGTTTTCTATATATATATACATAAATTTTATTTAGATTTCCCTTCTTTAAGTTTTTAAGTTTTTTTTTTGTTTTTTATTTTGTCTTGGCCCAAAATAAGGTATTTGGATATAAGACAGGATAAATAAGGGGCATGCACACACAAACCATATTAGGTTCATTTGTATGTCCCTAGAATATAAGATTTATATTGTAAACTTACCTACTTGAATAAATACAAAGAGAATAGGCGTCGGGCAAAGTAGAAAGCGTTTTAAACCGACAAGTATCAAAAGCTGTTTTGATACATTTATAAGCCTTTTTCGAGAAAACCTAAGCCAATATGATTTTCTTAGACTAAAACAAATGGTTTGTGGTGAATGCAATACTCCAAAAAAGAGATTCTTTTGTTTTGAAGTCAAAGTCAAAATGCCTAACTTCGATCATATTGTATTTCGTGCGTCATTTTTTACTTACAAAGTATATCGAGTTGAGGCATCCAGCTTTTGATAATAACATTATTGGGTTTATTAATCAAGGTTTCGTTCTCCCACTTCCACAGTACTCTCTGAGGCAATCTAGCAAAAGCTTTAATAAAAGCAACACGTTTCTCCTCAGACATGGTTACACTTTTGATCATCGACCCCAGACTAAAGTAGATCACTCCATGTTTAGCTTCGTTTATCCAAGTTTCAATGTCCTACAAGGTTTATAAATAAAATAATATGTATGCCAAAAAATAAACCAGGCCGGGTGTGCTTTCCTTGGGTTGTTCACCGATATTTTTTTACAACTTTAAAGATAAGCGACTTAATTTTGCCAAGTTGTACAGTGATAAATTTGACGGTTTCTAAGAGGTCACTGCAATTTTAATGATTTTCGATTTACAAAATATTCCCATCTTTTTACTTTTTAAGGAAAATTTGTGCAAAAATACCTAATATGTCATACTGTTACAGCTTTTAATAGATATTAGTTTTATTTTATTTAATCTAACTGGCCGTAATGAACCACCAATGATTAAGACGAGGTTTTATAGGAAAATCCTCAGGTGTAAAGGTACTTCGGAGACAAGCGTTTCTGTGTGTTAGGCTTCATTCAGCCCGAAACTTCATCTGTAAGTATTTTTCAGAAAAAAATTTTTGCTTAGTCCTTTGAATTGAATGTTTAATTTGATCACGTTTTGAAATTCAAAAACGATAAATAATCATTTATTTAAAATGGGTTTATAAGGCCTTATAGTACAATGTAAATGGAACCGTTTAGGTCCGATACATATAGGAACTTTCGTTGCCGGTCATTCGGCCAATTAACTTTTGATCTAAGTAATACTTTTATTCGATTAAGGCGAAATTCGCATGCCTTGCTGAGAGGCCAAACGATTGCTTCATTCACATTTGTGCTCAAGTAAATATGTGAGACAAACAAATACAGCCTATGCAGTATCGAGTCTGAGTGGATGGCGTCCCATACCTCGGGTCCATGAATATCACAATTGTTAGCTGTTGCCCGCGGCTCCAGAGAACGTACACTACGTATGCTCGTTCTGCCTCGCAGCGATGCATGCGAATTCTGCTTCAAATGAATACGCGCCTTTAACATGTCTATAACTTACGGAAGGGAGTTTCTTTGGTTTTCCGACACTTATTCCACCAATTTCGATTATGGATGGGGTTAAAGGTCTGGCCCCATGCAAAGTGTGATAAGTGTTTATGAAAAGCAAATCAGTGTTATAAGGGTCCATGGGTTCCTCACCTATATAAAATAGGATAAGAATTTAACTAAGCTTTATATAGCCACAAAGAAAGAAACTTACAGAGCTCCGGAGCTTACGAAGCCGAAGTGGAACCGAAATTAAAGGAAGACTCTGGAAATGTCCCAAAAAAGTCTGAAGAAGTCTGCAAATGTAGTGTAGAAATGTTTTGGAAAACACTTGACAGGTCTGTAAATGTTCTGGAAAAGGAAAACTCTTGACAAGTTAGAAAAAGTATGAATATTTTCTAGAAAAATCCATAACTGTGGAAAAGTCTATAAATTTCCCGGAACATTATGAAAAAAAACTCTGGATAACTCTGGAAAAGTATCAATATTTTTCTATAAAAGTCTAAAAAACTCTAAGAAAGTCTAGTAATTTTCCTGAAATGTCTGAAAATGTTATGGAAAGGTCTGGATGTGTTCAGGAAAAGTTTGAAAATATCCGTAATGGTTTAGAAAAATCTGAAAATGTTCTGAAAAACTCTATAGAAGTCTGCTGATGTTCAGAATAAGCCCGGAAATTTGTTGGAAAACACTGGACAAGTCTGAAAAAGTGTGCGAATGTCTGTAGCTGTTTTGGAAATCTATAGACAAGTTTAAACATTTTCTGGAAAATTCTGGAAATGTTTATAAAAAGCCTGGAATTATTCTGAAAAAGTCTGAAAGTTAAAGAAAAGTCTGCAAGTGTCCTGGAAAAATATTTTTAAAAAATCTTGAAATAATTATGAAAGGTCCATAATTATTTTTATGAACTTTATTTTGTTATGAAAAAGTATTGAAATTTTCTTGAAAAGTCCAGAAAACCTTAAAAATGTCTAGAAGTGACGAAAAAGTTTGAAAAGTCTGAAAATTTTTAGATAAAATCTAAAAATGCTCTGAAAAAGTCTGCAAATGTTCAGAAAAGTACAGAAATGTTCTGAAAGTCTGGAGAAGCCTAAAAATGTTCTGAAAAAGACCGGGAATGTTCTGAAAAAGAGATGTTCTGGAGAATATTCAATACGTTGAAAAAATTTGTAAAAGTCTATAATTGTGGTGCCATACTCTTGAAAAATTTGGAAATGTAATTGAAATCTCTGAAAATATTTAAAAAGATTGGAGAAATCTGGAAATATCCATAAAAAGTCTAGAAATATTCTGGAAAAGTCAGAACAAATCTGAAAAGGTTATTGAAAACTCTGGAAGTGTCCTGTAAGTCTACAAATGTTCAGAAAAGTACGGAAATGTTCTGAAAAAGTCTAGAGAACTCTCGAAATTTTCCGAAAAAGACCGGGAATGGAAACGTTTGGAAATGTAATCAAAATCTCTGGAAATGTTTAAAAAGACTGGAAAAGTGAGAAAATGTCCATAAAAAGAATATATGAAAGAAATATTCCGAAGATTTTCTTAAAAATTCTAGAAAACTCTGGAATAGTGTAGAAATGTCCTAGAAAAGTATAGAAATTATCTTGAAAATTCTGAAAAATTCTAAATATGTCTAAAAATGTCTGAAAAATTATGAAAGAAATACAAAAGTCTAAAACCAACTGGTTACTGAAATTCCTCTGTAATTGTTGCAATCGGGCTTGTTTTCTATTTTATGTATTGAGGATATGAATGCAATTTTGCAATCATCAGGTTCTGGATGTCCTGCACTGATTGATAAGATATGCGAGATTTTAGCTCACACTACTACCATAAGTAGTGTGAGCTATGGTGATCCTAATTTTAGCTCACACTACTACCATAAGTAGTGTGAGCTATGGTGATCCTAATTTTTTCGAGAAAAAAAAAGTTGCTCCGATTTCAAAAATTTTTATATATCTTTGCGTTTCAGATGATTTTGAAACTTTTTTGTTTTGCTGTCTGTCTGTCTGTCTGTCTGTCTGTCTGTATGTCTGTCTGTC
This sequence comes from Aspidapion aeneum, assembly GCA_963576565.1. Lineage (NCBI taxonomy): Eukaryota > Metazoa > Arthropoda > Insecta > Coleoptera > Brentidae > Aspidapion > Aspidapion aeneum. Next base: position 85,185,250 of record OY755038.1, on the reverse strand, counting down.
TGTCTGTATGTCTGTCTGTAACGACCAACCCGCATAACTCAAAAACCGCTTGTCCGATTTTAATGAAAGTTGGTACCTAAGTTGGGTCTTGGGCCGTGATGGTCCCATTTAAAAATGAACAAAATCCACCGAACGCAAGCCAAATAAAAGGGTGGGGGTAGATTCCAAAAATTAGTGTTTATGTGAAAATATGGCGTGTGTGATATCAAACGAAAGGTAATTAAGTCTGGAGTTAAAAAAATGAATTTTAGTTTATTTTTAAAAAAAGGGTGGGGGAGATGTCAAAAATTAGGGTTTAAGTGAAAATATGGCGTGTGTGATATCAAACGAAAGGTAATTGAGTCTGGAGTCAAACAAAATACATTTTAGTTTTTTTCAAAAGGGTGGGGGGTAGATTAAACAAATTTGAGTTTAAGTCAAAACATGGCTTGTGTGGTATCAAACGAAAGGTAATTGAGTCTGGAGTTGAATAAAATATATTTCAGTTCTTGATTATATTAGCTCACACTATAACTATAGTACCTAGTGTGAGCTTAGGTGCCCATATATTGGCAGAGTATTTTATTAGTTTCTCTGATCCATATTTGAGCAATTCAGCGTATATTCCCCCAGGTCCACTAGCTTTTCCGAATTTAAGCTTTTTAATACTATTTTTTTATCATTTCTTTTTCGATGAGTACTTCCTTGTATTTCTATATCTCTTCTCGAAGAGGCTGAAAGATATTCGGGTCTCGCTTCCTGCCGCAGTCCCTTGTATCCATTGTTGTCTTTCAGAACTCTGCCTACCTCCTACGTGTGTATTTAAATATAATATATGTCAAAGTCAAAGAGAATAGATAGTAGACGTAATTTTATGTATTTTTCCTTATAAAAACTCTTCTCGCTTTGATTGTAAAATATAATCTTAGTCTGCCAAACTTAACTAAGTAAAGCATGAGAAAGTTTTAAAAACAATTTCTATGAACACTTCAATACTTTGCTAGAATATTTCCCGACTTTTTCTGAAAATGTCCATACTTTCTCACATTTTGCCCGACACTTCCAGACTTGTCTAAAGATTTCCAAATATTTTCAAAACATTTACAGTCTTTTCCAGAATATTTCCAGGTTTTCCTAAACATTTACAGACTTTTTCAGTCATTTCCAGGACACTTTTAGACTTTTCCAGATTTGAGCAGCTTTTACTTCCGGGGCATTTCGAGACTTTTTCTGAACATTTGCAAACTTTACCAGAATATTTATAGATTTTTGTCTGAACATTTTTAGACTTTTTCAGGCTCTTCCTAAACTTATTCAAACTTTTCCAGACTTGTACAAAATATTTCCAGACCTTTCCAGAATATTTATAGACTTTTCCAGAGTTTTCTAGAACTTTTAAGAAAGTTTCCATATTTTTGCAGATTTTTCCAGAGATATATCTAGAGTTTTTCGAGTTTTCTAGACAATTCAAGAAAATTTCGATACTTTTCCAGATTTCCCCAGAAATTTTCAGAATATTTCTAGACTTTTCCAGAACAATTCGGAGTTTTCGTGTATATCTGCAGACTTTGCCAGGTACAGACTTCTCCCTAACATTTCCAGACTGTAAGGAGACTTAGCTCGTTGTTGGAAAATTTTGGGTGGCACTCTAAGAAATAAGGGAGCTTAGAGTTTTCATCGACCAGTACGGCTAGCCTTTGGACAGTCGGGAAAACCGAGTTCTAGGGTAATATAACCCAATTCTTAACAACTAGCAACTATGGCATTATCTATTTACAAAGGAGTAGGCACTAAATACATTGTTGCGGGATGCGTCAGATGAGTTGAATTTGAGATATATTGAACGCCAAATCTTCCTGATATTTTTACCAAAAAAAATTGGAGGTGTCATAGGATTTCCTATGATCCTATAGGGAATCAGTCTAGAAAGAGAGTCCGGGAATCAGATTGGTGTTGGCTACCAATAAGGGTGGTTTGAGAAAAAAACGGCTTAAAAAGTTACTGCAATTTACCACAATACATCATCGAAGAATATGCAAATAATAATAATATGTACCTGCTTATGATACGACGAAAACCGAATAAATACTTTCTGCTATTGCCTACGTACTTACCTACACACTGCGTACGGTTATTTGCTTTGCTGTTTATACACACACACATTCAAAAGTGCAACAACTTAACAGCTCACGGAGGAATATAATTTATAATAAAACCGGTTAAACGTAAAAATTAAGATACTCAAAACTACCTTCTAACCATTTTTTGTTCTAGTCTAATTATCTATCTATCTAGCCGCCCCCATGAAACCTCCCCCTCTACTTGCATCGTGCCGTGAGATCAGTTGAAACTTAATAAATTTTGGAATCAGATGCTTTTGTTCTTGACCTTCGTTTTGAGGTGTTAGTTAGTTGTTGTTATTGTGCTTTCGTGTGGCTTATATTAGAAAAATCAATCATTATATATATTTATTGGTTTCACAACGTTCTACGTCTTCCGATACCCAATCTCCACTCGTTTCTGTTTGCCCATAATTCATCATCTAGGCCTCTTTTTCTTATTTCACTGTATATTCCTACTCTCCAGCTTCTCCTTGGCCATCTTCGTTTTCTTCGGCCAGTTGGTTTCCAGTGTGATATTTGTTTAGGTAGTCTTTCATCATTCATTTTTTGTACATGTCCGTACCACACCAGTTGTTTTGTTCTTATATCATCCACTAAAGTACGTTCACCCACTGTCATAATTTCTCTTATTCTTTGATTTGTAACTCTTTCTCATTTTAATTTCCCTGCTGCTCTTCTCCAATAGTCCATCTCCGTAGCGGAAAGCATTTCTTCTGTTCTATCCTTGACTGGCCATACTTCTGAGCCGTATGTAATAATACTTTTTACAATGGTGTTATATATAAGGTTTTTGTTATGTTTTGATATTCTTTGGTCCCAACTTATTCCATTTAATAAAGTTATTGCTTTTCTGCCTTTTACGTTTCGATCTTTTATAGCGTTGTCTAGTGTTTCGTCAGCTGTAATTTTTAGACCTAAGTATTTATACTCATCACAGGACTGAATTCGCTGCCTGGTATTTAAGATTAGATCCTATTTCATTCCACCGATACACATATACTCTGTCTTATTGAGATTAACCTCTAGTCCTCACTTATTGTACTCTTCTATTAGTTTTCGTGTCATATATTCGACGTCGTCATAATCCTGAGCCACTACTATCTGATCATCGGCGAAACATAAAGTATACAAGGTGGTTTCGTCCAACGGAATTCCCATGTTTTGGCATTTTCTCTTCCATACTTTAAGGACTTGTTCCAAGTATATCTTGAAGAGCGTAGGCGAGATACAGCAACCTTGTTTAAGACCTTTATTTACTTGAAAGCCTTTGGTTAGTTTTGCTTTTATTTTAACTTTTGCCTTACTATTGCGGTATAACTCTTTGATGGCCTTAATTAGTTGTACGCTTATGTTTGTGTTTTCCAACGCTTTCCAAAGTAGATTTAGTGGTATACTATCATATGCCTTCTGCAAATCGACGTAAAGCAGATGCAGCTCTTGTCCGTATGCCATTATCTTTTCAATAACTAGGGTTATACAAAAGAGATGATCTGAAGTCGATCTACCCGCCCTGAAACCAGCTTGTTCTTCTGCCTCCATGTCTTTATATTCGCTTTCCACTTTATTTCTTATTATTTTACCGTATATTCTGCTTAGTGTACTAGTCACAGATATACCTCTATAATTGTCACATATATCTTTCCTTCCTATTTTCTGTATTGTGGATATATATGACGTTTTCCACTCAGTTGGTACTACAGTTCCATTTAAATATTTTTGGAAAGGATTCCGTATTCTCCAAAACAGTTCTTCAGTGCCATATTTAATAAGTTCGTCTTGGATATTTCCGGGTCCGGCAGATTTACCGCTTTTTAAGGTTGTGCACACGTTTTTTACCTCAGAGATTGTGAGGGGTACTGGAGATCCCATCGTTCTAATTATATTGTCTCTTGCGTCTTCCTTGAATTCTGCTCTATCTTCAGTTAGAAGTTTTTTAAAATGCTCATCACATTCTTTGTCTGGTATTGGTAAAATGATATCTCTGCATGTTTCTTTTTTAATCGATCTTATAATTTTCCAGCTTTCGGTACTTCTCCTACCTCCTAAGTAAGAATCTATTTTCTGGCACTTTTGCGTCCACGAATGATTTTTCTTATCACTGATCATTCTTTTCACCTTTGATTGCGCGATTTTGTATTCTTGTCTGCTTCTATCTGGCTTTTGGGATAAGTAGGTGTGATATAATTTCCTTTTTTCCTCTATTTCTCTTTCAATCTCAACATCCCACCAGTATGGTTTTCTTCTTTTAGAAGTTTCTTCCATTAATCCTAGTGCTTCTTTTGCAGTTTGGTGGATGCTTAATGTAATACATTCGTATTCCTCATCTGGGGTTTCGCCTGAACTTGTATTAAGTTTTTCGTTCAGTCTCTTTTTGTATAAGTTTTTTACGCTGTCATGTTCTAGGCTTAGTAGATTATATTTACAGTGATCAATTTCTTCCATCACTGTATCATCAAGATATTGTTGATGCAGGCTTCGGCCTTGATAAGGAAAGAGAATTTTAGACTCCAGAAAATAGTGATCATTTCCGCATGTTGATACACGCTTTGTTCTGACATCATGAATTTTTAGTTTTGTCTTTTGTTTAGTGATAAGATAATGAACGATGGATTTCAGGCTTTGTGAGGGTTTGGTCCAGGTATATTTGTGTATTTCCTTATGTTGAAAAAAACCGTTTTGGATTTTTATGTCTAATTGCTCACATACTGTAATTAGCCGGTTTTCATTGTCATTAACAACATTTTCTCCATTCTCTCTCATTCACCCTGTTACCGGTTCTACTATTTAAATCTCCCAATATGCCAATTTCTCTAGATGTATATGATATACGTGTAAAAAAAAGATGTGACTGACTTTTTTACATAGATAAAATTCTTTTTTTTTTAAGATTTAAATTTCTGCTACTGGGTACAAAAAATGTACAAAAAAATGGGCGAAGTCAGGCTCAGGGTGGGGCAAAAAAGCAAAAAAATGTACAATCAGATATTTATTGAAAAATAATATAAATGCTGTTTTAATTAGCTGAATAACCTAAACTTAATTTAATATTAACTTGCGAGGATTGCGAATAAACCTTGATAAAACGTCTTTTTCAAATTTATACCTGGAAGTCACAGTGAATGTAGTAATGTAGTAATGTCGCGCGAGGCGCCAGATTTAAAAAAAAGTTTGTATTGGCATTCTATTTTCGCATTTTAAATTTTATAGCTCCCCTTTAATTCTCGTAGGTATTACTAAATGAGCTAAAGCCAGGATGGGACAGGTGACAAGCCAGGGTAAGGCAAGTGCCCCACCATGCCCCATCCTGACTACGCCCATGTACAAAAACAAATAAAAAAGCAATTAAAAGCAATAAAACTAAAAAAATATGTACAGGGTGCCCTGCTTTTGGAAAGTCTGCAATTTTGGAGGGGCTCATTAACTTTTTTATTTATGAAAATTTCATATTGATGGAAAGTGATTTTTTATATTTTTTTTAACAAATAATACAACTAGCACAATAAGTCTTATCTGTCAATTTTTTGTTTTTGGGATATTACATAAAGTTGAGATTTTTAAGTTATTTGATTGAAACTGTGGACCAATTAAAAGTATAAAAAAATATTTATTTATTATTTGTTTTAGTGTAGAATAAATGTTGTAGGCTTCCAATAAAAATTATTTCTTAAAATTATTTGTCATTAATTAAATGCAATGAATAATTTTGTAACCATTTTTTAGTGCAGCAAGATATTTGGTGTACGCCTATAAAATAAAATTGCATAAAACGGTGACCTATAATTTTTAAAAGTAATATCATATCAAAAAATGAACAACATGAACAGGAACGGATATAGGAATTTTATTATGGGAAGACATCAATTGCTAGCCCTCAAAAAAATTATGCATAGGAACCAGAAGGGGTGTTCTGGGACGGGAAATTTCCCTATTCCATTTTCCCCCTCCCCGTAGATCCGCGCCTGTTGTAAATAACTTATAATCTATTAAAAACCGGATAACAATATCGTTATTCTTATCACCTCAACCCCATCAACTCACTCAGCTTGATCCATGACATGTTGGACAACTTGTCTATAAATATATTTTTTTATAATTATCAAACTTTGTCTTTCATTCAAAGAAATTGCAAAAACACAACAAATAATTTTGTCCCGTTTTATGATACGAACACTCAGCAGCGCGCGAAATCAGTCGCCCTCGCTTTATAATCGAATTGACTCAAGTGCCTCGAACAACCAGTGTTGCCAGGTCCCACAGAAATATTTCGAGATAGCATGAGATTTCAAAAAAAAAACATGAGATGGCGTAATTGTCGCTGTTGCCTCTAGGGTCACTGCATCCTGGAAGTCTGGCGTCTCCAGGGGTAGCGACACCAAACATAACCTCATTTACAAAAAACGCAAATCTGACACTGTCAGGAGCGTAGCTTTTTTTATGTTCAAAAAAATTAAATGGTGTACAAATGTTACTTAAAGAACTGTCCGTCACACCCGGTATATAAATTTGACTGTCCAAATAAACAAACCTAAAAAAACTAAGTTTTTTATGATTTCAATATTTATTAGGATCCTGTGTTAGGACCCACACAGCGCAAGAAACCAAAAATATAGTTTGCTGTTTTATATATATTCTAAATAAATTTTTTATGCTCTCTAGGGAATAAAAGTGTACGTTTAATCCTTTTTCATGGGCTAAGGTAGTATATCTTGTCCCCAGTGATGAAAAGTAATTTCTTTAAAACCATAAAGGCAAAATATAGGTTTTTGAATTATTTTATTTTATCATAATACAAAAAACAAAAAAGAATCAAGATATATACACGAAAACGATTATTTTGTTGCTTCCAGCTTGCCGTAAGCTTACTGTACTTTGCTGATGACTTCGTTCGATTGTTATTGTGTCCTTCGGCATCGAATATTGCTTCCATATAAACGAAGCATTTAACTTTCTAGACTTCTCCAGAATGTAAACCGGGAAACGGTGAAATTTTCGAAATTCTGTTTATTGCATCATTTTCGGTACTGAAAGCTGCTTTCTTCGGTGGCCTTTTCCATTTCCATCTCAAAGTAAGAATATGCTTTATTCTTTGGTCCCTTGTTTGTTCCATCTTCGAGAAATGTAATTCAAACTTTTTCTCGACTAAACTTATTTAGTTTGTTATGAAATAAATATTATTTTTTCCACATTGTTTGTTAGCATCTGACTGACTTTTGTTTAATGTAATGTCATGACAACTATCACTGCCCACTGTTTTATTATATACGGGGGGGTTGACATGCTAAAACTACAGTACGGTAACTGGTTTAATACCTATTTATTTAGTTTATGATTATTATTATTTTTGTAGTATATAAAAATAAACCTTGGCATTAAAGTCCCTTTTAGTCACTTAGAAAATTATAGCCCTCCTTCCGGTCGGGCTTGAAAATTCCCGCCGTGGGATTAAAAGTAAACACTGTACGCCCCAGCTTTATAATATACCTACTATTATTTTTATTAGTGTTCAAAAAAAGCGGCGGCGAAGAAAAGGTCGAAAGTACAAAAAGTTGAAAATACAAAAGTTCGAAAATACAAAAGGTCGAAAATAAAAAAGGTCAAAAATACAAAAGATTGAAAAACAAAAGGTCCAAACAAAGATCGAAAGTAGCTACACTGTAATGATTGCAAAACAAAGTACTAGAGACATACAGGTACACACACACACTCATAGAAAAGTTTTTAAAAAATCAACATCCAATAAAAACTCAAGGTCTAAGAATTTTTATTTACCATCTAGGTATTTTTTTGGGTAGCAACACGACGGGTCACAGAAATTTCTTCGAAAACATTTTCTTTGAACGGAAATTTTTATGAAAACAATTTCTTCTAATGGAAATTTGTCGAAAACATTTTTAACGGAAATTTGTACGAAAACTATTTCTTCGATCGGAAAATTGTTCGAAAAAATTTTCTTCCCTTGGAAATTTGTTCGAAAACATTTTTTTCAAACGGAAATTTGTTCGAAAACATTTTTTTCAAACGGAAATTTGTTCGAACACCATTTCTTTGAACGGAAAGTTCGTAAGCAATAGTTGTTCAAAAACATTTTCTTCGAATAGCAAATAATTTCTGCGAAACAAGTTTTTCGAAAAAAGACGCTCTAGAGCTGGATTTCCAAACCTAACACAATTCATATAGTTTGACTAAGGCAAGGTCTTTCTGACATATTTTTTCAAAAAACCCTGACTTCTTTCCCGAGATCGTAAACTGTCTGAAAATTTGTCTACTTTCCTCCTTTTGGAAGGTCGAAATTGGTATTTTCCTAAACTTTGTTGTCAATTGATCGCAAACGTATCCCAACCGGTCCAGATACCCCCTGATGTGCTCAATTGAGAAAGGTTAGAGTAACACCGATTTCAACCTTCCAAAATGAGGACCGGAAAGCTAATTTAGGGAAATCATTTTTCGAAAATAGGTTTCGGTTGGTTCGGTTTGGTTTCACACCCTCTAGGACCCCGGGAAAGAAATCAGTGAAGTTTTTGTTTCCAAAAATTGTTAGAAAAAGACCCCATTAGTCGAACTATATGAGTTGCGTTAAGTTTGGCAAGCCGGGTCTAAAATTTTTTTTTTTTTTGAAAAATTTGTTTTCAAACAAATGTTTCTGAACAAATTTCCATTTTAAAATAATATTTTCGAACAAATTTTCGTTCAAAGAAAATGATTTTCAAAAATTTTTGTTTGAAGAAAACGTTTTCGGACAATTTTCCTTTAGAAAAAAACGTTTTCGAATAATCTTTTGTTCGAAGAAAATGTTTTCGAACAATTTTCGGTTTGAAGAAAAATATTTTCGAAGTTTGTCCTTTCGAACAATAATATTAAGATATTTATATGAAATGTACTATAAAATTATAAGTACTTAAAGCCTAACGTTACTAAAACTCGAACTGTTTTTGGGCATTTTTTTGTCTTTTGATAAAATGTAAAAATCAGGATAAAAAGTGACTAAAAAAGAACCACAAAACCTAAAAACACCGAAAAAATAGAAAAAAACTTGAAAAACAAACTAAACAATGCAAAAAATAGCGTATAAACCTTGTTATTAAAGTTTCATTTTGTCCTTTGATATATCATAGAGTATTAATAAACATTTAACATACAAATGTATTTCTGTCCTGTTTGTTTATTTATTACGTATTATTTTTATACAAAAAACACAAATAATATTTAAAAGAAAATGATTTTTAACAATAAATATACCTACAATAAATTCATAACCCAAAAACTCAAGCAACATATTTTTTATTTCTTAAGCTGTATAAAAACGAGTTCTTTTTAAGTTTTATTAAAACATTTTTTTTTTCTCAGACTGTATAAAAATGAGTATTTTTCACGAACGTCTATGGAATTTTGAGTACGGTTTTGACACTTGTGTCGCTACCCCTTGGAGACGCCAGGCTTCTAGGATGCAGTGACCCTATGTTGCCTCTTGCATGCTGCTCATTCCTTAGGGACTTTAGTCTATGGACAAATCAAGTTTCGTGTGCAAGTCGTGCCAACTTTCTGCCGATAAGCAAGCTTTGTTATAGGCATCCCATATATCAGGTTTTGACTTGTTGTCATTCTGGTAAATGCATTTTTTGAAAGATATGGCGGATTCAAAATGGTGGAGAGGCGTATCTTTAAAAAAATTGTAACTTTTTTATTTCTTATCCGATTTTCATGGAACAAAGTTTAGAATATTTGCTTTGTAATGTACTTAAAAATGCAATGGTCTGAAAATATGTATTTTTTGTATTTGCCAAAAAATAAAAAAAAAGGTAAATATATTTTTTTTAATTTTATTTATAAAACTATTGGAGAGAAAAATAAAGTTTATGTAAAAAAGATAGCTATTTTCATTCTTTATTTAAATCTGGTTTAAATTTTCCAATGCGTTAATTAGTTTTTAAGTTATTTCCAAATAACTGGAAAAAATAGGTGTCTTTGGGGTATATTTCAAAATTATGCTTTTAATGAAAACCATAAGAACTTTTTGAAAGTAACTTAAATTTGTTTAACATACCTAGCAGGTCATGTTTTGACTGATTGTCATTGTGATAGTCGCGCTTTTTTTAAAATATGGTGGATTCAATATGGCGGAAAAGCATATTTAAAAACAAATTGTACCTTTTTTATTTTTTATCCGATTTTAATACAACAAAGCTTAAATTACTTGATTTGACATGTATTAAAAAAATACTTAAAAAAAAAGGTGTTTTTTTAATATTAATTAATCGGGTGAAACAAGTGACAAAAATGATTTTATTTATTTTATTGTTTAATTGACCCCCATATACGGACGTCGCTGAAGGGTTTGTCATTAATTAAACACGACTGACTTACGCATTGCTAAAAAGGAAATTTTATTTCCTACAATAAAGTATAAAACACATTTTTGTCAATTGAGCTTAGTTTCTGAGAAAATTGGAAAAAACTTGTAACAGAATTAATTTGTTTGGTGATTTGTAAAAATTGATTAACGTTGCACAGGCCTGTGAAGTTTTAATCTGAAGATAAATGTTACACTATTATACACGTTTAAAAGGAAATTTTATTGTCTACAATCGACTCTAAGTTACAATTTTTAATAGAGAACTTGGTTTTTAAGATAATCGGGTAAAACCTATGTGGTTTCTTTAATTTTTTTATATTTTCTTAATAAACGGACGCCGCTGGAGAGATTGTAATTAGCCTGACCCCACTGACTAATACATTTTTAAAAAGGAAATTTTATTTTCTACAATAAACGGTGAAATTTTTCAAAAAGCTTAATTTTTGAGAAAATTGGATAAAACTTATTGATAAATTGATAAATTTTGTGATTTTTCAAAATTGATTTTATTTACGGACGCCCCTAAATTGTTGTAGATAAAACTACCATTGCCTTATTATACATCATTTAAACAGCAATTTTATTGTCTATAACAAAGTATGTATTATATTTTTTGATATAGACCTCGGTTTTTAAGAAAATCGGGTAAAACCTGTAATAAACATGTTTCTATTTTAAATTTATTTACACTACCTCAATAAAAGGACGCCGCTGGAGAGTTTGTCATTTGTACCCAACTGACTTATACATTGCTGAAAAGTGCATATTTTTCCCTAAGCTTAGTTTTTAACAATATGAAAAAAAACTAAAAATTTCAGGACTTATGGAGTCTGGGGTTTTGGGGGATTTTGCAGCTAAAACTTAAAAAACTAATATAATTTTATTTTTAAATTAGATTTTACAAATCGTTAGTCTGTGACCTATTTTCAGCTAGGATCCATTGTCGAACTGCGGTCCTCATATTTTGCATACTCAACTACCTCTAGCACCTGCACTATATTGTAAAAACTTTCGTTGATTGATATTCACTTTCAAAAATAACAATAACAAAGTTGTTGGATAATGTCCATCAAACAACGATAACAATAATAATAGAAATCACCTATTTTACTAGACGCCTGAGCTGCTTAAAGCCGCGCGCCGCCTTATAGGCGTCCGCATACGGGAATACACCTTCTTCTGGTAGTCGTTTTGGTGACAAGATATTGTTTTTTTATTGAAACAAATATAAAATATACATCTATATAAGACTTTTATACCCCAAATTAAAGAAACATATTCATTCTAAAACTTTTATTTAAACTTTTTTTTTAATTTTGCTTTAGTGTTATTAAAAATGTAGGTTAAACTATACTAGCTATACACAAAAAAAGGAAAATTCAGTTCTTTTATTTTTTCTAAAAAAACGAAGCAACATTTTAAAAAATATAAAAGAAAGTTATTTTATTGCGGATGTTTACTGATTCATTTGCCATTTTTTACAACCCTCTACGACTATTTTTAAGAAAGATGGACAACAAGTCAAAACCTGATCTATGGAGTGCCCTTAACAAAGTTGGCTTATCGGCAAAAAGTTGGCACGACTTGCACACGAAGCCCCCTTTTAGGCCGATTTGTCCATAGACTACTTATTGCAATAAAGCCAGGCAGAAATTTTGCCGGGCACTATTCTGACAGTTTCTCATTAAAAACTGGCAGTTGATCTTTCAAAATTGACATATCAAAGTCGAATTTATAAATCCGGTCCTTTATTTTCCATTAATATATAGTGGCGGCACTATTAATTCCGGCTCTTACAATACACAAGGGCCTAATTTTGAAAGAAGACAGCTGTTCTTATAATACAAAACTGTCAGAATAGTGCCCGGCACAATTACTGCCTGGCTTTATTGCAATAAATCCCTATTATTGTAGGCACATAATACAAAATATACGTATATATCTAGATATATTGTCATAAAATAGTTTAAAATTTAATTAAACCACTATAAAAACGTAGCAATAATCAATATTGCTGAGTATGCACAAATTTCATCTATAAAACCCGATGCTGGACAATAGACCGGCATCACTCTTACAAGTGATCAACCCAGTACACCACTGAAATACGTGGTCCCTACTAACCACACCCAGTACACCACTGAAATACGTGGTCCGTACTAAACATCCCTAAGTAAAACCCCACTATGGTGGTTACGCTTTATGGCCCATAAGGCCGACTCTCTACGGCCTATAAGGTCTATTCCTAATGGCCCCTAGGTCAACTCTCTCCAACCAGCATCCCTCCTTATTACATTATTTAATTTGGCATTCTATTCTTGTTAACCTATTTTATGTATATACAATACACGTATACATGTGGATTCTTGATACTTAATTTTCGTATTCCCCTAAATCCCTCAGTCACAAGGGCACTAAATAACAAACCTTGTGACATATATGGTAGAGATACCACTTGTCACAAATATAGTCGTGACATATATGGTGGAGGCGCCGTTTTCTTTCTTTCCCTAATATCTCCATATATTATGGGAACCTCTCTTATAATTTAATTTTCTACCTACTTCCAAGGCCATTATTGTGCATTCGCACCCAATACGATCAAAAAGTACTATTTGTGCTTAGCACCAAAAATCTCTTCCTTGCCAGAAAGGCAATATCCCGCTTCAAAATCAAAAAAACTTATCAGGAGCATATAAGCAGCAGAAGGTTTATATAATAATTAATTTTTTCCTTTTATTATTATTTCGCAGTTAATTAATCAAACAAACAAGATGACCCAAAACCACTGCATACCATCCACGAGGCATAGCAATTCAAGTGACGTCAATCCAGGCAACAACCGCTCGTCGCGACGCACCAGAACCGTCGTCGTAGGTACCATTGGAATAGCCAAATTCTACAGCGACCCCACAGATTGGCAACAACTCGACTGCAGCAACATTTCTTCAATTTTTGGGTTACTGTCGGACCGAGTAGGCAGTAGCACAAAGGGAAATAAGAAGACAGCATCCACGAAGAAATACAATCTGCCACCGGCGCCACTTCAAAGTGCAGCAAGCCAAGAAGTCATCTTTAGTCCCGCAAACATGTTAAGCCATGCTGCACCAGAGCAATTCAGGTCCAGCTCGCACCGCTCCTGCTCAATCTGACTCTCACTCCGAACCAGGGACGCGGATATTTAAAAGGTCAGGTATTAGTTTTCGTTACTAATTATTTATTTACGTAATATGGGCCTTAATTTATTTTTCTTAATTTTACACAACAAAATAATTTAATCCTTATTTCTATTAAACTCACTGCAGGTAAAAATTTTATTCAAATCGGTTAAAAATTTACGAGATATTAGCATTGGCGAACCTATTAAAACAGACATATAGTACTCATTCAGACAGACAAAAAAAGACTCTCGCGAGTCAGCATACAAAATAATTAAAATTACTTAATACATTTTTCACTTTTTTATTCAAACATAAAGCATACTTTTTTTATTAAATCAAATTACGTATTAAAGTTACTAATAACTAGTAGGTCACAAAAACCCTACGTTAGCAAAAATATTTTTGTACGTACCTATATGTGACATTATTATAAAAATGATACATGCAATTTATTGTTTTGGTTTAATTTTTAAAATGCAAAATACCTACATGACCTAGGCTGCTAATGTTTACAAACTTTTTATTATAAAAATAATGGTAAAATTTTTACTGATTTTGATTCTAATTTCAGCACTCTTTTTAAATACTCAAGTTATTTTTTTTTTCTTATTGAATGCACTGAACCAATTTTTCTAAACTAGTGATGCTGGTAATTTTTTTTATACATATGTTACTTAAGACAAAGATACTTTTTTTAACTATTTATAATGATTAAAATTTGATTAATAAGTAGGGATAAATATAATTACTGAAACATTAAAATACATTTTCAGGATCAGTTCATAACGTATAAAATAATTTAATTTTTTTTTGGATTTTCGAGACAATTTAAATTTTTTAAAGGCTTAATAAATTTAAAAATCTTATTAGCAAACGGTAAAGTACCCAACAATTTTTAAAAATGTTTATTTTAAAAATGCGTCCAATTAAAATGGTTGAATGAAATGCCTAAAATGGAAGTAGTTGAAAAAGGGCACAAAGTTGCTCAAAAGAGTCCAGAAAAAGGACCGTGTATACTGTAAAAGTACAGTTTTAAAGGGCACAAAGATGCTCAAAAGAGTCAAAAAAAAAAAAGGACCGTGGGTTAGTATACTGTAAAAGTACAGTTTTAAAGGGCACAAAGATGCTCAAAAGAGTCGAAAAAAGGACCGTGGGTTATTATGCTGTAAAAGTACAGTTTTTTAGGCATCAAGGAATGCGAAAAATGGCAGTATTTGAAAAAGGGCACAAAGTTGCTCAAATCAATCCAAAAAAGGACCGTGAGCTATTATACTGTAAAAGTACAGTTTTGAAGGCATCGAAGAATGCATAATAGACTCACAAAGTTGCTAAAATTAATGGGTTGTATTAAAATATTGTGAAGAAGCTCATATAAAGAGTTAAAAAAGGGACACAGTTGCCTAAATTGTTGATGAGGATATTGAGGTATAAAAAGGCGCACAGGGATATAAAGGTCCCAAATAAAAAGTTAAAGGGTACTTACTGAATTGTTAAAAAGAAAGATTAACTAAGAATTTTGATTTTCGTTTTTTTAATGATTTTTTTTTGAAACTGATCCTTAAAGCCTGTTAATATTTATTTTGTGTTACAATTTTATTTATTTAGTCCATTTTATTGTTTCAGCAAGATACAAAAGCTAACGGGCCACATCCAAAGGAAGGTAGGTCCAAAAATCTTAGAAATCCTTCCAGCTAGATAATGGTCGCTCCTATCGAAGAAGATGTAACCAGCCAACCGGAACAATAAATAATATTTGCAAGCTACCACAAAGATGACCACCCGGACCTGGATACCTCTTCCTCGAGCGGAATAGAAGATACTAGTTACCAATGTTCAATATAACAAAATTATAAATTATTTTTTAAGTTAAGCATTGGGGGCCAATGCTTATTGGAGAGAGACATATGTCATAAAATAGTTTAAAATTTAATTAAACCACTATAAAAACGTAGCAATAATCAATATTGCTGAGTATGCACAAATTTCATCTATAAAACCCGATGCTGGACAATAGACCGGCATCACTCTTACAAGTGATCAACCCAGTACACCACTGAAATACGTGGTCCCTACTAACCACACCCAGTACACCACTGAAATACGTGGTCCGTACTAAACATCCCTAAGTAAAACCCCACTATGGTGGTTACGCTTTATGGCCCATAAGGCCGACTCTCTACGGCCTATAAGGTCTATTCCTAATGGCCCCTAGGTCAACTCTCTCCAACCAGCATCCCTCCTTATTACATTATTTAATTTGGCATTCTATTCTTGTTAACCTATTTTATGTATATACAATACACGTATACATGTGGATTCTTGATACTTAATTTTCATATTCCCCTAAATCCCTCAGTCACAAGGGCACTAAATAACAAACCTTGTGACATATATGGTAGAGATACCACTTGTCACAAATATAGTCGTGACATATATTCTATGTTGCAGTATGCATGTTTTTTTTAGTTCGCCAAATTCATGTCGTAAAGGTGCGGCACACAACAGAATAATCGATTATCGTTTTTTGGGGAATACCCGAATAAGCGAACCGCTCATTTGTACGTCATACTCTCAACCAGGCGCGAGGTTGCAATTTGCTAATATGAAACTCGATCCAACGATGCCAAATGCCGGGACGTAAGCTAAATTCTCTTATGATTACTTTGTTATATATTATATTGTAGTTCATAGTTACCTGTATAATTAATTTTCAACTATAATTTATTTTTGTCTCTGTAAGCTGAGAAGCATAAGATTTTGCGATAAAATAATGATTGCATGAGATTTGTTTGAAAAACATGAGCTCACATGCAAAAGACCTGGCATCACTGCGAACAACAAAGTGGCCTACGCTTAAATGTATTTCGATCATTTATCCTCGATGTTTAGTAGCTGGAGACCGAAGCGAACTGGGAACTGGCGATCGATACCGAACCTATAGAGGGTCTCGACACAAAAAAAATATAAACTGCCAATGCTCTATGGAAATACAAAATAACTTACAAGTAATTAACACAATGTAATTAGTGAGAAAATTAGTAACTTTGTTACTAATTTAATTACCAGACTTGTGCAGACTTTTTCAGACTTTCTATGATCAATTCCAGACCTTTCTATAGATTTCTATACATTTCGAAAACATTCCAGACTTCTAGAACATTTTTAGGCATTTCTTGATTATTTGCATGCGTTTCCAGACTTTTTAGTTTTTTTTTTCTGAATATTTTTAGACTTTTTCAGACTTTTCCTGAACACATCCCGACTTTTTTAGACTTGTTCAAAATATTTCTAGACTTTTCCGGAACATTTCTCTTCTTCAGAGTTACCTAGACTTTTTAAGAAAATGTCGATCCTTTTCCTTATTTATTCACTGTTTTTCAGGACATTTCTAGACGGCTCGGACTTTTTCTGTAGATTTGCACACATTTCCAGGACACTTCTAGACTTTTCCTTAACATTTCCAGACTTATCCAGACGTTTGCAGAACGTTTTAGAACATTTCCAGACCCGTCTAGAACATTTCCGGACTTTCCAGGGACATCTGTATATTTTTCCAGGGTTTTATAGACTTTTCAAGGAAATTTCCATACTTTTCCAGACTTGTTTATTGTTTTTCATTTCATTTAGAGACTTTACCAGAAGATTCCGGACTTGGCAAGAAGCCCAATTTCGAGAAAAGTAGAGTTTAGTGAAATTGAGCAAACTGAGCAACTAAGAACACAATAAACATTTTCTTTTTATTTTCTTTTTAGGTTCTTAATAAGAATCGTAAAAAATATATCTTTTTATTATTCTTAAAAAAGTTATTTGGTCAGAAAAGACCAGAAAAGCCGCTTTTAACGAAATTTAAAAAAAAATCGGTATTTGATGAACGATTAGTTTTACTGAGGGTGGGGGTGTGTAGAAGTAGAAGGTGATTTAAAATATTTTAAAAAGCGCAATTTGAGAGTAGAAGAATGGGGCGCAAAAAAAAGGTGTCCTAAACTAGAATGGCAACAGTCAATCAAAAGTCAAAAAAACCTGACAGAAGATGATTATCAGGATCTAAGAGGTGGAGAATAGGCGTCGGATAATGTAGAAAAACGTTCTAAGCCGATATAGTAGTAGTAATTTGAGAATAACCGCAGTTAGCAAATCGCGGTTGAGGTTCTTGGTCGGTTTTTATTCGGTGTTCCATATTGGTATTGGGTATCAGGATTTCAGAGAAAATATTCTTAAGAATATCACACCTAACGTTGTCCTAAAAAGGCAAGAATGAAAATCACGACATATAACAATCTAAAAAAAGAGCAAATTGATAGACTTTAAAATGCTAGATAGTGCTTGAAGTTATTTGAAACCCTGTCAAAGTTAGATGTAGATGTTTAATATAGCTAAAGGCATCATTTCCTTTAGAAATAATATCAAGTCTCTAGGCAATTAATAGCGATGGACTGTCCGGTTATTCGTTCTCTTTCTTTAAATGCGAGATTTCCTTTAGAAATAATATCAAGTCTCTAGGCAATTAATAGCGATGGACTGTCCGGTTATTCGTTCTCTTTCTTTAAATGCGAGAATCTAACAGAGAACGTTTAACCAAGAAACGTCAAAAACTCATGCATTTTCATTGTTTTATCAATCAATAATAACCCTGCTTCGATGGTAGGTCATCTTTGGTTAAAAGAAATTGTTTTGACCTTTCTTACCCGCTCTCTGTTAGATTCTCGCATTTAAAAAATGATAACGAATAACCGAACAATTCATCGCTAATAATTGCCTCATTCTACTAAAGGTCACAAAACAAATTGCCGCAACAAGAACGGCCTCATTTGGAAAAAACTATAAAGCGGTGATCCAACCATATAAAAAAAATATTTTTTTTTTAGAGCGTGCGGAAATTATTTATTTTAGTTTTAATGGCGCTGCTTTTCCACACCGTTTTCATAAAAGTACTTTTCTGCACGTTTCGAAAAATCTAAGGAGCGGTGTTTAATATTATTTTTTTTTGATGTCCTAAACAACCCAACTACTAGGCGACTAGCTCAAGGCAGTGACGACCAAGTATCATGGTGTGAATGCTTTATCCGCATGGCAACGATCTTGCAAATAAAGTGTCCAAGCACAAGTTATTTGATATGAAACCTATGAACTTCAAAAAATAGTGTTCCTAAATCTTGCGAAAAGTTTCTTCTCCGCACTTGATTGCCACGCGTCGGTTGGCTAACTGAAATTGTGTGCGGAAAAGTGAAACTTTACACATTTACGAAGAAACTATATCACTTACGGAATATAAAATGAAGGTTGAGTTTTGAAAATGGTGACATATTATTACCTACCTTTTTTTCACAAATTTTGTAAAACGCATTTAACGAATTTAAAAAAATGCTAAGTGACACTTTCCGCACGCTCGTAGAAAAAATATATTATGTAACTGGCCATTTTTACTATATCAGGATTTTTGGACTGAGACCGGAGCCTTTGTGTCCTTTTTGTTCATCATTTATTAACTTTGAAGACTGTAGTTAATTCTAAAGAAAGATTTACCGGCATTAAAAAAAAATATGTTTGCTTGACCTTCGACCTTGATTGGTTTCGAAAACATGTCTGTAAAAAAATTGTTATTTAGTTCATTATTTAAATTATGACAACACGAGAAACTCAATAATAAAGAAACCTCGAATTACTTTGAGTGACTTTACCTATGTATTGTCTGGACAGCTTTGTTCCAGGCCATTCCATCATACTTATGTACCACCATTTGTTCATCAGGAGCAATATAGTACTTTCGACCCTTTTCAGAAAGGTCATGTAAGGCGAATAATCCATAAAAAGTAACGGAATGTACGAAGGATTATCTGGTGATCCAAACCATTGTGGATGCCATGGTAAAGTACCGGTTGAACTTAATCCTAAAATATAAATATAGGTTAATTTTAGTGTTCTGAAGTTTTAAGATTAACCAACAAGAGTCGCTATATCCAAAACAGCATTAAGTAAACATTTAAAAAAAGGCGAAGTAAGCGAAAATGGTATTCCGTAAAAAGAATTGAGATCAAAGTATAGCCAAGTTTTTTAATACACCTGATTTGGAAATATTTATTTCCTGCGACCACATCTGAAAATGATGGATTTCACACGATTTGAATCCTCAGAAAACGTTAAATTTCACCTTTTATTCACGCTTGTGTGAAATTTGTCACTTTCTTCTTTTGTTATGTAATATACTATTTAAACTTTGCTATTACAGCCAAACTTGTTTATGTTCTTGTAGAACTGTGCCTAAGAGTCAACAGTTACGCAGCCGTTATAGCCAAGTTTTAATAAATATTTCGAAATAAGTCAGAACCATTCATTTTGAAATGTGTATTGAAA
Source organism: Aspidapion aeneum (assembly GCA_963576565.1). NCBI lineage: Eukaryota > Metazoa > Arthropoda > Insecta > Coleoptera > Brentidae > Aspidapion > Aspidapion aeneum. Next base: position 85,165,286 of record OY755038.1, on the reverse strand, counting down.
AACTTGGCAATACTTTGATCTCAATTCTTTTTACGGAATATCATTTTCGCGGACTTGTTTTTTTTTTCCATGAAATGCTATTGTTATGATTTTACATATTTTTACAAGGATTTGGAAAATATTTAGTTTTTTATAGTAGTAAAATCTGTGGAATAATGTTCAAAACTGACTTTCACAGTGCCTGTGCCCGAACGCTTTTAAGCTTTACCTTTTTAATTTTCCTATTAAAATGAATAAATTTCTATTTTTGTTTATTTGTTCATTATTAAAAAAGGTATTGATAATTTTGTGTGGCCATTGCAATTCTATCCGTGGTGGGTTTGCAATTTTTTTTTTTAATTTGTTAAAGGAAATGTTAGTTTTTTTGTTTTAAAGAATTATTTTGTCATATGTGGACCTATCTACCTACAAGAGGGCCTGAAACAAATTTATGTTATTTCTTGTCTTACTAATGCTTATGACTTTCAGCTGGAAATTTTTAAGAGAAATATCAGAATTTAGCTTCAATTAAACTGCAGTTAATTGCTATTATAAGGATTCTGTGAAACCGACAATCCTAACTTTGGGATTTTTTCCATGAATTTCACGAAATTCGTATTCTTCTGACAGATTATCTTCCGCATTTAAACCGAATTTTTGCAGGCAATAAAGACACTCTCTTTGCTGGTGTGCCTAATCTTTGAAATGGAAATATTTTTTTTTAAAGAAAGTTGACGTCCTTAGATTTTACAGTGAGGAAGTGTTAGCGGGAAATAAGGACGTTAGAGATTTAACCCTCTTTATTCTCTGGCAACATTTCGACGGTTGTTTTCCGTCTTTTTCAAGCTATAAACAAACACAATAAAAATGTAGAATGACGTTAGAAGATAATATAGCAGTATTATTATACATTCATGAATAAATATTATAAATTTTTTATTTATTTTATCTATTTTATTTGTTATTACCATTTCTTTTTTATTTTATAATTATTAAAATCAATTCGATAGTAATAGTTTGTTACGTAATATTGACGTTAATTAAGTTTTTTTAGGGAAAATTAATGGGTTAACACGTAGATCTTAATAAATAGGCACAAATTTTTCGGATAATTACAAGACGTCAGGTACATGGTCAACACTAAACACAAAGACAAGAATCGCAGCATAGCTATAAAACCAACAACTTTTTGTAAAAATTATTTGATATTATTTTATAAGTTTTTCAATTTTTATTGATAACTTTTAATTAATTTTAATTTATATTATTTATTTAATTATTTGTCCACAGGATTGATATTTTGAAGAAGAGCTTTTTTGGTTTGATCGTTGGTTTGAGATTCATTTTTAGGCTTGATTTTAACAGCTGGCTGGGTATGATTTCTAAGAATGTCTGAATATATATTTTGTGTAGTTTTAGTAGACGGTTGTGCTTGGCCCGATAATGATACAAGTTTTTCGGCGGCTATCTTGCAAAAGTGGTATTAAGGGCTTGCAGGGCTTCTTGAACCTTGTTTTCAATAAGGCTTTTAAGTCCTGCTGATTAAGTATAACAGAGTTGGCAGCACAGCCAATGCATCGCCAAGTAAGACGGCTGATATCAGTCAGTAAAGATACAAGGTCGCTGGATTGATGAATACATGTAGAATAATAATGTTTTTTACGCACTGGCTGCAATTTTTTTCTATTTCTTAAGCTTATCGACTCTTGGCATTCTACACCTACAGGTAGGCATTTTTTTGGTTTTTTCCGGTGATAATTATAACCAATTTATTAGCTTTGACAGCAACTTTTTTGAACCTTATTTACATCACCATTTAGGAAATAATCACAATTTATGACTGTTTGAAAATTGCAGAAATTGTGTAACAACCAAAAACTGCAAAAATTCACGACCTTGTAAAATTCGTGGATCACTTGCTTGCTAGAGGAATTAATTCAAGATGCAAATTAAAAGTAAAAATTTAATCAAAACGGTGGGAAAAATATAATAGTACACCCTGTACTCCAACCGCCATTAAACAATTAATGGTGGAATTATCGTAAAGATCTTTGTATGATTGTTGAGATTTACATTTTTTATTTCACCAGACCCTACAGGATGTTTTTAAAAATTTAGATTGGGAAGAAGTAGGCCTCAAAGTAAGCGGACAATAGAACTACTTAAACCACCTAAGATATGCTGACGAAATTGCCTTAATAGAGAATTATTGAAATACAGCCAGACTATAATTGTCCCAGGCACTATTTTGACATAATCACATTGAAAACTGACAGTTGATCCTTCAAAATTGAAATAGATATATATATATATATATATATTAATATATATAAATATATATATATATATATATATATATATATATATATATATATATATATATATATATATATATATATATATATATATATTTATATATATATATATATATATATTTATCGGTTTCCCAACGTTCTACGTCTTCCGATACCCAATCTCCACTCGTTTCTGTTTGCCCATAATTCATCATCTAGGCCTCTTATTCTTATTTCACTGTCTATTCCTTCTCTCCAGATTCTCCTCGGCCTTCTTCGTTTTCTTCGGCCAGTTGATTTCCATTGTAATATTTATTTAGATAGTCTTCCATCATCCATTCTTTGTACATGTCCGTACCACACCAGTTGTTTTGTTCTTATATCATCCACTAAAGTACGTTCACCCACTGTCATAATTTCTCTTATTCTTTGATTTGTAACTCTTTCTCTTTTTGATTTCCCTGCTGCTCTTCTCCAATAGTCTATCTCCGTAGCGGAAAGCATTTTTTCTGTTCTATCTTTGATTGGCCATACTTCTGAATCGTATGTAATAATACTTTTTACAATGGTGTTCTATATAAGCTTTTTGTTATGTTTTAATATACTTTGGTCCCAAATTATTTCATTTAATAAAGTTATTGCTTTTCTTCCTTGTACGTTTCTATCTTTTGTAGCTTTGTGTAGTGTTCCGTCAGCTGTAATTTTTAGACCTAATTATTTCTGCTCATCACAGGACTGAATTCGCTGCCCAGTATTTAAGATTAGATCCTGTTTCGTTCCACCAATACACATATACTCTGTCTTATTGATATTAACCTCTAGTCCCCACTTATTGTACTCTTCTATTAGTTTTCGTGTCATATATTCGAGGTCGTCATAATCCTCAGCCACCACTATCTGATCATCGGCGAAACATAAAGTATACAAGGTGGTTTCATCCAACAGAATTCCCATGTTTTGGCATTTTCTCTTCCAGACTTTAAGGCCCTGTTCCAAATATATCTTGAAGAGCATAGGCGAGATACAGCAACCTTGTTTAAGACCTTTATTTACTTGAAAGCCTTTGGTTAGTTTTGCTTTTATTTTAATTTTTGCCTTACTGTTCCGGTATAACTCTTTGATGGCCTTAATTAGTTATACGCTTATGTTTGTCTTTTCCAACGCTTTCCAAAGTAGATTTAATGGTATACTATCATATGCCTTCTGCAAATCTACGTAAAGCAGTTCTTGTCCGTATGCCAATTTCTTTTCAATAACTTGGGTTATACAAAAGAGATGATCTGAAGTCGATCTACCCGCCCTGAAACCGGCTTGTTCTTTTGCCTCCATATCTTTGTATTTGCTCTCCACTTTATTTCTTATAATTTTGCCATATATTCTGCTTAGCGTACTAGTTACAGATATACCTCTATAATTGTCACATATATCTTTCCTTCCTCTTTTGTGTATTGTGGATATATATGACGTTTTCCACTCAGTTAGTACTATAGCTCCATTTAAATATTTTTGGAAAAGATTATGTAATCTCCTTCAGTTCTTCAGTGCCATATTTAATAAGTTCAGCTGGGGTATTTCCGGGTCCGGCAGACTTACCACTTTTTCAGGTTGTGCACACGTTTTTGACCTTAGAGATTGTGAGGGGTAGTAGTAGTAGTAGTAGTGTGGGGTAGGCTCTAGGCCTGGCGACTAGGCACATGAAGCGCCCTTTTCGCCAACGCCCGGGCATCCCCCCTACTGCGTCCTTCTTTCGCTAAGGAATCTGCCCGTCTTCTGTACAAAGGCCAGAATATCGGGCCACCTCAGATTCAGAAGGTCCTCCGTCTCAAAGGCTTCCTCTTCGAATACCTCTCTTCTTGCCTCCTTGTATGCTTCACATGATGAGAGAAAATGCACCGAGGTCTCGTCCTGGCCCAACATCGCTCGCACGTCGCGTCCTCCTTCACTCTCATTTTTGCCAGGTGTCCCTGTAGGACGCAGTGTCCGGTCAGGACTCCCACTATGGCTCCCACTTCTCTTCGATTGTGAGGGGTACTGGAGATCCGATCGTTCTAATGATATTGTCTCTTTCGTCTTCGTTGAATTCTGCTTTATCTTCAGTTAAAAGTTTTTTAAAGTGCTCATCCCATTCTTTGTCTGGTATTGGTGAAATAATATCTCTGCATGTTTCTTTTTTGATCGATCTTATAGTTTTCCAGCTTTCGGTACTTCTCCTACCTCCTAAGTAAGAATCTATTTTCTGGCACTTTTGCATCCAGAATTGATTTTTCTTATCACTGATTATTCTTCTCACCTTTAATTGTGCGATTTTGTATTCTTCTCTGCTTCTATCTGTCTTTTGGGATAAGTAGGTGTGATATAATTTCCTTTTTTTCTCTACTTCACTTTCAATCTCAGGATCCCACCAGTATGGTTTTGCTCTTTTAGGAGTTTCTTCCACTAATCCTAGTGCTTCTTTTGCAGCTTGATGGATGCTTAATGTGATACATTCGTATTCCTCATCTGGGGTTTCACCTGAACTTGAATTAAGTTTTTCGTTCAGTCTCCTTTTGTATAAGTTTTTTACGCTGTCATGTTCTAGGCTGAGTAGATTATATTGACAGTGATCAATTTCTTCATTCACTGTATCATCAAGATGTTGTTGATGCAGGCTTCGGCCTTGATAAGGAAAGAGAATTTTGGTCTCCAGAAAATAGTGATCACTTCCGCATGTTGATCCACGCTTTGTTCTGACATCTAGAATTTTTAGTTTTGACTCTTGTTTAGTGATAAGATCAATCAATGACGGATTTCAGGTTTTGTGAGCGTTTGGTCCAGGTATATTTGTGTATTTCCTTGTGTTGGAAAAACCGTTTTGGATTATTAGGTCTAATTACTCACATACTGTAATTAGCCGGTTTCCATTGTCATTAACAACATCTTCTCCATATTGGCCAGCTGTCAGATCATTTACTCTGTTACCTGTTCTACTATTTAAATCTCCCAATATTACAATTTCTCTAGTTGTAGTTACTGCTGCTATTTCATTGTGGATTTCTTAAAAAAAATTGTCTTTCACGGCTACATTTGCATCGTCATTATACGCATAGATTCCAAAAATCGTAAGTCTTATTCCTTTTATTGTTATATTCATTCTTATTAGCCGTTCATTTATTGCTTCCCAGTTGGTGATAAATTTTCTAAATCTTTTGTTGACCAAAATAGATACTCCTTGTTGAGCATGTTTTTCTTTTGCCACTCCGCTATAGAAATGATCATATTGTCCTAGGTTTTCAGATCCTTTTCCTTTCTTCTTCGTTTCTGTTAGTACAGCAAGGTCTACCTTCATTCTGCTGCACTCATGTACTATTTCATTCACTTTTCGACTCATTTCTTGTACGTTCCATGTACCAAAAATCATATTCCTGTTTCTTTGCTTGGTTCGTCTTAGGTTTTTCATTCCTTTCCGAGGCGTTTGATTGGGTTTTTCAACAGTGTACGTTTTTTCCGGGTAACAGAGAGTTAGTCTAATGCCCCAACCCCCAACTTAGAGGAACAGGTGATTTTTGATCGAGGTTTTCTTCCCCTAGCCTTTGACGATTCCAACGCCGGTACTACAAGGCAGCATCTTCTTCACCTGTGATCCTAGACAGGAGCCCTTACAGGGTGCTATCATCCGGGCCAGATGAACCCGGTTTTTTTTTGCGAGGTTGTTACTCCTCCCTCTCCTCCTTTCCCGTTAGTGCAATGGGACCCCAGGCTTGAGACTGGTATAGCGGAGTTTGAATTGAAATACCAAAGTCGAATTTAAAACTTTCGTCGTTTATTTTCAATTAATTAAAAAGGCACTATTTATTCCGGTTCATATAGTAAACAACAATGTGTTTTGAAAGATCACAGTTAATATTACAATGAGAAGGTGTCAAAATTTTGCCTGGTACTATTATAGCCTGGGTTTATTTCAATAATTCTCTATTAACAGATAGGAAAGAAGAACTGATATAAACGCTGGAAGAACTAGATACAGCAGCTGAAAATATAGCCATGAGTATGCCCTACACTAAAACTAAGATCATAAAAAACAACAATGAATCACGATCATACTAAACCAAGAAAAAATAGAATGAGTGGAGGAAAATATATATCTGCGACAAATTATTAAACTAAAAAAAGAAAACCAAACGGCTGAAATCAAGAGACGAATGGAAAAATAAATGATATGTAAAGTTAACAGATAGAAAAAGAATGAATGGATAAGAAATAAAACAAAAGTAAGAGATGCCAGAGGAGAGGTAGCAAAATTAAAATGGAAGTTTGTCGGTCATAATATCAGACAGAAGACGAACGATGGAACAAATGTATTGTAAACTAGAGCCTTCGGAAAATAAAAGAAGTCGGGGAAAAGCCCACATAAGATGGGCGGACGATTTAAAGAAGCATGCAGACAGAGAAGAGTGGAAAATATTGGGGGAGGCCTTTGTCCAAAGATAAATCGAAGAAGGCTAAATAGATAGATAGATTTATTTTTAAAATTTTAATGCGCAGCTTAAATAAACTTACCAATGACTGGTGCCTTAAATTTCGTAAAAAGACCAAAGTAAGCGTTAGAATTAAAATACTCGGCAATAATAACATCATAAGTATTGTTTTCCTTTAAAAAGTTTTGAAAGTTCTTGCCACCCAAAGCACTGTTTAAATACCCGTCAGCAAAGGATGCAATTAAATGTGCACCTCCATACAGTTCACTTCTAGATCCAGTCACTTCTCCTAAAAGAAATAGAGTTCAGCAAGGTTATACTTTCCAATGCAGAAAAGCCGTTAGTCGCTTGTCAGACCCTCCTCCGTACATTCACCAAGAAAAAAAAGGTGCAAGCTAGATTTTTGTTTAATTATTCCTTAGCATCCGGGACACATCACCACATATTCTCCGCCAAAATTCTCCTATGAGCTTGGCTAGATATAAGGTCCTAAATGTTCTAAAAATCAGTTTTTTGTGATTTTCTTGAAAACTAATATTATTTTCAAAAAAAGTCAAGAGTGAAAAAATACGCAAAATCATTTGTTCTTTACTAAAAAAATATATTTAATTTTTTTTTTAATTTAATTTTGTTTCTACTCTGTAGGTAACTTGTTTTATACTTTATAATATTAGACTTGATCCCTAATTGTATTAAACACCATTTATTAAAATGTACTTTTTGATTTTTTAAAGTTAAACAACTTTAAGTAAAGGTTAGGAAAGTAGTTAATACTAGCCGGACCACCATTAGGATTTTAATAATTTAATTTTTGTACAGTTAGGAACTGTACGACATAAAAAAGCGTAATATTAATAATATTAAAATTCTGGTTAGAAACAGTGTTAAAATACGTGCAAATGCGCACACTTTTATTTTATTTGAAATTCCGGCTTAAAAATATTAAAGTAATATTTATAAAATTTTAGAAAAAATACTGTTTGACTAAACTTAAGTGTGACAAAGGGGTTTAGACAAAATAAACAGAACATAAGGGCAATAATCTCTATCATAAGGGTGGTTTATTAAGGGTTGAAAATTATAAAGAGAGGTACTTACATAAGGTATTAACAAATACTCGTATTAATATAAAATTTTCAGATTTTTATGTCGAGAATTTTTGCCATGGCTGTTAAAAACCAGGTTATATGTACATGGATAAAATATTTTTTGTAGATATCTTAGATACTAAAGCTTTTAGTATTCATTTGTTTAACTGGAATTTGAAATATAATAAAAGTGTGCATAAATTTGCGCATATTTTAAAGCTGTTTCTACCCAGAAGTTGAACTTTTTATGTACGCTTTTTTTTCTCATACCGTGCTTAGTTGCATAAAATTTTCATTTTTCCATGTCCCATTGGCGGTCCGGATATTATTCATATACGGAATATTATGTATATGATATTATTGAACATTGGCCTAAGCTTTACTTAAAGTTTTAATAAACAAAAACCAAATTTAAGTACTTAATGTTTTTTACAAGTGTTATAAAGTATTAAAATTTTAAAAGAAGTTAACTACAGGGTAAGAAAAAAATAAAATATATTTTTTTAAATGTTAGGTGAGGTTTTTTTAAATTTTACATCATAGACCAAATTTCGAGAAAATCGCAAAATACTGATTTTTACGACCTTTGGGGCTTTATACTAGCGAAGCTCAGGGGTGAATTTGGCTGAGAATATGGGGGGATGTGTTCCAAATGCTAAGGAATAATTATACAAAAATCCAGCTTGCACCTATTTTTTTCCAAGTTTCAGTGTTTTTTCACCTAATATGACTGTGCTTAAACCATATACGTTCGTATATGGCTAAAACTACTGAAAGTTTTTACACGCATTTTATTTTAATGTGTAAATCTTCAAAAAGGGTGCTTACACCATGATTAACTTGGTTTTCCAAACATATTTGTTTATTTGTAAATTAAAAAAGCAGATATAGAGTTATTGAGCAAATTTTGTCTCCTGTAGAACACTCAAATTTCTGACTTTATTCTGTACATTAATTCTTGAAATGGGTGAGGATTATTCCCTCAAAATCACCCTATGTTTCTGGTAACAAAATGCTCGTGTATCTATTTACAGACCTTGTACTCTTAATACTGTTTTACTACCACAGGTCACCTAAGGCAAATAATAATAGATGCTGCGACACTCATTATATAAATATTATTTATTCTGTTTACTCATTATTAGAGACCCTGTATGTATTACATATTTACAAAAAATAGAGCCGCGATAAATTCTTCAAAGTCAAATTTATTTAAATCAAAATCATAGGATGAAAATATCGGTCCTCTATAATACTCTAGCGATGTTTAGAGAGAAACGCACCTTCTGTTTTTGGTAATTCATAAGCGTCGGAAAATAAAAATAAACGATTTTTAACAAAACTTTTACTGAAGGAGACGGACAAACGTCTTTGTTTACATGTAGCTTTTCGGAAAAGAAAAAACGCTTTTTTTGTAAAAAAGTTTGGGGTGTTTAAGATAGCTGATTTTGACTTTGAATTACACTTAAAATAATGAAAACTAAGAGTTCAAAATGGCGGATTTTTCCACTTATGAACCGATATGTATTAAATTTGGCACTTAGAGGTGCGTAAGGCCTCTGAATTTGATACTTAAAAAAAAAATGGCGGAAATTTCCATTTGTGACATGACTTACATGTATTAATTTTTTGGGGAATGTTATGATTTTATAAATGGAAAAGTCCACCATATTGGATTCGCCAATTTGATTTTCCTAAGGTGGAAATCAAAAATCATAATCAGCAACTTTTGTTATTAAGTCGGGCTTTGCCAATTTACCTAAAATATTTTTTCCCTTAGCTTCCCACTGGGGAGCATTAATTGCATCTCCTGATAGGAAAAATTAAATTTGTTGAGAAAGCGGTGTTATTAACATGCAAAAATTATATTATTTTTATAATCCTTAAAAAAAAAGCATAATTTAGACCCCTCAATTGAACCCATATGTCACTTTCCCAGAGAAATACAAAAAATATTGATGGGTTTATATCTAAATTTTTAAAGAAATTTAAGCTTTAGCAAAATATTTATTTGATGAAATTAATAACAATAATAAGAATGTTTGACAGGACGTGACTTGAGTGTTATAAATAATTTTGTCATAAATTTGATTAAAAATACCGCAAACAAAAATATTCATTATGACCAATTCGACCAAAACGGTGGAAGATTCCCATTTAAAAAGATTTTTACCAGTTTTACCTTGAAGGCCAAATTTGTTTACCATTATTCTTCTCATTGTGTCGAATTTTCTAAAAAAAATGTTTGCCAATTTAAAAATATATCATATTCATATTGGCTCAACTTCTTTTTATTTCAATATGAAATTATTTACAATATCATCATGGAATAATATTCGAACTCAAATGTAATGACTTTTTGTCTTAATTCCTTGCCCCCTTTTTTAACAATCTTCTTTTCTTTATAATTAAATTGGAATCTACCGGGTGGGCCAAAAAAAACGGAATTTTTTTTAATAACTTTTAAACTAAATCACCGATTTTAATGGGATAAACCGCACTTGGCAGATAATTAATCAGAGGTTTACCTAAATATATATTTTTTTGTCAGCCATCTCAAAATCCAAGATGGCGGACGAAATTAAAATGTACCCTTCAAATATGCGCGTTTATTCTTGTGCTGCGAACATGTTTTAGTTATTTTTTTAAATTAGTAAAAAACCTGCATTCTTGCCACGTATAACAAGGTTCGAATCAGTAAAATTGGGTTAGAGGTTCTAAAAAAAAATATTTTTGTTTCAACCATGTTTTGTATATTATACGATTGTCTTGCCAATCATGTCTGCATTTATTTCTTTATAAATTAAATACCACTAAACCGATTTTAATAAAATAAAAAACATCCTAGTTAAAATTGATTGCTTTTTAAAGGTCATCATCATTATCGTCATCTTGAAATTTAAGATGGCGGACAAGATCATACTTGATTCTTTAAAATGGCGTGTTTATTCTTATGTATATTTATGTTTTATTTTTTTTTATTTGTAAAAAAGTACTACTTTTGTCTCACACAACGACGTAGAAAGTAGAAAAATCGGTGTGATGGTTCATTCAACCAGTGTTTTACAGATTATACGATTGATTGATCTTTTTTATTTCACTAAAATCGGTTTAGTAATGAATCTTTAAAGAACTGAATGCAGACAGGATTAACAATGCAATCGTATAATTTGTAAAACAATGGTTAAAACAAAATCAGATTTTGTGAGAACCACTTCATCGATTTTATTGCCTTGTACCTTGTTAAGCGGGAAAAAATTAGTGTTTTTCTATAAATAAAAAAAAAAGTGAAACATTTTCGAAAAATAAGAATAAACACCTTAATTTGAAGAATCAAGTATAATTATGTCCGACATCTTAAATTTTAAGATGGCGATAAACTTAGGGCATGACCTTTAAAAAGCAATCAATTATAAACAAGATGTTTTTTATTTAATTAAAATCGGTTGAGTGGTAATGAATTTATAAAGAAATAAATGCAGACATGATTGGCAAGACAATCGTATAATATGCCAAACAATGGTTTAAAAAAAATATATTTTTTTAAAATCACTAAACCAAATTTACTAATTTGTACCTTGTTGTACGTGATTAGAACGCAGCTTTTTTACTGATTTTTAAAAATTATTAAAACTTGTTCGCAACACAAGAATAAACGAGCATCTTTGAAGTGTACAATTTAATTTCGTCCGCCATCTTGGATTTTAAGATGACGGCCAAAAAAAATATACCTAGTCAAAACTCTGATTAATTAGCTGCTAAGTGCAGTGTGTCCCATTAAAATCGATGAAAAAGTTCAAAAGTTTTAATGAAAATAAAATTGTCCGGTTTTTTTTGGCCCACTCGGTATATGATCTTATTGGACATTAAGGAAAAATGCTTTATTATACAAAAGCGTTGTCTCAGAAAATGTTTTATTACTGGATAAAATAATTACATGATCCATAGTTTACTATAACTTTTTCTTCTTGCCTTTGGGTTAGGGCAGTAGCGCACCCAGGAATTTGTCTTGGGCAGACCCTATGACGTGGTATATTGTGCTATTTTTTCTTTTTATTTATGAAATATCAGGAAAATATTGAAAAAAAATTTGAGCTTGGGGGTAAGGTGTTCCTCGAGCCCCCCTGGGTGCGCCCGTGGTTAAGGTGTACTGTAAGATCTTGGGTAAAAATACTAAAAGTTTTTGTATTATACCTATACTGATGTCCCTCTATAATTTACCTAAATCAATTACTTCCTGTAATCCCTCATTCATTAAAAGTATTTCTCGAGAATTTTCCACTTTGCTCGCTGGTTTTACATATGTGAGTATAGTCAGGTTGTGACCTCGTTTACCTAGTTCTTGAAAAAATCTAAAAAAAGATAACATAAATCACACAGTATTAATCTTAACCTAAATAAAAATATTGCCACAAGACCATTTTTAGAAAATTGGTAATGTCTGACAAGATTAATTAAACTTTGCAAATCCAGAGGACGCAACAAATTTTCTGGTAGATACACTAAAAGAAGTCACAAAGCAATCCGAAATAGTAACTAAACTTACACACAAATATAAAAAAATTAAACCCTGGATTACAAACGGGATTGTCGTGTCAATAAAAAAAAGAGATAAACTAAAAAAAGACCTTATAAAAAACCCCACAGAACAAAAACAACATGCATACAAACAATTTAGAAACAATTTAAAAAAATTAATAACGGATACAAAAAATAAATACTATAAAAACAAAATCGAAGAAAACACAGGAAACATTAAAAAAATATATAAACTAATAAATGAAGCAACAAATGAAAATACAAAACAAACGGCAGTGACACAAATAAAACAAGACGGACGTGCAATAACAAATTCAAAAGATATAGCCGATGTTTATAACGAGTATTTCATTAATATTGGCAAGTCGATATCAGCTTCGATTAAATCTTCTAATAACCCGTTTAAACTGGATTCAATAAAATCACCATCTTCTATGTATCTTAGACCAACAAATGCAAACGAAGTTACTACATTAATTGCAAGCCTTAAAAATAAATGCTCCTCTGGATTTGATAACATAACAACAAAAACAATAAAAATTTTGCATCAAGAGCTTAAAGAACCTATTGCTCATGTGATTAATTTGATTTTTAAAACAGGAACAGTCCCGAAACATTTTAAGACGTCTATTGTAACACCCATTTATAAGTCAGGTAACAAAAACGATGTCGGAAACTATAGACCAATAAGTGTGATTTCTAATCTAGCGAAAATTTTTGAAAAGTGCTTGAAGGCCAGACTTGTTGATTATCTTAACATTAATAAAATATTGGCCGAGAACCAGTTTGGATTTATTGAAGGGTCAAATACATCTACTGCCATCCATGAATTGGCAGATTGCGTGACCACAGGCCTAGATAACAACAAAAAGGCGATCGCTGTGTTTTTGGATTTGGCGAAGGCGTTTGACACGGTCTCCCATTCTATGCTGCTTATGGTGCTTGGGCGGTATGGGGTGCGGGGGGCTGTGTTGGACGTCTTTGCCCAATATTTACGTGATCGTTCCCAACGCGTCAGAGTTGACAGCAGCTTAAGTGACGAAAAAACAGTAGAACACGGGGTACCGCAAGGTACAGTACTGGGACCTGTTTTGTTCCTTTTATATATTAATGCGCTGTGTAAGCTTGACGTGGAGGGGAGGATCATCGCGTATGCGGATGATACTGTTATAATATTTTTTTGTCAGACATGGGAGGGAGTCAAAGATAAGGTTCAGTCTGGTTTAGCAAAAGTTTTGAATTACCTAGATACCTTTAAACTTCGCTTTAACATTGACAAAACGCATTACATGGCATTTTCACTAACAGAGGCAAATAGACCAGACTTTAATAATATATATCTAGAAAACTTTCCTAAACCTCTTACTCAGTGTGACAAGATTAAATACCTTGGAGTCTTTGTGGACAAGCATTTGAAATGGAAAGAATACATATTATATTGTACTAAAAAAATCAGATGCTTAATACATAAGTTCTACATGCTTAGAGAAATTTTAAATAAAAAACTTTTGATAGCACTTTACAAAGCTCTAGTGGAGCCTTTGATAGGATACGGAATTCTAGTCTGGGGGGCGGCCTACAATGTTCATTTAGAACAATTAAAACGAATACAAAATTACATTGTTAAAATTACTTTGCGAAAACCACGATTGTACCCAACTCATTTATTGTATTCCGAAATTTTAGATCTAAAAAGTCTTTATGTTTTGACTGTATGTAATTTTATTCACTTAAACATTAAGTATCAAGATAAATATATATCACATCCATATCAAACCAGAGGTAATGTTAATGGACTTTTTAATATGACTCTCTCCAAAAACAACATGGGACAGCATTTTGTTACCTACCTAGGCCTAAAAATATATAACAAGATTCCTAGGGATATAAGGTTAATAAAAAACAAAAAACATTTTAAGCTATCGTTAAAAACATTTTTCTCAAAAAATCCGCATACAATCCTTAATATATACTAATCCCACTATTAACTTTTATTCGTCATGGTCGTTAATTTTTTGTATTTTAAAATTTACAATTTTTTTTCTTAGATTTTTAGGTTTTTTTTTTTTTTATTATGATTTTACCTTATTGATCTGAAAAATAGGTATTGATGAATAAATATTTATGTAGGCGCGCAACAAGTACATACAGGTATTCCATACCTAGGTGCTTGCTCAAAAGAACCATATAGTGACAAAATTTGTATTTTAGCTACTAGAAAACATATTGTAAATTATAAAAAATTTTTGAATAAAATTGAAATTGAAATTGAAATGGCTCCTCGCGGGTTATATTATAATGTTCAGTTTAAGGCAATGAAAGAAGGTTTATGGTAGTGCCATATGGTGCATCGAGGCGTAAAATAATAGGCCTGTTTAAAGATAAAATATGTAAAATGAATAAACGTTTGTGGGCAAATTCTCAAAACGTAAGGAGGAGATATATGGTATACTATGACCGAAGCATCCGAGGCTTTATCTAAAGCCGGGTACTCATTGACAAACCACGAGCATCGATCAACGAACGCGATCTATTCGCTAATGTGGACGGCATTGTTCGGGGCTCGCAGCGCGATATCGAAACCTTAAATTAAAAGAAAGTACCCAGTAAATTTGAGACATAAATACACATCTCTTGAAAAAGTTTACCTACATAAATACATTGTTTAAATAAAAAAAAAACATTAAAAAAAAATTGCCAAATCTATTTGTAATAGTTTACTTGTAAGAAAATAGTAACCTGTCAGTCTTACTTTTTTACTTAAATTGCGAATATCTCAAAAATTAATCTATTAATTTTTGAAATAATATCAATGCTGTAAAGGAATGGAAAAAACTCTTTTAAACCAGGTATCACTTGAAAGTCAAGAGGTCAAAGCTACCCCAACTAGGAGTCGATAGATATAAATATTTTAAGAAAATAAAAATAATGTGTCCAAGGATTTTTTCAAAAATTTAGTTTAAATACTCATAATGGCATCCCGTATACGTTTTCTGTGAGCATATTACTTTAAATTAAAATTGATAATGATGATGATAACGAAAATGATTATACGTATGTTTTATCGCTCCGCTTGTTTTGTAAAAAGAGTTTTTGCTTTTTTCTTTCTGGGTAATAAATTTTGTAGTATAAAATGGAAATTCGATTTGATTTTGTTTACCTTACTTTACTGATAATGGTAATTACCACTTATGATTGGACAAGCTAACCTATGCACGTAGTAATGCTAAAAACTGCACAGAACAGATGTGGCTTTACTCAGGCGTTGCGATCTGTATTGAGAGATGTTGAAGGAGTAAGAACAGTTCGCGCGCGCTCGCTTAAAGCGCCTCTAGCGGTAGATATTTAGGAATTACAAAATGATAGCGTTAATGACACTCTACCAGGGTACGCGTATAAAATGTTATTTTCTAAAAAAAATTAAGAATAATATTTGCTTTTAACAAACGGCGATACATACTTATATATATATATATATAGATATCCGCTAATCGTTGTGACATCCAGGCGTAAAAATTTTAGTTATCTTGTGACATGTTAGCTCCCGCTAAATTTCGCGGTTGTTTTTACTTTTTAAAACCACACAATTGGATGACGGGCAGAGTACATTTTCGCGCATTTTGACATGCGCACGAAGAATCAGAGAGACCCTTTCTACCGCCTCGAGAAAAATGGCGTGTTAATTATTTTCTCCAACTATTACAATTTTCTACACTTGAAAGTGCTCGATTTTGGTGTACTGAAGCATAGAACTAGAAACTTCAGCCCTTCAACTACGTGGTGCCATCATTAGATCCGGAAAGGGGCCCCTGGAACGTGGAGAAATTGGCTGCAAACTGGTGAGTACTTTGTTTCTGATTTCCGTTGTGTGGTAACAGCAATTAACCTATGGACCTTTGATTATTTCGTGATTTCGTATCAATTAATTTATGTTTGTTCGCGCTTTCATTTAATAAAATATATACAGTCCATTGCAGTTATCGTTTTTCTAGCTGCGGGCATACACAAAGTGTTCCTCCGAGCCGAATTATTTAAATTTACTCCATACGACGGTATTAATAAGTCGGCCATTTTCACATTTTTGCCGAGATCACACGGCCTTGAATTTTGCCAATCGTATTGAACCGTAGATTTTCGTTCGTTCGACCTTCGGTTTCGGCGCAGTTCACCTGTTTTCGATCCGCTGCTATGGTAACGCAGGGTTTACCGCGTGGTCATTTCAGTAAACAAAAATCGAGAATCAATCAAAACAAACAAACAACATTTCTGTGATTAGATTTGTTCCATACCATTTCGATAATAAAACATTTTTCATCAATTGCGATAAATTAGGGCATATTTTCGACAATTCATCATTTTTCTATTTCAGAAGCATTAATTTAGCGTTAATTGTATATTTACCGACAATTTCGTAATTTCAAAGGTAAAATCATGTCTATCAAAAAAGCCGTGCAAAAACGCAAGGGTTTTTTATCTGCGATCACCGAGTGTTATGTGTTTTCACAAACCGCGGCAACGGACGCAAAAGCGAGAAACGAGTTTCATGTGAGGTATTCCGATTTGGATGAAACCTTCGATAAATGCATGTTGGCACATAATGATGTCGTTATGATGATAGACGACTCGGACGACGAGGAGTTTAAAACGCAAGATGCAATCCTTTCAGAAGCTCGTAAATATTTTTATGCGTGTAAGGGGGTTTACTCTGAAATATTTCCGGTTGAGGCCCCATCCTTTTCGCGATCATATGTTCGTCAAAACGAATCTGAAACTCCAAAACTCAAAGAGTTAGGTATTCCCATATTTCGAGGTGTTAAAAAATTATGGCCAAGCTTTTTCGATCTTTTTAATAACATTATAGATCAAAATCAAAGTCTAAGTAACGTCCAAAAACTTCAATATTTATTTTCATATCTCGAGGATGAGCCTTTAAAGTTGATATCGGGGATTAGCTTATCTGATCAAAATTATAAAATTGCTTACGACAAATTAGTCAATAGATATCAAAACAAGCGAGACCTCGCAAATGATGCTTTAAGAACAATTATGAACTCTACATTAAAAAACGAGTCAGCTAAAGAATTGCGTAATTTAATTGACACCTTTTCAGAATTTCTAGAAAAAAGATGTAAAGTTTTGGAATCACTTCCTCAATCAACAGCACCCAAAAAGGTGCCTACCTATCAAAAATCAAATTCTATGCAAAATCAGTTTGGGCAAAAGCCTACCTATCAAAAATCAAATTCTATGCCAAATCAGTTTGGGCAAAAGCCTACCTATAAATCATCCAATTCGCCTTTTATAGGACTGGCTGGCACCTAAACTAATTCAAGTACGGGAATAAAATGTTTCCGGTGTAATCAAGGTCACGTGCTTTCGAAATGTCAAACATTTCTTGATCTCTCACCTATCGATCGCCTATCTTTCGTCAAGCAGAAAAAATTATGTCCAGCGTGTTTTCATCCCTCGCATGGGGTAGACATGTGCAAATCAAAATATTCATGCAGGACTTGCAATAGTAAAAGGCACCACACTTTAACTCATATCTTAGAAACTAATAAAGAGTCTGGAAGCCAAGATACTAGTCCTGTCATTCACACACCATCTGTCAATAATCTTCATGGGTCACTAAATACCTCAGGACCTTCAGGTACCTTTCTTTTATGCACCGCCATAATAGATGTTATGGACGGTTGCGGAAATTTTCAACCTGTAAGGGCACTGCTTGATTCTGGATCACAGACAGGATTCATCAGTGAAAAGTGTATTCAGCATCTTAATCTTCCTAGGCGAAATTACACCACTGAAATATTCGGATTAAATCAAATGTCTTCTCTTACTTCCAAAGGGCTCGTTCAATGTCACATTAAGCCACAAGGACAGGTCAATCCTTTACTTAATTTCGAAGCAATTGTTGTTCCACAACTATGTTCCAATATGCCTACATTCACTTTGAACGATAATCAGTGGAAACACTTGGAAAACCTTAAACTTGGCGACCCATCTTATTTCAAATCTAGACCTGTGGACCTAGTTATTGGTTGCGAGCTATTCGCACAGATATTCAAGGAGTACAGGGTTCTTGGACAAATAGGGCAACCTTCAGCCCTTGAAACCATCTTTGGCTGGGTCGTCATGGGAAAAGTAGGAAGTCTTACGGAACGAACCAGTTGTTTTTTAACGAGTCGTACGACAACCGAGCGGTAGATTCATGGTAGATCTTCCGATTAAAGAAGAAAATAAACCCTGACCTAGGAAATACTTATCCGCAAGCTTATCGTAGATTTTTACTTCTAGAAAATAGATTACTCAAAAATCCTGATCTGTACACTGCCTATTCAAGTTTCATGCAAGACTATATTGATTCTAATCACATGAGTCTAGTTTTATCTAGTCAACCAAAAGTCGACGTATCATGTTTTTTGGCACATCATTGCGTACTAAAGCCGGAAAGCTTAAGTATAAAATTAAGGGTAGTCTGGGATTGTTCGGCGGTCACCCCAAAGAATATTAGTCTCAATGACACGTTGTTATCTGGACCGAAACTTCAAAAGGATATTGCTTCTTTACTCCTTACGTTTCGTCTTAATCCTATTGCCTACATTGCTGATATCAAACAGATATTCCGTCAAGTCCTTATCAATCCTTATCACCGTCCTTATCAAAGGATATTGTGGAGGTTTTCTCCACAGGACCCACTTTCAGTGTGGGAACTTTCTACTGTCACTTTTGGCATGACATGCTCACCTTTTCTAGCCATGTGTACATTAAATGAGCTGGCAGAGAGAGAAAAGGAACGTTTTCCTATGGTTAGTAGTGTTCTAAAAACGTCAATTTACATCGACGATATCTTGGGAACTAGCCCTTCGCTTTCTAAAGCCTTTTCCCTTCAGACGGAACTCAATAATTTGTTGAAGTCGGGAGGATTTGAACTTAAAAAATGGGCAAGCAATTGTCCTGAGTTATGGGCAATATTGCCAGAATCCGATCGTCAAATGCCTCTCTCTTTTGACAAGGATGAACCACACTTTATCAAAGTTTTAGGCCTTCAGTGGCATCCAAAAAACGACATTTTTTCTTATCAAAGCCGAATGAAGGACAATCTTCGATCCCTTAGGTTTTCTTTGTCCCTTGTTGTCTTTGTCCCTTGTTGCTACAAGCAAAATTTATTTTGCAACAGTTGTGGATATCGCAAATAGGCTGAAACGAAGAACCAGATTCTTCTATCATCGACTCTTGGAACAAACTTCATTCTAAATTCCCGCTTCTTTCCAATTTTCAATTACCCCGACAAATCAAACTGTCTAAAACCAATACCTGTCAAATCATCAGCTTCTGTGACGCTTCAATTCGAGGCTACGCAGGCGTCGTATATTTTCGTGTAGAAGAGGAAAACAATATATCTGTTTCTCTCATATCTGCAAAATCTAGGGTCGCGCCTATAAAGTCACAAACTTTGGCTAGGCTAGAACTCCTAGGCGCATTTCTTTTAAGCGAATTAATTGATTTCGTTTTATCTAGTAAAAATAACTTTTACAAATATCGTTACTTTCTGCGATTCGCAAGTCGTATTGCACTGGCTTTCATCCCCTCCTAATCGCTGGCAACCCTTTATTGAAAATCGAGTCAGTAGAATCCAAGAAATCATTCCCTCAAATTCATGGCGCTACATTCCTTCTGCTTTAAATGCAGCCGATATTGCGTCACGAGGGGCCAGCCATCAGCTTCTTATCAAATATTCATCTATATCAAAAATTCAACGTATCATTTGTTATGTCCTTCGAATAGTTAACCTTTTTCAAAACCATTCCTATCAAAAACCCACTAATCTACCGGACCAAAAAATTATTTTTAAAAATATTGTTTTTCCTACCACCGGTGAGATGCAAAGTGCGTTATACCTTCTTATCAAACGCGTTCAAGGTTCTTGCTTTTCTGAGCTATTTTCCGCATTATCTAAGGATAAACCAATACCGAAACCTTTTCGAAAACTTTCACCTTTTCTTGATGAAAATAATATCATTAGAGTCGGTGGCAGATTACAAAAATCTGACCTTTTGTCTTATTCTGCAAAACACCCCGTCTTACTTTCGAGTAACCATCGTTTAACTACTCTTCTAATCGAGTCCACTCATCGACAATACCTTCATCCTGGGTTTAAAACATTACATAATCTGCTTTTACAGCAATTTTGGATATTATCTGCCAGACGGGCAATTCAAAGAACCATATCCAAGTGCTAGCGATGTTTTAGAATCAACCCTAAACCCTATAGACCGCCCATAATGAGTTCACTTCCCGCCCATCGAATCAATCAACTTAAACCTTTTTCGAGTGTAGCTATCGACTTTTGTGGACCTTTCTTTGTGATTCCTCATCGTTACCGTGGTTGTAAAGCTTTCAAATCGTATGTCTGTGTGTTTGTCTGTACGGCCACACATTGCGTGCATTTGGAATTAACCATGGAACTGTCCACCGAAGGGTTTGTAGGTGCATTCCATCGATTCATTTCCAGACGTGGAAGCGTGACGCAATGCTGGTCAGATCAGGGCAGTAATTTTATAGGGTTTCGTAACCAATTACTTGATTACGCAAGAAGTGCGTCTCAGTCCACATTTCAATGGCCTGGCAGAAGCTGGCGTCAAAAGTTTTAAAACTTACTTTGTTTGAGTTGTCGGCGACCAGAAGTTGTCCATCATGGAAATGTCCACCCTTACATGTCGCATAGAAGCTGTACTTAATAGTCGCCCTTTATCTCCTGCCTCTTCAGACCCACACGATCTTCAACCTCTTACCCCTGGGCATTTTTTGACCCTTGAACCCCTTAATTGAGAAATTCCGGAGTCAGATTTGTCCGAGGTTCTCCTAAATCGGCTCTCGAGATGGCAACTAATCCAAAAACTACATAATGATTTTTGGAAAAGGTATTCTGTAGAGTATTTGCATACGCTACAACAGCGACACAAGTGGGCTGATTCGTCCCCAAATATCAAATTAAATGATTTGGTTATCATAACGAGTGATCACATCCAATCACCTTTGAAATTGCCAGTCGGTCGGGTTCTCGAATTGCATCCCGGCGGAGACGGTCTAGTGCGTGTAGCGACGGTACGAACGGCTACCGGTGTTTACAAGCGGCCAGTTCATCATTAGATCCGGAAAGGGGCCCCTGGAACGTGGAGAAATTGGCTGCAAACTGGTGAGTACTTTGTTTCTGATTTCCGTTGTGTGGTAACAGCAATTAACCTATGGACCTTTGATTATTTCGTGAATTCGTATCAATTAATTTATGTTTGTTCGCGCTTTCATTTAATAAAATATATACAGTCCATTGCAGTTATCGTTTTTCTAGCTGCGGGTATACAGTGACATCCTTCGACGCCGTGACATCCCAATTCGGATGTCACAACATTTTTCCATGTTTCTGGTACAGTCCTGATGGGGAGGGCCCGGGTGTACCTAAATTAAATGGATGTCATAGCATACCATGAGTCTGATGAAGAATACAGCAAAGCGCGAGTATATTCAAGAATCGATCCAATTGATATTCATCACTCTGTGACATCCAATGTATATTTTCATCTTAATTGCACGCACTTGTAACATCCGTCAAAGCGACAACCTTGCATTATGCCTATTTTATTAATTAAATTTGGTTTATTTTTTATTTTGGGGCGGCTGTTGCTATGTGGTCCACTGATTCACTTGACTTGCATCTTTGTAAAAATATTTAAAAATGTTAGCATAATAAATAATGTTAGCTAGCTTATTGGGAACATAAAAATAAAATATAAATAAATATTTCTTCATGTACCTCAGAGCAAAAGTGAATTAACTAACGGACTTGGATAGGGACATGATACTATTTATGACTTGCTATCTCCGTCCTCCTTTTTACCAAGTAGTTAAAGTCAGATGAGTAAAAAGAGCGCTAAATTTTAATCTAGCTACGTCAAAACGAACTGATTTATAATAGTATATTTTTAACTCTATGCAGTGATTTTTTTACAAAAACAAATCTGCTGAATTAAATTAGAATTCTTATAAATCAATCAATACATATATACCGTGTGGGCCAAAAAAAAACCGCACATTTTTTTTTGGCAGAGAATTAATCAAAGTTTTGACTAATTATAATTATTTGTCAGCGATCTCAAAATCCAAGATGGCGGACAATATTAAAATGTACCCTTTAAAGATGCTGGTTTATTCTTATGTTGCAAACACGTTTGAATTATTTTTTTAAATTAGTAGAAAAGCTGCGTTCTTGCCACGCACAAGGTATGAATCAGCAAAATCGGTTTGATTGATTGATTTGTTTTGAAAATTATACAATTGCCTTGCCAATCATGTCTGCATTTATTTCCTTACAAATTTATTACTACTGAACCTTTGACTTTGATGAAATAAAAAACATCCTGGTGAGAATTGATTGTTTTTTAAAGATCATGATCAAAATTTATCGCCATCTTAAACTTTAAGATAGCGGACAGAATCATACTTGATTCTTAAAAATGGTGGGTTTATTCTTATTTTCTGGAAATATTTTAGATTTTTTTTTAATTTATAGGAAAGCACTACTTTTCCCGCGCACAACAAGGTACAAATTAGCAAAATCGGTGTATTGGTTCTCAAAAAACCTATTTGTGTTTTCGTCATTTGTTACAGATTATACGATTGCATTGCCAACCCTGTCTGCATTCATTTTCTTATAAATCATTATTACCAAACCGATTTTAGTGAAATAAGAAAAATGATGGTGAGAATTGATTGTTCTTTCAAGGTTATAATCGAAATTTGCCGCCATCCTTAAAGTTAAGATGTTGGACAGAACCATACTTGATCCTTCAAAGAGGCACTCTTATTCTTATTTTTCGAAAATGTTTTAGTTTTTTTTATTAATTTATTTTAAAGTACTACTTTTCTCTGGCTTAATAAAGTACAATTTAAAGTGGTTCTCACAAAATCTGATTTTGTACAATTGTTTTACAAGTTATGCGATTGCATTGGCAATTTCTGTCCGACATCTTAAATTCTAAGATGTCGACAAATTTCGATTATAATCTTTAAAGAACAATCAATTCTTACCACGATTTTTTGTGTTTCACTAAAATTGGTAGAATTTACAAGAAAATTAATGCAGACAGGATTGGCAATACAATCGTATAATTTCTAAAACAATGGTAAAAGTAGTGCTTTTTCATAGATTAAAAAAAATCTAAAACATTTTCGGAAAATAAGAATAAACACGCCATTTTAAAGAATCAAGAATAATTCTATCCGCCATCTTAAAATTTAAGATGGCGATAACTTTAATCACGATCTTAAAAAAGCAATCAATTCTCACCAGGATGTTGTTTATTTCCACTAACATCGGTTCAGTAGTAATGAATTTATAAGTAAATAAATGCAGACATGATTGGCAAGCAATCGTATCATATGCAAAACAATGGTTGAACAAAAATATTTTTTTATAGAACCACTAAACCAATTTTGCTGAATCGTACCTTGTCGTGCCTGGCAAGAACGCAGCTTTCTTACTAATTTAAAAAAATAATTAGAACATATTCGCAACACAAGAATAAACGAGCACCTTTGAAAGGTACATTTTAATTTCGTCCGCCATCTTGGATTTTGAGATGGCAGACAAAAAATGATAAATTAGTCAAAACTCTGATTAATTCTTTTGCAAGTTAATATCGATTCTATAGTTCAAAAGTTATAATAAAAAAATGTCCAGGTTTTTTTGGCCCACCCTGTAAAGGAAACGAGTTCAGAAACTGCTTAACCGATTTTATAGAACCCCCCCCTAATTGCGCCTCTAATATATTTATTTATTTATTTCCAAGGAGTAGCACATATAAGAAAAATTCAGAAGAATAATTTAGGTACCTAAAAAAAAGTAACATCTGGGTTAGCCGATTTGGAAAAAAAATATAGATATAAAAGAAAAGAAAATGGGAATAAATTGCTAGACTGAATAATGAAAATCTTATATTTTTATTTTATATTATTTGCATAATAATTAAGGGTTTTAATTCTGCCAAAGTGGCGCCAGCGTCAGTAAATAAAACATATCCAGCTAGGTATAGAGCTACATAATTTATAAAAAATTCGCTGAACATAGGTAAGTACCTAGTCCAGATTATCTAGATTTCTTTTTTAAATCTAGGTACTGTTGTCATAGATTTTACTGGAATATCGGCCATTTTTTGTGTACCGAGCAAAGCCGATTAGTAATCAGTTTCTATGTGACTATGCTTGGGGGTGCTTCGCACCTCCCTGTTTACGTCTTGAAGGTGCCCTAGCTAAGGACACTCATCGTAAAGGCAAGCTTTATAGGAAGCAAAGCTAACGTCAAGCTTTCTATTTTTTGGTTATTATTTTTGACATGTTTTCCTTGGTTTCGCCTTGGCGGTTCTGTTTTATTTTGAAGATGTTGTTTTACACAGTATGAAGGTACCTTAACTATATACAGGGTGTCCCAGAACTAATGGTACAGTGTTAAACTATAGATTCCCTGGGTCAAAATATTACGATTTAGCCATAAATACCTTAGCCCAAAAGTTCCTACTAACCGAGATACAGGGTGTTAAACTTTATTTTTTCAATTCGATTTTCTTTAATAACTTATTTACTAATTATTATTTTTGCAAAAAATAAACAACGTATAAGTTTTTTCAAAATTGGCAAGACGATTCCGTTGAAAATTTTGATGTACAGTGTACAGGGTGTTCCCTGGACCACTAGAATTGCTTTAAAATCAGTGACTTTTTTTTGTGCCTCGGTGTATATCAGTTTTTATGTAAAATAATGGTTTTCCCATCCTTTTTATGTAAAAAAACTATACTGTTTTAAAGTCGCTCAGAATAACGGTTTTCTCCTAATTAATATTTTTACAAAAACTAACCAGCATGTAGGTTTTTCTGAAATTTGCAAGACGATTCCGTCAAAAAATTTGATGTACCATGTACAGGGTGTTCTTTGGACCACTACAATTGCAATAAATTCATCAGTGTATTTTTTTGTGCCTCGGTGTATACTTAAGCAGGTTTTTAAACAGAATATTATTTTAATTATTAAATAATTATAAAATAATAATAATAACAAAAAAAAACAATTATAAAAATTATTTATATTTTATTGCAACAACAAATTTTTAGATAGAAAAACAAAAAAAATCTACAATAAATGTTCAAAATGGCTACCGTTAACCTGAATACATTTGTTTATTCGCTTATTATAGGAACGTCTGATTTTAAAATAAAGATTTTTTCTCGGGTATTTATCTAGCCTACAATAATAAACAGTTTTACGTTTGATTTACTATTTGTCAATTTTAAAATTTTAACTTAGTTGCTGAGAGCGCCACGCTTAAGAAATTTTATATATTTTTAATAAATAATAAAATATTAATTTTATTGATAATTAAAATCTTCTTTCAAAACAATAAAAAAATACTTATACGTACTTACCATTTAAAAAAAAAACTACTACGAAGAGGTTTTTGTTCCTCATTAAAAACAAAGCCCAACACAGTTGCACTAACGAACAATGATAACACGCTTATGATAACTCAAGAACCACCATGTATATTTTTTAACTTAATATTTCTTAAGAAAACATCCAATCTTAGCATGGTATAAAAAAGTACTGATTATAGCTAATATGTATGAAGTAGGTAAGAATTTAATCAAAAATCTTTTACGCATACAATAAAAACTTCTAATTTAAATGTCTTGAAAACCGTTGCTCTAAGCGACATCTAAACGCTGTTACTTTTTTACTTAAATAAAATTAAAAAAAATAATGTTTTAAATAGAATTTTGTATACACCAAGGAACAAAAAAGTTAGACCTATTTTAATGTAACGGTACCGACCCAGAGAACAACATGTATAATATTTATTTTTTTTAACCAAAATTACATTGTCTATACCCAAAAACCACCAAACCGAATTTTTTGTGCAAAATTATTAATTAGAAAGAATTGAAGAAAGTATCGTACATAAATTAGGCATATCACTCACATGCAATAAAAATTTTAAATGCAAAAATCTCAAAAACCGTTGCTCTGAGCGACTTTAAAACAGTATAACTTTTTTACATAAAAAGAATGGGAAAACAATTATTTTACATAAAAACTGGTATATACCGAGGCACAACAAAAATACACACACAATTTTTATGCAATTGTAGTGGTGGTAAGGTGGTAAGGTGGTCTAAGGAACACCCTGTACATTAAACATCAAATTTTTCAACGGAATCATCTTGCCAATTTTAAAAAAACTTACACGCTGGTTTGTTTTTGCAAAAATATTAATTATTAAAAGAGTTATTAAAGAAAATCGAATTGAAAAAATAAAGTTTAACAACCTGTATCTCGGTTAGCACGTACTTTTGGACTAAGGTAAGTATGGCTAAATCGTAATATTTTGACCCAGAGAATCTACGGTTTAATTATGTACCATTAGTTCTGGGACACTCTGTATATTTATGTAATTAAAAAGTTATGCTGCAAACTATCTTGAAACTGTATCATTATTAAATAGATCTTTAGACTGTGTTAAAAACAGATTTTTAAAATAACAACGAGCCGCCAATGCGAAACCGAGGAAAACCTGTCAAAAATTATAACCAAAAAATATAAAATCAGAGTTAGGCTTCGCTACCTGTAAAGCTTGCTTGACGATGAGTGACCTTAGCCCTAGCCCCTTACTACCCCCATAGTGGGCGCCCCTGTAGGTATTCTATTTTTGCAAATGGCCGGTCCGCAATCGGCCAGCCCTGGGCTGAGTTGAGTATGTATACTTCGATTTAAATTCGTCTCTCTGTGACATCCACACTTACATAATTATGTTTTCGTTTTATTTGTGACCCCGCGTAGATATCGAGCAAAAGCTATTCCGGCAAATTGTTTTTTTTTTGTTTTTAATCAAAGTTTATTGAATTTAAAGGTAAGTAGATCTGACGACACGGCAGTGCCTCGCCAAGTTCGCGCGCCGTAACCATCTTTTCTTAAAACATTTCAGCCGATATTTGACCTACCTAAAACTCTACTTCGGAATGAGCTACGAATCTCAAACTTTGCACAGTCGTAGATCTCCATGGAGTTAACAACCCCTCCATGGAATTCCATAAAGTGGTAAAGTAGTTATGAAATTTCAAAAAACGTCGAAATTGCCACTCACTGACTCACTCACTCACTCATGTATAGATCATCAATATTCTACTGTACTTCCAGACATGCTACAAAGCTGAAATTTGGCAGACTGATAGAAATTATGACTAAACCCCTGGAAAAAATCATAAAACCCCAAAGTTTTAATTTACTCCCCCCCCTATACATTTAAATTTATGTAAAAGTAGCATCGCCCACTTCCAGAAATGCTAGAGAGTTGAGCTTTGGCAGACTGATAGGACCTATGACAAAACTATAGGAGAAAATCAAAAAACCCCAGAATTTTAATTTACATATAGTAAAGTTATGTAAAAGTAGCATTGCCCACTTCCAGAAATGCTAGAGAGTTGAGCTTTGGCAGACTGATAAGAACTATGATAAAACTATAGAAAAAATTAAAACACCCCAAAATTCTAATTTACTTCCCTCCCCTATAAATGTAAAGTTAAGTAAAAGTAACATTGCCTTTTTCCAGACATGCTAGAGAGCTGAGTTTTGGAAGACCGATAGTAACTATAATAAAGTTATAGAAAAAAATTAAAACACCACAAAATTCTAATTTACTTCCTTCCCCTATAAATGTAAAATTATGTAAAAGTAACACTGCCCACTTCCAGAAACGCTAGAGAGCTGAACTTTTTAAGACTGAAAGACAATATGATAAAACTATATGAAAAAATTTAAAAACTCCAACATTTTAATTTATTTCCCTCTCCTATAAATGTCAATTTATATTAAACTAACATTGCCCACTTCCAGAAACGCTAGAGAGCTGAGCATTGGAATGCTGATAGAAATTATGATAAAACCATGGGAAAAAATTTAAAAAGTCCAATATTTTCATTTACTCTCCTCCCCTATAAATGTAAAGTTATGTAAAAGTAAGATTACCCACTTCCAGAAACGCTAGAGAGCTGAGCATTGGAAGACTGATAGGAACTATGATAAAACTATAGAACAAAATTTAAAAACACGACAATTTTAATTTATTTCCCTCCCCTATACATGTAAAAGTAACATTGTGCACTTTCAGAAACACTAGAGAGCTGAGCTTTGGAAGGCTGATGGGAACTACGATAAAACCATGGAAAAAAATTAAAAAACCTCAAAAATTTAAGTAAGGCATTGCAAAAATTTTGAACAATATTCCGCATATTTTACTACTTTAAAAATTAAGTATTATCCAATTCCTTTAAAAAAGAAGTGAAATCATAACAAAAACATTTCATGTAAAAAAAAGCCAAATACGCGAAAATGGCATTCCGTAAAAATAATTGAGATAAAAGTAAAGCCAAGTTCTCCAATACAAATTTCAAAATAAAAGGTTCAGACAGACAGACAGACAGACGCCGCAACAAAAAAGTTTCAAAATCATCTGAAACGCAAAGATATATAAGCTCACCCTACTATATACGACTACTATCGTGTGAGCTAAAATCGTGGGGCGCTTTGTGCCATATTTTCTTTGTATATCGAGAGCCCGACGTTTTTTTCACAATAATACTAGTATTTCTCGTTCATTATTGTTTTCAACTAATATTAAGAATTATTTTTAACTGTTTAGTTTGAAGCATGTTTTTTAGTTTCTTTAACTATATTTATTTTTTACTTTTTAGTTTAATGTGCTGTGAAATCGTGTTTTTTAATTAACTATATTACGTCGGTATACTGGCAAAATACACTCAAAGTAATTTTTTTGGTTTTTGAGCCCTGATAAAACCTGGCCGTTACAACCAAATTTAAAAAATACATTAAATCACAGACTTCACAAAATCTATAAAATATTACTTTTTTTACATAGGTACTTACATACGTTCTTCAATATTCAATGCATAAATAATGTAAAATTCAGGAGTTTTTCAATAAAATCAAATGTCTCAAATGTTGTTCCTAATTTCAAAACTTCTTAAAATGCGATTTTCTCAAAACTAAATTTTTGACTTAATGTATGTTGCCAGTATACCGATGATTTATTTTCACAATAATACTAGTAATAATAAAAATAAATTATCCTGATAAGGATAATGAGAAAAACTTAATAAGGAATATTTCTTGTGGGGAGGGGAGCGAGACCTCATTAAGCCGTATTTTAACCTATTTTATTGTTTTATTCCTGAAATATATTAAAAATGTCTGCGAAATTATTAATTTTGGCGTTGTCACCGGTTCTTGATAAGTGTATAGAAAGTCTAAATTAAATTTGTTCGTTTTTGCAAAATTCTTAGGTTTGGGGGGGGGGGCCCGAAGTACCCCCAAGGGTGCGCCTGGAAAATTATTGTATTGTCACCGGTTCTTGATAAGTGTGCAAAGTTTAAATTAAATCTGTTCGTTTAAAGTAGGTCAAAATCTAGTCCAAAGGAGTCAGTTACAAACATACATACCTACCTACAAACATACAGATGAAGCTAATAAAAGCGTGTCAAAAATAAGAAATTACAAAATACGAAAACTTTTATTTAAAACTTGTTATTTCCCCACAATTTTTATTCTGGTAAAGGAGTTTTCAGAAATTAATTAAATCTGATTTGAAAAAAAATAAAGCGACCTAAACACCCAGAACGACTGCGTTTTTCAGATGGCTGTACGTAAGTTAAAAAATTTCAAGGTAAAAGGCAGAAAAGCCATTTCGATATAGTAAGCCGATTTTAATGCGCAGCTACAGGTTTTTCAACCGGATAAACATACATACAAACAAAATATTTCTAAGTTATCTTTAAAAAAATCCGTCGAACATAATACCTTTCCTAGCTTTTGCTGCACGAACTAGGAAAGTAAAAATTGGGACTGATAAAAACTGAAGTCTGAGTCCAAAAAATAATGGGAGTTACATACAAAAACGGACAACTATTATCAAATTTGACCTACAAACTGTGAATATAGGGTACAATAATTAATAATAGGCTTATTATTTTTCAACTAAATTTGAGAGTTGAATAGATAAGGAATTTTTAAATCTAGTCAGATAAAATTTAATCTGACGAGTTTTTTTTAACGTCAAATTGCCCGATTTGCATGAAATTTGGTACCTAGGCTGGGTCTTGGGTCGAGATGGTCCCATTTAAAAATGAACAAAATCCACAAACGCAAGCCAAATAAAAAGGAGGGGGTAGATTTTAAAAATTGGAGTTTATGTGAAAATATGGCGTGTGTGGTATTAAACGAAAGGTAATTGAGTCTGGAGTTAAACAAATACATTTTAGTTTTAAAAAAAGGTGGGGGTAAATTTAAAAAAATAGAGTTTAGGTCAAAACATGGTTTGTGTGGTATCAAACGAAAGGTATTTGAGTCTGGAGTTGAATAAAATATATTACAGTTTTTAGTTATACTGTCATAAATAAGTTTAAATTCGGATCATTTTACTATAGCAATAACCAATATTGCTGCGCTTGCACTAATTTGGTCTATAAAAGCCGATGCTGGATAATAGACCGGCATCACTCTAGCAAGTGATCAACCCAGTATACCACTGAAATACGTGGTCCCTACTAAACACACCCAGTACACCACTGAAATACGTGGTCCCTACGAACCCAGTACACCACTGAAATAATGTGGTCCCTACTTAACATACCTAAGTAAAACCTCACTATGGTGGTTATGCTTTATGGCCCATAAGGCCAACTCTCTACGACCTATAAGGTCTATTTCTTATGGCCCCTTGGTCAACTCTCTCCAGCCAGCATCCCTCTTTTTACATTATTTAATTATTTATAGCAATAATTCTATTCCTGTTAATCTGTTTTTTTATATAAAATACATGTATAAATGTGGATTCTTTATACTTAATTTTCATATTCCCCTAAATCCCTCAGTCACAAAGGTACTAAATAACAAACCTTGTGACATATATGGTAGAGATACCATTTGTCACAAATATAGTCGTGACAATATTAGCTTACAGGTACACTATAATTAAAGTACCTAGTGTGAGCGTAGGTGCCCTTGATATTAGCATAGTATCTTTTTTAGTCCTTGCCGTATATTCATCTTGTAAGCCTATAATGACATCAATAACGTGCTTGTATATTTTATTTGTAATTTTCTTCCCCGTGACATCCAGTGTATATTTTTCTTATTTGCATACATATACCTGTAACATATTTGCACACATTTGTGACATCCCTAACGTCTTTGTATATTTTATTTGTTATTTGTTTCCTCGTGACATCCAGTGTATATTTCTTATTTTTACAGAGGTACTTGTTACATCCGTTATTTTTATGAAACATTGGCAACATTGCTGGATGTCACAAGTTAACACAAATATTTAGGGATGCTACAACGTCAAAATTTTTTGTATATACAATGGACGCCACAAAGATATAAAAAATTTTATTTCTAAATTTGTGAGTTTATACAAATATTTTTATGGAATTAAAAATAAAATATTTTTTATTACATTTCATATTTTTTATTTTTGGATAACACCAGGTTTTAAAGTGGATGTCACAAAAACCGACTTTTTGCTGGATGTCACAAGATATAATGGATATATATATATATATATATATATATATGTATATATATATATATATATATATATATATATATATATATATATATATATATATATAACATTAAACTAGACTTATAGGGCAATATAATATTGAATTCGTATGATACATTAGGTTACTTTGTTTTAGTGGATGCAAACTAATGATAACGGAGTATGACGTTTGGGCCCGTCTTCCACAAATATTAGCAATAAATAGCAACTTTAGCATCAAACTAAATGTAGTGCTTTAGAGCAATATTGGAAGCAATTTTACTTGTACAAGAAATTTTATACATAAAATATATATATAAAATGAAAAATAAATATATTTTATTTACCTCACTATACTAACAAAGGTATTTACAACTTATGATCGGACAAGCTTAACCAATGCACGTATTAACGCTAAAAACTGCATATAACAGATGTGGCTTTACTCGGGCGTTGCGATCTCTGTATTGAGAGATGTTGAAGGAATACGAACAATTCGCGCGCGCTCGCTTAAGACGCCTCTAGCGGTAGATATTTAGGAATTACAAACTGATAACGGTAATATCGCTCTTCCAGGGTACGCGTTTAAAATGTTATATTATAAAAAAAATTAGAAAATAATATTTGTTTTTAACAGACGGCGATACTTATATATCTAAACATTAAACTAGACTTATAGAGCAATATAATTTTGAAATTCGTATGATATATAAGGTTTTTTTATTTTAGTGATTGCAAACCTCTATCCGGTTATGATAACGGAGTATGACGTTTGGGCCAGTCTTACACAAATGTTAAGAACAAATAGCAACTTCAGCATTAATGTAGTGCTTTATAATATTGTTACATAGTTAGAATTTATTTAGGTTTAGTGTAGTATAAGGTTGACGTATTTTATGGTTGTATTCTTAGTTTAGGTTTTAGTTGCGTTATCTGTGACAAACTGGTGTGCGAACGGTCGGCGTTCTAGAAAAGGGTGGTATAATCCTGTATCGAACAAGGATGGAAAATTCTCGAATAAAATTATTAGCAAGTTATTAGTAAGTTTAAGTGCGTGTTTTTGTACATAATTTGTCGAAATAAATTGACGTATCGTTTTCAACAATTGCGAGTTTTAATTGTTGTGGAGAACCCGAGGGAGAACCCGTAACAATTGGTGTTAGAAGTGGGATTAAAAGAAATAAATAGTGCAAAGACTATCCTTACACAGTACCACCGGCTAGGACAATTAAAAAAAAAAAAAGAACAGTAAGTGATTTTTCCAGAATATTCAGAACTGAATAGTGCAAAGACTACCCTTACATAGTACCACTGGTTAGGACAATTGGACAGAAGAATAGTAAGTTATTTTTCCAAAATATTCGAAGAAGTTCGATATTGTTTTATTCAAAAACCAAAAGAGATTTTTAAGAACCGACTTCGACATTAACCTTACAGTCCAAAAATTGATAATTAGAGAGATTTTCTAGAATATTCCATCACTTTCTACGACGATCTATTCGAGAACTAAAAGAGATATCCAAAAAGCGATTTCAACATTAGATTAGTAATTTCAAAAGTAAGAATTAGAAAGAATTTCTAGAAGATTCCATAACATTCTATTCGAGAACCAGAAGAGATATAAAAAAAACTGGCTTCGCATTAGCTTAGTTATTTCAAAAGTAAGAATCGGAAAGAATTTCTAGAATATTCCATAACATTCTACGACGTTTTATTCGAGAACCAGAAGAGATATCCAAAAGGCGACTTCAACATTAGATTAGTAATTTCAAAAGTAAAAATTAGAAAGAATTTCTAGAATATTCCATAACATTCTACGACGATCTATTTGAGAACCAAAAGAGATAATCAAAAAGTGACTTCTACATTTGCCTAGTAGCAGAAAGAGTGACATTTACCAGTATATTCCAGAACATTCCAGTGGGTTCGATTTAATAATCGGAAGAGATATTGAAAAACGGACTGCGACATTAACTTTATAGCCTAAGGATAGACGTTTAGAGAAATTTGTCAGAAAGTTGATGCTTACTAGACAAGGAGCGGCAAAGATGGAAGAACTGACTAAAATGATTCAGGCTCTATCATCTCAAATGGCTCAAAACCAGAACGATATGAGACACACCATTGAACAAAATCAAGGCGACATGAAACACACCATGGACGACATGAAGCAGACCATGGAACAAAACCAGAACGATATGAGACAGACCATTGCACAAAACCAAAACGATATGAGACGGACATTTGAAGAAAGATTAGATGGTATGCAAGAAAACCTCGACCAAATAAGGAGCAACTCCGAACAGCTAAGAGGAGAATTTAAGGTATCAACAGAAGAGCTTAAGGAAGAAATAACACAAAGGATGCAGAATGTAGAAGAAAAGGTGCAAAACAAATTGCAGAATGTTGAAGAAAAAGTGGAGACCAAACTACAGAATTTTAGGGAAGAAGTTTTTCAAACCATGGAAGAAAAATTCCAAAACAGTTTATACAGCTTCAGAAAGAACACAACAAAATAAAAGCTCAATGATGTGTTGTAAATTCCAACCAAAACATTAAGCCTCCAAATTTTGATGGTACCTCTTCCTGGTCTACTTACAAACAACAGTTTGAAGCTGCCGCTGCTGCAAATGGTTGGGATGATGACGAAAAAGCTAGAGCTTTGTTAGTAGCTCTGCGAGAACCTGCTCTGGGACTTTTACGGTCCATTCCAGTCGAACAAAAACAGAATTATAACGCTTTAGTGGCAGCGTTAGAAAGAAGGTATGGAGACGAACACTTGCGAAATTTACATTGGTCAGAATTAAATGTTTGTCAACAAAGAGCAGGGGAGTCATTACAAGAGTATGAAGCGGATATCAGGATGCTAATGTACTTGGCTTACCGAGAAATGCTAGAAAATTACAGAGATCCCTTCACGGTAGATCGCTTTATTAACGGCTTGCGAGACACGGACTTAGCAAAATTACTTCGTCGAGAACGCGTCCATAACAGCAGCGAAGTGTTGATTCGAGCCCTTGAAATTGAGTCATCAAATAATATGCCCAGGCCAAAAATAAGGGCTGTCTCAATTCAGGAGGGTGAAGAAATGAGCAATGAACAAAAGGTTCCCTCAAAGACGCTAAGTCAAATTCTTCAATCACTGATAGAGAAGATTGACTCTTTAAAAGAAAACAGACGTCCCTCTCCAAATGGAAAGTGTTTTAGATGCGGACGTACAGGGCATATTCAACGCGATTGTCATGTCCAAATGAGGTCTCGCTCACCATCTAGCGGGACAGAGTACCGAAGAAGAAATCAGGAAAACTAAAACTAGTCAACGCAGAGGGGCGGGTGTTGGCTAAAGGGAATGTAGCCCCCAAAATGTATTCAATTAAGAGCTTAAAACATACTGCTGACAGTCTTAACATCGACGGACATATAAATGGAAGACAAGTTAACATAACAGTAGAAACTGGTGCTGCCATATCATTGCTTAAGTTCAAAATTGCAACGAGATATAATATTCGACCAACAGAAAAGAAATTAACACTTAAAACTGTGACTGGAGAATCCGCCGACGTGGTGGGGCAGACAGACATAGACCTACAGCTGGGAAGATTGAAGATTCGCCACACTGTATTAGTTGCCGAAATAGAAGACGAATTTATTATGGGAATGGACTGATAAGTAAACATGGATTTGCGTTTGATAGTAAACTTAATACCCTAAGATTTGGGAATGAAGAGTTCATTTTGTCAAATAGTCACTTCAATAAAGAACCAATAAAGGTCGTGGCAACAAGACTGGTCGGTAACAGTGAGACCATAATTTTTGGGAGGCTAGAAAGTAAAACATCAAGCTGCGTCGGACTTATAAGCCAACAGAAATTACCCAACACCTACCTCGTTGCAAAGTCACTAGTTAAAACCGATAAAGACATCCCGATTAGAGTCGCCAATATTTTCCCAAATAGTGTCAAAAAAGGGGGAGGTGGTAGCATTATTTGAGCCAGTCCAGAAAGTAACAAGATGTGAAGAGCCAACTTCGGAGGATAAAATCAAGTTACCAACGGAGGTACTTCAGCAATTTCAGTCCACTTGACAACATCTCACTCCAGAAGAATTTAGTAAAGCGAGAGAGTTTATAGAAGAGCAAAGCAATATCTTTGAAACTAAGAGTAGTTCGGGACGCACAAACCTTATTCAACATTCCATCAACACTGGCGATGCCCAACCAATAAGACAGCCCCCAAGAAGACTACCAATGGCCAAACAAGAAGAAGTTCACAATCTCAATAATAAAATGCTTAGCGACGGTGTTATTGAAGAGTCATCAAGTCCTTGGTCATCTCCTGTGTTGTTGGTCACTAAAAAGGTTGGAAGTACTAGATTTTGTGTCGACTACAGGAAACTTAACGATGTGACCAAGAAAGATAGTTACCCACTGCCAAGAATAGACGACACATTAACAACGTTGGCAGGATCCTATTGGTTTTCTACTTTTGACCTGAAAAGTGGGTATTGGCAAGTAGGAATCTTTGAAAGAGATAAACAGAAGACTGCATTCTCTGCTGGAAGTGTACTTTATCAGTTTAATGTGATGCCATTTGGCCTATGCAATGCCCCAGCTACATTTGAAAGACTAATGGAAGTCGTTCTACGAGGCCTTACTTGGAAAACCTGCTTAGTCTATTTGGATGATCATTTCAAGATCATCTAGACAATTTACGAGAAGTATTTTCAAGAATCAGGAACGCAAATCTTAAACTAAACTCAAAGAAGGGTTTTCTATTCCAAGAAAAAGTTGAGTTTTTGGGTTACGTCGTTTCCCGAGAAGGCATCCATACCGACGAAAAGAAGTTACAAGCAATAAAAGAATGGCCTCAACCTCGTGACAAACATGAATTGAGAAGCTTTTTGGGTCTGTGTACATACTACAGACGATTTGTAGGATTCGCCAAAATAGCGTCTCCATTACATAGAGTTACAGAAAATAAAGCTTCTTACAAATGGAATACCGAATGTCACCAAGCATTTCTTGCATATCCCATTCCTAAAGGTAAATTCATATTGGATACTGATGCGAGCAACGATGGCATAGGAGCAGTACTCTCCCAAGTACAAGATGGAGAAGAACGGGTCATCGAATTTTTCAGCACAAAGCTATCCAAACCAGAGAAAAATTATTGTGTTACTAGAAAGGAGCTCCTAGCCATCATTAAATCCGTAGATCTCTTTCACAAATATCTCTATGGACAAGAGTTTCTGATTAGAACGGATCATGCGGCGTTACAGTGGCTCATGTAAATGAAACAACCTGAGGGGCAAGTCGCGAGATGGATAGAAAAGCTACAACAATACCATTATCAAATTAGGCACCGAGCGCGAAGGGTGCATAATAATGCGGATGCATTGTCCAGAAGACCTTGCTCTGAGGATTGTAAACATTGTAGGAAAATTGGCCAGAAAGAAGGAATTACCTACGTGCGCCAGATAAAGTTAGAACCAGATGAAGAATGGATGTCTGCTTCGATTAGAACCACACAACGACAAACATGTAGGACCTATCTTGCGATTGAAGGAAGAGAACAAGCCACGACCATCATGGCAAGATATCGCAAACCAAGGGGTGATATTCAAATCACTGTGGGCATAATGGGATTCACTGATAGTAGAAGAAAACATCCTTAAACATGCCTGGGAAAGTGCCGATGGCCTTACTGTGATTAATCAAGTAGTGGTTCCTAGGAGCATGGTAGACAATATAATGGCCAAATGCCATGGTGGAAAATCAGGCGCGCACCTAGGCATAAATTAAACCATGTACAAAATTCTAAACCGATTTTATTGGGTCAATCACTTTCAAGATGTGAAAAACTGGTGCCGCCGATGTTCGACTTGTGCAGCCAGCCAAGGTCTCAAAACAAGGTCCAGAGGTCAAATGAAACAATATAACGTAGGTCTGCCATTCGAACGCATTGCTATTGATGTGGCGGGACCATTTCCAGAAACTAAAAAGGGCAACAAATACATCCTTGTTGTCATGGATTACTTTAGCAAATGGCCAGAAGTTTTTGCTTTGCCTAACCAAGAGGCCGCTACAGTTGCACAAGTTCTGGTAAATGATGTTTTCAGCCGATTTGGCATTCCTTTGGAACTACATTCAGATCAAGGAAGAAACTTTGAATCAAAGCTCTTCCAGAATCTTTGTGACCTTTTAGGAATACATAAAACACGGACTACTGCTTTACATCCGCAGTCAGATGGCATGGTTGAAAGATTTAATAAAACAATAGAAGAACATCTTTGCAAAGTTGTTGATGAGCACCAAACAGATTGGGACCAATATATTCCATTGTTTTTGATGGCCTATAGAACCGTCATTCACAATACAACAGGAAGGAGCTATTCCATCTATTATCCTGTTTGGTAGAGAACTGCGTTTACCATGTGATATCATGTTTGGTTCCCCTGAATAAGAACACTTAGAGGTTAATGACTATGTCGAACGTTTAAGGCAAAACCTGCACGATATCCATGAAGTGGTTAGAGAGCGAATAGAAATAGCCAGTGACCGCATGAAAGCGAGATATGACCTGAAAGCAAATTCTTCAGGGTTCAAAGAGAATGATCAAGTCTGGCTATACAATCCTCAACGCAAGAAAGGAAGATCACCTAAGTTGACACCACCATGGGAAGGGCCTTATAAAGTTGTTAAGGGAATTAATGATGTAGTCTACCGAATCCAGAAAAGCCCGAAGTCCAAGAAGAAAGTTGTTCATCTAGACAGACTAAAACCTTACATGGGAAATGTTGATCGAGACGATCAAACCTGAAGAGGAGGATAGTGTTACAAATTTAAGTTATTTAAATTTTATAGTTAGAATTTATTTGGGTTTAGTGTAGTATTAGGTTGACGTATTTTATGGTTGTATTCTTAGTCTAGGTTTTAGTTGCGTTATCTGTGACAAACTGGTGTGCGAACGGTCGGCGTTCTAGAAAAGGGTGGTGTAATCCTGAATCGAACAAGGATGGAAAATTCTCGAATAGTAGGCAGACCCTTATATATAGGGCCGGACGTCGTGCATCGGGCAGTCAAAGATAACCAATGGTAGTGATCGCTAGATGTTAACGCGAAGTTAATAGGCGGATTAAAGTAGTGAATTATTAGCAAGTTATTAGTAAGTTTAAGTGCGTGTTTTTGTACATAATTTGTCGAAATAAATTGACGTATCGTTTTCAACAATTGCGAGTTTTAATTGTTGTGGAGAACCCGAGGGAAAACCCGTAACAATATACTAAACACTAATTTAATTTTGGATGGTAACATGAAAGGGGTACCCTTTTTCAATAATGACCTAATACTTATACATGTTCTCTGGGTTATTTTGTCTGGTTCAGGCAATTTTTTTTACGCTGCTGCTTGTGCGAGTCGGGCTCAGTGGCGAATCAAGGGGGGGGGCGAGGGGCCTGGCTCTCCCCCCTCCTTGACATAAAACTTATAATTTTTAATTCCAGAAGAAACATAACCAATGCATAAGCCGCAATTTTTTTTTTATTAAATTTAACTGATTTTACTCAAATTTTTGCCTGCCGCACATTAGTGGTTAACTTTAAAGCTAATTCTTATTCAAATCCCGCAAAAAAATATTTTGTGTTTTTTTCCCTCCTTGGCCCCTCCCCCCCGGACATCGTGGATCCGTCACTGGTCGGGCTTACTGGCAAAGTCATTTTGTTTTAGGCTAGTAACATATAAACCACGCATTTTCTTTTAAATGTTTTTTAAATAGTCTTTGTTTTTTGGATCCCATATAACAGGTCTATTCCTGTAATTTTCAAATAGACAATACTTTCTCATCATTCATGGTATTTTTTTTATTTTAAGCGCATTGAAAGACGACCGTTTATTGGCTCGTCGCGAATGGCTTGTTGCGCGCTGCGATCATACCTTTTTCACGCCCACATTAGCGAATTGTTCGAGGCTCGAGGCTCGTGGCTCGGTAATGAGTACCCGGCTTAAGAGGTGCGTCTCATAGCCAGATCAATTTTTTTTCAAACGATGTGCTTAAAAGCTATGTGGCTTATATCAATAGTGCAGCTGCTAATCGGCTGCGGCGATTTGTCGCATTTTTTTCTTTAACTCTACCATATTTCCCACACAACTGGAGTATATTCTGACCCAAATATATATTCACTTTCATTATTAATATTTTGTGCTTTTAATATGACACGTTTGTCTTAACAAAAGGCAAATATTTTAACCAAAATATCACAAAGTGTCTCTATTACCGACTCGTATTAACTCGCAGTAAAACACAACTAAAAATCTCTGGTTCTTGTAGTGGAATTAAGAAAGCGCCCTCTAGAGTTTTATTTTTTTAATGTTAAAATACAAAAGATTTATTAGCTTCATATATTTTAAATTCCACGTTAGAAATGAGATCTAGGAAAAACATTATTGATGGTATAATTTTTAATGTTAATAAAATTATGATTCTTTAAATGTTGGTTTCTTAATGTTATTAATAAATATATTTTTGGTAATGCTTTTACATAAAATTTTAGTTAGGATATTCTACATGCTTTTCTAATTTCCAAAGTTGACTAAGTTTTAACAGAAATTTGTGTTTAGAAGAACATTTTTTTTTTTCTAAAAACAATTTTATTTATATTTCGTTTTTTACGATTTTGTGCTTATAGTAGGGGAGACCGTGAAGATTTTGGGAACTTATTTTTTTTTCTGACAAACATGGATAAAACTTTTCCTTGATGAATTCTGTGCAAAATTTGTTATATGAATGGGATGGGGGTTCCGATGGGTTTAGGCGCAAAATGCAAAAAAAGTTATAAATTCGAGAAAAATTTGTCTTAGTAATGCAGCTTACTTTCCTTACACTTTACTTTGTGTTGATCTATTTAAATCACTACTCATATAGTTTTTGCAAAGTCACTTGAATAACTCCTAATACGGGGTTCTATCGATTTCATTAAATTTTGCTTCATTCTGCCCTTTAAAAGTTATCCAAATTCATATAAAATCTTCCTGGTATAATTTCAACCCTACCGACAGAGAAAAGGCGCGGCTTTCAGGTGTTCGTTTCGGGACCCCTTTAGTCGGCAGTATGCAGAGTTAGAAAATAAATCAGTGTCGTTTCTGTAGGTGTAGGAATAGAAAGTTTTATTATCTATTTTTATTTCTTTAGTTTACGCCATAATTAAATGAAAGAATTTTCATGAGTATATCTACCGCCGCCCATGTCACTTTCTTTAAAGGATATGCCGATGGTCGGATTTTATCTTTGTTCAACTGACTTTGCAAAAACTATACCTATTTGTTTACCAGATTTCCCACACAACTGGAGTATATTCCGACCCAAATATATATTCACTTTCATTATTAATATTTTGTGCTTTTAATATGACAAGTTTGTCTTAGCAAAAGGCAAATATTTTAACCAAAATATCACAAACCGTCTCTATTACCGACTCGTATTAACTCACAGCAAAACACAACCAAAAATCTAAGTTTCTTGTAGTGGAACTAAGAAAGCGCCCTCTATAGTTTAATTTTTTGAATGTTAAAAAACAAAATATTTATTAGCTTCATATATTTTTAATTCCACGTTAGAAATGAGATCTAGGAAAAACATTATTGATGGTATTATTTTTAATGTTAATAAAATTATGATTCTTTAAATGTTGGTTTCTTAATGTTATTAATAAATATATTTTTGGTAATGCTTTTACATAAAATTTTAGTTAAGATTTTCCACATGCTTTTCTAATTTCCAAAGTTGACTAAGTTTGAACAGAAATTTGTGTTTAGAAGAACATTTTTTTTTCTAAAAACAATTTTATTTATATTTTGTTTTTTACGATTTTGTGCTTATTTTTTTTAGTTATTCTTTATTGCCAACAAATCATTTTTACAAATGCAATAGCAACGTCAAAACAGAAAATGTAGGTATCTGAGGTACCTTAATACAGTAATACATACATTTGTAAAACTAGTAATAACTAAAATACTAAAAATATTTAAACTGTTATAAAATAAACAAATTACTTTAGAGTTTTAATCTCTTAGTATATATAACTCCATTTGTGCATTGGTAAATTAAGATAGGAAATTAAAGGAGTAGATTTGTTTTTCCAGAACATATTTGTTTACTTCTTTTTTAAACGGTACCATATTTGTCAAATCTTTTATTGCCCTAGGAAGTGATACGTTTTTACTGCTCTATAATAGGGACCCCTTTCAAAAAAACTAGAGCTATGGGCAGGGATAGCTAGATCGCATCTACCACGTGTGGTCATGGCAGTTTCCAGAGCATTATTACTGTTACAGTAAAATAACTCTGGATTTTTTTTGACAAACATAACAAGAGATTTAAAATAGAGGGAAGAAGCAGTTAAGATTTTAAGATCTCTGAAATGAGGTCTACAT
Organism: Aspidapion aeneum; assembly: GCA_963576565.1. Taxonomy (NCBI): domain Eukaryota; kingdom Metazoa; phylum Arthropoda; class Insecta; order Coleoptera; family Brentidae; genus Aspidapion; species Aspidapion aeneum. The sequence goes on along the minus strand of OY755038.1, from coordinate 85,122,841 downwards.
GCCCTTGGGTGTAGTTTTAACATGCATCTAATCACTCTCTTTTGAGCTTTAAAAACCTTCTCTGCATCTGATCCTGCGCCCCAAAACATGACGCCATATGATGTTACTGATTGAACAGAGGCATAATAAAAGTGTTTTATGCTATTGACAGTTAGATTTTCTCTAAGTCTGCATATTGCATAACAGTGACTATTTATGGTTGCACATGTGGATTTTATTTGTTCATTCCAGTTTAAGGTTGAGTCTAGAATAACTCCCAGAAATTTGTTGTGGTTGGTTTCATGTATTGATTTACCTTCTAGTAGAACATACAGCGAGGCGTCAGAAGTACCTGTTTTTCTAAAAGTAAGTAAAGCGGTTTTTCCTACCTTATAGTAGGGGAGACCGTTAAGATTTTGGGAACTTATTTTCTTTGTCAGCAAACTTGGATAAAACTTTTCCTTGATGAATTCTGAGCAAAATTTGTTATATGAATGGGGGGGGGGGAGGGGGTTCCGATGGGTTTAGGCGCAAAATGCAAAAAAAGTTATAAATTCGAGAAACTTTTTTCTACTACTACTTAAGCTACACTTAAGTTAAGTATAAAAAATAGTATAGCAAAATTGTCAAAATTTAAACATTCAATTTTTGACAATTTTGCAGAAGATATTTTCGATATTTAGAGATGTCGTTCATATTGGCCTTGCATTCAGCAATTTAGGAACCAAATTAACTCGTCATCACTATCAGTAGCGTCCTGGGAGGTGTTTTTTGAGACAAATTATGGATCGAAAACACCTGATCCCTTCCCTTTTTACTGCGCGTCTGACCCTATCCTGGACCGCTCAATTAAACTATACGAAATAGATAATAAAAATAATAAGAAACCAGGGATAGACATAATACCTTATGAACTTCTCAAAAATCTCCCCCAGAACTGGCTTCTGTATTTGTGCTCAACCTTCAACAAAATTCTAGAAACACGCAGGATTCCTGAACGATGGTGTCAGATAATATTTACTATGTTACACAAAAAAGGAGATCCGAATGATCCACATAACTATAGGTTATTGAACTGCACCCTGAAGGTTTTCGTCCAGATCTTACTAAACAGATTGCAATGCTGGTCAGATGAGAGGGGCCCGATACCAGAAAATCAGTCGGGGTTTCGTAAAGGCCGCGGTTGCATAGATAATATCTACACTTTTGGAAAACTAAAAAACTAACGAAAATTATTTGTTGCCTTCGTTGATTTTCGCAGAGCCGTAGGCTCGGTAAATCATACTGTCACGAAGGGCGCTTAACATAAAGTTAAACCAATATTTCCCAAATAATTAAAAAGGAACTTAACAATTATTATTATTATATTTATTAACTTTTTGGGACAACCTATAAGTCGATATAAATCGATTGACGTCAATAACTATTATTGCAATTTGGCAGAAATAGTTTATAAATAGGCGGGCAATGCATATGTCCGGGCTTTTTTCTGACAGAGACTCGTGAGAACTAAATACCGCGGGGCGAGGCGTCGACTCGCCGCCGAACTAAAGTTTCGGCTTTTTTTCCCTATAACGAACGTTACGACCGGGTGAGTGCGGGCGGCCACATCGAGTGACGTAATCGACTGACGATAATTTGGGCGTGAACTGGGGTTCCCAGATAACCAGCCGGCAGCAAATCCTGTTGTTTTCAGGTAAGTCAGGGTGTCGCCCCCATAGTCGACTCACCAACCTGTGTTGTATCAGTTATCGGTTCTTAGTATTTATAATACATCTTTTAACCTCCTACAGGTGTTATTTAATCTGCATCCCTTAGTTTTTAAATAAAGATCTCCGTCGGCTCGAATCGAAATAACTCCGTTAGATCAATTCGACCGGCGCGGTATCATTTAAACAATTGTTAAATGTTTTAGTTATATGTGGCTTTCTATGATGTTGCTAGGTTTCGCGTCAAGAGTTCTGACGAACTTACTAAAGTCTATGATATGTCAGTGGGTGTTCACCAAGGAGAGCCACTCTCCGTAACTCCGTTCTCTCATTTTGTCTCCGATCTGGGTGATTGCTTTTAGGGCGTGTCAGGCCTTAACATTGATGGTATCAATGAATTGATCTGCCTCTTTTACTGTGATGACCTTGTTGTCCTGGGAGACTCAGAACGTGACTTGCAAAGGAAACTGGACATATTGGGTAAATATGCAGATGAAAACCAACTTAAAATTAACACCACCAAAACAAAAATCGTATGCTTCTCAAGAAGGGGACACGCTACTACACTAAATGATAATTCAATAGAAAAAGTTCCAAACTATGTAAATCTGGGGGTGACCTTCTCTTCATCGGGTTTATTCTTACAAATGGTAGAGACAGCAGTTGATAGGGCTGCACAGGCAACCAGTTCCACGCTTTTCATTCTAGCCAGAGCCAAATCTCTTGGAATACGGTGATCAGGCTCTATAAGTCAACTGTTCTAAATGCGTTCTCGGGAACTATTCCTCTGTGGACACCCAGGTATGCTGAACTGCTAAAAAAAATTCAATTTAACTTCTTCAAATCCCTTTTACGCCTGCCCAGGTCAACGTCATCAGCATTGCTTCGTCTTGGCGTTCCGCACATTTATTACAGTGTGGCAAAACTCTGTCTTTATTTTCTTATAAAACTTTTGGTGATGTCTAATGAACGCTTTTCCAGGATGTGTTTTAACACACCGCTCCTACTGTTAGAGAATATATACAAAAAGTCCAACTGATCGCTACAGACAAAATCATGGTTTGATAGTGTGGGTATGGGCGGATTGTGGCATAAACTCAACGCAAATGAGCTTAAATCTAGCAGAGAAATCTTTCTAACCAGACTAAAACAACAACTTAATGATGTAGACATTACTTTGGCGAGTAATGCACCGGTTTATCACGTACTTAGTCACAGCTCGTCTCCAGCTCTGCACCTCAAATTGGGGCTTCCCATGCGTATCTTGAGAGTAATCTCGCAAGTTAGACTGTGCACACAGTACTATATCAAATTTAATTTTAATGGTGCCACTTAGGTTATGAGGCCGAACGAAGACTGCTCAGTCTGCAACATGCACATTTCGGAACCGCTTTACTACATATTGTTTGTCTGCCCTATGTACACTTACGCAAGGCATAACCTGTAGGCAAATTGTCAAATGTTTATCCAAATCCTCGAATCGATTACACATCAATCATCAAGGGCTCTCTTTCATATCATCCACACTATTTTTAAGATACGAGCATTCTTGAGAATTGAGTAAGAGGCCGTCATTACTCCTTTTGGGTCTCAAAAAAGTGTTTTTACTTGTTATTTAGTTTAGATGCTAAAGGTTGCTATTCCAGAAGACAAGTGTTTTTATTTTTTACAAGTGTTTGTTTTCCTTTTAAATTATATTATTAGGACTTTCTTTCTTTCTTGCGGTTTTCTCCTTTAGTTTAAAAATAGTTAAAATGCCTAATTTATAGCTACGAACTTTATTGTTATAGAGATTGTAAAATTTCTTAGAAGCAATAGAGAAACTTGATATTTAACTTAAGTATAGCTTTCACTAATAAATATACCCATATGCATTATTAAGGAAAAAAAGTTCGTCGAATTCGTAACTTTTTTTGTATTTTGCAACTAAACCCATCGGAAAATAGGAAGGGTTTATATAAACATTTTTTCTTAGAATTGCTCACTGAACAATTCTATTATTGTTTGCTGACAAAGAAAATAGGTTCCAAAAACATTTCGCGGACTCCCCTTCTATTATAATAAGGGGCATTTCGCTGAGGATTGGCAACCTATATGGTGTTATAAGGGATGATTTACACATTTATTGATTCTGATGGTTATTAATAAAATTGTGAAAATTTACCTAAATAGAAGATGCTCGTAAACCGTTACAATTATAGTAAAGAAAATATTGGTATAAAAATGCTAACTAAAAATCATTTGGCCGCGGCAAAGTCGTCGCGGGCCGATTCGCCGCGGGGCAATTCGCTGCTTGAATTTTTGTTTGTCTTTATTTCTAATTTAACTTATCTTATTTACTCTTAAATTAAAGCTCCCCTGTCCTCTTGCTGGGAAGTCAAAACCTATGTTAAACCTAACCGTGATTGCAAACATATTCTAAACGATTCATGCACTAACATTTTACAAAAAAAATGTTCCCACAAACAAAAAATAGTTTTTCGAAAAAAAATGCTGTTTTCAGAAAACTATTTATTTAAAAAAAATAATTAAAAAAAGGAGTTTTTCCCAACTAAACTATTTTAGTTTCTCTCGTACTTCGGTAGATGGCGCTTCTTGTGGGGTACATGGTTTTGTTTTCTCACTAGAAATGTAAGGTGAGAGACAAGACCGTATACATAATTTAGCAAGGGTGTCACATTGACCAAGCATTGTTCTGAGGAGTCCCATAAGAACGAAACAGTTAACTGTCAACACTTGTTAGGTGTCCATTAGATCTTGGACCCCCCGTGAGCTTAAGCTTTCGAGCAACCCACGGACAAATACGAGAAAAACAAAAAACCCTAATTTTTTTACCCGATTAGCCACGAAAACTTGTTTCGTTATTATTTTTTGTAATATATGCCAATCCGTATTTGAAAAACGGACTCCAGGCCTAAATTGGCCACTTCTGGTCGACTCCGAAAGTTGAAAACATCTACCACCAATCCTCCTCCCCTAGGTTTGAAAAGGGCTAGACGGGGGGTCTGAGACACCCAGTATAACATAAAATCAAGTGTAATAAAAGAGTGACCAATAATAAAAGTCCGAAGTAAGGACACGGTATGGAAAATACTTAGGTTCGGTGCTCTGTAAGGTAAAGTTTTCAATAAATATCGTCCAGCTTAGGTTAGACCTGATTTTGACCTCAAGGCCGAGGACAGGTGAGATAATTTTAAGAAAATATATATTTATGGCACGTTTTTTTACTTCCAAAGGTGGTTAAGGGGTCACTTTCTCACTTTGGCTTATCTTAAGTTTTACCTTAAGTAAGCCTAGCGCGACTTTTTTCTTTAGAATTGTGATGTTTCTAGGAGCATAATTTTGTTATGATAAGTTGTACTAAAACCAAAAAAAAAATATGTATCTTGGAAATAAATTGAAAAAAAAAATTGGAAGTAACTCGACTTAAGTAATAAATTTACTTTGTGATATTCCGCTTATCTTATTCTTAACTTAAGTTGCAAAATATCTGGCAACGCTGCAAAAATCGCATTTAAAACTTCAATCAATGATGTTTTTGACAGAAAGCAGCTAGTATTTTTTCTAGAATTTGTTTTGTTTATAATTATAAATTTTTTTTTAAACAACATGTATTTTGATGTTTGTGCAGTCTCATTTACCCTGGGAAAACGAGTCTTTACGCAAAAGCCTAATTCGGATTCGTATTTCTTGAACAGGAAGAGCATAAGCAATAAGAAACTTTGAGATATTCTTTTCATAATTCTTGACACCGTGGACTCATGAACACCACAAAAGTATCCCGGTCTAGGACAACTGGGCGGCACTTACTCGGCGCCGGGCCAACTGGGCGCCGGGCCAACTCGGCGCCGGAGAAAAATTTTTTTTTGGATAAAATTTGTAGATGAAAAACAAAATATAATATTTATATAAAAACATCTTTAAAAATCCTTTACGCAACTTTTTTGAAATTTGTTTTTGTTAAGTAAAGTTAAATCCATTAAGTCGAATGTTGAATCTTGGTAGTTGTAGTGTTTGGTAACCTGGTAACACTACAATTTACGTTTTTTATTACAACAATGGCGGATCCACAATGGCAGATTTCTTTATTTTTAAACCTATTTGTTTGAAACTTGAAAGTTTGCAGTGCCTGAGTTCACTAAATACAGTTTTATCCTCAAACTTAAAAATTCAAAATAGCGGATTTTCTTATTTACTAACCTATTTGTTTCAAACTTGAAATATTACATTGCTTGAGGTCATTTAACACAATTTTTAACTCAAACTAAAAAGAATCAAAATGGCGGATCCAAAATGGCGGATTTTCTTATTTATTAACCGATTTGTCTCAAACTTGAAATATTACATTGCTTGAGGTCATTTAACAAAAATTTTTATCCGCCATTTTGGAGCCGCCATTGTGATTTTTTTAAGTTTGAGTTAAAAATTATGTTAAATGACCTCAACCAATGTAATATTTCAAGTTTGAGACTAATCGGTTAGTAAATAAGAAAATCCGCCATTTTGGATCCGCCATTTTGATTTTTTTAAGTTTGAGTAGAAAATTTTGTTAAATGACCTCAAACAATGTAATATTTAAAGTTTGAGACAAATCGGTTAGTAAACTTCATATCATAATTTTTGAGATAACTTTTTGACAGTTATCAGCTGTTTACCATAACAAAGACCATAGGCCAACGAAAAAAAGTAGTCAAAAGTTGTCTCAAAAATAATGATATGGAGTATAAATAAGAAAATCCGCCATTTTGGATCCTCCATTTTGATTTTTTTAAGTTTGAGTAAAAAATTTTGTTAAATGACCTCAAGCAATGTAATAATTCAAGTTTGAGACAAATCGGTTAGTAAATAAGAAAATCCACCATTTTAGAGTCGCCATTTTGATTTTTTTAAGTTTGAGGATAAAACTGTATTTAGTGATCTCAGGCACTGCAAACTTTCAAGTTTCAGACCAATCGGTTTAAAAATAAAGAAATCGGCCATTTTGGATCCGCCATTGTTGTAATAAAAAACGTAAATGGTAGTGTTACCAGGTTACCAAACACTACAACTACCAAGATTCAACAGTCGACTTAATGGATTTAACTTTACTTAACAAAAACAAATATCAAAAAAATTGCGTAAAGGATTTTTTTAAAGATGTTTTTATATAAATAATATATTTTGTTTTTCATCTACACATTTTATTAAAAAAAAATTTAGTCCGGTGTCGAGTTGGCCCGGCGCCCAGTTGGCGGCGCCAAGTTGGCGGCGCCCAGTTGTCCGAAAGTATCCGACCAAGCATAAAAGTGACTTCCCGTGGTAAGCATTCGCAAGAACAAGTTAGGTAATGAGACCTACACTGTTGTTACTGAAAAAGCAGGGTCGCCGGGTTTAGAACACCTTGTGGTTGTTGCTCTTCAGTGTAAATTCGCTTTGAGAGCTGTGCCAAAGAACTCAACACACAGGCAGTGGGACAAAAAAAACAATTTATTAAACTATTTATAGAGAATAGAGTTCCGGGATGCAACTAGCCAGGGTATTTTGGGAGTCTTAAGCCCCAGGCTGAATGCCTGTATATTCCCAAAAAGAAACTACTACTACATGAGGGGGGGGGGTGAGTATAGGGTTGCTAGGTTTAAGAATTTATCTTTCTAGAAAATAGTAACAAATTCCATCTGTTTCAAATTCGGGATATTATGGTATTATGAAAACAAAATGTTATCGTAGTTTTTTAATTATGATCTAGTCTACATTAAACGGATTTAGTAACGGATAACGGTTTTTGTAAGAGTGCCCTCAGTACATATACTATTTTTAAAAACATATTTATTTTTTCCTACAATATTTATACAACAAGGACACGGGGAACAAAAGGAAAGGAACCACGTTATACTAAATATATTTTTTTTATGACGTTTTCACTTCCGATTTTAAACTATTTAAAAAAATTGCAAAAATCGGGACATATTTGGCGTTTCTGGACTCGGTACAGCTGGGAGAGGTCCGAACGACAAATAAATTCCTAATCTAAACAAACAGGTTTCCAAATTCAAAAGTTTTGGTTAGTTTTAAAAGTACAAAGAAGCGCAGTTCGCCCTTGATAAATTATGCTCCTTTCGTTTAAGGGAGCAAGCTAATTTTGAGCTTGGGGGATTCTGACTCCTGAGCTTGGGGGGCTTAACCACCCCAGCTCCCCCTAATGGCGCCCCTGATAGAGATACAAAAGCGAAGAAAATATGCACTTATAAAATGGTTAACCGAATAATTTATATTATTAGTAAATAATTAAAGTAATCAAAACGAACAAATCTGTTCAGGGGTATGCCATTAATTATAAATTCCAACCAATTTCTACAAAAAATTTCACTGGGTACTCCAAGGGGTGAACCAATACTGCAGAAGGTCCTAACTGCCTGTCGGACCTAAAATGGGCTTGGCAGGACCTACAATAAGGAACCTTTTTGCAGAAGGTGTACAAAATTTTAATATCGGTTTTCCTTTTGGCGGTATTCAGTATCTTTATTTTATCACGCAACAAAAACAACGTCTTGTTTTATATAGGTATCATGTTAAAAAAATCGCAATTATTATAAATAGAAATAAATATTGCAAAAAAAACAATCTTTGAGGTTAGAAGTTTAACTTGAGGTCTAAAATTTCATACTTAAGTGGAACTTTGACAGCATCAGCATGTGTTTGTCTTAAACTAAGTGGAACTTAGGACTTAAGCCGAAGTGAGAAAGTGGCCATAGGTTTTAAGTCAATCCCCATCAGGCTAGGTCAGACCCACTTTTACTTTGCTATTTTGATAATTTCGACAACTTTTTAGATAGCTACGTCGCTTATCTTATATGCTAGATTGTTCCTTAATTTTTTATAAATTCGCTCTTTTAATACTTGCTTCTTCATAGTTCGTGTTATCGTTATTCGCTCCAGTGGCGGCTTCCCCAATGACGATGGTGAATCTTTTTTCCAGACAAAATATAATTATCTAAGAATCTAAGACAGGACAAAGAATTAAAAATCGGAGCCGCGCCGTGCAGCGTCAGCATAACCGAACGAGCAATTGGTCACCTTATTACCTATTAAGCGATAAAGAACGGTGATCGTTCCCCGCCGCGGATTCTGCACTGTTGAGTTCTATAGACATGACATGTCGTCCTCTCTTTCTATATTTTGCAATTAGCAGGCAACAAAACATATCGCTATGGAATTCTACAGTGCAAAGAATGCGGGACCAAGGTCCAGACAAGCATTGTTAAAGCGATTTTTGTTTTTCGTTCCCCTTTGTCTACTCAATATGGCGCGGGGTGAAGGCGTGCGTTGTTTGTCATGATAACGCATGCTTTGACAGGGCAAAGAATCAGGTGTTGAAACTACTTTATTGAAAGAGTGTCCAATTACTGGCGTATTGTTTGCATTTAGTGCTCATTCGATTTTTATTTTTATTATTTTGCACAATGTTCCCTGTGTACAATGCAATGTGTGTTTTCCTGGAAAAACTTTATTCGAGGTGGAACGACAAAGACAAAAAGGACTATTTGAATTCTGAGAACTTTTTCACCCAAGCACTACATAGTGTGAAGGAAATTTACAGAATTTCAAAGGTTAAAACGTGAATTGCAGCTGATCTATAGCGACGATCAATATCACAAGCATCTTTAAGGAAGCTTATAAGCTGTTGTGCTTAATAGTGAGCATTCCATCCACTGATGTAGGTAAAGCGTAGCTTTTCGCGTTTTAAACATACCAAAGCCTACCTGCCAAATACCATGTAATGTAACTAGAAACTGACACATTTATCAAAAATGTATATCAAAAAAGAACTGTTAAATAAATTAATGGTTTCACAGCCATTTTACGATGAAATTATAAATAAGTTCGCACATTTAAATACAAGCAGTAGAATTTAAATTAAATTGCAATATCATCATCGGGAACTTACTGCCTAGCTGATTTCGCTAATTTTACTGAATCTAGGTAAATTCTTTATAGAATTGGTATTTACATTATTAGCATATTATTATCTTTTGATTTTTTTATGTGTGTATAAAAAATGGGGGGAGGAAAATACTGTGTCACCTATTGCGAAAGTGACGAGCGCCACTGATTCGCTCATTCCTTCCAGAGCCTGTTCGGAGGCAAATTCATAACCATAATTCAACGTACAATGTGTGTATATTTTGTTTAACGAAAACAAACGAAACCAAGGCCAACAAAAAATACTGGCCACGACCCTGAAAAAATCAGCTGTTCTCGGGGGGCTGATTTTTACATTGGGTCTTATGGGAAATCAGAAGTTTTTTTATGATATTTTCAAAATGGCACTACAGATTTCCGTGAAATTTCAGTGAAATATTCTTAGACACCATCCCGATATTCCAACAAACTTTTATAAGGATGCAAGATGATTAAAAGGTTAATGATTTAGTATTCCTTATTTTGAATTGAAATTACCCGCTAAGTACTCATGTTATATTTGACCAGGGCTATCAAAATGGACGGGCCACGATCCTCCACTTTGTTGACGTCACATCCGGGGCTGATTTTTTTTTGATGGTCACGTTACGACACAGCTGATTGTCTTTAAAATTTTGAAGTTGAAATGACGGTTCATGGATATTTGATTTTTTGTTAAATAAAGCCGTTTTTGAGATTGTTTTTACTTTATTCTGGCAGAACAATTTTTTTAAAATGTATAGTAAGCCCTAATTTTTTATAGCCGCTTCATTAGCTCACACAATAATTAAGTTTAAAGCAGAAGCGAATGTGACAATCACATATGACAAAGTCAAATACATGTCAAATATAACAGTTGGCATGTGGTACATGGCGGGTAATTTGAATTCAAAATAAGGAATGCTAAATCTTGAAGATTTTAACCTTTTAATCATGTTGCTTCCTTACAAACCTTTGGTGGAATATCGGGATGATGTCTGAGAATATTTCACTGAAATTTTGCGAAAATCTGTAGTGCCATTTTGAAAATATCATAAAAAAACGTCTGACCTCCCATAAGACCCAATGTAAAATTCAGCCCCGGGAGAACAGCTGATTTTTTCAGGGTCGTGGCCTCTATTTTTGTGTTGGCCTTGATTTGACATGTATTTAACATTATCATCTGTGTTTGTCACAATCGCTTCTGCTTTAAATTTAATTTTAGTGTGAGCTAATGAAGCGGCTCTGAAAAATTAAGGATTACTATATATTTAAAAAAAATCGTTATTCAAGAATATAGCAAAAACAATCTCAAAACCGGCTTTATTTAAAAAAAAATCAAATGTTCATTCCAACTTCAATATTTTAAAGACAATCAACTGTATCGTGACGTGACCTTCAAAAAAAAATTAGCCCCCGATGTCACGTCAACAAAGTGGAGGATCGTGGCCCGTCCGTTTTGATAGTCCTGACAAAACAAATAACAACTGTCAAAGAGAAAGGCTTAAATCAGTGGACAAACTGTATCGCAGGCCTGTCGTTATTATTTAGGTACGCAGCACTCATTATCAGTTACTTACTTGTCAAAAACTCGAAAATGACTTTGACCAGCATGCGTAAAAACCACCAATATATTGAAAGCTTGACAACATTTTAGTAGAAATATAAGAAAAAAACACAACTTTACGCCTTTCATATTTAACATATAAATATAACACCACTTTATCACTATTATTTAATAGTCAGTCAGTCAATTTTATCACCATGATCTTCTTAAATTTCAAGTAGGTACGACGTGCAACCTGATAGCTTTGGTTTTAAAAATAAATAAAAATAACACTATTAGATTATGCGGTAAACAAAGATTAAAAATAATTTATAGGTTTTTTACGAATTTTAAAATTTTTGTTTTTAATGGCGGGGTTATCTTATAATTGCTAGATAGGATTGTCTAGACGAAAATAAAAAAATGTTTATAGGTGCACGAAAATGAGATTCAACTACTAATCAATGAATAGAATAATAATACCCAAAATTTTTATTTTTAGATGTCAAGGTTATCTTTAACTTTGCGAATTATTTTGTATACAGCGTGTACTATGTTCGGTTAGAATATCTGAAAATATCGGTTATTAATAACGATAATAAAAATCTGCAATTTTCACCCTAGTCTTTTTTTTCGCCTCTAGTATTTACCCACATAGCACAAAAATCACATCAACCTCAAAATAACGTAAACAAAAATAAAAAAGTCATTTTTTACTAGAAAACAACCTCATACCATGTAATATTTGTTTTGTTAGATCTACATGCTTAAAGAAACAAGGAGGAATCAAGCTATAAAAATGTAATTTTTGCTGTAGTTTCTGGTGCTGTGTATATAACGTCTTTATTACCCTTGTTATTTTCATGTGCCAAATTCACACTTGAAAAGTTTTTCAGAACATGTTCTAAAACGCCACTAGATTAATACTTCTCAAACCTACTAACTTTTTTCGTATTATTTTGTCGCGTTTTTTCTCTATATGGTTTTTAATAAAAAAAGTATTCTCCTATTTTTCAATTTAGAACCTGTGTCTTGGATTGCATGTTATATTTTTTTTAATTTTAAATTTATTTCCTTTTGTTTTTGGTCTTCTGTTCTTTTTTGCTTTCTTTTTTCTTTTTCTTTTGTTTCGTTTAACTTTTTTTTCTCTTTCTTTTCTCGGTAAAGCTGTCCATCACCAGATAAAACTACAGAAGGTACTTTTTCTTTGGGTTTTAGTTTCTTTTCGTTTCTTTCGCTTACTGGTGGTTCCCAAAAAATATATTTTCTAAAGGGAGTTCTTACATTTGAATTGTTTTCTTTATTCTCTTTATTTGGTGATTGGAGATTTTGGTGTTTCTATTACGTTATCGATTTCTCTATTCTGTTTTTCTTGCTCTCGGTTTTTCTGCTTTTATTTTGATCTTGTACATTTACTATTATTTTCTACTTTTTAATCTGTTCTCTGTTTACCCCAGTAGATCTGTTTTGTAAGTTCTTACTTTCGAATTGTCTTCTTTATCGTCTTTGTTTGGAGTTTTTTGAGCCTGATCGTAAAATCACTCGTTTTCATTATTTTTCTCTCTATTCTGTTCCAAACCATTGTTTATGTTACATCTACTAATGTTTTCAATTTCTTAATCTGTTCTCTGCTTACCTCAGCTAGATCTGTTTGGCAAATTCTTACTTTCCAATTGTCTTCTTTATCGTCTTTATTTGGAGTTTTTTGAGCATGATAATGACAAATCTTTATTTATGTTACTTGTTTGGGGATTTTGTCGTTTTTCTGGAACTTCTTTATCAATTTCACTATTATGCTCTTCTTGCTCTCTATTAAGGCATAGTGGCGCACAAAGTTTTTGCAGATGAAAAAAATTACCATACTTAATAAAAGGGGATGTTTGGTCAGGCTAATTAAAAAAAAGCAAGTTTTTCTAATTTTTGGCCTAAAATTACTTTTTGGCAATTTCGTCATTCTATTTGTGGTAATTTCGTCACCTTTTTTATTTGTAATATATTACATAAAGTAGGTGGAAAATGGTATGACGAAGTTACCAGAGAAAAATATTTTCCCTACCGACTCATTATTTTTTTAATTTTTTTTTAAAGCGAGCTTGGGAAAAAGGCTCTCTAAAAAATAAATACCCTTTAGAGAAATTTTGTCAGTAATGACGACATTGCCACCCCCTCATAAGTTGTTTCGTTACCATCTTTTTTTCTACAAAAACTAAAAAAAAATAACAAATACAACTTAAAACGTAAAATATAGTCCCACTAGAACCCTTAAAAACATAAATAAATCCTAATAAGATTTATAATGTGATGTAAGCGACATACCACAAAGTATATGGCCTATACTTTGTGGACATACCTTAGAAGGAAAATGCACCTGCTGACCGCGAGTCTGACGCACAACTAAACTTTTATTTTTCACGGCCGTGGCAGAAAAAACTCCCCCGCTACAAATAGGCAGCGGGGTTGCCAAATGTTCAAAGACTTAATGTACATGCATGTATTTGTGCAAAACTATTTGGATTTCTTAATATTAAGCATTATTTCTGAAAACTGACGAAATACTCCTCACTGACGAAATACCCCCCGTTTACCTTATATGAAATAAACGTTTTTTTTTCAGGTTTTAAAATCAACACATTTTTCTCACGCGTTTTTTAAGTGTTAAACACGTGATTGTGCTATGTGCGTAGATTTCTGCTATAATTCGTAGTTTCTCTAATAATTAGTCTGTATGTGAAGAGAGAATATAGACGTTGGTTGTCAATAAATGTGCAGAATATATACGGGACTTCCGATACCCTACGTGGAAAGGATAACTGCGGCACCCGTAGGATATCGCTTGCCCTAACTCATTTAAGCCAATTTCTGTGTTCTTTGGTGTTCGAAAGTCAAGTTCTGGCATCCAAAACGAAAACGTTGAATTGCATTTTTAGAATTCTGGAGTTGCACTTAAATAGTACTGTAATTTTGACAGTTAGAATAAGTCTAGAGGAAAGGGGGGCAATATGGGGTGCTTAATTTTATAGGCTTTTTTTTCCTATTAAATGATCACCACTGCTTTCGGCATTTGGAATTAAATGTGAAAGGAAAATTTTGAGGTTTGATCATAAACTAAATAAATTAATTTACGGGCTGATCCTACCTTCATTTCATCACCTTTCCATCCATTGTGGTTGTGCCGTACTGAAAATATATAAGGAGTCTGTATACTTTTACCACTACCTTGTTCTTGGAGCAGCCCGTAAATTAATTTATATAGCCTAAATTATTTAGTCTATTTCGAATTAAGTTGGCTAGATATATTATCTTTATGTTTTAATTCTCCGTTTAAGCAATTTAGAACTCCATCATATTTTTATTTTTGTAAAAAGTTGACTTGCCCGGCATACGGGATAAAATGGGGTACCTATATGTGGCAAAACGGACCGGGCGGTTGTGTAATTTGAAATCAATATTTTTGTAAGTTTTTTTTATTAAAATACTAACAAAGATTAAAATATTTATTTAAAAAATAAAAAATTCATTTATATTAAGTATTGCATAAAGAATTACAACGGCCTAGTCATCGCTATCGACTCTCCTACAGGAATTTTGCGCCCTATTTTTGCAAAAACAACATAAAATACAACTTTCAGTGATGGTAGCAAAAAAAGTAAAAAAAAAATTTTTGGTGATAAATCGGGTACCTATATGTTTCTAGGTATACCAAGGTACCCCGTTTTGCCCCCATGAAAAAACTTCGTTTTGTCCCAAACCAACAGTTAAATTTAAACAAAAATCACACACAGTAAAAGGCTAATTTTATGGGCAACGCGTATTATTATGAAGAATACATAAACCCACTAATTGTGCATTGTACACAAAATTTTGAAAAGTTTGTAAAAAATGTAGGTACTTACCGTCACAAAATCGGTAAGTTATTTTTACAATAAACAGCGCACTTTACATGTTGAGAAAAAAACCAACTTAAGGTCAGCCGACCGGTACCAATCATACTGCAAATAGTTGAACCAGTCATGGGGAAAAACATCTGATATTAAAAGTGATAATGATAATCATAAGTGTGCAAAAGTGCAGTGTTGCTTTTTTACCCAATAACTAAGTTTTCTAGGCGCGCAGTTTTTGACATACGTTAATCAATGTAAAAATTTTAAATAGGTACCTGGATTTTTTTTGCAATAATACTTGGATTATTTGTAAATAATTTTTTTCAGAGGTGCTGCTTGAGCATGCAACCAAAGTTTTTGAAAATGTTGGTATCTCAAAAACTATATGTATATAATTTTTCCTGAAAATTTCAATAGTTTTTTCAAATTTTAAGTATTTTGAATATTACCAAGAATTCTTAGAAAATCCTTTACAATTTTTTAAAATTCTCAAAATGTTTTCACTAATTATTTTTAAAATTAAAAAAATATATTATAGTTTAGTACTATTATACAAGTACTGTCCCCGCTAGCTAAAAGGGACCGTAGGGAAGACCGGGGCTGGTTTTCACACTTTTTATTATTTGCATTTTTCATAGGCGTGGTTTTAATAATTTACCAATGACATTTAGATATCAATTGATGTTGTGTTGATTTTATATTATAAAAATATAAACTGCTTAAAAATTGAAGTAAGCCACCCCATTTTTTTGGACATTCTAAAAGTAAATTTATTCCCTAACGAAACGGTCAATTCTCACACAATTTTCTACGTGATATAGCTTTGATTATCGTCTTTTAAGTTTTGCTTTTCTTGTTGTCCTACGCTTGACAGATAGCTTCAGAAGTTGGCTACAACGCAAGTGTAACAAAAGTGCGATAGTTTGCACGGCTCCCATTTCCCGTACGATTTTTCTCAAAAAACACAAAATGTCAGCTAAAGCCAAAAAAAGTTATTTCTGTTTTTTAAATTTTTGTCTAGTTTCAAAGATATGATTTTTTTCCATAAAGTTGTACTTTTTCTGATTTTTAGTTTGAAGTTTCTACCCGGTTTGACCCTTAGCCACCAAATTTGCTATGAGGCAACCCAAACATTGGCCTTTTCGAACCTTGTACGCCATTGTACCCTAGATCACTACTGAGCACAATCAGGGGCGTAAAAAAATAATTTTTCATAAATTCTCCTTTTTATGATCAAACTTGAGTTCCACCTTCTGTAGGTGATCTGATATCAAGTCTAGGTAAATGCAAAACGCGTTTTATTGAAGTTCGAAGATTTCTGCCAAGACGGTTGTTAAAAAATCACCATTGGCGTCAGGATGATTTTTTGTAAAAATGCCAGTTGTTTCGCAAAGTCTATGGATTCAAGTGAATTTTCTCACACCACTACAGATGCCACGTGTGCCGTCTGATTTAGGTAGTAATATTTCACAAACGAAAGTTTCAAGAGTTGAAAAAATGAAATGTAAAATGCGTTAGAATCGGTCAAGAAATGACAGATCTTTGTTGCTTTGTAAATCACTTAAATTTCTTATAGGTAGTTACTTTTTTACTTCCCAACCAATCTTTGCGTTTGATACATTAAAATACTCAATACGCCAAGCGTAACCAAAGCATAACATTTCTGGCGCAGTTCACATTTCACTTTTTTCCACTCTTAAAACTTTCGTTTGTGAGATATTACAACCTAAATCAGATGGCACACGCAGCATAAGCTCTGTTTTATGATTTTTCCTGAGGCAGCATCAAAACAGAAGGAACAAGTTAAGCCAAATTAATAGATAAAAGGCTGGAAATTGGTTTAAAAGAAGTGACAAGTCTTATAGGTTTAGAGTCTATATGAATTTTCACCATACCGCAAACCAAGGGGGTAGCTGGATTCATTGGGATCTGGATAGTGCCTGCATTTAGTGATTTAATAATTAATTTATTTTCACTAAAGAGTTTTTTAAGTTTTCTGTGCATTTATTGTATGGGTCTTTATTAATGATTGAATATGATTTGCTGAACTGGATAAATTGCGAAACTTTTTATAAATATGTACACTTATTCAAAATAACTATACGAGGATGGGATGAAAAGTTTTGGGCCTAGCCTATAGCAGGCCAGATTTGCTTTTCTTGTTCCAACGGGTGTGTAGCCTTGCTTGTGATCAGTATACGCGCGAAGTTTAAAGTAAGTGCATCAACTAGTTTGTGTCCTGTGTCCTGTATACACTGTGTCAATTTTAAAAGATGGAAAAAAACGAGATAAGAGTCGTGATAAAATATTTTTATATCAAAGGTTTATCGCCGATGGAAATAAAAGCTAAACTAGATGCTACAGTAGAGGAATCTGCTCCTTTCTATACCACAGTTAAAACTTGGATATCGGACTTTAAACGTGGTCGTACTAGCACTGATGATGCTCCGCGTTCTAGCAGGCCAAAAACGGCAACTTCTGAAGAAATGGTGCAAACCATTCACAAAATTCTAAAAGATTGCAGATTAAGACTGGAAGAGCTAGCTGAGGCTGTGGGCTTATCAAAAGAGCGAGTTCACCATATTTTATGTGAAGTTTTAGGTATGAGAAAGCTAGTCGCCTGCTGGGTGCCGCGTTTGCTCA
Source organism: Aspidapion aeneum (assembly GCA_963576565.1). Taxonomy (NCBI): domain Eukaryota; kingdom Metazoa; phylum Arthropoda; class Insecta; order Coleoptera; family Brentidae; genus Aspidapion; species Aspidapion aeneum. Next base: position 85,105,166 of record OY755038.1, on the reverse strand, counting down.
CGCCATATCAAAAGCTTGTGCGTCTAACCGTTTCAGAGGAGAATTTGGCACTGTTTAGACGTGATTTAGGGGACTTTTTGCGTAGATTTATTACGGTTGAAACTAAGCAACAGTCCAAACAATGGAGGGCAAAGGACGAACCAGTTCCAAAGAAGGCAGAGGCAGTACCGTCTGCTGGAAAGGTCATCGCAACGGTCTTTTGGGACACTAAAGGGATACTCCTTATGGATAATCTCGAAAAAGGAATAACAATAAATTCAATACTACAGCGACGTACTGGATCAGCTCAAACAGAATATACGCCAAAAACGGCCTGGTTGCAGCTACACACGCCTATTTTGACCAGTTGGATAAATCAGACTTCAGTGATGGCATCAAATCAGTTGAACATCGTTGGGCCAAATGTATTACCTTACAAGGGGACTATGTAGAAAAATAAATTGTTATTTAGTCAAAATGGTGTTGCGTTCTATGTTAGGCCGGAAACTTTTCATCCCATCCTCGTACAGTTTCTTTTGTCCCCTTTTCCTAAAATAATTTTTAATTTTTTTAATAGACTGTTTTTTATTCGATTTCTTTTCAAAACAATTTTTTTGGTTTTGTTTAATTTGTTTCAAAATATTAGTAAACTCACCTCTCGTGGGAAAGTTAAATCTGTTCGGATTTCTTTGTAAAATATTCATTTTTAAGTATTGAAAATGGTTGTGTTTAGATCTATTTCTCTCTTCATTTAAGTTGTCAAGAAAATAATTAACAGTTGCAAAGTGTACTAAAAGGAGGGTGCGGATAGTTTTTAATTTAACTGATAGTAAATCTCTAATAGAAAACCATTTGTTTCTTTTATATTTTATCGCTCTCTTCTTCATTTTCTGTACAACGTGTCCCATTTTCGATGGGATTAAATGGGAAACTCGGTTATTATTAAAGATATTGATTTTCTGTTTGCACCTTACCGTGTTCTTTTTTTGAGCCCTTAAAAATGGCGTAATCAGATTTTTGCTATACCCCGTAGTTTCGCTAATACAGGGAGTTTTTTAAAAAAATGTATTTTTAATAATCCCTTGTATCTCGCTTATTTTCGAGATATTTTTATTCTGTAAAAACCTTTTCATGGCAACTTTTTTAGAAGAAAATAATGACGTTGTCAACGTTTTAAAATATTGTTTAGTTTTTGAGATATGGTATTTATCATAAAAAAATTAAATACGGACCTGGATTTTTTTATTACTATTTTGATTGGTTTCATGCTAGTATTATCATTAAATAATAAAAATGTAAAAATTTTTAGTTTTAAGGTAAAAAAAAATATTTCATATTTAAAAAAAAAAATTAGTCCGAACCTGGATATTTCCAACATAAATATAAATTAAAAATTGCTAGTTAAGCAATTTTTAGTTTAACTGTTTTGATACTTAGCATATTAAAATGGTTTACGTTAATTTACAGATTTATTTGAAACAAAGTCTACGAAAAATACAAAAAAAAACAAATTATAAAAAATAACTAATTTTTCTGATTACCATTATGTGCAAGACATTGTTGGCATTTTTGAGTAATGTTTCTTAACGTATTTTGCATAAACATATTTCTGCCATTTAAATATTTGGATTTTGTTGCTTGAATGAACAGTCAAACATATCACATTTTACAAAATCTGGATATGGTCGATTTCTAGCCATTTTAAAATAATTGTAAGCCATTCACAAAAATGATAATGTCAATTCCACGCTTTTGTTTTGTAAATTTCACGACCTGCTGTGCTACCATTAAATAATTAGTATGATATTATTTTTGTAACTTTTTAACGTTTTTTACTTTATTTATAAATCTTTTAATTATCATTTTAAAACAGATAAACTAAAAATCGTTCTACTAGTGTGTCTTGCAATTTTTAATTTATAATTACGTTGGAAATTTCCAGGTTCGGACTATATTTTTTTTTAAAAATATTAAATGGTTTTTTTAACCTTAAATCAAAAAAATATTAAAGTTTTATCATTTTAAGGTAATAATAGCATGGAACCAATCAAAGTAGTAATAAAAAAAATTCAGGTCCGTATTTAATTTTTTTATGATAAATACCATATCTCAAAAACTAAACAATATTTTAAAAAATTGACAACGTCATTATTTTGCTCTAAAAAAGTTGCCATAGAAAAGTTTTTACAGAATAAAAATATCTTGCAAAATAAGCGAGATACAAGGAATTAATTAAAATGCAATTTTTTCAAAAACTCCCTGTATTAGCGAAACCACGGGGTATAGCAAAAATCTGATTACACCGTTTTTAAGGGCTCCAAAAAAGAGCACGGTAAGGTGCAATCAGAAAATCGATATCTTTAATAATAACCGAGTTTCCCATTTAATCCCATCGAAAATGGGACACGCTGTACATAGTCATGTGGCCTATTTTTAAAATATGGAGTTTTGTCAAATTGATATTTTATGTAATTTGGTGTGACATTTTTTTTTACCATTTTCTATTGAACCAGTTGTCCGCCTCAAAAAAATTATGACACAATATTTTAAAAATGTTTTATGAAACGTAATATTTAATTTACTTTAGTTTTTATTATTGTGTTTGTAAAATAAGTACTTAAGTATTCCATAAAATTGCACAATATTGCAAAAAATTATTTGAGGGAAAATATTATGTTATATTATCCACTTAGTTAATGATTTGTTAGTGTTTCACAACACTCACAAAATTTAAAGCTGTTGTATTACGAAAAATCTTCATGTAGGAGACGGAAGTTAACTTTTTGTTATTCATATGATTGACTGCTGGATTGATATGACACCCTGCAAACCCAAGTAACACAATGTGTTGCTCAACAGGTGCCCCAACATTGGTGCAACAAATCTTACATGAAATATTGCTTTAGCTGTCTGTTGCTCCAATATTCCTAAAATATGTTTAAAACATTGAAGCAGCTAAGTGGTATGCAATGAAAGAGTGGTATGCTATGTAAGCATCAGGACAAGTGTTTTTTAGCTTTCATCTAAAAAAAGCACTAAAGGGCAATTTTTTTATTTAAAAATGCACTTTTCTGACCAATAAAAAATAAAAATGGTAATAAATCTTCTCTCATAAATTACACTACAGTGTAGGTATGTTGTAAAATATTAACTCTGGCAAACTTATTCCATAAAATTTTATTGCAAAGGTAAGATTATTGATAAACGCCACGCACCCTTAAAATTTTGAGTTTTCATGTTTTGTGTAAAAATATTTTTAGGTTGTTTTTTAATTGCCATCATTTTTCCTGCAGTAAATTTTAAATAAACTATAATGACCTAGATTTAATTGTGACGTTATTAAAATGGATTAAAAATGCTTTTATATCTTCCACATTTCAACAAAAATGTCATGATTTGTTTACCTTCTCTTTTTAAAGTTCTGTCTCCAACATTATTGCTAAAAAACTATGTTTCCAAAGAAAACTTTTGATTTTCATTAAGTGCTCAAACTGTTCAGAACGGCGAGCAATAAGCCGCTATAAATACCTATCGAAGGAAAGAGAAAATGTGCGTACATGACAACACCTTGCTTCTTAGGTCGGGTCAATACTACCTCTGCGGTTGTACCATTTTGCAAACATCAAACCATTATACAGCATGGTTAGAAGTTTCAGGAGTCATTGGGAATTATTACTATATGTATGTTACTGTATGTAAGATAAAAACAACTACATATGCATAAAATATGTAGCATGTAAAAAAAAACCTACATTCAATACCTGTGCCCTATGCGCTCAGCTAAAGTAGACGAAGGAAATTAACAGGGACTTATTGGAATAAAGCCATACAATAATAGTGTTAGGCTAAAACTAAGTCGTTTATTTATCTATAATTAAAGTCGACAGTATTTATTTCGGTTCGTAAACAAAATCCTTATTTTGAAAGATTAGCTGTCATACTCCAATGCAAAACCAACAAAATACGGCCTGACACTATTATTTCCTGTGCAAGTCCCTATTGACGCCCATTAATTCCCCTAATACGGCGCTCTTTTGTTCTGTACGCGGCAGTGCTCGAGTTTTGACAGTACGGAAAGAGAATCGCTTGGGGGTGGACATTTGGAAATTTTAGACGCTAACTACTTAATCCTTCTTTTCAAGCTTTTTTATTTAACATTTATTGCTGTGTCTACCACAAACTAAAGGTTATGGTTTTTCCAGCAAAATGAATAAGAGAGAGGTCTGTTTTAAACTCAAATTTTTTCATATTATTTAAGAACTACCTAACGAATTAAATTCTCAAAAATGTCACCACTGTGTGCTAAACAGTATCCAAGCCTACAAAATTCAGTTTGCACATTCCTTAGCATTTCAAGTTTCACCAGTTGTAGGGTGGTAGATGACGAAGTTTATCATCTAAACCATAGTCCTTACCATAGGCAGTTACACTTTTGTGACATTTACAACCTCTTTGTTGATCATCCGCATACATACATACACCAAAAAAAAAATGGCATGTCAAGTTCATTGTTTTTATCTGTGCGTTTTTTGTGTTAACCCACAGTCAGCATCCTTTTAGCCAAAGTCAATGACAGTTTTACCTTTAATTTTACACCAACATGACATGTTTACTTTTTAATATATAATTGCCGCTAATGAAAACATTATGATTTTGACGCTCATGAATATTTTTATCATGGTACATTTTTCAATCATGATTTTTTAAAACTCAATTCTTCGAAACTGCGCCTTTAGTTTAAAACTCCGGTACCCATATCGCTTTGAAATATTTCGCACGGTTAAGGGTAAAACTATCGCCCACACTATTGGCAATTGCTTTACTGAAACAGGGAGGCAGAGCTTCTTCTGCAGCATAAATCATAGTTTCACGCCGTTCTTTTTCCTCTCCCATTAAGGTGCAATCAGAAAATCGATATCTTTAATAATAACCGAGTTTCCCATTTAATCCCATCGAAAATGGGACACGCTGTACATAGTCATGTGGCCTATTTTTAAAATATGGAGTTTTGTCAAATTGATATTTTATGTAATTTGGTGTGACATTTTTTTTTACCATTTTCTATTGAACCAGTTGTCCGCCTCAAAAAAATTATGACACAATATTTTAAAAATGTTTTATGAAACGTAATATTTAATTTACTTTAGTTTTTATTATTGTGTGTGTAAAATAAGTACTTAAGTATTCCATAAAATTGCACAATATTGCAAAAAATTATTTGAGGGAAAATATTATGTTATACTATCTACTTAGTTAATGATTTGTTAGTGTTTCACAACACTCACAAAATTTAAAGCTGTTGTATTACGAAAAATCTTCATGTAGGAGACGGAAGTTAACTTTTTGTTATTCATATGATTGACTGCTGGATTGATATGACACCCTGCAAACCCAAGTAACACAATGTGTTGCTCAACAGGTGCCCCAACATTGGTGCAACAAATCTAACATGAAATATTGCTTTAGCTGTCTGTTGCTCCAATATTCCTAAAATATGTTTAAAACATTGAAGCAGCTAAGTGGTATGCAATGAAAGAGTGGTATGCTATGTAAGCATCAGGACAAGTGTTTTTTAGCTTTCATCTAAAAAAAGCACTAAAGGGCAATTTTTTTATTTAAAAATGCACTTTTCTGACCAATAAAAAATAAAAATGGTAATAAATCTGCTCTCATAAATTACACTACAGTGTAGGTATGTTGTAAAATATTAACTCTGGCAAACTTATTCCATGAAATTTTATTGCAAAGGTAAGATTATTGATAAACGCCACGCACCCTTAAAATTTTGAGTTTTCATGTTTTGTGTAAAAATATTTTTAGGTTGTTTTTTAATTGGCATCATTTTTCCTGCAGTAAATTTTAAATAAACTATAATGACCTAGATTTAATTGTGACGTTATTAAAATGGATTAAAAATGCTTTTATATCTTCCACATTTCAACAAAAATGTCATGATTTGTTTACCTTTTCTTTTTAAAGTTCTGTCTCCAACATTATTGCTAAAAAACTATGTTTCCAAAGAAAACTTTTGATTTTCATTAAGTGCTCAAACTGTTCAGAACGGCGAGCAATAAGCCGCTATAAATACCTATCGAAGGAAAGAGAGAATGTGCGTACATGACAACACCTTGCTTCTTAGGTCGGGTCAATACTACCTCTGCGGTTGTACCATTTTGCAAACATCAAACCATTATACAGCATGGTTAGAAGTTTCAGGAGTCATTGGGAATTATTACTGTATGTAAGATAAAAACAACTACATATGCATAAAATATGTAGCATGTAAGAAAAAACGATAGTAGACCTACATTCAATACCTGTGCCCTATGCGCTCAGCTAAAGTAGACGAAGGAAATTAACAGGGACTTATTGGAATAAAGCCATACAATAATAGTGTTAGGCTAAAACTAAGTCGTTTATTTATCTATAATTAAAGTCGACAGTATTTATTTCGGTTCGTAAACAAAATCCTTATTTTGAAAGATTAGCTGTCATACTCCAATGCAAAACCAACAAAATACGGCCTGACACTATTATTTCCTGTGCAAGTCCCTATTGACGCCCATTAATTCCCCTAATACGGCGCTCTTTTGTTCTGTACGCGGCAGTGCTCGAGTTTTGACAGTACGGAAAGAGAATCGCTTGGGGGTGGACATTTGGAAATTTTAGACGCTAACTACTTAATCCTTCTTTTCAAGCTTTTTTATTTACCATTTATTGCTGTGTCTACCACAAACTAAAGGTTATGGTTTTTCCAGCAAAATGAATAAGAGAGAAGTCTGTTTTAAACTCAAATTTTTTCATATTATTTAAGAACTACCTAACGAATTAAATTCTCAAAAATGTCACCGCTGTGTGCTAAACAGTATCCAAGCCTACAAAATTCAGTTTGCACATTCCTTAGCATTTCAAGTTTCACCAGTTGTAGGGTGGTAGATGACGAAGTTTATCATCTAAACCATAGTCCTTACCATAGGCAGTTACACTTTTGTGACATTTACAACCTCTTATCATCCGCATACATACATACACCAAAAAAAAAATGGCATGTCATGTTCATTGTTTTTATCTGTGCGTTTTTTGTGTTAACCCACAGTCAGCATCCTTTTAGCCAAAGTCAATGACAGTTTTACCTTTAATTTTACACCAACATGACATATTTTTATCATGGTACATTTTTCAATCATGATTTTTTAAAACTCAATTCTTCGAAACTGCGCCTTTAGTTTAAAACTTCGGTACCCATATCGCTTTGAAATATTTCGCACGGTTAAGGGTGAAAAACTATCGCCCACACTATTGGCAATTGCTTTACTGAAACAGGGAGGCAGAGCTTCTTCTGCAGCACAAATCATAGTTTCACGCCGTTCTTTTTCCTCTCCCATTTCACAAAATGAGGCGCATCTCCACTGCATTTGCGGCATAAATTGACAAATACTGTTCGCTGGAAATGGTTTACTATTTTTGGCTTGGAATACTCCTTTCCTCAAATGCCACAACAAATAAATTTGCTACCTCTAGTTAGCTATTTCCCCCAAAATACTATTGAATTATCTGTACTTTGCGGCATGGGCTGAGCTGGAATCTACGATAAAAAGTATTACTTTACACAATGGAATGCAGTACTCTTTTACTTCTCACTTACACACACAAAGCAGTCCATGGCAGGACAGCCTTACTCAGGAAAACATTTAGAGGAGAAGTTAAAAAGTTTTAAAAAATTGCGTATTGTGCAATTGTTTTTTCTTGTTTGTGTTGCATTTAACACAATTAATCGACCATCTCGGGGGGGGAGGGGATTGATCCCCATGATCCTACTTTGGGTACGACCTTGGTCCATGGATACTTTTTAGCAATCTGTATGTACCATGCTTATCAACGAGGAAAATCCATGGAAATAAATCTGGCAAAGACATTAGACACTGGTTTGTGATTTTCCGTTCCATATGTCGTGGGAATCTATATATGAGTAGATGTTATATGCGGGTTCTGGCTCACTTTTTACATGTAAATCCCCATAAGATGAAAACGTGGTCATTTTTTTGGATATGTCACAGAATATTTAACTCGAGGCAGTAATTTCCTCATAAGATGAAAACGTGGTCATTTTTTCGATATGTCACAGAATATTAGAAGCAGTAATGTCCCCGTGTGTTTTTTGTACCAACCAATCTAACCTTCAAAAAATTGTTGACCCTTAATTGACCCTTTAGGTGTTGCAGTTCATCTTGTACCTTGAGGCAGACCTGTCACTTGCTATCTTTTGCTTGTTACAGGACTGTGGTATTCACTTAAATAGTGAGTTCCTTGAAAGCGATTTTAATGCTTTAACGAATGTCTATTGGTTCTTTTAATTTAAAGCCCTTCATTTTCTCCACTTAAAGATGTAAATTATTTGAATAGATACTTCGTTATTTTTTTAAATTTTTAGTATTACATACTGGACTGGGTTCATAGTAAACACTTTAAATATAATTTTTATGTTTATTTTAAAAAAGTTTTATTTACAAATACTGTAACGTGTCATTTTTGCGTTTAAGGCAACGTTACATATTTGTTTATTTAGGTAAATAATCAAGGCTCTTCGACTCGTCTTTCTGTACACAAATTAAGGGTATTTTATAGAGCTAGGTTTGGAGGTTATATAGTGTCTAGGAAATTACCTTAAAAGGAGGCATTTCATCGAATTACTGTGGACACTACGCACATCGCTTCATCTGGACATCGTAATTGGAATTTAGATTGTTTTGTTTATCGTAAAATTTCATAATTTTCTTTGACGTTCACGAAGATAGACAGCTAATCTGCTGGGGAATGGCGGCGTTGCCGCATCACAAATGGTTTCGGTAACAGGAAGGAAACATTTAGATGAACATTTCATCCCCTTACGTTTATTTTCGAGGATATTGGGACAATCCGAACCTCATAGCTAGTTGTGATAGCACGAAAACATATTTAGGTCCACGGTTTGACCAGTAACAACCGAGGCTCCGCCCACTTTGATATCTTTATTAATTTGATAAGGAAAATATAAAATAAATACGAGTTATGCACTTTCGTAAATGGAAGATAAACGAGGAATAAAAACCAGGACTAAAAGAGTAAACAAAATCGTATTTTTATATTATATAAATTTATATATAATCATAGTTATGTAAAGTTAATAACTAGCTCTGTTAGTCGGATTGAAGGGTTTGTAGGGCTGGCTAGTGGTGAGCAAACTTAACATCTGAACACTCTTCTGCCGAGTTTAAGCAGTAGTTCAGTTTGTATTTTTAGGTTCAGGTTCAGAAACAACTTTATTAATGTAGAAATGTTTTACAAAAATGGCGTCAAACCATATGAATCTTAGAGAAAACAAGACTGTAACTAAAATACAACTTAATTCTACACTCAGTATAGCTTTACTCATATGGGAATTGGTTGAGTGTTCGAATATTCCTGGGTTTGATGCAAGCTCTGATCTCCAGTAATTGATTTTACAGTTAATGGTTTCCTCCTACTTGCTATGTTGGCAGGGGTCCGGTAGGCAATTGTTCGGTCTATGTATGGAGGGTGTCTTGACGTCCTTGTTATAAAAATTCCAACCGTGGAAATAGATCCGACAACATCTCAGTGTGCGTTTTACGTGTTTTCTATCCCCTTGGTCGGTGCTGCCCCCTATATACCGGTATGGAACTATTGGTGTATTTCCTCATTGGTTAGTTTGAAAACCGCGGGTCTTTTCTTCCAGTCGTGCAACCGAAGTTAGAGATTTTTTGGCGGAAAAGTTTTTTTATAAATAGGTTTGCATCCTTATTTGAATCTAACCGGGAAAATTAGGTTGGTATTGCGTTTTACTGTCCCCCACCACATTTACAGAACGGTTTCCGGCGACTTCATTTTTTTGTGTTCTCGACAAAGTGCTTTGTCTCTTTGCTAACGAATTTTGGCTGGGTCGGCAACAGGTCTCTGGGATCGCCATTGTTTTTGGTTAGTGGCACTGCAAAAACTGCAGGTTCTGTCCCAGAGACTGTGAAGAGTGAGTCCGTCGTGTTTAGGCGAAATCTAGAGTGACGCTCGCACCCTTTTGAGGGGGATTTAAGTCGACCTACGCCATTTGTACGGGAAAGAGCAGTGGTAAATTCGATTTTATTTTTTTCATTTTTTTTATTATTTGAGGGCTCTTCAAGATAATATTTGCCTCCCAAATTGTAATTGTTTTTCGTGTGAAATGTGCTTTTTTTGACAAAAGACGTGGGGAATTTTTGGCAATTTTATATTTTTCTTTTAACCACGTGTTGGATAAAAACTATATATTGTTTTCTCCTTTGGTTACAGCACCGTCCATTCCATCGACGGGACAGTTGTGCTGGTGGAACGAGGTTCTGTTCCATCGACGAGCCAGTTGTAACCCTGGGAAAGGTACGTTAGGGTTATTTAAGTTCATCTGTTTAAATCTACTTTATTTTATTGAGTCGACATGGGGTTCTCGATTTAAGTTACTCGGTGTAGGGGAACTTCGTGCAAAATTGACGAATTCCTGGAAACTGAAACATTTCATTTTCCACAGGGTTTTATGCTCGGGCAAGAATCAGCAACCTTCTCACAACCATGTGCTACCCTAGCGTAATGTGCTAAGCGGGCACTAGGGGAGGCGCGGACAGAACAGGGCAGGACCCGGTGCAGTGGTGAGGAGATGTCTGGACAACAGAACTCCAGGTTTACAAAATAAAACATCATCAATTATAAAATTATCAAGGACCAAGGTAGGAGTAAGCTTCAGATATAATCTTTCACATAAATCTTCAATATAATTTAGACATAATATAAATTTTTAATATAATTTAGACGTATCTTTTCATATATGATTTTTCACAGTATAATTTCAACATTGCTTGTAAACGCAAGGTAACGGTATGACGTCATAACCACAATTTTGCGGCGTGTTTACTAAGTTGACTTGTTTTCCTTCATTTCATTAATTTAAGACATTTCTCTGTCAAAGTTAAAGCGCCTTGCTACTTTGGCCCGAACTTGTTTAATTTTTTTTGCATAGTTCATGTCTCCAGTATTTTTTTTTAGCTTTACCTTTAAAATAAACAAGATAAACTAAATCTTTGTGTTATTTGTACAACCCAATGACCAACTTTGCAGAGACAAAAGAGAGATGAGGTTATTTTTTTTAGCGGTTTCTTTACACTGTTTTACCTCATGGGGTCGATTTCGGACTGGGTTGCTGTCTGTCTCATTCTACCCAACGTAGAATGATGACAGCAGATATTTGGTCCAGATCTCCCCTATGATGGAACGATTTTGGAAGTGTATTTTTTTTGACAATCATTTATATAACTGAGTCTCACACTACTGACTCAGATGTAGGTACACTATGGCCTGTTAAAGGACTCCATCTACCTGTAAAGTGCTTCTAGTTTTGTCATCTTAATTCAATCTTGTAGAATTTTATTTTGTCTATTAGTCAATTTTTTTTTGGTTTTTTTTAATTACACAAATACTCTGGAAGCCTCGGAAGTAGGTAGAATTTCATTGTTTGGCTGCAACGTTTGGGTTGAACTGTATTTTAATCAAGATCTTCTTTGTAAAACATTGATATTAAAACACTGTGGCGCACGTAAAATTTTCTTATTTCTGAACCCCCCCTTCTCCACTGTATAAAAGTTACCGGGCATATCAATGTTTTACCTAGCTGGAAAATACAGTTCTGCTTCCAGATATTTGTTTAATTATTCAGTGGGGTTTTGTGTCACAAATTGGCAAATTGTTATTATTCTAATTATAGTGTCACAAAATGGCGGCAACGTCTTTAAGCTGCCACAAATGTCACCCAACGCATTTTAAGAGGCCACAATACAACTAATTATATAATCTTATTCATAGCATAGAGAAATATATTATATTCTTCTATGATCTTTGTAATCATATATCTATACCTAAGTAAACTTACAATTTCTATTAATCATATTTAGATGGTATATTATAATAACATTACAGGTACTATGACTATCATTATATAAATATTTATTTTTACATTAACATATTAGGCGTTACTAGACTGATGCTAATTCTACAGATTTTATAATATAATATATAGGCAAAACCAAGACTAAATTTAGGTTATACTTATATATAGTTCACTACTAAAAATATCTAACCAAACACAATATAAACAAAGACACCATTATTAAAATTACAGTTAACCTAAGTCATCACTTAATACTGTAGTGCCCCACTGTAACGCTTCATAAGATTCCTTTGAAATACTTTTTTTATCATCCAGGGGACTTAGTCCAATTTTTGTCTGTTTTACAGAGTATAGTTTGTGCTTTTCCGATCTTATAAGGTGCAGCGTTGAGTTTTGCTAGATTTTAAAAAAGCTAAGTTAACCCTACTAAATGTAAATAATCTTGTTTAAAGAAAACAAAATTCTCTACATTACCCAACTAGTCAGTGGCTCATAAGGGCGTGAGTCATGAATTCTAGTTTTAGAACAACTTAGGCCTGGACGCCACTGTATTTGATTTTTTGAGTAAATGACCTCAAAATAGTAAATACAGAAATCTATTAAAAAAATTGATTAAAATTATTGTCATTAGAGTTATTAACAAATCAATTGTCTTAACAAGGAAAAAGGATATTTGGTTTAGGTAATTATACATATATATAGAGAAACACCAGGGGATATAATTTAAAGATCACTGTATTATGTGAAGAAGTGTATACAATGTGATGTCTTAAATTACCGGTCCTAAAATTATATGAACCTTGTTTACCCGAACCCATATGTAACTAAGAATTTTTCTTATACATAAAAAAAAATCGAAACTATTTCCTATCATAAGAAGTTTGAGATCTCCTTTGGCAGGATAGTCAAAAAAAAATTATTGTTGTTGAAAAGTAGACGACACAGCCTATACAAAATTTACACAGTATGTATGTTACTAGGTAACATCATGGGGAATATATGTACACTGGTACCAGGGAATTTTTGCTAGCAAAAACACAGGACCTAAAGTGTATAAAAAAATTATCACACTATGGTGCCAAGGGATGATTCTTTAACATTAAAAAAAATCTATATAAGGGAATGTTATATAACATAATTTGTAAAACAAGGCAATGCTTTTATAATAGCGGAGTCTATAGCAATGATTGAGTCTCTCACAGTACTCGGACTATGCATTAAGATAAAACCTATCTTAAAATTATTTTATAAGATACTATCATAGTAGGTATTACTTTTATACAGGTAAAAATCGAGAAAGGTAATTCACATATTCCATATAATGTGCCAGTCAAAATGAACCTTCATGGGCACTTTATATAGGATCTATGTTACTAATTATTTATAAGATAAGGTAGTTAACAGGTAATTTACACCTTGGAAATAATTAAATAAAATTTATATAAAAAGACTCTTATCACGTCCATCGCGGCAGGTAATCAGCTTTACTTTACTGATGCGGAATAGACAGCAGGTAGCACTTTGTGTACAGATAAAAGTAGGTATGATCCCTACTTTTCGCCAAGAAAATAGGTATTAGATATACGACCTGAACTCTGGGTGTTGGACTGACAACTGTAGGGCTGCGATTCTGAATTGCTAGGAGCTGATAGATGCAGTATGACCCATATTTGTCAAACGTGACCCGAGCTAGGAAATAGGTGTCGAAAATGCCAAGTCGGTCGCCATCATTGGTGTCCGGGTTTTTCAGGTGAACCTAGGACCCTGTTTTAACAAAAACATGATCTTAGAAATAGGTAATTTAATAGGAAAATAGATAAGAAAAATTTAAGAACACGAGGTGTCAAAGGTATAAACAATTTCAGTCAGAATCTTACCTTAAACAAGGGCATCCTTCACTAAAACACAACCGTGGTTAATTTGAGGTATAGCTGAGAGATACAGCTAAAATTTAAGCCCATTTTGTACTTGAAAAATGGCTTAAAATATTTTTAAAAAAATTAATGAAATTTTTATGTCCGACCCATTGGACGTTTTCTAGCAAAAAGGACGAAAAAGTTGGCATTCCACATGGAGCTCACATTTTTAAGAAACACTAGATGTCGCTAGCTACGGGAGTGCTCCGAAATTTTTGGGGTGACCAAGTGCGCGAGAGTAGCCCCAACTCAATTTGCTGACATATCCCTTAACACAACTCCAAACTCATTAGCCTATCTCGACTCAACCAATCATACCGGGTAACACCCTGTACAAAACGAAATCATGGAAAAAATAATCAAATTCGTGCCTCGGCCGGCACTTAACTCATGCATAGTGCAAATGGGTCTTAAGCTTTTGCGAAGCAGGTCGACAAATATGTGGCCAGTTGACCATGGTCGATACGATTATAGTGGATTTGTGTGATTTTCGCGGTTGAAGAAATTCTAACCCCAGAAGAATCGAAATATTTATAAACAATTTTTACTTTAATTTTACGATGATCATTGTTACTAATGTGCAATATTTCTGATAAAAAGGACGTCTAAAATTCTCTAAAAGACATATGTTTATTCTATACAAAACGATGACAGTATTGTGTCCTATTCATAATAATGTTATGGTAGACTTATAGAAAATTGTTTATTGTTATTGAGAAAGAATATGATACATAAGACCAAGTGTCCATCCAGAAAAATGTCTGAGGTAACATCCTAGTGAAAATTGATTTAAAACCAGGTTAGTTATTTATTTATCAACAGATAAAATATATAATTTTGTCGAAATAAATATTGAGATAATGTAGCGTTTTTTAAATGCTACACACCCCCCTTCCGTGAGTAAAAAAATAGTATGAAATGCTATTTTTTTTAGGCTAAACAGAAAACATAAGCACAAAGTTTATTCCAAGAAAATGTAACAATCAAGATTTGTAAAAAAAACAGAAATGGAAGATAATATTTGGTTTTGGATTGATATCTTTCGCGTATCACACGTCTTTTACAAGTCACAATTGATATGTCAAAATCAGGTAAATGTCAAAATCAGGTAAATGTCAAATTAGGTGTGGACTTCCAAAACCAAATTTTAAGGACTCAAAAGAAGACAAAGATACACAAATGTAAAGATATGAGTAGTGAGAAAAAATTTTCCAACTGAAATGTCGGAATTGGATCCTAGGTAAACTTTTAAATCTTTGATATGCCATTTGCCAACATCGTTGCCAGCAGAATCAACTAGATCATATACAAGGTTCGAAATACGTTTCTTCACCTTACACAAGATATATTTTGGTGCTAATTTGGCAGAAAATTTGTTTGCGGCATCAGATAAAACTTTGTTTCGACGCCAAACTTTGTCACCTTGTTTAAAGGAAATTTCTCGTTTTCTTAGATTGTATGCCTTAGCGTTTCGTGAATAAGAGTTATGAAGATGTCTACGCACCTCTACAAAAATATCAGTTAGACCCTTTATATCACGAGCGTAAGATTCAGGATCGCCAGGAGTAATCTCAATATCCTGTGTGGAAGGAATATCTCCATAATAACGACCAGATATTGGCACATGCCGTGCGAAATTTAGAAATGTAGGAGAGTGTTTAGTAACGTCATGTACTGAGGTCAAAAACGTGTGCAAAACCTTAAAAAGCGGTAAATCTGCCGGACCCGGAAATATCCCAGCTGAACTTATTAAATATGGCACTGAAGAATTGTTTTGTAGATTACGGAATCTTTTCCAAAGATATTTAAATGGAGCTGTAGTACCAACTGAGTGGAAAACGTCATATATATCCACAATACACAAAAAAGGAAGGAAAGATATATGTGACAATTATAGAGGTATATCTGTAACTAGTACGCTAAGCAGATTATATGTCAAAATAATAAGAAATAAAGTGGAGAGCGAATATAAAGATATGGAGGCAGAAGAACAAGCTGGTTTCAGGGCGGGTAGATCGACTTCAGATCATCTCTTTTGTATAACCCAAGTTATTGAAAAGAAAATGGCATACGGACAAGAGCTCCATCTGCTTTACGTAGATTTGCAGAAGGCATATGATAGTATACCACTAAATCTACTTTGGAAAGCGTTGGAAAAGACAAACATAAGCGTACAACTAATTAAGGCCATCAAAGAGTTATACCGCAATAGTAAGGCAAAAGTTAAAATAAAAGCAAAACTAACCAAAGGCTTTCTAGTAAATAAAGGTCTTAAACAAGGTTGCTGTATCTCGCCTACGCTCCTCAAGATATATTTGGAACAGGTCCTTAAAGTCTGGAAGAGAAAATTCCAAAACATGGGAATTCCGTTGAATGAAACCACCTTGTATACTTTATGTTTCGCCGATGATCAGATAGTGGTGGCTCAGGATTATGACGACCTCGAATATATGACACGAAAACTAATAGACGAGTACAATAAGTGGGGACTAGAGGTTAATATCAATAAGACAGAGTATATGTGTATTGGTGGAACGAAACAGGATCTAATCTTAAATACTGGGCAGCGAATTCAGTCCTGTGATGAGTATAAATACTTGGGTCTAAAAATTACAGCTGACGGAACACTAGACAAAGCTATAAAAGATAGAAACGTACAAGGAAGAAAAGCAATAACTTTATTAAATGGAATAATTTGGGACCAAAGTATATCAAAACATAACAAAAAGCTTATATATAACACCATTGTAAAAAGTATTATTACATACGGCTCAGAAGTATGGCCAATCAAAGATAGAACAGAAAAAATGCTTTCCGCTACGGAGATGGACTATTGGAGAAGAGCAGCGGGGAAATCAAAAAGAGAAAGAGTTACCAATCAAAGAATAAGAGAAATTATGACAGTGGGTTAACGTACTCTAGTGGATGATATAAGAACAAAACAACTGGTGTGGTACGGACATGTACAAAGAATGGATGATGGAAGACTACCTAAACAAATATTACAATGGAAACCAACTGGCCGAAGAAAACGAGGAAGACCAAGGAGAAGCTGGAGAGAAGGAATAGATAGTGAAATAAGAATAAGAGGCCTAGATGATGAATTATGGGCAAACAGAAACGAGTGGAGATTGGGTATCGGAAGACGTAGAACGTTGTGAAACCGATATATATATATATATATATATATATATATGTATGTACTGCGGTATTTAAAGCATGTTGTAACTTAGGAAGTTCTTTATCCCAGTCTTTATGTTCTTTAATGTAGCATCGTATTGAAGTACCTAGTTTTATTATTGCGTTCAACAAAATTAACTTGTGGAGAATATCTTGGAGTAAACCAGATTTTCTGTACTTGATACTTATTGGCTAGATTTTTAAATACATTTCCAGTAAATACAGTACCATTGTCGCAAATAATAAACTGAGGGATGCCATATACTAAAAACACGTTACTTTCCATAAATTTTACAATATTATCTGCAGTGGCTTTTCTTAATGGATGCAATAAACTATACTTAGTTAACCAATCTGATACAACTAAAAGATAAGAGTTTTGTTTTGGACTCATTATAAAAGGACCCATTAAATCTACTGCAATTATTTGCCAAGGATAATTTGCTTCTTTTTCACCACCCATAAATCCCATCTGAGCAGTGTTAGGGCCTTTTTGGCTGCCACAGACATGACAATTACGTATATACGATAAGATAAGTTTTCTCATTTTAGGCCAATAAAAATTTTCTTGAATTCTATGGAGTGTTTTATAGAAACCTAGATGAGCAGAAGTAGGAGAATCGTGGTTTTCTTGGATTATTTGTTTCTGTAGATATTTAGGTACTAGAGTTTTCCACTCCACTATGTTTGTTTTAACAGGTAAACGAGAATGGACGAATTTGTAAATAATGTCGTTTTCAACTCTAAAATCGGGATAAGAATCTGGAGAATTTATAATTTTTTGTTTTAACTTAAGGTACCAATCATCAAGTTGTTCTAAATCAATATCAATGAGGGAAATTTCAGAAAGTTTAAGCTCATTTTCATCTTCAAATTTGTAATCTGCAGATTCTGGTATACGTGAGAGTGCATCGGGTACCACATTATTTTTACCTTTGCGGTGAACTAAATCGAAAGAGTGAGAACTTAATTTCATTGCCCAACGAGCAAGTTTTCCTGTTGGGTTTTTTAGATTATTTAGCCATAATAAAGCTTGACAATCTGTCACAACTTTAAATTTTACTCCCTCAATATATCCTCGGAATCTTTCAATATTGAAAAGTAATGCAAGACACTCTCTCTGTACGGCACTCAGATTTCTTTCTGCTTTAGTCAGAGATCTACTTGCGTATGCAATAACTTTTTTCTCACCGTCTATATTTTGAGTAAGTACACCACCTAAGCCTACCAAGCTTGCGTCTGATTCAATAGTGAAAGGTAAAGAAAAATCAGGTTGGCTTAGAATAGGGGCTGAAACTAGAGCTTGTTTTACAGTAATAAAAGCATTTTCGGCTTCAGTTGTCCATTTTATGGGCTGATTCTTTTTCTTTTCTTTTAAAAGATCATAAATAGGGGACATTATAGTAGAATAATCCTTGATAAATCTACGGTACCAACTACACATACCAGAAAATCTTTTAATTTGGGTTGTAGTGGTAGGTCTCGGATAATTCACCATACAAGATACTTTATCAGGATCGGTTCTCAAAGAATTATTTCCTACTTTGAAACCTAAATACACAACTTCCGTCTTAAAAAACTCAGATTTCTTAATATTAATTGTCAAATTTGCATTTTTCAAAATTTCTTTGACTTCGTTCAATAATTTGATATGTTCTGAGAACGACGAACTTAAAATCAGGATATCGTCAAGATAACAAAAGATATTTGGCTCGTACTTCTCACCAAATAGTGTCTCAACTAGTCTTTGTTGCACCTGCGCACTGTTACAAAGTCCAAATGGCATCGAAGTGAAATGATAGAGTCCTCGGCCAGGGATTGCAAAAGCAGTTTTCTCTCGAGACTCTAAATCAAGCGGAACCTGCCAAAAAGCTTTGCGGAGATCTATAGATGAAATATATTTCGCACCACGTAACATATTATGAATTCTTTCTATATTTGGCAGAGGGTATATCAGTTTTTATGATTCCGTTCAAAATTCTCGCATCTAGACAGAATCTAAATTCTCCATTAGCTTTCTTAACCAATAGAACAGGTGAACAATAAGGACTCTTAGATGGTTCAACTACTCCGAGTTCAATCATTTCATCTAGTTCCTTATTTAGGATTTTTAGCATATAGGGTGACATAGGATATTGTTTTCTCTTAAATGGTTTACCATCACCGGAATCTATATTCATAGTAATTTTATTTGTTCTACCTAAATTTCTCTCACTAGAAACTTCTTGAAAAGAATCAATTAATTTTTGTGCAATAAGTCTTTCATGAGGGGCTAAGTCTTCTATACTACATAATGAGTCAACGATATTATCAAAATTATTTAGATGCAGTCCAGAAGTATTTTTACACATCCAGGAATTTTCACTAAAATCAACAATCAACGAAAATTGTCGGGCAAAATCACTGCCAAAAACAAAACTATGTTTCACAGTAGGTACTACTAAAGTTTTTAACACTCTACAGGTATCATTTATACAAATAGGCAAATCAACTAATCCACTTACTTTTTGTGGAGTTCCATCAGCTACAGCAATATTTTGAGTAGTACTAGGTTGAATAACAATATTAAGTTTTTTCAAAAATTCTAAACCTTTTGCTCCAATTGTACTTACAGTAGCTCCAGAATCAAAAAGTCCGATAACCTCATAGTCAAAATATTTACTCGTATATAGGGTCTGTTATCATAATTTTGTGAAATGAAAAGTGGACTAATTTCAGATTTTAAAGTAATTGTTTGATTTTTTCGGCATTTAAGATCGTTAAAATAGTTTTTCGAAAATTTTAGGTAGTTTGATTGTTCTTTAGAAGGATATTTTACATAGTTGGCCTTAGAAACAGTTGATACTCGATGGCCAGTGTTTCGAGTACCAAACTTATTTAGTTTTTTGAACAGGTAGGGCAAGTAAAAACTGTCTTGTTTTTATAGCCGCATTTATAACAAAAACTGTTTCGATTTTGTTTACATTGGTTATATTTATGCCCTGCTTTTTCGCAATTAAAACATTTTATTTCTGTCTTTATATTATCGGTAGAGTCATCGTTGTTCCTTTTATTATAGAACACGCGAGAATCGGGATTGTTTTTATACTTTTATTATTATTAAAATCGGAATTTCTTGTTTGGTTTTTATTATAATAAAATTCTTTTTTATTTTCTGATGTGTTTTTATTTTCCCTATAATTATCTTCATTATATTTATTTTTATTATTATATGTATGTGAATAACGGTAATTCATGCCTGGAGAGCCTGGTGAAGAAAAATTGTTGTACGAATTGATATGATGTTTTAGAGACTGTCTTTTGTGTTTAAGGAAATCATTGTCTTCTAATCTTTTTACTAATTCTATCAATCGATCAATAGAATGTATTTCTTCGAGTGCTAAAGCTTCAATATATTCCGAATGTAAATTTCCGCGAATAAATTTTACTTTAGTAGTTATGCAGGGATGTCGCGATAATTTAGAAAATAAATTCTCCATTTGAGCTACAAAAATGTTCGTAGTCTCATTATGTTTTTGTTTTCGAGTTTTAATCAGTTCCCAGATGTCATCATCTGAAGTTTTCGGCAAAAAGTCTTGTTTAAGTCGCGCGGTTAAATCACTCCAAGTTTGGCATGTGGTTTTAGCAGATTTTAACCAAACTGAAGCATCTTGAGTAAATAATAAAATCGCGGATTTGAAAAGTTGCTCATCGGTAACGTCATAGGCGGCGGCGAGTTCTGTTACGTTTTCTAGAAAATCGTAAACTTTCTTTGGATTGCCATCGAATTTTAAATTCCAATCGGCTATAAAATTTTTTCCACCTGAACAAGAAACTGTAGGGGAAGTAACATTAATTACCGGAACTGAAGAGTTCAGTATAGTTGTGTTCGGGTCTTGATTCTTTTCTAAATAAGCCTCGGCTTTTTCGTGAACGTCGGCTTCAAGGGATAAACAAGTTACATATGCGTCACGCTTAAATGATTCTATTTGAGCGTTGCCTTCTAGAGGTATTTCTATTCTTTGTATTCGCGAGGTAATATGAGATGTTCTAGATTTCAATCTTTCAAAAAGACTATCAGCTGGGTTATCTTCAAATTCATCTATTAAGGTAGTTAAACTACTTATTGTATTATTTATTTCCTGACATTCTGTTTCAAAATTAAAAGTATATTTTTCAGTTCCAGTTATTTTGTGACCTTGCTTCTCTTTATCTAACAACCGAGCAAGAATTTTAATTTTTTCTTTTTTTTCTTTATTTGAAATCACTCCTCTTATTTTCAATTCATAGTCAATTTCGGGCAAAAGAAGATTTCTGGCTTTAAATGAATCCATTGTAAAATATCTTTTTTTTAAATTAGAGTGAACTATATTTAAGGTAAGTATATATTTTTAAGCTAGTAAATAAAAAAAAAATTTTTTTTAATTATTTGCTTTGGAACTCTTATTTATGTAATTATTAAAAAATTAAAAGTTGGATTTATTTTTAAATTTTCTTAAGGTATTGTTACCGAAGACAATAAATAAACGTTAGAGAGAAGTTTGTAAATGCAAGGTCTTTTAAAGAAATTAAATTTAAAAAAAAAACTAGAAAAACAAAAAAATTTTTGCTGGACTGACAAAAAACTTGGGTATAAGACACGTTTTAGACACGGGAGACGAAATAAATTCGCTTTGTTCCAAAATTAAAAATTTGTTGATTTAATTTAAAAAAATTCTTCTATCAAGAAAATTTTGTAAGGGGCTTGTTTAACTAAACTATAAAAGTTATAGAATTTATTGAGAAAAAAAAATTCTAAAATTATCAAAGTGTATATTTTACCTCAGCATGACAATGCAGGGTTATAAAGGTAAAATATTTTGGATAATGCGCGGTAAGGTAGGAAAAAATTATTTTCAAGTTTCGAAACTGTTTTCTAAACATATGAAAATAATTTACTCAGAGATTTTATTAATTAAATTTAAAAAAAATTATTATGTATCTTAGGAAGACTAAATTTCTTTGTTCTAACTGTTAACAAAATTCAAGAAATTAAAAATTATGCTAAACTCATCTGCAAAAAAAATCAAATTTTTTTTTTTTTTAGTTTAGGTGGATTAACTTGAAAAATACTGTAAATATAACACGGGTTTTTTAATTGTAAAACAAAAAAAAAACTCTTCAAAAATATTTTTAGATTTAGTCTAGTCAGAAACTTTTTTTTTTAGTGTAGTTTAAACACATCAACACTATGCTAAGTATGGCATGGGGTATGTTAGTGATTGGGGACGGGCAGAATCGTTTATAAAAGAAAATAATTTTATTTATCTAAAATATTTTTTTAGTGTAGGTATTCCGGTTCGCAATTGGGATAAGCACAAAGGGAATTCTAAACCGTTAAATCAAAAAAATTGTTCAGAGAAAAAAAATTTTGTAGTTGAAAGTTTTTTCAGTGTAGGTATACTAGTCTGCAATTGGGGCAGGTACAAGAAAAAACTTTAAACCGTTAAAACGAGAAAAAAAATTGTTCAGGGAAAAAACATTT
Organism: Aspidapion aeneum; assembly: GCA_963576565.1. Lineage (NCBI taxonomy): Eukaryota > Metazoa > Arthropoda > Insecta > Coleoptera > Brentidae > Aspidapion > Aspidapion aeneum. Next base: position 85,082,626 of record OY755038.1, on the reverse strand, counting down.
TCAGTAGTTGAAAAAATTTTTTTTCAGTGTAGATCACTATAGGGAATATATATATATATATTTTTTTTTTTAACATCTTTTCAGGGACTTATTTTAAAATTATTTGGGAGAAAAAGGTTCCAAGAAAACTTTATTTTTTTTTTAAATTTTGTTTTTGGTAATTTATATAAGGTTTGGTTTCTCTATATATACTTCTCTCAAAGTTTATGAAATTAAAATCAAAAACTATCTAATAGGTATAGTAAGATAAAAAAATTAGAAAACTAAGTTGTTCCAAAATAGTTTAAATTTGAACGTTGTGGCGCCACTTTGCAGCGTTGAACGTTGAGGCGCCACTTTGCAGCGTTGACTTTTGCTAGATTTTAAAAAAGCTAAGTTAACCCTACTAAATGTAAATAATCTTGTTTAAAGAAAACAAAATTCTCTACATTACCCAACTAGTCAGTGGCTCATAAGGGCGTGAGTCATGAATTCTAGTTTTAGAACAACTTAGGCCTGGACGCCACTGTATTTGATTTTTTGAGTAAATGACCTCAAAATAGTAAATACAGAAATCTATTAAAAAAATTGATTAAAATTATTGTCATTAGAGTTATTAACAAATCAATTGTCTTAACAAGGAAAAAGGATATTTGGTTTAGGTAATTATACATATATATAGAGAAACACCAGGGGATATAATTTAAAGATCACTGTATTATGTGAAGAAGTGTATACAATGTGATGTCTTAAATTACCGGTCCTAAAATTATATGAACCTTGTTTACCCGAACCCATATGTAACTAAGAATTTTTCTTATACATAAAAAAAAATCGAAACTATTTCCTATCATAAGAAGTTTGAGATCTCCTTTGGCAGGATAGTCAAAAAAAAATTATTGTTGTTGAAAAATAGACGACACAGCCTATACAAAATTTACACAGTATGTATGTTACTAGGTAACATCATGGGGAATATATGTACACTGGTACCAGGGAATTTTTGCTAGCAAAAACACAGGACCTAAAGTGTATAAAAAAAAAACTATGGTGCCAAGGGATGATTCTTTAACATTAAAAAAAATCTATATAAGGGAATGTTTTATAACAGAATTTGTAAAACAAGGCAATGCTTTTATAATAGCGGAGTCTATAGCAATGATTGAGTCTCTCACAGTACTCGGACTATGCTTTAAGATAAAACCTATCTTAAAATTATTTTATAAGATACTATCATAGTAGGTATTACTTTTATACAGGTTAAAATCGAGAAAGGTAATTCACATATTCCATATAATGTGCCAGTCAAAATGAACCTTCATGGGCACTTTATATAGGATCTATGTTACTAATTATTTATAAGATAAGGTAGTTAACAGGTAATTTACACCTTGGAAATAAATAAATAAAATTTATATAAAAAGACTCTTATCACGTCCATCGCGGCAGGTAATCAGCTTTACTTTACTGATGCGGAATAGACAGCAGGTAGCACTTTGTGCACAGATAAAAGTAGGTATGATCCCTACTTTTCGCCAAGAAAATAGGTATTAGATATACGACCTGAACTCCGGGTGTTGGACTGACAACTGTAGGGCTGCGATTCTGAATTGCTAGGAGCTGATAGATGCAGTATGACCCATATTTGTCAAACGTGACCCGAGCTAGGAAATAGGTATCGAAAATGCCAAGTCGGTCGCCATCATTGGTGTCCGGGTTTTTCAGGTGAACCTAGGACCCTGTTTTAACAAAAACATGATCTTAGAAATAGGTAATTTAATAGGAAAATAGATAAGAAAAATTTAAAAACACGAGGTGTCAAAGGTATAAACAATTTCAGTCAGAATCTTACCTTAAACAAGGGCATCCTTCACTAAAACACAGCCGTGGTTAATTTGAGGTATAGCTGGGAGATACAGCTAAAATTTAAGCCCATTTTGTACTTGAAAAATGGCTTAAAATATTTTTAAAAAATTAAACGAAATTTTTATGTCCGACCCATTGGACGTTTTCTAGCAAAAAGGACGAAAAAATTGGCATTCCACATGGAGCTCACATTTTTAAGAAACACTAGATGTCGCTAGCTACGGGAGTGCTCCGAAATTTTTGGGGTGACCAAGTGCGCGAGAGTAGCCCCAACTCAATTTGCTGACATATCTCTTAACACAACTCCAAATTCATTAGCCTATCTCGACTCAACCAATCATACCGGGTAACACCCTGTACAAAACGAAATCATGGAAAAAATAATCAAATTCGTGCCTCGGCCGGCACTTAACTCATGCATAGTGCAAATGGGTCTTAAGCTTTTGCGAAGCAGGTCGACAAATATGTGGCCAGTTGACCATGGTCGATACGATTATAGTGGATTTGTGTGATTTTCGCGGTTGAAGAAATTCTAACCCCAGAAGAATCGAAATATTTATAAACAATTTTTACTTTAATTTTACGATGATCATTGTTACTAATGTGCAATATTTCTGATAAAAAGGACGTCTAAAATTCTCTAAAAGACATATGTTTATTCTATACAAAACGATGACAGTGTTGTGTCCTATTCATAATAATGTTATGGTAGACTTATAGAAAATTGTTTATTGTTATTGAGAAAGAATATGATACATAAGACCAAGTGTCCATCCAGAAAAATGTCTGAGGTAACATCCTAGTGAAAATTGATTTAAAACCAGGTTAGTTATTTATTTATCAACAGATAAAATATATAATTTTGTCGAAATAAATATTGAAACAATGTAGCGTTTCTTAAATGCTACAAAGGTTTTGCGTAAACATTTTTTTTTGAAAGTTATTTAGGCAGTCGACATAGTCCTCAAATAATATTTTCGATTTCACAACGTTTTGCTTTACACCCTTGGCTTTCTTAGTCACTTTTGCAGCTTTACTCTTGGTGTCCACTACTTTTGTAGTATACATTTTAGCTCTAAGGCCAATAAAATGCGTGATTATTTCGCCATTGTTTTCATCTTTCATCATGCCTAAAACATACTTACTCTCGGAATGTTATATATGTTATCTTCAGCATAATCTGAGGTATCAAAGTACTTGTCACAGTTGCGCTGTATTGATTCATAAATATCATGATTTTTTATGTTATAAACTAAACTTTCAGTATCTGTGTATGCCACAATACAATCCTTCCCAAAAGCTGGTACCATGTAGTTATAGTGAAAATCATATATTGTTGTTTTGGCAATGTCCAAAATACACATTCTCACATATATCGGTTTATTGAAATATATTTCGGTTTTTTCAAGTTCTACGGCAACCAAGTTTTCATTGAATATTGTAATGCTTTTGAATTCGGGTCGAGAAATCAATGCTTCTGCTCCATATCGTCCATCCCATTTCTTGATTAATTTAACAACACTATGTTTTCTAATATTTTCCATGGTTTTACCAAACACGGCGTTGTTCATTAATTTAAAATGTTTTTCTCAAATTCATTTTTAGCATTCTGTCTTCGTTGAGTATTCAAATCAATGTAGGCCTTTAGCCATGCAGATTGCTTAAAGCAAAAAATTTTATGAATTTTTTCACGTTTTATACAAAGCTTTAACGCTTGCTTTAGATTTCTATAATGAATAACGTATTCCTTTTTATTATATAGTGTGGCCATAAGTTTCTTAGTTTTAGGGGTTTTCACGTCAGGTGGGCAGTAATGTTCAGGACATAAAGGTAAGTCTGAAAAATAGTCATGTAGTTCCACAGGAATGTGCAGGTCGACTTCCAGGATGTATCTATTACTCGAGTCATCTTCAATTTTATTAACATCAAAATTAAGCATTTCATCACTTCCTAACCAATTAAATTTTTCATACGGCAGTTTTTGACTCATGCTGTATCCATATTGGTTATTAATATCAAAATACATCAAAAAAGATGTTTCTTTGCTTAAATCATAGTTGGACATATATTTATTATTGGCCTCTACATATCTTTTAGAGCGCTGGCTTAACCCTCCTCTAATGCCGCGTTCTATAAAAGTCACCATATTATAGTCAGTCAAAAGCTCTACTTTTTGTTTCGTACAATACAGCATGCAATCCCACGTATAACCAGGAAGCGTATAATAGTTAGCAGGATCCAGACCATACGTTTTATGACAGCTCTCTTTAAATTTCTGAAATACTTGCATTAAAAGTATTATGTCAACTTTCATGTAGAATTCCATGTAATCTTGTAGAGTTTTACAACCAAAGCTTCTGCATACATTTTGGGCATGATCATAATCAGCAGACGATATTTCTCTACTTTCGAGCGTGTTAAAGAATTGAAGTTGCTAAGGCAAAGATGTCTCTTCTAATTTTTCCCAACTATTCATATAGTCATAGCAAAATACTCCTTTTTAAAAAATAAGTTTGTATTGTTCGTCAGACAAGTTTGTAAATTCGTTTCTAACCAAAGGATACTCCTCAAGATATGAAGCTAGCTTTTCCAAGCTACTGGCCATGAATCGGTACGAATCAGTAAATCTAAATTCGATTAAATTTTCATTAATTTTTCTTTGTTAATAGGTAGCAAATTTGATCCGTCCAAATTAGCGATGTTTTTAATTATCAAATGTCCATCATAGGAGCTAAGATTGCGGAATACTACAGGGACAGTATGACTATCCTGAAAGTTCAGATTACAGCTTTCATGGGCTGGACCACGATACTCAGATGTAAGGTGACTATGATCGCGTATTTTCTTTTCACTAGGTAAAAAGTCCTGTTCACAAATATAACATTTTTTAGCATTCTTAAAGTCAATTTTTTGCTTCTTACTAAAAGGTCCCATGGGTAAGTCACAGAGAAATACAGTTTCCAGATTTTCAGCGAAATCTAGTAACTGTTTACTGAACCATTCCATACAGTCAGGCCCCGTGTAAGATTTATAAAACGATAGAGAATCATCGTAGGCACATTTTACATAATATCCTACCGAACAAGGCACATGACTTTGATATTTTTGAGTTTTTTTACTACTATAACAGGAAGCAGCAAAGACTCAATATCGGAATAAATAAAAAAAGGTGCAAATTGTTTATTTTTAAAGTTTTTAAATTCAACAACTTTTTTATCGATACTTGGTAATTTCGGAACCACAACACTGCCAATAATTTTGCAGTCTTTTATATGCTGAATAAGTTCAGCTTCAGAATAGAAGTAATACAGGCATCTATCACATACATAGGATGCTTTTTTGGATTTGCTGATTTGACTACTTAGTAGCCTTGAAAGATTTTTTACCCATACAAAGTGGTAAATTGGTGGCAAAAGGTCTTTAATCTGTTCATCATCCAAATAGTAATTATTTTGAATCATTAGCAAATTAACATGTTTTTCGTTCCTTTCTTCAGAAATGTATGCAGGCAGTACTTTAAAACTGTTTTTATTAGGTTTTTGCAGGCGATATACGTTTACGGACACATTATTTTGCTTTTCGAATCGGGCAACTTGGTTTAAAGTCATTGGAAATTTTATATTTTTTAAATTTAACACCTCTTGAGGACGCGGGTAGGATGAGATTCTATTTGAGTTTTTTTCAACACGATATAATGCTGACACAATAGCCCAACCAAAACATAAATCGTCATTGTTTTCCACATTTACGCAAGCTTTACGCTTAAGAATTTCTTTGGGTAGCTCATAATAAGATCCAATTCTAATGGGATTATACTTATTAATTGCTATAATAAGATTATTAATTTTTGTAAGAGACCATCCAGATTGATTTTGTTCAAATTACTCCAAGTCAGTCAAAAGCAAAGTTTTTACATTTTTCTCAAACCAGTTTTTTAAATTTTTGTTACGGTCAATAATCGCATTAGCGGTATTAAAGTGTTTTGTCTCATTTCCAATTTGTCCTTGTTTTGGTATTTGAAAATCTCCACTTAAAATAGTGTTAACTTTTAACGTATCCTCTTTTTTTAATGTATTTTCTATTCTTCGTTTAAATAAACTAAAACAATCCTCTAAAAACTTTTTGGGATCCTTATGACGTAAATTTGTAATGACAGCACTTCTTACTCGGCTTTCAAAGGCTGATTTTATGTCTTCCCATTGTACGTGATGTTTGGCTGTTTCCTTGGGGCCAATCGCACCACCAAACTTGACGCTTTTTTGTTTCAAAATGTGCTTGCACTGTTTAACTTGTCCCAGGCACGCCGTCAAATGAGATTTTTCAGCAACTGAAGAGGCTTTTTTTAAAGCAATGCTTATTTGTCTACTGGCCAAAGCACAATCTTTTAGAATTTTTAAAATTGAACTTTTTTATCCATATCTTCTACCATACCATACTGCCACATTATTTTATAAACTAATTTCGTTGCAAAACTCATTCTATTTTTTTTTATAGCACCAACTTTACTAAAACACTGTGTTGATAGAACTCAATAATGCACTTCCCTTGAAAAGTTATACCTAACTGACTGCAGTTCAACACGCTCCGCCCTTTTATAAGTGCTTTTCAGATACACGTTAAGACTTGTCGAAAACAGGTTTATACTTGTTAGAAATGGGTTGCAGCTGTTTTAGCCTAATACGTTTACCGCAAAGTTGTTAGTAAATCATGCAAACTTTAGTACCATCAATCATAAAATATATGTTTTTTTGTTAATTAGCAGGTATAGTACAAGTTTTCATCAATTTTTATTTGTTTTGTTTGCTTCCTTTAGATATTTTCTACAAGAGCTTAAAAAGGAGGCCCAACTTAAGTAGTAATACTTTTACCTTCGGGTACATACTTTTAGCCCTTTGAGTACCATCTTTCCCCCTTTGAGTCTCAACTTTCCACCCAGCGAGTATCAACTTTATTCTCTTTGAGTACCAACCAATCGAACCGAACCCCCTTCGAGACTCTACTTTGCCCCCTTCGGATACCAACTTTCCCCCCTTTGAGTAGCAATTTTTATTGCTTCGAGTACCCACTTTACCCTCCTTCGAATACCAACTTCGTCTACCTAGGGTACCAACTTTCCCCCCTTCGCGTCTCAAATTTCCCCCCCTTCGAGTCTCAACTTTTCACCAATCGTGTGTCAAGTTTCTTCTCTTCTAGACACAACTTCGCCCCCTTCAGATACCAACTTTCCCCCCTTGAGTAACAACTTTCCCCCCTTCGCGTCTTAACTTTCCCCCCTGCGAGTCTCAACTTTTCACCAATCGTGTGTCAAGTTTCTTCTCTTCGAGGCACAACTTTTCCTTTTTCGAGTATCGACTTTCCCTTTTTTAGTACAAACTTTGTCTTCTTAGGGTATCAATTTTCTCTCCTTCGGGTCTTAACTTTCCCCCCTTCGAGTCACAACTTTCCCCCCCTTTGAGTATCAACTTTCCATTTTTTAGTACCAACTTCGTCTTCTTCGGGTATCAACTTTCCCCCCTTCCAGTCTCAACTTTTCACCAATCGTGTATCAAGTTTCTCCTCTTCGAGGCACAACTTTTCCTTGTTCGAGTATCGGCTTTTCCTTTTTTGAGTACCCAACAACTTTCTTCCCTTCAAATATTTACTTCCCACCAGTGGCGGCTCGATAGGGTATAAAAAATGCTATTTTTTTTGCAGTCTCTAGATGTTTATTATAAAAAGTAAAAAACTGCCAAGTTTGGTTTGGCAAAAATTACAAGGCCTAGGAAAAAATAACGTTTTTACAAAATATTTAATTCACATTTACTACCTTAGCATAATATGGCATAAATTTCTCTTGTAAAAATCCTTTTACACGATTTTCCCCGGCTTGAACCACACTTTTCTATTAAAATATCGGGCAATGGCCGTCCTTCTTCTTCCAGTTTTAGTTTTTCGTCATAAGTAAAGAGAGAGAATTTTTTTACATTAATTAAATTATTATTGCAACTGAAGTGCAGAATTGTAAGATCGATATTATTGCACTCACAGAGACAAAAAAGAAACGAACAGGTACGAATAGTGTCGGTAATTTTGTCCATATATTCACTGGAGTCCCAAAAGAAAGCAGAGCAGCCAGAGGGGTATCCTTGTTAATAAAGAAAAATCTAAAGAATAAAATTACAGACTACGATTGCATTAGTGAAAACATACTTCGAGTGAACATGAAGATGCTTGGACATAATATAAGCATAATAGCAGTCTACGCACCATCAGATGACGAAAGAGTAGCTAAAAAACAAATGTTCTTTGACCAACTGGATGAGACTATCACCAAAATCGGTAATACCAGAGAAATAATTATGAATGGCGATTTTAATAGTCGAACTGGTAGACAAACCCAGAGCAAAGTGATAGGAGCATTTGGAGAGGAAGTAACAAATGATAATGGCTTAAGACTGATGCAATTGTGTGAAACCCACAACCTAAAAATAAATAATGGTTTTTTTAAACATAAGGATATTCATCGATATACCTGGATTCAGCCAACAAGAAATCTTAATTATCTTATGGTGTTACCTGTGGATCTGACCACCATCTGGTAAAAGCAAAAATATTATTCCCTTTAAGAAAAACAAGTAAGGACGAAAGTATTAGAGAAAATGAAAACCTAGAGTGCATCGAAGACAATCAAAAATACAACTTTAGAAGTCTAGAAATCGAAAGTACTCAAAGATTGTATCAGAACCGATTAGATCAAAAATTAATTAACATAAATCACTCATTTGAAGAGATATATACCAACATAATAAAAAGCTTGAAGGAAGCAAGCAACGAAGCTGTTGGATACCAAGATAATAGAAATAACAGGAAGATGTGGTGGACGGAGAAAATGGTCAAAGAGAAAAAACGCACATACTTGAAATGGCTCAGTACTAAAGAGCAAAGAGACCTAGAAATATACAGGGAAACGAGAAGAAAAAAATGAAATGTTTGAGCGCAAATGACACGATATAAATACACATGTAGGAGGTAGGCAGAGCTCTGAAGTATGGAAATTCATTTCTACAGTAAAAAACCCAACAAAAGAAAAAGTAAACATCCAGATCATCAAACCAGAGCAATGGACAGAACACTACAAGGGACTGCTGCAGGAGACGACACCCGAATATCTAACAGCCTCTCCGAGGAGAGACATAGAAGTACATGGAGAGGAAGTAATCATCGAAAAAGAAATGATAAAGAATAGTATAAAAAAGCTTAAATCCGGAAAAGCTAGCGGACCTGGGGGAATATATGCTCAAATATGGATCAGAGAAACTACTCGAAAATCTCACATATATTATCAATCAATGCATAAACGGACATCCAGTACCTAATGATTGGAAAATTGCATTCATATCCTCAATACATAAAAAAGGAAACAAGCTGGATTGTAACAATTACAGAGGAATTTCAGTCACCAGCACTCTAAGTAGATTGTACGGTATGATTCTTAGAGATCTAATAGAGAATGATTTTCATGAACAAGAAGAAGAAGAGCAAAGTGGGTTTCGTGCAGGCAGATCTTGTAGTGATAATGTTTTTGTCTTAAACAAGTAATTGAGAAAAGAAGCGCCAGACATATAGAGACTCATGTTACCTTTGTGGACCTACAAAAAGGATATGATACCGTTCCAGTAGAAAAATTATGGACGGTGTTGGAACAAACTAATATCAATCATACATACATAAAAGCGATAAAAGAACTATACAAAGGGTCAAAATCTAAAATTAAAATTGGAAATCGACTTTCAAAAGAATTCCTGGTAACAAAAGGCTTAAGACAGGGATGTTGTATCTCTCCCACTCTTTTTAAAATATATATCGCAGTGGCTCTAAAAAACTGGAAACGTAAAGTGCACGGCATGGGAATACAACTTAACGACCGATTTACTATATACACACTACAGTTTGCTGACGAACAAGTAATTGTAGCTAATGATAAAGAAGACATGGAGTATATGATGAGAAAGTTAACGGAAGAATACCAAAAGTGGGGACTAACAGTGAACGTGGACAAGACACAGTACTTATGTATTGGAAACGAATCCAGTGATTTAGAACTAGACAATGGACAAACAATATCTTCATGCAATGAGTATGTATACTTGGGTGTCACATTTAATAAGACAGGAACAGACTGTAAAGAATTGGAAAAAAGAATAGTAAAAGCAAAAAAGGTTATTGGATGTCTTAACAGTATTTTATGGAGCAGAGAGATAAGAAAGAATGTAAAATTTAACATATATGAAACAATAGTAAAAAGCACGCTGTTGTATGGAATAGAGACTTGTCGCGTAACAGAAAAATACAAAACAAAAATGGAAAGTGTCGAAATGGATGCAATAAGAAGATCAATGAGAATATCTAGATTAGATCACATAAGAAATGAGATCATAAAAGAAAGAATGGGAATCGAGGGAAGCATAACGGATGACATCACTAAAAGGCAATTGATATGGTACGGCCATGTACAACGGATGAACGACGAAAGATTACCAATACAGGTCCTAGAGTGGCAACCAGTAGGGCGCAGAAAAAGAGGACGTCCTAAACTAGAATGGCAACAGTCAATCCAAAGATCAATGAGTCAAAAGAATCTGAAAGAAGATGATTGTCAGGATCGAAGGAGGTGGAGAATAGGCGTCGGACAACGTAGAAAAACGTTCTAAACCGACATAGTAGTAGTAGTAGTTAATTATCCACCACATTCACTGTGACACAATTATACAAAAACAAACAACAAACACGACCATAACCTCCCGCTCATGCGTTTGGCGTCTTCTAAATAAATAAATGCGCTGGAAACACGCAACGCTGAGCCCGGCCGCCCGGAATTTTACTGGAACTGCAAGTTTTGCAGCTCTATTTTTGCCTAGATTTCGCTATCTAAACCCAAGAGCAAGTGCGGTGCGGGGCGAAGGAAGGGGTTCCTAGCCGAGCACAGATCTCGTTAGCCGCCCAGCTACGTTGTGTTGCAATTTACCAGCGCAACAATGCTAATAACTTCATTTGACCGACTGTGAAATGCGGCCTTCGGCGACGGCGCGCGGCGTCATACTCAACACACGTACGCGATTTGAAGGCCTACTATACCAACACCGGACCGAAAATATACTGCTATTCCAATAATTTTAGAAATAAAATAATTATATTAGAAAAATAGCAGCGGCTGAAAAATAGTCAAATAATGTGAAAATTTTGGGGGTTCTGCAGCTCTGCAGCCCTTTTGCACTAGCCGCCCCTGCTTCCCACTTCGAGTCTTAAGTTCCCCCCTTCGTGTCTTAACTTTCCCCCCTTTGAGTTCCAACTTTTTCTTCTTCGAGTATTAACTTTCCCCCCTTCGAGTCATAACTTTCATGCTTTCGAGTGCTAACTCTCTCTGTTTCTTTCTATCATATATATTTTTTATTTTTCGCATGTAAACATCTTTTACTAATGTTTATTTTATTTACTATTGGGGTCTTGGAAAGGACAATCATACAATTTTGAGAATATATTTTGGTAGCCAAACTTTACCTGATTATATTATTTACTGTTAAGCTCTAACTTAAACTGATTCAGTCTTCTATTTTTAAAATTTAGAGGGATAAAACTTCTATGCGACCTATTTTTATTTAATTTTGCATATTTTTTAAACACATTATAAATAATGTGCTGATTTTTCTTTACGCATAGCTACCAATTTTGTGTATTACTTTACAGTTTGTTTAACTTTTGAGGATTTTAAACAATACTAGACGAATAATTCGGAAGCCTGTAGGTAGTCTAATAATAAATAATCAATGGCTAAGATCAATCGACGAGTGACATAATGAGCAGCGACCGGTATCGTTTTTAACAATTTTGTGTTATTTTTATTTAAGTTTAATCATCCTACTTTAAAAAAATTTTGATTTTTGGATGTTTTTTAGTAATAGACGATATATTAGTACTCAACCAGTAACAGATGACGAAACGACCAGTGGTTTTTAAGTTAAAAACACCCTGATTTTTCACTAGTTTTTAAACATTTTTAGTAACTAACAAGTAATAACGTCGTACGAGGCCTTGGAGAAGTGACATATTTGTTAGATGTTTCTATTCTTTTTAAAATCTTTATTATAATGCGTTTTACGATTGATTTAATTTTTAGTATTTTGTCGATAATTTAATACTTTTTTCATTATATATTTTTAAAGAATGTTTTCTGCTTTGCGTTACTATATTTTAATATTTGACTAAAAAATAGTTCCCTCTTTATTATATTTTACAGGTTTACATTTTACCAAACTTGATACGGCAACTTAGTCAATATTTTAGAATTTAGAATGATATTATTGATCCATTAGTGCAGAACAAATAATCGGTTTTAAGCCTATAGAATCTTTTTAGCATACAAAGATTAAAACATTTTTTTAGTTAACTGCTTGATAGTCCTTAGCGTAGCCCTCTAATTTTTCTTTATCAAATAGCCGAAAACTTAAAAATTAAAATATTTTTGTTTTATATTTTATTAATTTATTTAATTTCTTTGGTAGTATGTAAGTACGTTATGGTCTATCTAACCAGTAATATATTTCGGTTTTGCCTGCGCCTGCGCACTCACTAGTATTTTTTTAACTCACGATCGTTATAAGTATTTTTTGTTTGTATTTTTCGTGGATTCCCAAGTATATAAAATATACATACAATCATGATGATTACTGATAGAAACGAGAGCGAGAATGATTAATGAGTTGCATGTTTGAGGTTTCCGCGATCTAGAATTTTTTTTATCCTGAACGTTATCTTTGACACGTGTTTTTGCGTTTTATCAAAGTAACTGCCAATTCTACAAAAAGTTCAAAAGATGTGTAATAACAAGTTGTGCATCCATCCATATGTAGATCACAGTTTTACCACAAGTTGTATGATATTTACAAGAAAGTAGAGGTAGCACTTTCGGTAACGCAATTTTGCCATGACAAAGGAATGCTGGCACAAGTTGAAGGAGTAATAGTTTTGGCACCATAATATTTTAAACTGGTCTTTTTTGTCAGTCCATTCAAGAAAGAAATTATAATTAGCATTTATGTCACAAAAAAATATTTAATACTAAGCATACCTATGTAATGTATGTTTATAATTTTAAATACACATAAATTATTCCAAAAGATAGTGTTTGTGAAGGATTAGTTTACTTTAACTTTAAACAATGAATACACAACTATAAGAAATGCAGCTATATTAAGGCCACCCGAGCCCTCCCTAAATTGATTATTTTAGTTATAGCGGTCTCCACAGATGTCGCTCAAATTACGAAACGAAATAATTTTAATTTTGGGTTGATTAAATCGACCATAACAGAAGAAATTTACTACTATTGTAGGAAACTAGACTGTGGGTACAGAACTAGTGGTATCGATTGGCGAAGGCGCTTTAGATTTAGCCGGCGGGCGTAACGTGAGTTTTTGGGAATTAATTTCACCGGCGCGGCGGATAAGGCTGGGTGAAACAAGAGTCGAACAGAAAACGAGGTTTTTAAGTAAATCGTTTCATCCGCGCGGAGCTTAAAATTTTTGTCTCACTTTTTTTTATGTAAAAAATAAAGAGGCATACATTTATATATATATCTGGTATTGTGGGTGAGACACGCGCCCTTGTTATAATGTGAAGATCATGTACATATCTATTGTTTGTACCCTTCAAAGATGCTCGTTTATTCTTGTGTTGCGAACACGTTTTCATTATTTTTTTTAATTAGTAAGAAAGCTGCATTCTTGCCACGTAGGTACAACAAGGTACGACTCAGCAAAATCGGTTTGGTGGTTCTAAAATAATATTTTTGTTTCAACCATTGTTTTGCATATTATACGATTGCCATGCCAATCATGTCTGCATTTATTTTCTTATAAATTCATTACTACTGAACCGATTTTAATAAAATAAAAAACATCTTGGTTAGGATTGATTTCTTTTTAAAGATCATGATCAAAGTTTATCGCCATCTTAAAATTTAAGATGGTGGACAGAATCATACTTGATTCTTCAAAATGGCGTGTTTAATCTTATTTTCCGAGAACGTTTTAGTTTTTTTTTAATTTATAGAAAAGCGCTACTTTTCCCTCACAAAACGCGGTACAAATTAATAAACTAGGTGTGATGGTTATAAATTCGTTATTACTAAACCGATTTTAGTGAAACAAAAAATCATGGTTGGGAATTGATTTTTAAAGATCAATCAGTTTGCACTATGATGTTTTTATTTGACTAAAATTGATTCAGTAGTAATGAATTTATGAAGAAACAGAATGCAGACAGGATTGGCATTGCAATTTGTAATAAAAATGGCAGATTTTGTGAGAACCTTACCGATTTTATTACTTTGTACCTTGTTAAGCGGGAGAAAAGTAGTGCTCTATAAATAACAGAAAAATCTAAATCATTTCCGAAAAATAAACGTGAATCTTTGAAGGGTCAAGTATGGTTCTATCCGACATCTTAACTTAAACACTATGCTTTTTTTTATTTCACTAAGATCGGTTTAGTAATATTGTAAAGTAAGTAAGGAAATGAATGCGGACAGGATTGGCAATGTAATCGTATAATCTGTAAAACAATGGCTAAAATAAAAATAGATTTTTAGAGAACCACCAAACCGATTTTACTAATTTGTACCTCGTTTTTCGGGGGAAAAGTAGTGCTTTTCTATAAAAGAAAATAAAAACCTAAACATGTTCAGAAAATAAGAAAAACAGGCGATTTTCAAAAATCAAGTATGATTCTGCCGCATCTTAAATATTAAGATGGTGATAAATTTTGATCATGATCTTTAAAAACCAGGAAGCATTTTTGTACATCAAAATCGGTTCAGTAGTATTGCATTTATAAGGCAGACATGATTGGCAAGGCAATCGTATAATATGCAAAACCATGGTTGAAACAAAAATATTTTCTTTTAGAACCACTAAACCGATTTTGCTGAGTCGTACCTTGTTGTAGTTGGCAAGAATGCAGCTTTCTTAGTAATTAAAAAAAAAAAATAAAAACATGTTCGCAACACAAGAATAAACGAGCATCTTTGAAGGGTACAATTTCATTTCGTCCGCCATCTTGGATTTTGCGATGGCGGACAAAAGAATATATTTGGTCAAAGCTCTAATCAATCCTCTGTCAAGTGCAGTTTGTTCCATTAAAATCGATGGTATAGTTCAATAGTTATAATGAAAAAAAAATTGTCCGGTTTTTTTTGGCCCACCCGGTATTAGCTCACACATATACTATACTACCTATAGTAGTGTGAGCTATGGTGATCCTTATTTTTTCGAGAAAAAAAAAGTTGCTCCGATTTCAAATTTTTTTATATATCTTTGCGTTTCAGATGATTTTGAAACTTTTTTGTTGCGCCGTCTGTCTGTCTGTCTGTCTGTCTGTCAGTATGTCTGTCTGTCTGTCGGTATGTCTGTCTGTAACGACCAACGCGCATAACTTAAAAACCGCCTGCCCGATTTTAATGAAATTTGGTACCTAGACTGGGTTTTGGATCGAGATGGTCTCATTTAAAAATGAACAAAATCCACCGAACAAAAGCCACATAAAAGGGTGGGGGAAGATATCAAAAATTAGAGTTTATGTAAAAATATGGCGTGTGTGATATCAAACCAAAGGTAATTGAGTCTGGAGTTAAACAAAATACATTTTAGTTTATTTCAAAAAGAAGGGTGGGGGTAAATTTTAAAAATTAGTTTCAGTCAAAACATGGCTTGTGTGGTATCAAACGAAAGGTAATTGAGTCTGGAATTGAATACAATATATTTCAGTTTTTAGTAATATTAGCTCACACGTACACTATAACTATAGTACCCAGTGTGAGCTTAAGTGCCCATAAATTGGCAGAGTATTTTTCATATCGACGGTGTTAAGGCAGAAGGGCGTTAAAGCTATTTCCTAAATTTTAAGGGATCCAAAAACGTTTTACGCCCTTATGAAACGGACGATAGAAGAAGCGATATTGGCAACAAACATTCTAGGTATATAATCTGTAAAACAATGGTTGAAACAAAAATAGATTTTTTGA
The DNA here is from genome assembly GCA_963576565.1 of Aspidapion aeneum. Taxonomy (NCBI): domain Eukaryota; kingdom Metazoa; phylum Arthropoda; class Insecta; order Coleoptera; family Brentidae; genus Aspidapion; species Aspidapion aeneum. The sequence goes on along the minus strand of OY755038.1, from coordinate 85,066,725 downwards.
GAACCACCCAACCGATTTCACTAATTTGTACCTTGTTGTGTGGAGAAAAAGTAGTGCTTTTCTATAAATTAAAAAAAAAAACTAAAACATTTTTGAAAAATGAGAAGAAACAGGCCATTTTTAAGAATCAAGTATGATTGTGTCCGCCATTTTAAATTTTAAGATAGCGATAAACTTTGATCAGGATCTTTAAAGAGCAATCTATTCTCACTAGATTTTTTTTTATTTCATTAAAATCGGTTCAGTGGTAATGAATTTATAAGGAAATATATGCAGACATAATTGGCAAGGCAATCGTATATTATGCAAAACAATGGTAGAAACAAAAGCATTTTTTTTAGAACTGCTGAACCCATTTTGCCAATTCGTACCTTGTTGTGCGCGGCAAGAATGCAGCTTTTTTACTGATTTAAAAAAAATAATTAAAACGTGTTCGCGACACATGAATAAACGAGCATCTTTAAAGGGTACATTTTAATTTTGACCGCCATCTTGGATTTTAAGATGGCGGACAAAAAATATATTCAGCCAAAACTCTGATTAATTCTCTGCTAAGTATAGTTTGTGCCATTAACATCGATTGTAGAGTTCAAAAGTTATAATGACAAAAAAATTGTCCTGTTTTTTATACCCACCCAATACTTACGTATACTTAAGTATTAAATTTTGTGTTTTACTTTTTATTGTTGCAAAAATAATGTCAGTTTAAGAAAACTTGGTAAGAGTAGAGCACTTTGGGTGACAAATGTTTACAATATTTTACAAACAAAAAATTAGGTTTCTAAGATATTTATTTTTTCCGCTCAAAAACTCTTTTTTTTTTAATGAAATTTCTCCTTCAGAAAATCATCGTATCTAGTTCTGATGCTACTCAGTTTTTGGCACTGAGATATACTTTTTAGCGAAATAAAAAAAAATAATAGTCGTCCGATAAGGGAAAACACAAAAAAAATTATCACAATATATAATATATTATTTTATAAATTTTAAAATATTTTTTAATACTGACTATATTACTTAATTCTACAGAAAAAAAAATGGCTATTTATAGGAAGCGAAGCCTCGGTTTGCATTGGCGGCTCGTTCTTATTTTAAAGATAGTAGTTTTATTGCAGTCTAAAGATATATTTATTATTTAATAATTATACAGTTTCAAGAGTTCTTATTGAAACTTTTTATTTCTGAATACATAAAAATTTATAGTTTAGGTACCCATCTTTATTCTGTGTAAAAACAACATCTTTATAGTAAAAACGAGCCGCCAATGCAAAACCGAGGAAAACATGCCAAAAATAATAAACAAAAAATAGAAAACCAGGCTTCGCTTCCAGTAGCGTGTCGTGGATAAAAGGGCGGGGGGGATCGAAGACCTTAAGGGGCGCAAATATAGGTATGGGAGTCAAATAAATTTGAACGAACGCCCCCCTCCCCGCCCCTCTTTGCTTGGCGCCCCTGGCGTCCTTTGAGAAAAAAATAGAATTAATAGTGTTATTATTTTTAAAAAAGGTTTGTAATTTATTTGACTCTTGATTATTATACGACACGCCTCTGTTCGCTTCCTATAGAGCTTACTCTACGATGAGTTTCCTTACCCCTCCCCCCCTCCCACTAACCACAAAATCGTAAAAACCGTTAAATAAATGTTGAAAAAAAAAAGTTTTTTTTCTACCACAAATTTGTGTTAAAATTAAGTCAACTTTTGACATTAAAAAACATGTAGAAAATCCTAAAGAAAATTTCATGTAAAAGCATTACCAAAAATATATTTCTTAATAACGTTCAGAAACCAGCATTTCAAAAACCATAATTTTACTAACATTAAAAATAATACCATCGATATAGATATGGTTATTTTTATAATGTTTTTCCTAGATCTCATTTCTAAAGTTGAATTTAAGATATATGAAGCTAATAAATGTTTTGTTTTTTAAACATTAAAAAAAAATAATACTATAGAGGGCGCTGCTATAGTCCCACTACCAGAACGAGCCATCGCCATTTTTAGTTGCGTTTCGCTGCGAGTTAATACGAGTCGGTAGCAGATACGCTTTGTGGTATTTTTTATTCTTAGCACTATTTTTTTTTCAAGAAAATATTTTTGCTTGAAAGCCCATTGTATACAGTTAAATACTTATTAAGCTTGACATATTTTTTTTTAAATAGACGTCTTTAGATAAAAATAAATGTGTTTGTAGAAATTCTTAAATTAAACAAAAATTTTTGAACTGAGTAAATAAAAATGACAGAGAGTAAAAAATTATTTTTGGCAATAACTTAAAACTGACTTTTTGTTGTAAATTATCTTTAAAGTGGGGGTAAAGGGGCATGCCCCCTCTCACCCCCCTCAAAAGTGCTCTCTTACAGTATTTTCCCAATTATTTGCAAACTTTTCACTTGGCAAAAAACAGCCAAGTAACAATTATTAAGGCTAATGAAAAGTCCCCTCTAACCAGTGGCGTATATAGAAAAAAGTTTCGGGGTGGACCCGAGACGGTTTTGGGGGGGCCCGAGACCTCATGAGGCTGTATTTTATGCTATTTTATGTTTGTATTCATGAAATATGTGGAAAATATCCAAAAAAATCTTAGCTTCGGGGGGGTCCGGGCCCCTCCCCTGTATATACGCCACTACCTCTAACGATGTATAACACGCCCACCTTACATTAGTGGCGCACGGTTTATAGACATTTAAATACATGAGAGGTATGGAAAAAACTTGTTTTTATTAATTTTCTTAAATTTTACTGTCCCACATGTCTGGTTTTAAAACTTATTTTCAAAGCTAAAGAAATTTCCTTTCCAACGATGTATATCACTTCCCCCTCAAGGCAGCGGTAGATCTAGCATAGACGCACCAACAATGGTCAAATTTGGTATACCCTTGAGTCTTCATTTAAGACAACCCTGTTGGAACAGTATTAATACACACACTACGTTCAATGAGAGAAGCAACACACTTGGTATGGATATACAGTATACTCCCCCCAATAATATAACCAGGGGGATCCACCCGCCCCCTTTATGTGGGGTGGTGGTCCCAACCCTAAATGTGTTTAAATGACATTTTTCGGTTTGTTAGAAAAAAAAATCAAAAAAATATTTAATGGGGGACCACCCCCCATCGAGAGTAGGCGGGTGGATCCCCCTCGTTATATTATTGGGGGAGTATACTGTAAATCCATACCAAGTGTGTTGCTTCTCTCATTGAACGTAGTGTGTTTATTAATACTGTTCCAACATTTAAGTGTATACCGAATTTGACCATTTGTCTATGCTAGATCTACCGCTGCTTTGAGGGGGGAGTGATATACATCGTTGAAAAGGAAATTTCTTCAGCTTTAAAAATAAGTTTGAAAACTAGACATGGAGTACAGTAAAATTTAAGAAAATTAAAAAAAAAACAAGTTTTTCTACACCTCTCATTTATTTAAATCCATATAAAACGTGCGCCACTGATGTAGGGTGGCGTGTTATAGATCATTAGAAAGGACTTTTTATCAGCCTTAATAATTGTTACTTAGTTGGTTTTTGCCAAGTTAAAAGTTTGCAAATATTTGGGAAGAGAGCACTTTTGAGGGGGGTGAGAGGGGGGTGCCCCTTTACCCCCACTTTTAAGATAAATTACAAGAAAAAGTCAGTTTTAAGTTATTACTAACCAATATTTTTTCACTCACTCTCATTTTTACTTACTCAGTTACAAAAATTAATGTTCAAAATTTTTGTCCAATTTAGGGATTTCTACAAACACATTTATTTTTATTTCAAGGCGGCTATTTAGAAAAAATATGTCTAGCTTAATAAGTATGTAAGCGTATACAATGGGCTTTTAACCAAAAATATTTTTTTGAAAAAAAAATAGTGTTAAGGATAAAAAATACCACAAAAAAGAGATAAAAAAAATATTTTAAAGATTTTCCCCTTTTTTCGTACGCCAATGGAATGCGCACCACTGTCGTCAGAGAAGATGTCGCCTACTTCCCGATCGAGCTAGGGTCACTGCATCCTAGAATCATGGCGCCTCCTAGGGGTAGCGACACGAGTGTCAAAACCGTACTCAAATTTCCATAGACGTTCGTGAAAAATACTCATTTTTATACAGTCTGAGAAAAAAAAATGTTTTAATAAAACTTAAAAAGAACTCGTTTTTATACAGCTTAAGAAATAAAAAATATGTTCCTAGAGTTTTTGGGTTATGAATATTTATTGTAGGTATATTTATTGTTAAAAATCATTTTATTTTAAATATTATTTGTGTTTTTTGTATAAAAATAATACGTAATAAATAAACAAACAGGACAGAAATATATTTGTATGTTAAATGTTTATTAATACTATATAATATATCAAGGGACAAAATGAAACTTTAATCACAAGGTTTATACGCTATTTTTTGCACTGTTTAGTTTATTTTTTAAGTTTTTTTCTATTTTTTCGGTGTTTTTAGGTTTTGTGGTTCTTTTTTAGTTCATTTTTATCCCGATTTTTACATTTTATCAAAAGACAAAAAAAAGCCCAAAAACGGTTCGAGTTTTAGTAAGGTTCGGCTTTAATTACTTATAATTTTATAGTACATTTCACATAAATATCTTAATATTATTGTTCGAAAGCATAAACTTCGAAAATCACTTTCTTCAAACCGAAATTTGTGCGAAAATATTTTTTTTTTATGGAAATTTGTTGAAAAACATTTCTTTGAAAACAATTTTTTCGAAAAAAAAATTTAGACCTGGCTTGCCAAACTAATATAGTTCGACTAATGGGGTCTTTTTCTAACAATTTTTGAAAACAAAAACTTTCCTGACTTCTTTCCCAGGATCCTAGAGGCTGTAAAACCAAACCGAACCAATCGAAACCTATTTTCGAAAAATAATTTCCCTAAATTAGCTTTCCGGTCGTCATTTTGGAAGGTTGAAATCGGTGTTACTCTAACCTTTGTCAATTGAGCACATCAGGGGGTATCTGGCCCGGTTCGGATACGTTTGCGATCAATTGACAAAGTTTAGGAAAATACCAATTTCGACCTTCCAAAAGAAGGAACGTAGACAAATTTTCAGACAGTTTACGATCTCGGGAAAGAAGTCAGGGTTTTTTTGAAAAAACATGTTTGAAAGACCTTGCCTTAGTCAAACTATATGAATTGTGTGAGGTTTGGAAAACCAGGTCTAGAGCGTCTTTTTTAGAAAAGCTTCCTTTCGAAGAAAATGTTTTCTATTCGAAGAAAATGTTTTTGAACAACTATTGCTTACGAACAAATGTCCGTTCGAAAACAAATTTCCGTCAAAGAAATGGTGTTCGAACAAATTTCCGTATGAAAAAAATGTTTTCGAATAAATTTCCGAAGGAAGAAAATTTCCGTTCGAAGAAAATGGTTTCGAACAAAGTTCTGCGTCCCGTCATATTGCTACCCAAAAAAATACCTAGGTAAATAAAAATTCTTAGACCTTGAGTTTTTATTGGAAAATGATTTTTTAAAAACTTTTCTATAAATGTGTGTGTACCTCTTATTTCTACTTTGTTTTGCAATCATTACAGTTTAGCTACTTTCAATCTTTGTTTGGACCTTTTGTTTTTCAATCTTTTGTATTTTCGACCTTTTGTACTTTCGAACTTTTGTATTTTCGACTTTTTGCACTTTCGACCTTTTCTTCGCCGCCTGCGTTTTTTGAACACTAATAAAAATAATAGTAGGTATATTATAAATCTGGGGCGTACAGTGTTTACTTTTAATCCCACGGCGGGCATTTTCATGCCCGACCGGAAAGAGGGCTATAATTTGCTAAGTGACTAAAAGGGACTTTAATGCCAAGGTTTATTTTTATATACTAAAAATAATAATAATCATAAACTAAATCAGGGCTATCAAAATGGACGGGCCACGATCCTCCACTTTGTTGACGTCACATCCGGGGCTGATTTTTTTTTGATGGTCACATTACGACACAGCTGATTGTCTTTAAAATATTGAAGTTGAAATGACGGTTCATGGATATTTGATTTTTTTTAAATAAAGCCGTTTTTGAGATTGTTTTTACTTTATTCTGGCAGAACAATTTTTTTAAAATGTATAGTAAGCCCTAATTTTTCATAGCCGCTTCAATAGCTCACACAAAAATTAAGTTTAAAGCAGAAGCGAATGTGAAAATCACATATGACAATGTCAAATACATGTCAAATATAACAATTGGCATGTGGTACATGGCGGGTAATTTGAATTCAAAATAAGGAATGCTAAATCTGGAAGATTTTAACTTTTTAATCATGTTGCTTCCTTACAAACCTTTGGTGGAATATCGGGATGGTGTCTGAGAATATTTCACTGAAATTTTGCGGAAATCTGTAGTGCCATTTTGAAAATATCATAAAAAAACGTCTGACCTCCCATAAGACCCAATGTAAAATTCAGCCCCGGGAGAACAGCTGATTTTTTCAGGGTCGTGGCCTCTATTTTTGTGTTGGCCTTGACTAAATAAATAGGTATTAAACCACACCGTACTGTAGTTTTGGCATGTCAACCTCCCGTATATAATAAAACAGTGGGCAATGACAGTTGTCATGGCATTACATTAAACAAAAGTCAGTCAGATGCTAACAAACAATGTGGAAAAAATAATATTTATTTGATAACAAACTAAATAAGTTTAGTCGAGAAAAAGTTCGAATTACATTTCTCGAAGATGGAAGAAACAAGGGACCAAACAATAAAGCATATTTTTACTTTGAGATGGGCATGGAAAAGGCCACCGAAGAAAGAAAGCTTTCAGTACCGAAAATGATGCAATAAACAGAATTACGAAAATTTCACCGAAAAGGTATTCCTAGTTTACATTGGAGAAGTTTAGAAAGTGAAATGCTTAGTTTATATGGAAGCAATATTCTATGCCGAAAGACACAATAACAATCAAAACGAACCAAGTCATCAGCAAAGTACAGTAAGCTTACGGCAAGCTGGAAGCAACAAAATAATCGTTATGGTGTATATATCTCGATTCCTTTTTGTTTTTTGTATTATGATAAAATAAAATAATCCAAAAACCTATAATTTGCCTTTATGGTTTTAAAGAAATTACTTTTAATCACTGGGGACAAGAAATACTACCTTAGCCCATGAAAAAAGGCATTAAACGTACACTTTTATTCCCTAGAGAGCATAACAAATTTATTAAATGATACAAAACCCAACATAATAGTTTTCTATATTTTAGAATATATATAAAACATGCAAACTATATTTTTGGGTTTCTTACGCTGTGTGGGTCCTAACACAGGGTCCTAATAAATATTGAAATCATAAAAAACTTAGATTTTTTAGGTTTGTTTATTTGGACGGTCAAAATTATATACCGGGTGTGACGGACAGTTCTTTACGTAACATTTGTAAACCATTTACTTTTTTGGAACATAAAAAAAGCTACGCTCCTGACAGTGTCAGATTTGCATTTTTCGTAAATGAGGTTATGTTTGGTGTCGCTACCCCTGGAGACGCCAGGCTTCCAGAATGCAGTGACCCTAGATCGAGCAGTCGCCACCAATTTTAGTTCTCAGATTTCGCAGAGGCCGCCAAAAATCTTTAAAAATAGCACCGTTGCTCTACATACTAGCCGAAGTAACAGCAGATCCATCTACTCGCTGCTCTACGTACTAGCCGAAGTAACAACAGATCCATCTACCCGCTGCTTTATGCTAGGGGCTCGAGTGGCCTTAATTAAGCTGCATTTCTTATAGAGTTGTGTATTCATTGCTTTAAATAAGTCTTACACCTAATTTTAATTAGACACACACACACTCATAGAAAAGATTTTAAAAAATCATTTTCCAATAAAAACTCAAGGTCTAAGAATTTTTATTTACCATCTCTAGGTATTTTTTTGGGTAGCAACATGACGGGACGCAGAACTTTGTTCGAAAACATTTTCTTCGAACGGAAATTTTCTTCTTTCGGAAATTTGTTCGAAAACATTTTTTTCAAACGGAAATTTGTTCGAAAACATTTTTTTCAAACGGAAATTTGTTTGAACACCATTTCTTTCACGGAAATTTGTTTTCGAACAAACATTTGTTCGTAAGCAATAGTTGTTCAAAAACATTTTCTTCGAATAGAAAACATTTTCTTCGAAAGCAAGCTTTTCGAAAAAAGACGCTCTAGACCTGGTTTTCCAAACCTCACACAATTCATATAGTTTGACTAAGGCAAGGTCTTTCTAACATATTTTTTCAAAAAAACCCTGACTTCTTTCCCGGGATCGTAAGCTGTCTGAAAATTGGTCTACTTTCCTCCTTTTGGAAGGTCGAAATTGGTATTTTCCTAAACTTTGTCAATTGATCGCAAACGTATCCGAACCGGGCCAGATACCCCCTGATGTGCTCAATTGACAAAGGTTAGAGTAACACCGATTTCAACCTTTCAAAATGAGGACCAGAAAGTAAATTTAGGGAAATCATTTTTCGAAAATAGGTTTCGGTTGGTTCTGTTTGGTTTCACACCCTTTAGGATCCCGGGAAAGAAGTCAGGAAAGTTTTTGTTTTCAAAAATTGTTGGAAAAAGACCCCATTAGTCGAACTATATTAGTTGTGTTAAGTTTGGCAAGCCAGTTCAAATTTTTTTTTTCGAAAAATTTGTTTTTAAAGAAATGTTTTTGAACAAATTTCTATTAAAAAAAAATATTTTTGAACAACGTTTGGTTTGAAGAAAGTGATTTTCGAAGTTTATGCTTTCGAACACTAATATTAAGATATTTATGTGAAATGTACTATAAAATTAAAGGTAATTAAAGCCGAACCTTACTAAAACTCGAAATGTTTTTGGGCTTTTTTTTTGTCTTTTGATAAAATGTAAAAATCGGGATAAAAAGTGATTAAAAAAAGAACCACAAAACCTAAAAACACCGAAAAAATAGAAAAAAACTTGAAAAATAAACTAAACAGTGCAAAAAATAGCGTATAAACCTTGTTATTAAAGTTTCATTTTGTCCCTTGATATATTATATAGTATTAATAAACATTTAACATACAAATGTATTTCTGTCCTGTTTGTTTATTTATTACGTATTATTTTTATACAAAAAAAAACAAATAATATTTAAAATAAAATGATTTTTAACAATAAATATACCTACAATAAATATTCATAACCCAAAAACTCAAGGAACATATTTTTTATTTCTTAAGCTGTTTAAAAACGAGTTCTTTTTAAGTTTTATTAAAACATTTTTTTTTTCTCAGACTGTATAAAAATGAGTATTTTTTACGAACGTCTATGGAATTTTGAGTACGGTTTTGAGACTCGTGTCGCTACCCCTAGGAGACGCCAGGCTTCTAGGATGCAGTGACCCTAGATCGAGCAGTCGCCACCAATTTTAGTTCTCAGATTTCGCAGAGAGAGGCCGCCAAAAATCTTTAAAAATAGCACCCTCTCTCCGCTGCTCTACATACTAGCCGAAGTAACAGCAGATCCATCTACTCGCTGCTCTACGTAGTAGCCGAAGTAACAACAGATCCATCTACCCGCTGCTTTTTGCTAGGTGCTCGAGTGGCCTTAATTAAGCTGCATTTCTTATAGAGTTGTGTATCCATTGCTTTAAATAAGTCTTACACCTAATTTTAATTAGTTTTAGATATTTTATGAGGAGTTTCTGCATCTAAACACTAAATAATTAGACAGATCGACCGACAGAATGACCAACATAACAACTACAACAAAGGCGAGGTAGCTATTCAGACAAGTTTTAACAAGTCGTCAGCCTTCAACACCTGTAAAGTTTATAGTTAAAAATAATATATTTTTGTTAAAAGTACGCACAACAAAGCATAAAAGCTTTTTTTAAATTTTTTTAACATGCACCAGTTTAATCTGTAAACGTATTTTTTATGAATTTCGTGGATTTGAGGATTAGAGAAGCCTTAAATTAAATTGCCTTAACAGCTGAACCATATACGTGAACAGGCAAACGCATTTTTCATTAGTTTCATCAATTTGATGTTAAAAAAAAGCCTTATGTATCTTAGAGTAACCTTATACATGTAATGAGTAAGTACCTACGTACTTATAGATGGTTTTATGCTAAATGTGCTTCAACTACTTAAATTTAATTACTTCTACATGAATAATAATCAATTTCAATAATTATTGAACAAGGTTTGACTCCCCAGCCAAGAAAATTTAAGTGATTAGCGCAAAGTAATCTCTAAAATGCTTTTACACTATCGTTGTTATTCAAAACTTATATAACAAACTTACAAAAATAACAATGATTTAATAAAAGCTTTATACGCAATTTGGTATCCTATAAATAATGCCCTTCTTAAGCGTTTTAATATGCTTCGAAATGTTAAAACTAGTTAATAATACTGAATAATATATTTTTTCGAATTAAGCTTATTTTATACCTCATTTCGCTACAACTATGTCCACCTATTAGACAACATCAAAAACAAGATTTCCTTTTAAAGTCTAACTCGATAATTTCTACCTACCCAGTAAACCATTAACTTTAAGTCGAAATCAATGCAGTAAACGATACCTGCCCGCATTCCATTCTTCGTAAAGGGCCAGCAGTGTCTTGCACGTTGTTTTGCCCCTTCTATCGCTATACGGGAGACGGAGAAACGGCACAAAGAGAAACGCGTCAAGATATAGCGTCTCTACGAACCTTTTGTGCGATCGATAATTCACGCTGCAAAACACCTATGTAGGTAACAAAGAGGAAGATAGAGCAAGGGGAATGCAAAAGTAAAGGACGGACGAAGATACCATGTAGTTTATACGGCCCCTTCAGAACACCCCCACTCCTCCCACCCTAAGCCCCGCCGACTTTCCCGCCTCCCTCCCCGCGGGGAGCGTGGCCACGCGCACTTCCCCTCTCCTCCCCCCTCTCACCCCCGGAGGCGTGGTCCTCCCCTTCCCTCTCCCCGAAGGGGGTAAAAAAGATGGCGGCCAGCCAATGATAGGAAGTGGGCGACCCTTATTTTAAGGGTCGACTAATAGGAAGCGACTTCCCCGAAGGGGGGAGGAGCCAAAATGGCGGCAGCAGGGAAAAAAATGATGGCGGCCAGCCAATGATAGGCGAAGTGGGGGACCCTTATTTTAAGGGTCGACCAATAGGAAGCGACTTCCCCGAAGGGGGGAGGAGCCAAAATGGCGGCAGCAGGAAAAAGAAGATGGCGGCCAGCCAATGATAGGCGAAGTGGGGGACCCTTATTTTAAGGGTCGACCAATAGGAAGCGACTTCCCCGAAGAGGGAAGAGCTAAAATGGAGGTCGTAGGAAAAAAAAAGATGGCGGCTGGCCAATCAGAAGAGAGCTTGTCTCTCATTGGCTGGCTAATGATAGGCGAAGTGGGGGACCCTTATTTTAAGGGTCGATCAATAAGAAGCGACTTCCCCAAAGGGGGAGGAGCCAAAATGGAGGCCGTAGGAAAAAAAAGATGGCGGCTGGCCAATCAGAAGAGAGCTTGTCTCTCATTGGCCTGCCAATAATCGACGAAGTGGGGGACCCTTATTTTAGGGGTCGACCAATAGAAAAGATGGTTCGGTTCGGTTCGGTTCGGTTGGGTGGTTTTGAAGAGGCCGTATAAACTACATGGTATCTTTGTCCGTCCTTTACTTTTGCATTCCCCTTGCTCTATCTTCCTCTTTGTTACCTACATACGTGTTTTGCAGCGTGAATTATCGATCGCACAAAAGGTTCGTAGAGACGCTATATCTTGACGCGTTTCTCTTTGTGCTGTTTCTCCGTCTCCCGTATAGCGATAGAAGGGGCAAAACAACGTGCAAGACACTGCTGGCCATATACGAAGAATGGAATGCGTATCGTTTACTGCATTGATTTCGACTTAAAGTTAATGGTTTACTGGGTAGGTAGAAATTATCGAGTTAGACTTTAAAAGGAAATCTTATTTTTGATGTTGTCTAATAGGTGGACATAGTTGTAGCGAAATGAGGTATAAGATAAGCTTAATTCGAAAAAATATATTATTCAGTATTATTAACTAGTTTTAACATTTCGAAGCATATTAAAACGCTTAAGAAGGGCATTATTTATAGGATACCAAATTGCGTATAACTCTTTTATTAAATCATTGTTATTTTTGTTAGTTTGTTATATAAGTTTTGACTGACAACGATAGTGTAAAAGGATTTTAGAGATTACTTTGCGCTAATCACTTGGATTTTCTTGGCTGGGGAGTCAAACCTTGTTCAATAGTTATTAAAATTGATTATTATTCGTGTAGAAGAAATTAAATTTAAGTAGTTGAAGAACATTTAGCATAAAACCATCTATAAGTACGTAGGTACTTACTCATTACATGTATAAGGTTACTTTAAGATACATAAGGCTTTTCTTTAACATCAAATTGATGAAATTAATGAAAAATGCGTTTGCCTGTTCACGTATATGGTTTAGCTGTTAAGGCATTTTAATTTAAGGCTTCTCTAATCCTTAAATCCACGAAATTCATAAAAAATACGTTTACAGACTAAACTAGTGCATGTTAAAAAAATTTAAAAAAAGCTTTTATGCTTTGTTGTGCGTACTTTTAACAAAAATTCGGTAGAAATAAAATTTCGGACTTCCATTGTCTTTATTTATTTTAAAACACGACGTTTCGGTTAGTAAGTATCTCTAACCGTTATCAAGTGTAAACTAAACAATCTAGTCTCTAGGCTACTACTTATACTACTTGGTGTGCAGTCAGGTGTGACGGCCCGCCCCCTTTTTTAATCCTAAGACGCCTGTTTTCCTTAAGGAGTGGTTTCCATATGTTTGGTATGTCCGTGCTTGGTTGACTGAAAACTTCTTTATTCTGCATTATATACGCAGCTTCAATAAACTTTCGTTTTCGCCAATGCGACTCCTTATGTAAAACTTTAGCTTCTGACCACTGAATCCTGTGATCATTTGACCATGCATGATCTGCTAAACCGGATTTTTCAATATCCCCTAATTGGGTACTTTTTAGATGTTCATTTACTCTAACCTGAAGAGGGCGTTTCGTTTCACCTACATATGATTTACCACACTCACACGGGATTTGGTAAATACATTCCTTATTATTTGAGGGATTGTCTGGTTTTGGTTTAGTTACAAAACTTCTTATCGTATTTCCCGAAGAAAATACTGTTTTTATATTATAGTGTTTAGCTATTCGTCTTATGTTTTCTGAAATCCCTTGAACATATGGAATGTTAATAACACCTAACGGATTATTATTTTGAGAATTTGGTACATTTAGTTTGTTTTTAATTTTAAATATCGTTGAGTTTATTAATTTCTCGGAATAACCATTCTGTTGTAAGTCCTTTTTAATGTTGTTAATTTCTGTGGTTAATTCTTTATTATTACTACAAATATTTACGGCTCTTAAATATAAACTTCTTATAACTCCTTGTTTTGTTGCAACAGAATGATTAGACTTAAAATTTAGGTACTGTCCCGTGTGTGTAGGTTTCCTATATACAGTGGTTTGAATGTTTCTGTCTAATCGTTTAACAAGAACATCCAAAAAAGGTAAGGCCGAATCTTTTTCAATTTCCATGGTGCACTTGATTGTTGGTCGAATACCGTTTAAATGGTGTAGAAAATTTAGCACTATAGTGAACATCTCCAAAAGGACTCTAAGCACCAACGAAGAATTGGTACTCAGTAAGGGACTTAAGTTCGCCATTGCACCGGCACAGACACCGACACTGGAAATTATTGCGGCAATAGAGACTGTTAGTCTACCTCAACCCGAAGCTGATGAGTTTCGCCATAAAGTAAGAACAACGTTGGACAGAAAGAAGCAACAAAAGACAAACATCACCAGTCAAGAACAACGGGCAATCAAGAACAAACTAAATGTACCAAATTCTCAAAATAATAATCCGTTAGGTGTTATTAACATTCCATATGTTCAAGGGATTTCAGAAAACATAAGACGAATAGCTAAAAACTATAATATAAAAACAGTATTTTCTTCGGGAAATACGATAAGAAGTTTTGTTACTAAAACAAAACCAGACAATCCCTCAAATAATAAGGAATGTATTTACCAAATCCCGTGTGAGTGTGGTAAATCATATGTAGGTGAAACGAAACGCCCTCTTCAGGTTAGAGTAAATGAACATCTAAAAAGTACCCAATTAGGGGATATTGAAAAATCCGGTTTAGCAGATCATGCATGGTCAAATGATCACAGGATTCAGTGGTCAGAAGCTAAAGTTTTACATAAGGATTCGCATTGGCGAAAACGAAAGTTTATTGAAGCTGCGTATATAATGCAGAATAAAGAAGTTTTCAGTCAACCAAGCACGGACATACCAAACATATGGAAACCACTCCTTAAGGAAAACAGGCGTCTTAGGATTAAAAAAGGGGGCGGGCCGTCACACCTGACTGCACACCAAGTAGTATAAGTAGTAGCCTAGAGACTAGATTGTTTAGTTTACACTTGATAACGGTTAGAGATACTTACTAACCGAAACGTCGTGTTTTAAAATAAATAAAGACAATGGAAGTCCGAAATTTTATTTCTACACAATCATTGTCTACGAGTTTCAAACAAAAAATTCGGTAATGACGGTCTTACTATTCCGCGTTGTTTTAACTGTAACGAATTTTACCACTCATCTAAAAACTGCGAAAAAACTGTCTCTTGTCCAAGATGTGGCAAAATTCATGACGTTAAAGACTGCAAATCTGATAACCTACAGTGCACCAACTGCATAAAACTTAAAAAGGATGATGACAGCATCAAAATTGATCATGCCGTATGGGATACTAATAAATGCACTGCATATAAAAACGCAATTACTAGACTGAAAAAAAAAACATCATGCAACAATAGCAAACAAATCTCCCACCTAAATCAGATTCCGTCGATTTTTCACTTTATTACCAGAACTGTCGGGGACTTAGAAGTAAAATTGGCAACCTCTTACTTTCAACGTATACATGCGACTATGATGTGATTTCATTCACTGAAACTTGGCTGGTTCCTGACATTTCTGATAGAGAGAACACTAATTTTAACGTTTACCGCCTTGATAGAGATAGAAAGACAACAGGCCTGACAAGGGGTGGGGGTGTTCTTTTAGCGGTTAATAACATCTTGCAATCTTCTCAAGTTATTTTTCCTACATCAATAATTACACTGATTCCCAGATTTGCGGACATTGTTGGAGTAAAGATCCATTTTCAGAAATCATTCATATATATTTTCACAATATACATACAACCTCCGGTACGCCCCACGGATATAGAGAGTATTCTCGACATTTTTATTGCACTTGATATTATTCCTAACAACAAAGTTATAATCCTCGGTGACTTTAATGTCCCGCAATATGCGAACTTTCTAGACTTCCAAAATAAACACCAATTTACTGACACTCTGGTAATTAAATTAAATGACTTTATGAGCATATTTGAACTGACGCAGATGAACTTTCAGCGAAACTCGATAAATCGAATCCTTGACTTAGTTTTACAGAAAGATGTTAACCTAATATGCACAAGAGCAACTGACGTACTGGTTCGTGAACATGACGACTATTCGGCCCTAAATGTTCACGTTACCGGACTGGCTGAAGAAACTAATCTGTCTAATATTAATTCACAAACAGTATACAACATTCGAAAGGCTAATTTTCCAGCTTTATATATGCAACTCTTGAACACAGACTGGGGTTTTTTGAATGACTTTGAGGATTTAGACCAAATGAGTCAGCAACTACACATATACATTTACGGTATTTTTGAAAAACTGGTTCCAAAATATTCAAAAAATGCCAAAAAGCGGCAGTTTCCTCCTTGGTTTACGCCCGATATCATTAAAAATATATATAAAAAAGAAAGGCTGCGAAAAGTAAATAAAAAAATCCAAATCCTGACACCTACCGAGAATTTAGTCAATTAGGAGCATATTTAAAACTAGAAATAAAAAAACTACACCTGGAATTCATACATACCGCTGAAAATAACATAAAGAGCGATCCCTCAAAATTCTGGTCTTTCATAAACAGCCAAAAAACAACGTCATCAATTCCTAGCGTAATGTACCACGATAACACTGAATATGACTCTATGCAATCCATTTCGCAGGGTTTTTCAGACTATTTTAAGAGCGTTTTTAACGACAACCCCGTACAACCTCCTCAGAATCACACGGCGAATAATAATTCCCCCTGTATTTGCATAACAGACTTCTCAAATACGGAAGTTGAAAATGCTCTTGGAAAGCTTAAACCTAAATTAACAGCGGGTCCAGACTCCATACCAAGCTTTATTATACGAGATTGCGCCTCCATTCTCGCGGTTCCCTTGTGTTAATTATATAACAAATGCCTTAGTGAGTCGAGAATACCCTCCTCGTGGAAGGTCAGCAAGGTGTGTCCCATTTTTAAATCTGACAATAAATCTTATATTAAAAATTACAGACCTATAACTATAATTAACAACTTTTTAAAAGCCTTTGAATTTCTCTTGCATAAGTCTATCTACCCCTCTGTGAATAATATTTTATCACCTAATCAACACGGCTTCATTAAAGGACGTTCTACTGTTACCAATCTTCTGTCTATAACACAAACCATTTCTCAAACTATTCACGCAGGTCAACAGCTCGACGTCATATATACAGATTTTTCTAAGGCGTTCGACAAACTTGACACCAGCGTGCTTTTAACAACCTTAAAAAATTTCGGTTTTAACATACCATTATTAAACCTAATAAAATCTTGCTTAAGCAACAGACGCCAACACGTGTATGTAAATGGTGTTAGGTCTGCCGAATACCTTGTCAGCTCCGGCGTACCACAGGGCTCTGTGCTGGGACCTCCTTTTTTCGACATCTTCATAGATGGTTTAGGAAGGCCCCGGTTCATCTAGCCTTTCATATGCTGACGATTTTAAAACATTCAGAGTAATAGGTGACGTCTCTGACTGTATAGCTCTTCAAAATGATCTAAATGCAACCCAGAATTGGTGCGTTCAAAACGGCCTACCTCTTAACATTGCTAAATGCAAAGTAATGACGTACACAAATAAAACTACATATCTAACGTATGACTATGCTATAAATGGCCAAGTCCTGGAGAGGCCGGAAACCATACGCGACCTAGGAGTAATTGATGAACCGAAAACTATCATTCTCTTCTCATATTGAAGACATTACATCAGCTGCATCGAGAATGTACGGTTTCATTGTTCGCATCTCAAAAGAATTAACTAACATCTCAGCGCTCAAGAGTCTTTACTTTGCTTATATTAGATCAAAGCTCGAATATGCGTCTATTGTCTGGAATCCACATCAAATTAGCCAAATAGAAGGCCTCGAGAGAATCCAAAGGCGTTTCTTAAAATTTGTATCCTTTAAAGTAGATGGAACCTATCCCGCTCAAGGAATCCCTCAAAACCAACTTCTCGCCAGATTCGATATTCCATCTCTAAACAGCAGAAGACAGTACGCATCTCAGGCAACCTTACATAAAATTTTAAACAATCAAATACACTGTGCAGACTTATTAGCCCAACTAAACTTCATAATCCCGCGCCAGGGATCGAGACAACTATCTTCTTTAAATCTGCCAACGCCTAGACTAAATGTTTTAAAGTATTCACCGCTTTATACAATGTGCGACATTTGTAACAATACTCCAGCTATCGATATATTTAATACCAATTTAAAACAGATCAGAAATACACACTTGCAAAATAATGCCTAAAAGTCCAACCTATTCTTGTACATCTAATTAATGCTTAAGACTACCTTTACTTGTATGCTACTTTTATTGTATATTTATGTAACTCTCATTTATTCCTGTCATTGTAATTGTGTTTGCCCGTAATGGTATGGTATTATTTTTAATTGTAAACTTTACAGGTGTTGAAGGCTGACGACTTGTTAGAACTTGTCTGAATCGCTACCTCGCCTTTGTTGTAGTGGTTGTGTTAAAGTAAACTAATCCTTCACAAACACTATCTTTTGGAATAATTTATGTGTATTTAAAATTATAAACATACATTACATAGGTATGCTTAGTATTAAATATTTTTTGTGACATAAATGCTAATTATAATGGTAATAATAATTATCCACGTTATTTAAATCCGATTTCTTTAATGAATGGACTGACAAAAAAAACCAGTTTAAAATATTATGGTGCCAAAACTATTACTCCTCCAACTTGTGCCAGCATTCCTTTGTCATGGCAAAATTGCGTTACCGAATGTGCTACCTCTACTTTCTTGCAAATATCATACAATTTGTGGTAAATCTGTGATCTACATATGGATGGATGCACAACTTGTTATTACATATCTCTTGTATCTTGTGAACTTTTTGTAGAATTGGCAGTTACTTTGATAAAACGCAAAAACACGTCTTCAGGATAAAAAAAAATTCTAGATCGCGGAAACATCAAACATGCAACTCATTGATCATTCTCGCTCTCGTTTCTATCAGTAATGATCATGATTGTATGTATATTTTATATACTTGGAAATCCACGAAAAATACTTCAAAAAAATACTTATAACGATCGTGACTTAAAAAAATACTAGTGAGTGCGCAGGCGCAGGCAAAACCGTAATATATTACTGGTTAGATAGACCACAACGTACTTACATACTACCAAAGAAATTAAATAAATTAATGAAATATAAAACAAAAATATTTTAGTTTTTAAGTTTTTGGTGATTTCATAAAGAAAAATTAGAGGGCTACGCTAAGGACTATCAAGCAGTTAACTAAAAAAATGTTTTAATCTTTGTATGCTAAAAAGATTCTATAGGCTTAAAACCGATTATTTGTTCTGCACTAATGGATCAATAATATCACTCTAAATTCTAAAATATTGACTAAGTTGCCCTATCAAGTTTGGTAAAGGGTAAACCTGTAAAAATATAATAAAGAGGGAACTATTTTTTAGTCAAATATTAAAATATAGTAACGCAAAGCAGAAAACATTCTTTAAAAATATATAATGAAAAAAGTATTAAATGATCGACAAAATACTAAAAATTAAATCAATCATAAAACGCATTATAATAAAGATTTTAAAAAGAATAGAAACATCTAACAAATATGTCACTTCTCCAAGGCCTCGTATGACATTATTACTTGTTAGTTACTAAAAATGTTTAAAAACTAGTGAAAAATTAATAAGGGTGTTTTTAACTTAAAAACCACTGGTCGTTTCGTCATCTGTTACTGGTTGAGTACTAATATATCGTCTATTACTAAAAAACGTCCAAAAATCATAAAATTTTTTAAAGTAAGATGATTAAACTTAAAAAAAATAACACAAAATTGTTAAAAACGACACCGGTCGCTGCTCATTATGTCACTCGTCGATTGATCTTAGCCATTGATTATTTATTATTACACTACCTACAGGCTTCCGAATTATTCGTCTAGTATTGTTTAAAATCCTCAAAAGTTAAACAAACTGTAAAGTAATACACAAAATTGGTAGCTATGCGTAAAGAAAAATCAGCACATTATTTATGATGTGTTTAAAGAATATGCAAAATTAAATAAAAATAGGTCGCATAGAAATTTTATCCCTCTAAATTTTAAAAATAGAAGATTGAATCAGTTTAAGTTAGAGCTTAACAGTAAATAATATAATCAGGTAAAGTTTGGCTAACAAAATATATTCTTAAAATTGTATGATTGTCCTTTCCAAGACCCCAATAGTAAATAAAATAAACATTAGTAAAATATGTTTACATGCGAAAAATAAAAAAAAAATATGATAGAAAGAAACAAAGAGAGTTAGCACTCGAAGGCATGAAAGTTATGACTCGAAGACTCCTTTTTAAGCTCCTAACAAGTATAAACATGTTTTCGACAAGTCTTAACGTGTATCTGAAAAGCACTTATAAAAGGGCGGAGCGTGTTGAACTGCAGTCAGTTAGGTATAACTTTTCAAGGAAAGTGCATTATTGAGTTCTATCAATACAGTGTTTTAGTGAAGTTGGTGCTATTAAAAAAAAAATAAAATGAGTTTTGCAACGAAATTAGTTTATAAAATTATGTGGCAGCATGGTATGGTAGAAGATATGGATAAAAATGTTTCAATTTTAAAAATTCTAAAAGATTGTGCTTTGGCCAGTAGACAAATAAGCATTGCTTTAAAAAAAGCCTATTCAGTTGCTGAAAAATCTCATTTGACGGCGTGCCTGGGACAAGTTAAACAGTGCAAGCACATTTTGAAACAAAAAAGCGTCAAATTTGGTGGTGCGATTGGCACTAAGGAAACAGTCAAACATCGCGTACAATGGGAATACATAAAATCAGCCTTTGAAAGCCGAGTAAGAAGTGCTGCCATTACAAATTTACGTCATAAGGATCCCAAAAAGTTTTTAGAGGATTGTTTTAGTTTATTTAAACGAAGAATAGAAAATACATTAAAAAAAGTGGATATGTTAAAAGTTAACACTATTTTAAGTGGAGATTTTCAAATGCCAAAACAAGGACAAATTGGAAATGAGACAAAACACTTTAATACCGCTAATGCGATTATTGACCGTAACACAAATTAAAAAAACTGGTTTAAGAAAAATGTAAAAACTTTGCTTTTGACTGACTTGGAGGAATTTGAACAAAATCAATTTGGATGGTCTCTTACAAAAATAGATAATCTTATCAAAGAAATTCTTAGGCGTAAAGCTGGTGGAAATCTGGAAAACAATGACGATTTATGTTTTGGTTGGGCTATTGTGTCAGCATTATATCCTGTTGAAAAAAACTCAAATAGAATCTCATCCTATCTGCCTCCTCAACAGGTGTTAAATTTAAAAAATATAAAATTTCGAATGACTTTAAACCAAGTTGCCCGATTCGAAAAGCAAAATAATGTGTCCGTAAACGTGTATCGCCTGTAAAAACCTAATAAAAACAGTTTTAAAGTACTGCCTGTATACATTTCTGAAGAAAGGAACGAAAAACATGGTAATTTGCTAATGATTCAAAATAATTACTATTGGGATGATGAACAGATTAAAGACCTTTCGCCACCAATTTACCACTTTGTATGGGTAAAAAATCTTTCAAGGCTACTAAGTAGTCAAATAAGCAAATCCAAAAAAGCAGCCTATGTATGTGATAGATGCCTGCACTACTTCTGTTCTGAAGCTGGACTTATTCAGCATATAAAAGACTGCAAAATTATTGGCAGTGTTGTGGTTCCGAAATTACCAAGTAGCGATAAAAAAGTTGTTGAATTTGAAAACTTTAAAAATAAACAATTTGCACCTTTTGTTATTTATTCCGATATTGAGTCTTTGCTGCTTCCTGTTACAGAAAATAGTAGTAAAAGAACTCAAAAATATCAAAGTCATGTGCCTTGTTCCGTAGGATATTATGTAAAATGTGCCTACGATGATTCTTTATCGTTTTATAAATCTTACACGGGGCCTGACTGTATGGAATGGTTCAGTAAACAGTTACTAGATTTCGCTGAAAACCTGGAAACTGTATTTCTCTGTGACTTACCCATGGGACCTTTAAGTAAGAAGCAAAAAATTGACTTTAAGAATGCTAAAAAATGTTATATTTGTGAACAGGACTTTTTAGCTGGTGAAAAAAAAATACGCGATCATAGTCACCTTACATCTAAGTATCGTGGTCCAGCCCATGAAAGCTGTAATCTGAACTTTCAGGATAGTCATACTGTCCCTGTAGTATTCCGCAATCTTAGCTCCTATGATGGACATTTGATAATTAAAAACATCGCTAATTTGGACGGATCAATAAATTTGCTACCTATTAACAAAGAAAAATTAATGAAAATTTAATCGAATTTAGATTTATTGATTCGTACCGATTCATGGCCAGTAGCTTGGAAAAGTTAGCTTCATATCTTGAGGAGTATCCTCTGGTTAGAAATGAATTTACAAACTTGTCTGACGAACAATACAAACTTATTTTTAAAAAAGGAGTATTTTGCTATGACTATATGAATAGTTGGGAAAAATTAGAAGAGACATCTTTGCCTTAGCAACTTCAATTCTTTAACACGCTCGAAAGTAGAGAAATATCGTCTGCTGATTATGATCATGTCCAAAATGTATGGAGAAGCTTTGGTTGTAAAACTCTACAAGATTACATGGAATTCTACATGAAAGTTGGCATAATAATTTTAATGCAGGTATTTCAGAAATTTAGAGAGAGCTGTCATAAAACGTATGGTCTGGATCCTGCTAACTATTATACGCTTTCTAGTTATACGTGGGATTGCATGCTGTATTGTACGAAACAAAAAGTAGAGCTTTTGACCGACTATAATATGGTGACTTTATAGAACGCGCCAATAATAAATATATGTCCAACTATGATTTAAGCGAAGAAACATATTTTTTGATGTATTTTGATATCAATAACCAATATGGATACAGCATGAGTCAAAAACTGCCGTATGAAAAATTTCATTGGTTAGGAAGTGACGAAATGCTTAATTTTGATGTTAATAAAATTGAAGATGACTCGAGTAATGGATACATCCTGGAAGTCAACTTGCACATTCCTGTAGAATTACATGACTATTTCTCAGATTTACTTTTATGTCCTCAACATCACTGCCCACCTGACGTGAAAAACCCTAAAACTAAGAAACTTATGGCCACACTATATAATAAAAAGGAATACGTTATTCATTATAGAAATCCAAAGCAAGCCTTAAAACTTGGTATAAAAATTCATAAAATTGTATGCTTTAAGCAATCTGCATGGTTAAAGGCCTACATTAATTTGAATACTCAACTAAGACAGAATGCTAAAAATGAATTTGAGAAAAACCTTTTTAAATTAATAAACAACGCCGTGTTTGTTAAAACTATGGAAAATATTAGAAAACATAGTGTTGTTAAATTAATCAAGAAATGGGATGGACGATATGGAGCAGAAGCATTGATTTCTCGACCCGAATTCAAAAGCATTACAATATTCAATGAAAACTTGGTTGCCGTAGAACTTGAAAAAACCCAAATATATTTCAATAAACCGATATATGTGGGAATGTGTATTTTGGACATTGTCAAAACAACAATATATGATTTTCACTATAACTCCATGGTACCAGCCTTTGGGAAGGATTGTACTGTGGCATACACAGATACTGATAGTTTAGTTTATAACATAAAAAATCATGATATTTATGAATCAATACAGCGCAACTGTGACACGTACTTTGATACCTCAGATTATGCTGAAGATAACATATATAACATTCCGAGAGTAAATAAAAAAGTTTTAGGCATGATGAAAGATGAAAACAATGGCGAAATAATGATGCATTTTATTGGCCTCAGAGCTAAAATGTATGCTACAAAAGTGGTGGACACCAAGAGTAAAGCTGCAAAAGTGACTAAGAAAGCCAAGGGTGTAAAGCAAAACGTTGTGAAATCGAAAATATTATTTGAGGACTATGTCGACTGCCTAAATAACTTTCAAGAAAAAATGTTTACGCAAAACCTTATAAAATCGGAAAAGCACAAACTATACTCTGTAAAACAAACAAAAATTGGAAGTCCCCTGGATGATAAAATATGTTTTTCAAAGGACTCTTATGAAACGTTACCGTGGGGGCACTATAGTATTGAGTGATGACTTAGGTTAACTGTAATTTTAATAATAATATTGTGTTTGGTTAGATATTTTTAGTAGTGAACTATATATAAGTGTTAGCCCGCGGTTAGAAAAACGATAACTGCAATGGACTGTAAATATTTTAATTAATGAAAGCGCGAACAAACATAAATATATTGATATGAAATTACGAAATAATCAAACGTCCATAGGTTAATTGTTGGTGCCATACAACGGCAATCAGAGACAAGGCACTCACCAGTTTGCAGCCAATTTATCCACTTCCAAGGGGCCCCTTTCTGGATCTAATGATGTCACCACGTAGCTGAAGGGCTGAAGTTTCTAGTTCTATGCTTCAGTACACCAAAATCGAGCACTTTCAGGTGTAGAACTTTGAAATAGTTGGAGAACGAAATTAACACGCCATTTCTCGAGGCGATTGACAAAGGATCTCTGTGATTCTTGGTGCGCATGTCCAATGCGCAAAAAATGCACTTTGTCCTTCATCCAATTGTGTAGTTTTAAAGATTTAAAAAACAACCGCGAAATTTAGCGGGAGCTAACAATAAGTATAACCTAAATTTAGTCTTGGTTTTGCCTATATATTATATTATAAAATCTGTAGAATTAGCATCAGTCTAGTAACGCCTAATATGTTAATGTAAAAATAAATAGTTATATATTGATAGTCATAGTAGCTGTAATGTTATTATAATATACCATCTAAATATGATTAATAGAACTTGTTAGTCTACCTAGCTATAGATATATGATTACTAAGATCATAGAAGAATATAATATATTTCTCTATGCTATGAATAAGATTATATAATTAGTTGTATTCGTAAATAAAACTTTTTTAAAATAAACATATAAAAATTATTTTAGTGTTTACTATGAACCCAGTCCAGTATGTAATACTAAAAATTAAAAAAAAATAACGAAGTATCTATTCAAACAATTTACATCTTTAAGTGGAGAAAATGAAGGGCTTTAAATTAAAAGAATCAATAAACATTCGTTAAAGCATTAAAATCGCTTTCAAGGAACTCACTGTTTAAGTGAATACCACAGTCCTGTAACAAGCAAAAGATAGCAAGTTACAGGTCTGCCTTAAGGTACAAGATGAACTGCAACAACTAAAGGGTCAATTGAGAGTCAAACATTTTTTGAAGGTTAGATTGGTTAGTACAAAAAACACATGGGGACATTACTGCCTCTAATATTCTATGACATATCGAAAAAATGACCACGTTTTGAGTGAGCCAGAACCCGCATATAACATCTACTTATATGGTTGAAGGTAGAACCGGGCGTAATATATTCTCCTTACTATCCACTGCTGGTAGATACCTTGATCTGTTGCAAAGGGCCCCCCAATGCGCAGGCACTGACGATACTATGGTGAGTATGTAAGGCAAAATTAATGGTGTAATATTTGACATCTTGGAAATAGCACTTAACCAAAAAATGGCTGGTGCACGAGGACTGTCCAATAACCCTGAAAAAGCCACTATAGTGCCCTTCAAGAGAAGAAATAAATTCAACCTAAAACAGAGTAAAACATTTTTTTTTTTCAACAATTCTTAAAAATTTTTGCAAGCTAGTTTAGATTTTTGTCTAAAAATCAACGATTTTTGTTAATATTTTTATAAATTTGCACCTTTTCTCTTACCACAACTAAGGTCACTATATAACGAAGTTCCTAGGAGTCACAAATACTTTTATCCTATCACATTTGGTTAGTATATTTTTGAAAGATGATGGTACGCGCTTTAGGAATATACTGTAACAATTATAAATTTAAAAGTAATTTAATTCTGTTGTCAATTATTTATGCGTGACGGAACAAGGAACGAAATTGATTACATACTAACTACTGAGAAAAACATCGTTAGAGATGTAACAGTCCTAAAAAGCTTTACAACAGGCAGTGAGCACAGGATGGTCAGAACAAAAATCTGCATTGATAGAAATTTCGATATGAAAAGAAAAATTAATAATAACAATGAACAACTCGACATGAATAAACTTACACAGAATAAAGCTATATGCAAAGAAACGTTAAAGGAACAGCTAACCCAAAACTTAAGATGCGAAAACAAAAATAAAGATGATGATGATAATACACTAACAAAAGATATGTTCAAAGTAGAAAAAGATATCGCAAAAAAAGATTTAAAAAAAAAATTGTATGACAGATGAAATAAAGAACCTGATGAAAAAAAGGTGGAACTTGAGAAAGAAGCAAAAAGAACATCGATAGAACAAACAGAAATAAATAAAACTATAATAAAAATGATAAAAGAAAATAAAAGAAAGAGCCAAGAAATAAAAGTTGAAAGAGTTATAAAAAATAACAGAAATATGAAATGTCTAAGGCCGACTCTAGGTAGATATGAAATAAATAAAATAAAGGATATGAACGGCATAGAAGCTAACGTTAAAGAGGATATTATAAATATCACACAACTATTTTATACAGAACTATACCAAACAAAATGAGAACCATCGCGAGAAACCATGAAGAAACTTCAAACAAAAATAAATAACATAAACTCAAAGTTACAACCTAAAATAAGCAAATCGGAAATGAAGAGAGCATTATCACTTGGAAAAGACGGAATACCGGCAGAAGTGTTCAAGCACAGTGGTAAAACTGTCGTTAATACTCTCCATATTTTCCTGAATAAAATACTACAAGGAAAAATAATTTCAAACAACTGGAAAGAATCCATAACCATTATTCTACACAAGAAAGGCGATAGAGCAGACCTAAAAAATAATTGACCTATAACACTCCTCAATGTAATTTATAAGCTTTTCACGAAAATATTATCAGATAGACTAACAACAAAATTTGATGGATATCAATCAAAAGAACAAGCAAGCTTCAGAAAAGGTTTCAGTAGAGTTGACCACTTATTAACCATATACATATTTACGTATATGTTATTAACCATGAAGATCCTAATAGAACTAGCCAACGAATACAAAATTCCAATATATATTGCGTTTATAAACTTTGAAAGAGCGTTTGATAGCATTGAGCATTGGGTAGTAAAAGCATCTTTAATTAATAGCCGAATAGACTACAGATACACAGATTTAATAGCCAACATACAGGGTGTTTCCTAATTGTTGGTGCAAGAATTATTTGCCAGCTTTTGGCTACTTGTATATTTTAATATTATTTTTCATTTCAAATTTCGCGGGGTATATGCATGTGACTTATCCCCGCACCGAGACACGCGCGAGTCTGTGCGAGGAGTCACAATCGGGAAACCGACAACAAGCACAAGAAACGTCGTGAGTGCTACTATTTTCCCGTTTTTCCTATCTTCCAAGCGACCAAAACGCCTGCAACTAGATGAATACTAAGGTAGGTGCACTTTAGATATTTTATATGCATCGTTTTTTCTGATTTCCTTTCAATGAACCTTAAAATTACGTTTTTCAATTTCTTATCTCAAAATATTGGGTATTTCTCGAATGAGTGGTGTAAGTGGTGAACCAGCCAACCTAAACTCAACCCAACTTACGTTTGCACCCTCATTGGATGGTCCTTCTAACCGGTTTCTTTCAATTTACATTTTCAGCAGTTATCCTGTAACGTTTCAAACTTACAAATTTCCAAAATTTTCCGTTTTCGGCGAGATTTTTCGTATTTTCTTAAGTCACGTATGTTAAAAATATCAACTCGGGTGAGTTATATATCGAATATCGAATATACCTATGGAATTAAAAGGTTTAGTCGACCAATACAGTATTGTATTCCACGCGCGCGCTGTTTGAATTACTTGACTTGGTTTACACTGCCGGCATAGGCATTGGTCGACATATATACGCGGACTCCCGTAATTTTGTTAAGAGCCCGTATAGCATAGGGTATATAGCGCTCGACTCGTGATCCGCAGGGCATGGGATCGAGACTCATTCAACACAAAACTTTTTTTCTTTACTAGTTTGGTAATTGGTAATATCAGAGGATAGTTAGTACAAGCAACCTTAATTAAAATTTACTAATTAATAAATAATTGGAATAAATAAAAATTCTTTAATTTAATGATATTTTTATTAATTGATTTTTCTTTCATTTTATAAACTAAAATTGGATTTTTAAAGCGTTTTAGAGGACAAATCTTTGGTTTTTAATAAAAGGTAATTTTCAGTATCAAAATGTCAAAACCAAAAAAGACTTTATTGCTAGACAAGCGTGCTATTTGTGTAAATCAAATAACCGAATCGAATGAGGTCGCGAAACAGGCGAAGGCAGACTCTTCGTTCCAGTTCCTCTTCAAATCTAAGTACGAGGATGTACGAATGTCATCAAAAGTTTTACGAGTCTCATAACCAAATCATCGGATCCCTCGAGGAGTTGGGACTCGATTTTAATGAGTAGGACAACATAAGAAAAAGATTCGATTTACTTTCTTATGAATGTCGTGGCATTTATTATGATATTTTTCGAGCCAGCAATACTAATTTCGTTTCACTAAATACTTCTGCCAATAGACCTAGGTCAAATTCTAGAGCTTTTCCTTTACCCAAGTTGGCTAGTTTCGATGGCAACTATAAGAATTGGCAACATTGGTTTGACCTCTATAAGGTCATGATTCATGATAGCGACTTGAGCGATATAGAAAAGTTTCAGCACTTACGTAGTTCAGTGACTAACGAACCACTTAGTCTGGTAAAAACAATTCCGTTATCTGACAGCAATTATCATATTGCATATGAGGCTCTAGTCAAGAGATATCAAAATAAGCGTCTCATAGCTACGACTGCTTTAAATGCTATGAATTCCGTTTCGGTGAAAACCAGTTCTGCGAAAGAGCTCCGTTTTATGTTAGACACCTTTTCCGAAAACTTAGCCATTTTGACCGAACTCGGTTTTCCTACGACAGAGTGGAACTTTCTTACATTTAATCAATTGCTTTCCAGGTTGGACGTTAAGCTACGCAAAGGGTTTGAGCTATATTATAGCAGAGAGAAAAGCCAAGTCGACATTCCTTCTTACACTGACTTGTACAGCTTTATCGAAAATCACTGTATAGCCTTGGAGTCTGTCCAACATATGCAGCCATTTAGTAAGCCCCCCTCTAGTTCAAATCATGCTAAGCCCCTGAATAATAATCAGCGGAACTTTAGTCACAATAATTATCCTAAAAATACATCAACTTCATCTTTCAATACTACAGTTTCAAATAATCCAATTCAACCAAATAAACCGTTCAATTCAAATGTCAAATGTTATTTGTGCCAGTCCAATCATGTCCTGGCTAGATGTCCCGATTTCCTAAATAAAAATTCAGAAGAAAGACTTTCCTATGTAAGACAAATTAACTTATGCGAAAATTGCATGCATTTTTCCCATCAAACAAGGAATTGTTCTTCTTCTTATAGCTGCAGAGGGTGTGGCCTTAAACACCACAGTTTACTGTGCCCCCACCCCCGTCAGAACAATACACGTGCTCAGCAGGGTACAAATACTAGTACTCAGGAAAATCCACACTTTCTTTCTGTTTCACAATGTTCTTCCTCAACAAATTGTCACGCCACAACTATTCCCAATCAATCTACTTTTCTACTTTAAATAGTGGTAGCTGACATTTTGGATTCTAGAGGAAATTACCAACCCGTGCGGATTTTGCTAGATTCAGCATCTGAAGCCAATTTCATTTCGCGAATGCCTTAATAGACTAGGTCTCCCCAGACAACAATTTTCAATTTCCATTCAAGGTCTAAATCAAAAGGCATTCGGTATTCGACCGCAGGGAAGAATAGATCCTACCTTTCAGTTTGAGGCTTTAGTCTTGCCTCAATTATGTTCCAATATTCCCTCTGTTTCTATAGATTCCAGTCAATGGGATCATATTCGGAACATTAAGCTTTCAGACCAAACTTTCAACATACCTAGCCTCATAGATATTTTACTCGGTTGTGAATTATTTCCTCAGATTTTAAGAAATGGAGTCATCCATGGTCAAAAAGGGCAAGCTAGCGCTTTTAACAGTGTTTTCGGTTACGTCTTGATTGGTAAGGTAGACGCTTCGATTTAATCCAAGCCAAGTACAGTCGTTAGCTGTTATGCATCTTTAGAACCGCCCTTAGAAGTTTGTTTAGAGAAATTTTGGGAAATAGAACAAGTCCCACATAAAGTTCACAGCAGCCCTGAAGATATTCTATGTGAAAAAATCTTTTCGGACACATTATCTCGAAATGAATCAGGTAGATTCATAGTGTCATTAACTTTCGTTAACTCAGAGCCTACTTTTGGTGATACTTATCCTATTGCTGTAAAAAGGTTTAAATCGCTCGAATTCCGACTTCTTAAAGACCCTGTGCATTATGAAGCATACAAAGACTTTATAAAGGAATACATATTATCAAATCACATGATTCCAGTCCCTACACCTAGTTCCAAAGAAATCTTAGACTGTTCATATTTCATTCTCCACCATAGTGTTTTCAATAGGGGAAAAATTCGCTGCGTTTTTGATGCTTCACAAAAGAGTCCTAGGGGTTTATCTTTAAATGATACATTGTGCGCAGGTGCAAAACTTCAATCTGATGTCCGCGAAATACTTCTGAAATTCCGATATCATACTGTAGTGTTTACTGCAGATGTAGTGAAAATGTTTCGACAAATTCTTGTCACACCTGAGCACATACGATATCAGAATATCTTATGGAGATTCCCTGAAACCGATCCCATTCAAACGTACTCTCTCAGAACTGTTGTCTATGGTCTTAAATCATCACCCTACTTGGCTATACGTACTCTACAGGAATTGGCTAGATTAGAGTCTAAAAACTTTCCTAATGCTTCTAGAGTTCTGTT
The DNA here is from genome assembly GCA_963576565.1 of Aspidapion aeneum. NCBI lineage: Eukaryota > Metazoa > Arthropoda > Insecta > Coleoptera > Brentidae > Aspidapion > Aspidapion aeneum. The sequence continues at coordinate 85,036,316 of OY755038.1, read as the reverse complement.
AAAAGACGTCTACGTTGATGACATTTTAAGCGGCCACAATTCCGTAGTTTGGGTTAAAGATCTACAGCAAGAACTCATTTCATTATTACGTCGTGGTGGTTTCGAGCTCAAAAAATGGGCAAGTAACAAACCAGAACTTATTTCATCATTTCCAGAGACTGATACACAAATGTCCATTTCTTTCGACAAAGCAGAGCCTAATTTTGTCAAGGTGCTTGGTCTCCAATGGAATCCAGTGACAGATTCATTTACATATCTTGTTATACCTGACGATAAGCCTTGCACTAAGCGTGGAATCCTTTCTCAAATAATGAAAATATTTGACCCGTTAGGTTTCTGTTCTCCAGTGTCCTTACTGCCAAGCATCTGATGCAAGATTTATAAAAGGAAAAGATAGAGTGGGACTCTCTTCCGCCCCTTCATATTATAAATACTTGGAATCAGTTTCGCATGGAGCTTCCCGAACTTTCTAATCTTCATTTACCTAGACGTCTTACAATAGACAAACCTACTCGCATAGAATTACACGGATTTTCCGATGCTTCAATAGTTCGTTATGCAGCCACAGTCTACCTTCGCATTGAAGCATCTTCTGGCGAGCTGTTTACTTTTCTTGTTATGGCAAAATCTAAAGTTGCACCACTTAAAACGGATAGTCTCCCAAGACTGGAACTCTTGGGCGCTACCCTACTCTGTGATCTTATCTCTTTCATTCAAGCAAGTTACGCTGAAACTTTGGTGTTTAATGAAATCTGGGCGTGGTCTGACTCACAAGTGGTCTTGCGCTGGTTATCTGATTCTCCCCATAGATGGGTTACATTCGTCGCTAATCGTGTTTGCAAGATCCAAGAAACTTTACCTCCTCATGTATGGCACTATGTTCCATCTGCTGAAAACCCAGTGGATTGTGCTTCTCGTGGACTCACCCCTAACCAACTTGTTCACCATGACATGTGGTGGAAAGGTCCACCCTTTCTAAGCCTTCCACGAGAGGAATGGTCTAATGGCTTTCATTGTCCAGATCTTTGCGACAGTGATGATTTGGAAGAACGCAAGACATTTCTTACGGTCATGTCAGACCCACATGAGATCGATGTTCTCTTGAATAAACATTCTTCTCTCACGAAAATACAACGAATCATTTCCTACACGCTTAGACCAATTTCGAAAATCTATTACTCAGATCATTTGGTAACGGAAAAGGAACTGCAGAATTCCATGATTGTTCTTGTCCGCCATGTCCAACGTACAGTATTTTCAGATATTCTTTCAAAAATTAAAACAAACAAGTTGCTTTCAAAACCTTTTCGTAAACTTTCATTATTCCTGGACGAACAAGACTGTCTCCGAGTAGGCGGTCGCATTAAGCATGCTTCTGAACTTTCTTATTCTGCTAAGCATCCGTTGCTCTTGTCACGTTCACACCGGCTTACTACAATAATTATCGAATAAACATATTCAAAATACTTTCATCCAGGTCCCAAAACCCTACACTATCTGCTAAGGCAGCAATTTTGGGTGCTGTCTGCTCGATACGCTATTGAAAAGGTAGTTTCTCATTGTATCTTATGCTTCAGACTTCATCCAAAACCAGCTGTGCAATTTATGGGAGATTTACCTCCTCAAAGGATTTCCCAGTTAAAACCATTTTCCCATGTTGCCGTGGACTATTGCGAACCGTTTGATATCTTAATGTCAAGACACCGAGGTGCCAAACTCTATAAAGGCTATATTCTTGTTTGTGTTTGTGCGGCAACCAAAGCAGTTCATTTAGAATTAACTTCCGATCTTTCAACAGATACGTTTCTTGCGGCCTGTAAAAGGTGTGTCTCCAGACGTGGAAGGATATCACACGTTTATTCTGATAACGGTACCGCCTTTATCGGTGCAGATAGGTTTCTTCAAACCTACTCAAAGGAAGCATGTGAAAGCTTAAGCATTTCGTGGCATTTTTCTAGCCCTGGAAGTCCTCACTTAAACGGTTTAGCCGAGCCTGGAGTAAAATCCACCAAGGCTCACCTCGAACGTGTTGTAGGCGAGCAGCGCCTTACATATGAGGAATTTACTACCTTCTTGTTTCAAGTTGAGGCTTTACTCAATAGTAGACCTCTCTATGCTCAAAGTCTAGATCCAAATGACCTCATTTTGCTGACACCAGGTCATTTTCTAACGTTGGAGCCTTTAAATTCTATACCAGAACCTGATTTTTCCGACCTCAAGCTTAACACTTTGTCTCGCTGGCAGCTTGTCCAAAGACTTCAAACTGACTTTTGGAAAAAGTGGCGTTTAGAATATTCACACACTTCAACAACGTGTTAAGTGGACTGAGAAATGCAATGACATAAAAGTCAACACTTTAGTCGTTATTAAGAATGAGCAAAAACCACCTATGCAGTGGTCACTCGGACGTGTTGTAGCGCTACATCCAGGTGCTGATGAGCTTACTCGCGTCGTGACAGTAAAAACCGCCACTGGTACTTATCGAAGACCGGTGATCAAGTTATGTATCCTGCCCCTGCCGGAGGTAGAACACAAGTAATTTTTTCGAAATTTTGCTCAAAATTTTTTATTTTTTTTTCTTTTCTTTATATATAATTTTTTTTTCCTTTTTACAATTTACTAGAATTAAGGTAAATTTTCGTGCATACTTGCACGATTTGGGTATTTAGATATAGTTTTTTTTTCCTATCCTTACTAAAAACACACGTGTTTTGGTGGCCGGAAAATGTTGGTGCAAGAATTATTTGCCAGCTTTTGGCTACTTGTATATTTTAATATTATTTTTCATTTCAAATTTCGCAGGGTATATGCATACAACTTATCCCCGCACCGAGACACGCGCGAGTCTGCGCGAGGAGTCGCAATCGGGAAACCGACAACAAGCACAAGAAACGCCGTGAGTGCTACTATTTTCCCGTTTTTCCTATCTTCGAAGCGACCAAAACGACTGCAACTAGATGAATACTAAGGTAGGTGCACTTTAGATATTTTATATGCATCGTTTTTTCTGATTTCCTTTCAATGAACCTTAAAATTACGTTTTTCAATTTCTTATCTCAAAATATTGGGTACTTCTCGAATGAGTGGTGTAAGTGGTGAACCAGCCAACCTAAACTTAACCCAACTTACGTTTGCACCCTCACAAATTGAATGTCAATATTTATGGGGGTGATTTTCGGGCCCATTTTAAGAAAAAAATTTCATATGAACATATGTCCTAAACGTCTTTTGAGATACAGAGTGGTCATATTAACGATATTGTTATGATCATGCAGAAAACGGTTTTTATTTCTTTAAGCGAAAACAGTGCATCAGATTGTAAAAAATAAGCTGATCGAATTATCAATGTTTGCCAAAATTGTCAGGTCAAATTACGTATGAACGCCACTGATGGAAATTAAAAAAAAAGTGATACATTAAAAAATCCCTCTTGATTCATAGTACATGTATGACAAACTTAATTAAAATATCTAAAGTAGTATTGTAGATATTAATAATAAATGATTTATTTTTTTTTAGTTTACTACCCTGTATCTCAAAAGGTAAGACGTTTAGGACATATGTTTATATGAAGTTTTTTTCTTATTAGGAAACACCCTGTATATATAGCGAAGCAACAACTTCAATCAAAATCCATGAAGGAACCAAGCCAATCCGCATAAGAAAAAGTGTGAGATAGAAATGCTGGAAGAACTGGATACAGCAGCTAAAAATATAGGCTTGATTATGAACTACACTAAAACTGAAATCATAACAAGCACAGATGAAGATATCACGATAAACAAAGCGAAAATAGAACGAGTAGAGGAATATATAGCAACAAATTATTTAACTGAAAAAGAAACCAAACAGCTTTAATATTGAGCTACATATTAAAAAATAAAAAATAGCCTCAGTACCTCAAAACGAAAGTGTATAACCAAGTATCCTCCCTGTACTTACCTATGGATCCCTGACCTGGACACTTACAAAATTAAACATGGATAAGGTAGCAAAAGCCCAAAGATCAATGGAAAAACAAATGTTACGTGTAAAGCTAACATATAGAAAAAGAATTAATGGATTAGGAGGAAACTGGAGACCTTGGGAAAATAAAAGAAGTAGAAGAAGACCCCAAATGAGATGAGTGGACGATTTGCAAAAACATGCGGGAAGAGTGGAAGATATTTGGGGCAGCCTATTTCCAAAGATAGATCGAAGATGGCTAAATAGATTGATAGATATATAAAATAAATCGATCCATGGCGGATCTGTTTCCTTCCTAGATCTTTAGCACACTCCAAGTAATATAAACTCCACGCTCTATCAGCCTTGAAAACAGTTTTTGGTTAAACTTAATTTTCTTATTTTCATGAAAATCTCACGAAAACTGGCCTAGCGGTTCAGGAGCTATTGTGGGCCGCATAGACACACACACATACACATGGTCAGACGTCACGAAAAAATTGTTCTTTTTAAACAATTTTAGAAAAACTCAAGCATTCGTTGCATTTTTTTATCGCTTTATGTTAACCATTAATGAAGCGCATCCTGCCATTTTGTTAGGTTTTACACAATTGTTCAAAATTTTCCAGGAATTCTACAAAATTTTTAAACAGTGTGCGAGACAATATGTTTCATTTTTTTAAGTAAAAACACAACTCCATGCATTATTTTTTGTTATCTTCTTATCTTTTCAAACAATTTTGCAAACATTTTCAGCAATTTCTTGCATTTTTTGTTTCCTTTTTGTTTTAATCGTTAGTTAAGCGCATCCCGTCATTTTATTAATTTATATATAATAAGCAACTTTAAATTTTTCTACAATTGTGCGAAAATGATTCAACCAGTTTATCCCGCCATTTTTTAACTTTTTATAGAATTGTGCAAAAATGTTTTAAGTGTAAAATATATTTAAGAGTATTTAATAGTAACCTATTCTTTCGGTTATATTTTTCATCTTATAAATTACAAGATAAAAAAAGTAACAGTAAAGAATAAGTAACCGATTTTTTTTCTATGTGATTTAGAAAATGTGTTTGAAAGTAAATGGCAACATTGTTCCCAAAATTAGCTTGGTTTAGCCAGTCCGAAGCTAGGAATCACATTCAAGAATTCTCGCAGAAAATAAATTGGGCGTCTTGACCAAATAAAACTATTTATAAAAAAATTTCAGCCTGTTACTCATCGCTTAAGCTATTTTTAGTATAAACTGCGCTTTTTTACAACGGCCCATTCTAAAATTCTATATTTAAACATTTTTATTTTATTTTTTAGCTTGAACGATTTTGCAATGGCATTTCCGTAAAACACAGCCAGTTTTTTGACAAATGTGCAGAAGTTTGTTCAAAACTTTGGGTACTGTTAAAATCAAAGGCTGCTCAATTTACCAAAGATCAGATACAGCGGTTTGAAAAGTGTTTGCATAAAGCAGATGATTAACTAAAATTGGTAAATTAGAAGTCAAAAGATACATTGTGCGTGACTTACTACCATGGTATTAATAAAACTGTACAGGGTGGGGCATTTTCGTTGGTTTTATAGGGTACAGGCTAAACGGTACGAGATAGAAAAAAACTGACATGCGTGTCCCGTCCTCTTTTTTAGTGTATTTTTTAATGGCACAATCAAATCTACGCTAACTATATTGGTTTAGCAGATATAGAGTGATTCTCAAAAATTGCCGATTTTTATTATCTCTTATTACTCGGTTATTTATGGAGATAGAAAAAACTTCAAATACAAAAGTTTTATGATTTTGTGCATAGAATCCAGTGACGTAACCAGAAAATTTAAAAATGTTTTAGTTTTCAAGATATTATCAAAAGTAACATTTTGTTAAATGGAACACCCAGTATGTAAGTATTTCAGATAATTGCATTCTTTTTTGTGATTACAATGGTATATAACACTTAATACTTTTCCTTGCCATAAATAGGTAAAATACGGAAAAATATTTTTTTTTGTAGTTGGCTATGAATTGATTTAATATTTTTTTATTTTATAATAGGTATATTCAGAACCTACTTAACGAGAATATTAAGATATTACTAAACTATAACAACAACAACAACAAAACAACATAAATTTGTAATAAGAACTGAATAGTTATTATAAAAATTAGTTACAAAAGGTGCTCAAACTGTCTCCCATTCTGCTCAATGCAATTTTCTACTCGACTTGTAACCGAACGAGTGGCGTTATAGATGCCAATATTTGGTACTCTCTCAATGCAAATAATAAAATTTTCCCTAAGTTCATCTGCATTGTTACTTCGTGTTTTATAAATTTCATTTTTGATAAATCCCCAAAAATAAAAGTCGAGGGGGGTCAGGTCGGGAGAACGCGGGGGCCATCGGTTTGGCCCATATGTACCAATCCAATTTTCATCAAAATTGGCAGTTAGCAAATTCCTTATCATATGGCTATTATGTGCTGGAGCACCTTCTTGTTGAAAATAAATGTTATTTATATCACCTAATGGCATGTTATCCAACTCTGTTATTACATATTCTTCCAAAATTTGTCTGTATCCTTCTGCATTCAAGTTTTCAAGAAAAAGCCTGTAGTTAAACACTCTATTTCGATACAGCGCTACCCATGCATGGAATCCAAACCGTCCTTGTTGTACCCTGGCCACCGTCTGATGAGGATTTATGTCTGACCAATATCGATTGTTATGTCGATTAAAAATTCCTTCGCTAGATATATAAGCTTCGTCGGTCCATATTATACTTTGAAAAAAATTGGGATTCTGATTAATCTGTTGCAAATACCAATTGCAAAATTCTAAACGCCGTTGTTCATCTCCAGGATGTAAATTATGAACCTTTCTTATTTTATAAGGTTTATACTTATGCTTTTTCAATATTCTTAAAACTCTACGTTTACTTATACCAATATCATTCTCAATATTACGACTAGATACCGTCGGATCAGCAGCAACACAAGCCAACGTGTTTATTTCATCCGTTTCTCTATTTTCTTTAATGTAAATTTTATTTCTTGGTTTTCCAAATGACCCATACTCACTTAAATTGTGATACATTCGTTGAAACATTCTTTTGTCTGGCTGACGTCGTTCCGGATAACGGTCAAAATATAGTGTAAGTGCTGCATCTCTATTTTTATTAGATTCAATATAGCACTCAAACATGTTTAACTTTTCATAGTTTTGATAAAGATTCATCTTAGACAAAAGTAATAACAACAAAGCAAAAACAATACTTAATTGACGTTTGACTTTGTTAAGTTAAAAAAGCGAAACAAAAGTTCATCCCATCCATAGCCAACTACAAAAAAAATATTTTTTTATATTTTACCAATTTAGGACAAAGAAAAGTATTAAGTGTTATATATCGCTGTAATCACAAGAAAAAATTCAATTTTTTGAGGTACTTACATACAGGGTGTTCCGTTTAAAAAATGTTACTTTGATAATATCTTGTAAAATAAAACATTTAAAATTTTTCTGGGTACGCCACTGAATTATACGTATAAAATCATAAAACTTTTGTATTTGAAGAATTTTTCTATCTCCATAAATAAACGAGTAATAAAAGATAATAAAAATCGTCAATTTTTGAGAATCACCCTGTACCTGCTAAACCAATCTAGTTAGCCTAGATTTGATGACGCCATTAAAAAGGACACTAAAAAAGAGGACGGAACACGTCTGTCAGTTTTTTTGTATCTCTTACCGTTTAGCCTGTACCCTATAAAACCAACGAAAATGCCCCACCCTGTACATTTATAAGGTTATTAAAATATCGGTCAGAATATTCTGACTATTGCATAGAAATCCTTCAATGTCCGTTAAACTTAGTTCTAATTTTTTTTAGGTGACATGCAGCTATTTTGTCTTCGCTACCTTCCTTGCAATTCTCAAACAAGGGAAAATCCGAACGATGGAAGCCCAGCAAACAAAAATCTTTAAATAGATATATTTTACTGGTTCAGGTAAATTCATTAAGCCTAATACTATTTGCTATTCCTATATTCTGTAGTAAGTCTGTCAGACATGTTAGACATAAAACAACCCAGGAATAGGGATTTTCCTTGGTTATCCGGTGAATAGTTTTCATTGATAAGCCATAAAATTTTGCTTGCATTGACTTCTATGAGGTTAATTTAAACTATCTTTAAATAGAACAAAGTCAACATAGATACCAAATTCCATCAAAATCAATCTAGTAGAAATATATTTTTTTACTCCTTATTCAAAATTACAAAGTTATGTAAACAATAAGCTTTTACGGTTTAGTTTTAATGTTTACTTAAAAAACCCATTTATTATTTTAAAGTTGAGGGGGCATACAATCAGCCTTAACCAGAGAGCGGAGAAAAATGTTTCATTTAAGCTGACGACGCAGGCGGTGCCAATTGTAAAAAAGGAGGGTAGAGCATCCGTTTCAACTGACAAAACCCACTAAGGGCTAGATACGCCACTGAATGTGATAAATTTCTATTTCAAAGTGTACCACTCTTTAAATGCGTCATACCACCACGAAGCACAGGTTAGCTGGGGATTCGATCATAAACAAATGTATCGGTTTTTATTTGTTTGTAAAAAAATAAAACGATCTCATTAATAAAAGATTAGTATAATCAAATTGTTATTTATAAGTTAACAGTGCGCTTAAGAGATTGATATAAGTTAAAAGAAACTAACATGGTACTTTTTTCTACATGTCTATACCAAACGCCCAAATTAAAATTAAAAACAGAATCTGAAATATAGAACTACTTAAGAGTTTTTGTGCTTAGTTTTTTTTTAAACCTATGAGTCGCTTAAGAGCACTGCGAGTAAGTATTAGTCAAATGATGGTTAAATAATTTAATAAACTAATGTGTTAGAATTGTTTGTACTCATAAGAAAAACGAAAATAAAGGATTTTTAACAAGTGATTTTTTAGTTTGGTATTTTTTTGTCAAATAAAAATTAAACATTGTGTACTACAAAAAGTAATCAAGCGTTTTTTAAAAAAATATACAAAAAATATATACACAAAATTTAAAACAAAATGCAAAATCATATATAATTGTAGTTAAAATTATAAGTTAACGTGACAATTTTATCAACCAACCTATTAATAATAATGACATCTACAATATTGTATACACATTCAGGGATACTTTTCATTTAATTGTTAAAGCATATTATGTAAAAATTTAATATTTTTAAATATGTCTACATAAAATTGTAGGACATATATGCACAAAATTGTGCAATTTTGGCGTAAGTAAAAATATTTATAATAAAATATATAATATATAATATATTATAGTGATATTTTTTGTGGTAAAAATAAAAATTTGACTGCAAAATATAACACCACAATGTGCAAAAGAATACAACAACCTTTTAAAATGTAACTACATAATTGTGCAATTATATTCCACAAAACAGAATAAAAAAATTACACAATATTATTGTGTAACAATGTTTAAATGCATGAATAGTTTTTATAAAATTATACGAAATTTTTGCAATAAATTATGCAATTTATCCAAAATTTTAAAAAAATTAATGCAATATATAACAACAAATTGTTCAAAAATATGTGAAATTTTTATACAGGCCTGTATAATAACATCTTGCACAGCATTGTGCAAAAAAAAAACAGTTGCACATTTGTTTAAAAATCTACAACAAATTCTATTGCACAAATCTAGGCAAAATTTTTGCACAAATTGGTTTTATACCCATTTTGGAAACAAATTGTGCAAAAAAATTTTACAATTGTTGAAAAAAATTACACACCTTTTTCTCTGTGCAAATAACACATTTTTGGCGTTATCTCATTTTTTTTTAATCGAAGATAATACATTCTCTAGCCATTGCTGCGCGAGCTAGGGAAGTAAAAAAATATTTTTGATAACCAAGGGTCAAACCAAGTATTTTATAAATCTGACAATATAAGTGATGATTTCAAAATAATTTTTGTAGGTAGAATTTTTTTAATTTCTTATAGCGGCAATGAAAAAGTCAGTAAAAATGACCCAGCTAACTAACTTTTATATGACTAAGCATCAAAAGTTAATATATGTGTTTATTCGGTCGAGCAATAGTTTAGTCCCTGGTTTACAGGGACTAAACTCTGACTTCAACTATTGCTGCAACAAAAAAAAAACCCAAAAAACCAGAATTACGGAGAAAATAATAATATTATAGAGAAAGAGAAAACTAACAAGTTTACAATTTTTCTAATTAAATTATAAAATTTAATAAGAAATTTTATTACCTCATAAATTTTTCAATTTACGTAATTCAAAAATTTCATGTTCTCGTTGCTCATGTTTTATACTTTACCAGCATTAACACCTATTTGCCCTTTTTCCATCTAGCTCAGCTCGGTTGTGGGGCCGTAAATCTGGCTATTTCGGTCCTAATATGAATAGCTGGCAGTAACGAGCATATTTTTAAAACCATCTTTTCCTGTAATAGTAGCTTAAAGAAATACAAAGAGTTTTAGGTGAAATTTTGAAAAATGGGTTTTACCCACAGTATACTAATTATTTATAGTAAGGAAAGCACCCCGGTCTTGTCATAATACTGTTATACATACCCCCTGTATACATTAGTTCGGAATACAAAGTTCGAGAGGCGCTTATTACAGACCGTCACCCCTGGTATAAAAATATTATGTACAGACTCCTGTGCTGTCGCCATGAACATTAACCGCCACTCTCGGTATATGTTTTTGATTATGACTGACATTGGCAAAACAGATACAAATATGACGTAAATGTAAGTTGGCATTTTTCATTTTTGGTTGCAGTTTTTCGTGATTTTTCGACTTTTTACCTTATTTTTAAAAGTGTTTTTTGCTAAATTGTGGCCTATCGATAATTAAGAAATTTAAAAGAAAACAATTTTGTGTTCGTGGGTGCGAAGACTATGTCAGCAAGCGCCATTCCCAAACGGAATCTAAAAAAAAATACTTTGGCAAAAAAACTAACTAACCGAAAGACGAAATTCACAAATATATATTGTGTGATGGACACGTTGAACCAGGACGGAGTTTTAAATGTTTAGTTTTAAATGTTAATATTTGGAAAAACATAGATTATTTCACTATACTTATATACAAGGTCCGGCAGAATGATCTCCCACAATAAAAACGCCATTGTAAATGCTATTTATATTTCATTTTCGGTACACAGTCGAAGCTGATTTCTGAAAGTTTCCTTCGTGCAGTAACTCTAAAGCGATATTCCTGTAATTTCTTGGTTTATTGCTGCTTTCAATTCGTCAATGGTTCAGGAATAGTGTTCAGATATTCCCAAAGTATCTGGAACTAAAGCATCTCTACCAAGTGCGAAGTGAGTACGAAAAGTTCTTTGTGTCGTAATCACAGATTCGTTACCTACTTTTGCTTAATGTCTCGATAACGAAGGCACGCCGGCAAGGTAATGGCAAGCCGCGAGCTACCAACCAACTACGCTAAGCTTCCCCTCTCTTCAGTGATGCAGGCACAGTGGCAGTGCAAAATGTGGGAGATCATTATGCCGGATCCTGTTTAATTAAATGAATAACCGGCAATATTTTTTATAAAAAAACAATTAAAAAAGTTTCCGTTTATAGAAACCTATATTTGCAACATTATTTTGTATAAAGCATTGTAAAAGTATACATTATTAATTTAAGTTAATGTAGAATGTGTAAATATTTTCTATGCAGTAATAAAAAGGAAATTACTGTAGAATAATCGTCAAAAAGCATTTTTGGCTAGAAAATTAGCCTCTCAAGGAAATTTATGTACCTAAATGAATGGGAAACAAACTTTTAAACCATATAGATTGAATAAAAATTTGACTTTCCTTTTTTTTTATTGCTAGTAGTCATTAATTTAAACATTCTTTGATTAAGCTTCTTTATTGATTGGTGTTTATAGAGTCTTTTTAAGCAAATTGAGCTTTGACACAAAATAACTCATTCTTATCAGCGCGCATCATTTAAATTTAAATCTATGTAATTGAGGAGTAGAATGAGTTTTTTAGTGTTATAATTTAATTTGATAAAAGCTGTTCAAAACACTATTAAAAGATGTAGCTTGATTGGAGAACGATTTCATTGATGGCTACGAGCATCCGGTATACAATAATTTGAAAAGCCATCCTGTAGCTTAGAGACAAACTGCACAAGCGTTATATTGTTTCAAATCCCCCCATAAATGTTTAGTACGGAGCACAAAGTTGGAGAGGCGCTGATTCGTGCACAACACCCTGGTATACTGCGCCAATTTAGTAATACAACTCCCACCGTGTAAGTGTCTGGTCTATCTCTGTCATTCGTCTATGGTTCTACCTAACGTGATCATGAAAATGCTAACATACACGTAGGGGAAAAATGACAAAATGGGATACTTTATTTTATAGGGACCTTTGATTTCGTCATTCGTCATTTTAAACTTATATATTTGCTTTCGCTAATGTCTTATTTGCTAATAAATATATGCTTTTATGAGAAAAATAATAGAGAGGGGGGATTATTTTTAAGAACTTAATTTATAATTTCTCTGTCTGTCAATTTCCAGCTCCGTAGTTTGGGAGGAAGGTAAGTTCAAAATTTGTAATTGAAAATTAAAAATATGGGGAGTTGCGTAATAATTTTTTAAGGGTTTTGTTATAATGCCTATTAGGGTCCATCTCACCGACTTTTTTTTTGGTTCCATAGCTTAAGCGTTTCTTAATATAATCATAATATGAAGTAATAAGGAACACTTTAGGCTAAGTAACGGAAAGAAAAAGTCGGTGCGATGGGCTATTAGTCTCCTAAATGTCAGCCTCCTAGCATTTCTGGAAGTATAGTAGAATTTTGATGATCTATACGTAAGTGAGATGTTTTTCAAAATTCCGTAACTACTTTACTACTTTATGGAAGTCGGTAAAACTTAGAAGAGTTGTTGGGTTTATCGAGATTTACGACTGTACAAAGGTTGAGGTTCATATCTCATTTCGAAGTAGAGTTATAGATAGGTCAAATATGGCCTGAAATGTTTCAAGAATAGAGCAGTTTGCGCGAAATTGGCGCAGCATGTCGTGCCTCCCGATTTTGTTTTAAAATGTGGCAAAATTATTTGATATAATATATAATTTTGACATATAAAGGATGCTTGGTTAAACCGTTGTTTGAGGAGATTACAATCAAACAACGGTTAAACTATTTTTTTAGTTTTATTTAGCCTCATAACAAAAGTTTTCGAAATGCGTGTTATGGCGTTTCTTTGTAAAAAGTGAATAAAAGCTGTAGGAACAAAATATATTTTTTAAATATATTTACTGTTTTTAGTAAAATCACAAAGTAAAATAATTTGTAGTGGCAAAAAAAAATTGTAGCAAGAAGATCGATGAAATTGCCTCATCATATTATATTCTTCGGTTATTTTTAAACAACCAGCTTATACGTGGTAACAGAAAAGATACATGCTTTTTTTTAATCCCAATTTCTCTTTAAGAAGATACCTGCAGTAGACTATGTCAATGCAACCTAAGGAACGCAATTTAACCATTTTTCTAAATTAGCCCTATTGGAAAGGACCCCCTCAACTTGTAAGCTTCCGAAACTTTCTGACTTACTGGTACAAAATAAATACCAACTTTAAATAAATGCAGATAGGTTCTCAACAAACAATGTTATATTAAATTTTGCAACTTGTAAAAAAATATCGGTGTTTGCAGAATTTTGGACCATAATAAATATTTTGCTAGGAAAAAAAAGTATTCATTAAGTCTACTTGAAAATATTTTGTAAATAAATTAAAAATGTGTTAGAACAATCTTTATAGATCCTATATTCAATGTGTTTAATCCTTTGATGTAGGTGATAAAAAAGGGAATATGTGCTGTTTAACCCTGTCAATACCACTTTTGGCTTTTACAGTAAGAACTTATCAGTCTTGATATTTATTATTACCTGCCATAGAAAAGCATATTCCTACTACTATGTCGGTTTAGAACGTTTTTCTACGTTGTCCGACGCCTATTCTCCACCTCCTTCGATCCTGACAGTCATCTTCCGTCAGGTTTTTTTGACTCATTGATCTTTGGATTGACTGTTGCCATTCCAGTTTAGGACGCCCTCTTTTTCTGGGCCCTATTGGTTGCCATTCTAGGACCTGCTTTGGTAATCCTTCGTCGCTCATCCGTTGCCTTTTAGTGATGTCATCCGTTATGCTTCCCCCGATTCCCATTCTTTCTTTTATGATCTCATTTCTTATATGATCCGTTCTCGACATTCTCATTGATCTTCTTATTGCATCCATTTCGACACTTTCCATTTTTGCTTTGTATTTTTCTGTTACGCGACAAGTCTCTATTCCATACAACAGCATGCTTTTAACCATTGTTTCATATATGTTAAATTTTACATTCTTTTTTATCTCTCTGCTCCATAAAATACTGTTAAGACAACCAATAACATTTTTTGCTTTTACTATTCTTTTTTCCAGTTCTTTACAGTCTGTTCCTGTCTTATCAAATATGACACCCAAGTATGCATACTCATTGCATGGAGATATTGTTTGTCCATTTTCTAGTTCTAATTCACTTGATTCGTTTCCAATACATAAGTAAACTGTGTCTTGTCCACGTTCACTGTTAACCCCCACTTTTGGTATTCTTCCGTTAACTTTCTCATCATATACTTCATGTCTTCTTTATCATTAGCTACAATTACTTGGTCGTCAGCAAACTGTAGTGTGTATATGGTAAATCGGTCGTTAAGTTGTATTCCCATGCCGTGTACTTTGCGTTTCCAGTTTTTTAGAGCTACTGCGATATATATTTTAAAAAGAGTTGGAGAGATAAGCATATTCCAAAAATCCAAAATTTTTACAAAACGCGTTTTTTAAAACAATTGGTCGGATTTACTTAATCCCAGCAATAATGAAGCTGCAAAAAAAACTGTGGATAGCGAGATAAAGCACTGCAGGGATCAAAATATTGCATGAATAATGACTGCAGGGCTCTATTTATTATTTATCCCAACGGCGATGTTCCAGAATACTGCCGAATTGATGCCAAATTATTGTCGCGTAGCAATTGATTAAGTAAACAGATACCCTGTAATACGATATTTACTTTACATTACAGTAATTTTTGAACTTTGCTTGGGACATATATATCCCCGCAGAATTGAAATAGTTAACTAAGAACTGGTGATGACTAAAAAAATATACAGCGTGGCCAGCCTTCTATCTAGGGTTAGGAGTTTTCTAGGGGCCATAAGTATTGCATGGGAGAGCAGAAAAGTATTAAATGAACTTTGCCAGATTAGCGAAAATATCAGTATAAGCAGCTACCCAGTTCACGAAATGTCAACAAGCTAGTTTTAAGGAAATGCATTAATTAAACGGAGTCGGTCACTGCCCTTTTTCCGAAAACACGGTTATCGAAAACATTTTTTTCGACGTCACATTTTATTTGAAAACTTAAATTTCGAATGACATTATTTTCGGAAACCGCAATTTTGAATTCTGAAGTGACGTTTTCTTCGAAAACATTTTTTCGAAAACATTCTTTTTGTATGACACTTCTTAAGAAAAGGTTTTTTATAAATCAAATTTTTTTCGAACTTACTGTTGAGAGTTCAAGGTCGGTGTTATACTTTCCTCCACAAAAAATGTCCCCAATGGACAGGCACTGGCGCACCCAAGAGTATGTCTTGGGGGGCGAAGCTTTTGGGGGGGGGGGTGAGGCTTTTGGGAGAGCCCAATGCCTCATGATGGCGTATTTTATGCTATTTTATCTTTTCATTTATGAAATATGTAGAAAATAGCTAAAAAATCTCAGGTGTGGAGGGGGCCCGGGGCCAGCACCCCTCTGGGTCATCAATTTAAGAGGGTTAGGGTATTACCGATTTAAATCTCTTAAAAGGAGTACAGGAAAGCAAGAAATAATTTTTCGAGAAAATTTAATTCGAAAAAAATGTCCTGGGAAAAAAATGTCATTAGAAAAAAACTTCATTTGAAATAATTGTTCACGAAAAAAGTGTCATTCGAAATTTAGGTTTTTAATCAAACTTTTTCCACTCCCACAGATTTCGAATAGTAGTCATATACTAACTGTCAAATACTAATTAAAACGCCAGCAGTTCTCTTGGGAGGGTAAAAAGGCAAACTACCACCACCAACGCCACAAAAAAATTAAAGAAAACTTAAATTATAAGTTAAAAACCTAACCACCCTGAAAAAAAATTATTAACCTTGTTGCGAGTTTTAGATTTCTTTTCATTTAGCCTAACAATTATTGCAAGAATTATATAGTCAAAACCTTAGAAAATTGGTAGTTCGATTTTCTAAGGTCAAAGCTATTTGTTAATCTTAATCAAACCCAACTACATTAAACTTATAACTAAACCGTAAGTCATTACATACTACCCAATATTACTTATATAAACATACTAAAGATTGCCATCAACTTATTTTTGTACCTATTTATTGTTGGGGCGAGTGAGAATAATGTTAAAATTTGAAAAGGGCACCTTTTGTTCTCTGTGTTATAAATTATTTTAGAAAATCAATGTGTTAATCTTCTTTGGTGTTATTTTTGTTGAAACTAGCGTTATATCAAAATATTTTATAGCGCACTTTATGTTCTTTGTGCAATACTTTTTATTTATATTTTGGGTATCACTACATAACTGAAAGTTTAGTAGTACAGAGAAGACAGAGTGCGCTTTAACAATTTAAAGTAGTTTAAATCGAGATAACTCTTATTTTAAGTCAAGGGAAATACCTTTGATTTAAGAAAATAAATGTCTTGTTTGTTAAAATCCTTAATAAATTTGTTTCTTCCATAGAGAAAATGTAGCTATCTAATTGAGAAAATAATAATTTTTTAAGTAATTTTTTTCTTAATCTAAAGAATGGTTTTTCTTCAGGAAAATCAATATATTTAATAAAACTAAAACACCTGATTTGACAAATTGTTTTTTTTTTAATTCAGATTCTTTTTACAAAAATAAATATTGAAAATAAGTAAAATATTGTTAGAAAGCAGACGTCGCGTTCACAGAGGGGCAAAATCAAGAAAACATGCGATTTAGTGCAGAACTCATTTATCTAATATGGGAGATATTTTTACTAAAAACTATTTATTAATAATCGCTTTACCATAGCAAGTTAGCTTCGGATAGTCAAACGTCAAACAAATGAATAAAACACCTTGTCAAAGTTAGCGTGTTTTGAAAACTGACGTTGCGTAGTTGTTTTAAGAACACAAATGAATCAACTTTGCCACAATTTTTAATGTTGATCAAGTTTGGTTAAAATAATTTTAATTATGTCAGATAATCACTAGGGTGAGTACATTATTCTCGTATAAAAAAAAAGCTAAATTTTTTGTTGTTTTTTTTCAAACTGCCGTTTTTGTAAAATCTTTCAAAAATTTATTATTTTCTTTAATCTTAAAAGTAAACGTGGACAAAAAGTAACTTGTCGCTCGCTGTCGCGGGCAAGTTTTAACATGTCATTTTTTATTGAACCTTCCTTTTTAAAATAATGCCACATTTAGCTGCTAGTTTTTGCCCATAAGGCCGGAATTAATTTTTAAATATTAACATTTTTCTCCAAACTTAGCGAAATATGTGTTTAAATTGTAGTATAGATATTTAAAATATAAAGTACTAAATACATATACATCTACAAATACTATTATTATACTCATTATATATTAAGGAAAAAAAGTCACACCTTATCCCGAGGAAAAAAGTTTGTAGCCTGAGCGTAGCGAGGTATGTAATTGGCCAATAGCTAACAAGACACTAATTACGAATTTTAGGAGATATTTTTTAAACTTTTGGATTTTTCTGCCCCAAAATTAAATCATAATTATAATTATGTGGTTTTCAGCTACTTTACTAAAAACATAATGTCTGATAGAGCCTTTTATTTTGAATTTTAAGGATAAAAGTGACAGTTTTCTCGCTAAAATAAGGATTGAGGAGGGCCCTATTCTTACAATATATACCAAGGGATAAAAATGACACTTTTTATTACAAGGTAAAAAGTTTTTAGCACGAGCGTAGCGAAAGCTACAATTCGTTAAAGGATAAAAATACTCTTTTATAACGAGGTTTATAGGTTAATTTTACACTTTCAGACCGAACTTTTTTTAAACTTATTATTTGATTTATTAATATAGTTAAATTATTTTTTGTTCTGTTTAGTATAATATATAAACATTATAATTTAGAAACCAAGAAAGCTTCCAGTAGAGTATATAGAAAAATGTCTTGGGGTGGGCCTGAGACAGTTTGGGGGGGGGGGGCGAGACCCCATGAGGCCGTATTTTATGCTGTTTTATGTTATTGTATACGAAATCTTAGCTTCGGGGGGGCGCGGGCGCCCCAGGCCCCCCTTATATACGCCACTGAAAGCTTCTGTCAAGTCGTTTTAAAAATGGCGAAAGTCAGTCAGAAGAAAAGTGTGCAAAATTTTATGTCAGTTCTGTAAAAAAATTTTTTGGGGGGGGGTTCGGTTCGGTTTGGAGGGGGGGGGTTAGGTGTTTTCATTTTTCAGGTAGACAATTAGTTATTGAAGAGGCGGCAAACTTGGCCTTTTCGTTTCTGTAGGGTCAACAACATAATATAATATTTTGTAAACAGTGCCGTCGTAAATAGTATTTTAGGAAATATTTTGAAGCTTAGTCGACCACTTATACCTCGACTAACAGCTCGGGGTCACTTTTTTTTTTATTTTGGATCACTAAGTAATTCATTTTAAACATTCCTGACTACAAAGGAATACATCCATTGCACTGTGGGATTTTATCGCAACTTTTTGTGCTTCTGCCCCACTGTGCGTCGCGTCGCCGTTAAGTCAAGCTACCTTGCTTTGAAAGAAGATAATATTATCAAGAAGAAATGTTTTCTAAATTTGATATAGTTTTTAATCAAACGTGAACAAGATGGCGGGAAGTGGTATAGTTGTAAATGCCTTCGATCTTTTGCAGCTAATTCCAACTCAGTTGAGTGTAGTTTGTGCAGTAAAAACAAGAGAGGTGAGTGAACAATTTGTAGCGAGAATTTCTGTTTAATGTTTACTTAAAAAAAACTAATTTTTTCTTAAATCATAGCTGTCCTCATGTTGGAAGATCAAAACATATCCTAACCGGTGTGTGGACCTCCAACATTTTGCAAAAAAAATGTCCCTACAAAAAATATACTTTTTCAAAAAACTAATTTATAATAAAAAGTAAAAATGATTTTTTATTTATTTTTAAAAATGCTTATTTTCAAAAAGAAGTTTTTTGAAAAACTTATATAATATGTTAAAATTAAAATTGAACAAAAATTCTCGCAACAAATTGTCCCGCGGGAAATCGGTTGGCGGCAAATTGTCCCCGCGGCGAATCGGCATCGCAGCTTACCATTCCCATTGTTAGCTGCTGTATTCTTCCTTCATTTTTATCATTTCTTCTTTTTATGTTATTAAAGCGATTTCGTCAGCATATGGTGGTTCAGGTATTGTTCGTATATAACTATATAAGTAATTTTGAAGGTCTCGAAAGACCCTCATATGTTTATGGAAACATATTAGTAGATAACTTACGTTGGTCGAGTATGTATCACAATAATATGCATCTGGAATATGAGACTGCTGAGTACGTTCAAGATATTGTTAATTTGTTCGCAAAGAACATTGCTTCTACATACAAAAAACATAATGGGGAAATGCCTATTCTCTTAAATACAGTTTCGACTCCATTCACTCAGTTTTAGGACATCTAATATTAGGAAAGGTTCGTAATAACCATAGTATTAGTATTTAATCGGCTGTATAAAAACTATTATTTTTCCTGACATTGTAAGGGCATTTTATCCAGTAAGCAGCATGGGTTTGCTCAAGGCGGGTCAATAGTGTTTTTGCTATCTTATTAGAACACTATGTTAAATGCCTTTGAGGGGCCAAAACAAATGCAAAGTGTTTACGCAGACTTCTCGAAGGCATTTGACATGGTGAGTAATGAACACTTGGTGACCAAGTTGAGGGCCATGGGGTTAAGTAAGTGTCTGGAAAGGCTTGCCCATAGTTTCCTGACTGATTGCACATAGTTAGTCCGAATAGGCGATTGTGTTTCTGGACAGATTTAAGTGAACCTTGGTGTCCCGCAAGGTTCACACATTGGCCCAGTTTTCTGTAACTTGTTTATTTGTTACGTTAGTGGCGTGATTATTAGTTCGGATCATCTGGCATTTGCTAATGATTCTAAGCTTTATAGGTTGTTTGAAACATATCTTGATTGTTTTATTATTATTATTGAGTGGTATAGAAATAATGCTTTGGATCTAAATGGTAAAAAATGCTAAGTATCACTTTTACTCGATCATCTAAGTAGATTTATCATATAAATATCATAAATTTAATGGTTGTGCTGTTAAATCAGTAGCGGCGGTCAGTGACTTGGGTGTCTAATTTAACAGGAAGCTCTCTTGGCTTTAGCCCTCGTAAAAGCTTCGAGTCACAATTTTGTTTTAAGCTTTGAGATTGCTCACCGGTTCGTTCTTTACTGGAATATGGGTCAGTGATATGGTCACCATCTGGAGTCTGTACAGAAAAGTTTTATTCGTTCTCTTGCATTCAGGGCTCATATTAACATTTATAACAACAAATTATAACACATGTAAGTTATAATGCCAGTGGCCAGTCACTTGGACTTTATAGTTCGGAAAGGAGAATGACACATTCTGATGTTATAACTTTTTATAAAATATAAAATGGTATCTACTTTTGTCTTTCTTTATTGGAATTTATTGGTTTCAACACTATTCAGTGTAGGCATAAATGTTTAGCATTCCCTTTCATCATGCTAACTATGGCTATTATTTTCCCCCTGACTCGTACTCTTCGTCTGTACTACCAAAACAATGTCGATCCCTTCGCCGTCAGTCTCAGTTCCTTTAAGGAAAGGATTAAACAATTACTATAATAAAACTTAGAGTTTCTACATTTTAATTAATTTTTTTTGTCTTTTAATTTTTTTAGCCCTAGCTTTTAGTCATTCATGTGTCTATGATTTTTGATTTTAATTATTTTTTTGGCCGTCTTCTTACTAATTAATTACTTTGTAATATTATTGTAAATTGGCTCTGTCGTTGAGAATAGATAAACAAAACGTAACTTATTGCTAATTTAATTTAAGCAAAATATAATAAAAAAGAAACTTGGTTTGATATTTTTTTCGAAGCAATTAAACTTAAATAAATAATTAAATTTTGTAGCTTTTGTGACCAGACCAGACGTTTGCGATTATTTAAACGCTTACACATGAATTCTAAACGTCGTTCGCACCTGCACTTTGCAGTTAAGAGATAATAAGATTCATAAGAAAATTTTATGCTGGTTGGAGTTCGTAGAGTTCGCTAACATTAATGCAAGAATTTATCATATATTATGGTAAGGTAACTTTGTCTATTTCCGGCCTAGTTAAGGAAATTTTCACTTTACCCGCTTGGATTAGTGTTAAGAGTTCATACTTTGGCCAAATTTATCATTAAATGGCGTAAAGGGTAGAGTTGTCTGTCAATTTCAACAAAAAAAAATATATATATTTTTTTAAAAAGTAATTTTTTTTTATTACCGACCTATCAAAAAGTGCGATCTATTACTGGCTTATTATCAAACGTTGTGTTTGATTATAAAAAATAACTAAAATTTATAAGTTGGACAAATTGTTTATTTTTAAAACTGAGCAAAGAATTAAAGAACTAAAATAAAAAATTAGTTCGTACATAAAATGTGCAACTTTTTTTATTTTTAGAAAAGTAAAAATTGAGATAAAAAGTAACACACCGGGAGAAAAAGTAATAAAGTAGGAATAAAAAGTAAAAATCAGGATAAAAAGTAAAAATTGGGATAAAAAGTAAAGATCGGGATAAAAAGTAACAATTGGGATAAATTGTAAAAATCGGGATAAAAGGTAAAAATTGGTATAAAAAGTAAAAATCGGGATAAAAAGTAAAAATTGGGATAAAATGTAACAAGTGGGATAAATTGTAAAAATCGGGATAAAAGGTAAAAATTGGGATGAATAGAAAAAATCGAGATAAAAAGTAAAAATCGTGATAAAATGTAACAATTGGGATAAAAAGTAAAAATCGGGATAAAAGGTAAAAATTGGGACAAAAAGTAAAAATCTGGATAAAAAGTAAAAAAAAACGGGATCAAAATTTAAAAAGTCGGGATAAAAAGTAAAAATTGGAATAAAAAGTAAAACTAGGGATAAAAAGTAAAAATTGAGATAAAAAGTAACAAACCGGTATAAAAAGTATAAAAGTCGGGAAAAAATAAAAATGATAAAAAGTAAAAAATCATAAAGATCCTAACTTAAAAATATTGAAAAAACTTGATTAAAAACCTTGTGATAAAAGTGTCTTTTTATCCATCGACGAACTGTACAAACTTTTCGCCTCGGGATAAACAGTGACACTTTTATCCCCTGGTATTTATTATAGTATTTCGCACTTTAGGGGTAAAAAGTGCAATTTTTATACTGCATTGTTGAAATAAATGTGCCAATAAACGTGGAATTTCGTACCCGTGAATTTAAAAATCAAACAAGTTTCGTGGCTAATCGGGCAAAAAGGAGTTTTTTGTTTCCCTTATATTTTTCCGTGGGTAGCCTGAAAGCTTAACCTCACGGGGGTCCAAGATCTAATGGACACCTAATAAGTGTTGACAGTATAAAGTTTCGTCCTTATGGGACTCCTCAGAACACTGCTGGTCAATGTGACAAATCTTGCGAAGTTAATCAGACGGTTTTGTCTCTAATTAAATGTAATTAGTGAGCGAACTATAGCAAGAGGCACCATCTACCGAGATACGAGAGAAACAAAAAACTAAAAGCAGGCGAAAACACTGCTATACAATATCGATCAATGAAAAGATCGAATGCAAATAAAAGAAAACAACTATAGTCCGTGACCTACGACAGCTCTTTGTCTTTCAGGCCGGATCAACACAGATTGCATTTTTACCCATCTTCAAGAGAATGAGCGTCAATCAACGGAATTTTTAAGCCAAATAATACTAAGAAACGTGGAATTTCGTACCCGTGAATTTAAAAATCAAACCAGTTTCGTGGCTAATCGGGCAAAAAGGAGTTGTTTGTTTCCCTTATATTTTTCCGTGGGTAGCCTGAAAGCTTAACCTCACGGGGGTCCAAGATCTAATGGACACCTAATAAGTGTTGACAGATAGCGTTTCGTCCTTATGGGGATAAAATTGCAAAAAATACAGTATACACCTCGTAATTAAAGTTTATTTCTATTGATCGATAAATTTTAGCCTTTCACTCTGGTTCGGCTACAAACTTTTTCCTTAGGATAAAAAGTGTTACTTTTATCTTTTGTTATCCGATAACGTGTGTGCATATATGTGAGCAAATTTTAATTATATGATTATTTTTTTTTAAATAAAAACTTGCCTTGAAAAAAGTTAATTAAATAAGTACCATTTTTTTAACCCTGTTTAAAACAGAATATTATAAGAGGCAGATTTTATTAATTCCATTAAAAAGGCTTACATCGCAATTTTTTTTATATATTTCTTGAAGTGTTCTTCAGAAAAATTGACAAATAAGAGTTTTTGTTTTTTGTTAGGAAATTTAAAAATATAAGTATATATTTATTAAACAATAATAACAAATTTTTTATTTCCAAATCTATAAGCCGTAATTAGTTTGAGGTGCAAAATATTAATCTAAAACCAATTATGTTTTTAAGTCGAGAAATCCCGTTTTTAAAAACTTTGTTTTAGACAAGTTAATGTTTACAGGCTAAGGCTTAAGCTAAGAATGATTTTAATATTAACAAATCGAAATATATAACCTAGTGGAAAACTGCAGGATAGCAAAAAGAACACCTGTGGGATATGGTGCAACTCATCTCTTCTAGGTACATAACTCCTCCCCCATTAGACGGAAAACAACGCTGAAATAGCGGGGTTGTTTTCTAGGGTTGAAACTTCTTTTTCTTTTTTTTTTGCTGCTGGATTTTCTTCTGTAATAATACCATAAACCATATGCAAAGGCTGCTGCCAGACAGAACATAGTAATGGTCGTCCATGTGGCAGGGTGAACTTCCCTTATGTTTGGCATTTTCAATAGGTTGGCTTGATTTTTCAAATTCTTGATTTCTTTCAAATCAATACTATTTATCTGTATTTGATTTGATTTTAATTGATTCTCTTGATGGAAGATTTTCATTGGTGGTAGAAAGAACGGACTACCATTAATAATGTCCTCTTTATTGGAAATCAATTGATTTTCCCATTGAATGCTACAATTTTGCGGTAGCTCAACTAAACTTGGGCTCTCGATGAATATGAATTCTCTATTGTTGCATACTTTCTGTACTTTGATTTCTCTCTTGATCGGTACCATTAATACGTATTGATTAGTGATTGATTGAACAATTGATTTAGATAGTTCAATATGTGTAGATTGACAATTTCTAATATCGGCTCGCTTTATAAGGTCCAGTGCACAATCTTTGATGTGAGGTGTAAGGCGATTTTGGCAGATGTACGTCTTCTCTAGTTTTGGGCAGGCCTCTTCTTGATATTGGTTTTCTTCTGTTCCAATAATAAGGTAGGAAGAATTTGGGATAAATTTTGATTGATTTATAGGTATTGGGAATAATTGAAATAATTCAAAATTTTCTTTCAGAAAAATAGCAAAAATAATTTTATCATTTAAAAATTGAACTTGTAAGTTCACTATTTGATAATAATAAATTAAATCTTTGAACAGTAGAATTTTATTTGCACCATATAAGGTGGTTAAGTTAGGAATTATTTGTTCTAATTGATATGTAGAAATTAATGAGTTATGCAGTGTATTTAGACTAGCAAACATAACAGCGTTCTCCAAAGTATCCAAAAATGATATCAAACTTTGACAATTTAGAATTATTTGAAAAATGGCATTTTGTGATTTTAGATAATTGGTAATATCGTTTATTGATCGGGTGATATTAAATCCTAAAATCTCAATATGTTGTTGACATATTTGGATAATCCAAATATGTCAATATACAGGGACTCTAGTGTTACCTAATTTAAAAGGGAGTAAAGGGGTATGAATGGGGGTTATTTTGATTGCCTCATTCTGAGTCTTCACTAGTGTCGTCATAATGAACAGGGTAGCTAGTTGAAGGGGTAGGTTCCGCATTTTCCTGCGAACAAGAAAACTTTTTAGGTTTTTGAATTTGTGATTTGTGTATAATTTTATTTTGTTTGTTATAAACTTTGTTTCCTAGGTCTTGTGAAACCTTATGTTTTATTTTACGCGGTTTGTCTTTCTGGTCTGTGACATCGCAGGGGTCTAGAGGGTCAAGTCGTACATTAATGACGTCATAAGGTCTTTGATAAGTTACGCTATGTACTGATGAATTATAGGCTAATATTGCATATTGCATTAATTGCTTATTGGAACTATTGGGTTCCTTTAATTTAAGAGTTCTAAAATGTTCGATTAAAGTTGAATGCAAACGTTCTACAGGACTGTTACTATTTGAGTTACCAGGTGTTGTAAAATGATTGCCTATCTTATGTAAGTGGCAAAAGTCAATAATCAATTTATTTTTGAACTCGGTCCCTGAATCGGCTGTAATGTATTGTGGTAGGCCATGGTGATTAATAAAATTTATTAGACTATCAAAAATATGTACACTACTACAGGCTTCTATAGGGTACGCTTGACCATATCGTGAAAAGAGATCTATTATTGTTATAAAAATTGAATTTGATATCTGGAACGTGTCTAGGTGAATGCATTCAAATGGTTGTGTGGGCGTGGGCACCAGTGAAAATTTTATCTGCGGTGGATGTCTATCGTATTTTGCTCTTTGACAAATATCGCAGTTATTTATGTATTGTATTAGGTCAGTTTTCATTAAAGGCCAATAATATAGCTTTCTGAGTGTTAAAAAGTTTTCATTGATACCTCTATGATTTTTATTATGGTGATATTTTATTAACTCTTTTTGT
Organism: Aspidapion aeneum; assembly: GCA_963576565.1. Taxonomy (NCBI): domain Eukaryota; kingdom Metazoa; phylum Arthropoda; class Insecta; order Coleoptera; family Brentidae; genus Aspidapion; species Aspidapion aeneum. The sequence goes on along the minus strand of OY755038.1, from coordinate 85,010,343 downwards.
TTTTGTTCTTCATATAGGTCCGTTAAAAATGTGTTTGTCAATACTAGCTTGTAGGCGTGGTTGCTAAATGTTTTTTGCAAAATAACACTTATTCTTTCATTTAAATTTACTATTGAATTTTTATTGTAAAAGCAATAATATTTCTTTGGTCTGACATATTCTTTAAAGCATTTTATTATTTCTTCTTCATAGTTTAAAGTTAGGTGTACTATAAATCTTTGTTTAGTTTGGAAAGGTTTGCTACTGATCACGTGGTATGATCCTTTTTCTTTTTGATCGAATATTATTTGATTGGTATAAGTATTAAGGCAATTTTCAGTTATTGGTATATTTAAAATTGGGTTCTCTGCAGATGTATGCACGGTTACGTCATCTGGTATATCTTCTTCTATTGGTTCTTCCTGTCTTTCTTCATCGGGTGGTTTCAACTGGATGTCAGAGTGGATTTCAATCGATCGGTTATTGGTTTTATTGGAACAATTTTTTAATAATGCATTTATTTGGCTTCTCCCTTCTTCAGTTAGGTTTTCATTAATTTGTGATATATATTCTTCGATTTCATCATTTATTTCTCCAGGGTTGCCAATCATAGAGTCGTTATTGATCATATTAATTTTCAAACGAGACAATGCGTCGGCGTTTGTGTTCTGTTTACCTTTTTTATACACGCAGTTACAATCGTATTGTTCAAGTTTTAAGCGCCATCTTAAAAGGCGTGGGTTTGGATCTTTCGAGTTTTTAAGGTATTCTAATGGCTTATGATCTGTGACTATGGTAAATTTGCGTCCAAATAAATATGGTCTAAAATATTGCGTAGCCCATACGCATGCCAAGAGTTCTTTCTCTATGGTCGAATAATTTTGTTCTGCTGGGCTCAACGTTCTAGATTGCTACATTTGATGCGTCCGTAGTCAGGAGAAAGGGTTTATCAAAATCTGGGTATTGGAGTATTGGATCATTTTTCAATATGTTTTTACATGTTTCAAACGTCTCGATGAAAGCTGATGTGTGTTTTAGTGTGGCTCCTTTCTTTAAACATTCGGTGAATGGTTTAGTCAAATGAGCAAATCCTTTAATAAACCTTCGGTAATAACCGATAAGTCCAAGAAAAGATTTAATGTCTTTTTGATTGGTTGGGATTTTTAGATTTTGGATTGCTGCGATTTTCTTTGGATTTGGTTTTACGCCTTCTTTGGTTATAACGTGTCCTAAAAATTCAACTTCTTTTCTGAGAAATTCTGATTTATCGATCTGTATTTTAAGTCTTGCTTCTTTTAATTTTATGAATACCTGTCTAAGGTGTTTTATGTGTTGTTCTAAGCTGGCTGAAAATTCAATTATGTCGTCCATGTAGACTAGGCATTTTTTTCCTATAAGATCTCTTAGTATGTTGTCCATTACTCTTTGGAAAGTTGCGGGGGCGTTCTTAAGGCCAAAGGGCATAAGAACATATTCATAATGCCCGTTATCTACGTTGAATGCTGTATTTTCTATTGATTTTGAATTCATTTCGATCTGATGGAATCCGGCAGATAGATCGATAGTAGAGAAATATGTGCATCGACCTAATTTATTGAGCAAATCGTTGATATTAGGAATCGGATATCGATCATCGATTGTTTTTGAGTTCAATGACCTGTAATCGGTCACAAGCCTCCATTTTTGTTTACCGCTTGCGTCCAATATTTTTGAAACTATCCATATTGGGCTGCTCCAAGGACTTTGGCTTGGTCTTATTATACCTTCGTCTAACATTTTATTTATTTGCCGTTGTACTTCTTCTTTATGTATAAATGGGTATCTATATCTCTTTGAATGAACAGGGATTTCATCGGTAGTTTTGATTTCGTGTTTGATTTTATCGGTAAAAGTCAATTTTTCGTTTTCTTTATGAAAAATGTCAGAAAATTTTTTACAAAGCTCTATAAGTGCGGACCTTTCTTCGGTGTTTAAATGATCACAACGAATTAATTTTGAGACACCTGATATCTTTTGTAAATTATCATTGAAAATATCTTCAATATGTAAAAAGTCAAAATTTTCTTTATGAGAATCGGGAAATACTTGTTGGTTCTTTAAAATTTATCGTTATGTCCTGGTCTAAATAATTAAAAACCTCGGTCATTGCATAGCCGTGTTTTGCTGTTGTCAGTGTTTCTGGGAAATACAGCTGGTTGATGAGTGCATTCCGGTACTACGATATCAATATTATTCGCGGAAACTGGGATTTTAACACTTGCGATCTCGTGTGAACGTATAGTTATGCTGTAACTTTCATCTGCACCTGGCGATAGTGTCTGGGAATGCCTGTGTGGGCGTTAAACAATAATTTATTTGATAAGTCTATAGAAAATTTAAATCTTTTTTATTCTTTTAACCCTATAATACCATCGTAAAATTCGTGAAAATCAAATAAAATATGGGAAATATTGGTACTTGATTTAAATTCCGGAAAGGCTGGGATATCGGCTTTACAAATTACTTCTTTTTCACCTGTACCTGTTTTGATAGTGGTAGACGAATTATAGATGTATTGAGGAAAATATTTTTCGGCTATTGATGGTTTTAATATTGAATGACCGCACCCTGTATCGATTAATAATTTTAATGGTCGGTTTTTAATTTCTATGTATGGTAAGCTATTAGTAAATTGGGTGTTCATTTTTGATGCTAACTCCCAAAATTTGATTGGCTGGGTGTTTGAAAATTTTGGTTATCTTGAGAATTTTCGTCGTACGAAGTGATTTGATGTTGTTGATCATAAAGTTGTAAATAGGTATTATCTTGTTCGAAATTGTAAAAATTTTCGTATTGATTAAAATTTGGGAAATCGTTTTTTTGATATATCGAATTATCGGTACAATTTGTCGATTCATAAGATGTCAAATTTCCTTGAGTGGGATTTTGTAAATTATTAGAGCACGCGTTTGATGTCGACGGCTCATTTTGATCAATTTGGTACATTTGTGATCGAACTTGATTTTTGTATTGATTTTGTTGGTTATTTTGGTTTTGATTTTGTCTTGATTGTAAACTAGAGCAAATAGACATTGGTTCGGGTTTGTTATTTGGCGTTTGTCTCGTGGGTTTAAACACATTGCTAGGTGGTCTATAAGCTTGTTGATTTTAAAAATAATTTGGTTGTGGAAATGGTCGAGGTTGATTATTAATAATTAGTCTTTGATTGAAATTTTGATTAAAACTTTGTTGGGCAAATGGGTTTTGTGGTCTAATATAATAATTTTGATTTGGGGGTCAAAATATGGATTTTTGTAATTATTTTGAGGAACAAAATTTCGGTTATATTGATTTTGTTGATTAGGTCTATGAATTTGGGGATTTTATTATTTAGCTCATATTCGAAATTTCCCTCTTCATTTACTTGAGTCATCGCGGTTTCTATAGTATCGGGATTTTTAAGTCTAATAATACTTTGTAAGGATTTAGGCAAACCTCTTATGAAAGTTCTTAAACAAATTTGGTCGTATTGTCGCAAATATATAACTTTTGTTAATGCGTCCATTTCTGTTATTGGTAATGATGACATTTTTTGTGCTAAATAACTTCTTAAAACTTGTAATCTTTTTGCAAATTCTAAGGGATGTTCTTTTGTCACCGAAACAATTATAAAGCGCGTTTTTAATTTCGTCCCATGTAGTTAATTCCATTCTACTACCTACTAAAATTTGTGCCCTATCTATGAATTTATTTCTTAATATACGTAAAAGATATTGGTGTAAAATGGGATCGACATTATTTCGGCAATATGTATTAAACAAAAAATCACCTGCTGATAAGAAGCAATTTAAAATATTTGGATCATCATTATATGGTGCTATTGTATCGGCAAACATCTTTAACAATGTATAATTGATTGAATTTTGATTTTGTGGATTTTGCGGTAGAGCCATTTTTGGATTATTGTTGCTGTTTTTTAAAGTTAATTCTGAAAAGAATTTACTGACTAAACTATCGATTGATTCAGTACTGCTTGAATCTGATAAGCTCATTCAAAATTAAAAAATCTTTTAATATAAGTCTTAATTAATTAACTTCTAAAAATTAAATCAAATATCGAATTAGATTTTATCGATAAAATTAAAATTTAATTATTTTTAAAAATCGTTTCTCAAAATTTTACTCTCTTAAAATTCTACTTAAAATTACTTTCCAACACTTACCCGGAGTAAGGGAAAGGATCGATAGGAAAATTGGAACTTACGGTGAGTATCTTCCTATCTGGTTGATTCCTAACTTGTTGCCTTGCTGTGTTGTGGTTGGATCCTCAGGATGGCTGGAAGTCGCTATCGAATTCAATCGCCCTGAACCTCTGTGCACCACTTTCACTAACTATGTCTATGTTCGAAATTGTCACTTTAGGGTTAAATCCACAATTCGGAGGCGATCAATCCACACGATCTGGATTGGTTCTCGATGAACAGGTACCATGCTCGCGAATTGGTTGACAATCCTACCGACTGCGCCACTTATGTTTTAAGTCGAGAAATCCCGTTTTTAAAAACTTTATTTTAGACAAGTTAATGTTTACAGGCTAAGGCTTAAGCTAAGAATGATTTTAATATTAACAAATCGAAATATATAACCTAGTAGAAAACTGCAGGATAGCAAAAAGAACACCTGTGGGATATGGTGCAACTCATCTCTTCTAGGTACATAACTAACCGGCCTATTTTATTTTTTGCCTGTTTTAACATTTGAATACAAAATATATGTTATAAAATCTCAAAACTATGTTCAATCGACCTTATTAAATAAACCGAAATCAAAAACATATCCAATCAGTCCAAAATCTATGAGTTATTAAAAATCTGCTATCCATAAAAAACTTGTCTATAACTCTTATTTTTTTGTAAAATATCATTCTAATTGGGTAATAAAAGATAAGATTTTCTCCATATCTGTCAAGGAATTTTTAGGCCGGAAAAAGATTTTTATACTTACGGAGGCTTTGTCATAAAAATTGGAAAAAATTTTTTTGGTTTTTTAAAGAGATAATAAAAAAATATAAATTAAACAATAACAGTAATTTTCCGGCTCAATAAGCCGTAGTTAGATCGAGGTCCAAAATATTAATCTATTACCGACCTATTTTAATTTTGCCTTTTTTACCAATTGTCTACAAAATATATATTATTAAATAGTAAAAATAAATAAATAAATGGTTTATTAACAGCAAAATACATTTTTCTCAAAATACACTACATCCCAGATTTAAAACCGGCTGCCAATAAACCATTTTACCCCCAAAGTAAGCACTGTCCTTTAATAAATCAAAAAAAATCAAAAGTATTTTAAAAGGGTCTTAAATCTAGGAGTTATTAAAAAACTGGTTCCATTAAGAAGACTTTGCTTTGACCCTTTTTTTTTGTAATAACTCTTTTTAATTAGGTAATAAAAAGGGTGTATTTTAATATTTCTGTCAAAAATTTTGTAGGCCGGAAATAGTTTAACATATTTTTTAAGGTATATTGGATAAAAGTTCCAAAACAAAGTTTTTTTTTCTTAAAAATAAAATAAATGTGATTTAAAATAATTGCGAGTTTTTGCATTTCCGGCTCAATAAGCCGCAATTAGATCGGACTTTCAAATATTGGTCTATTACCGGCCTATTTTATATTTGCGATTTTCAGCACTTTTTGTAAAAAAAAAATTCTAAATTGTGATATTTATCGTAAACAGACATATATGAATCAACCTAAATTAAAAAAAAATATAAAAAACCTAAATTCTACAAGTTATTGCTCAGAATACCTTAAGGGATGAAGTCAAATCACTTACCAAAAAAAGAGCAAATTAGCCTGAAAACGCCCCTTTTCCCTTAGTGGAAACTTCCAGACTGCCACCTACACTGATGCTTCCCGACATCCCCCCTTTATGCGTTAATTTGATTGGCAAATAATAGTCCAATAATATACTGGCTACGGTTATAAATATTTTTCGCGCCAAATATGAATAAATCAGCCGCAAAATGGATGTACCTTTTTGAGCAGGCATTACCTCACGATTTTGCATGAGCCGGTAATAGGCAAAGTTACCTTATTTAACTTTTTATTGGCGATGCAAGACCTTGAGTAGACCAAAAAAGTGTTTTTAACACTCGCGAACTCCCAACTTCGGACGCGAACTGCGTTTATGAATCACGTGTTAAAGTATATTGAATCCAAATTTAATTCTAAAATATTATTTAAAAAAAAATGTAGAACCCTTTACCTTAAATAATTTTGTTATAAGCTCTAATGTACTTCTTAGCATAAAAGTTTTTAAAGAGTAATTTTAGAAATATGAGCAAAAGCGTAATTCATGTCAAAGCCGCATTTTACTTAAATCCTGCTTCAAGTGAGTTTATTCTCGAAAAATTTGGGACATTTGTCAAGAATCTATGGCTTCGGAATGTTTGTGGCTTGAAAATTTATTTAATAATGGTAATAAGGTACCTTTAAAAATAAAATAAATTTCAGAAGCGTATGCATTTAAAACTAACTTATTTTGAAGGGGCATAATTCCAATGACATGGTTTAGGACTTTCTGTCCCTAAAGGAAAAAAAAGATTTTTATTTAACCGATTCCCAGTATTTTTTATTTACTTTACAATTTCAAAGGTCAGGAATAATATTTGAATTTATTTCGTATAGTGAGTGACTTTAAATTTACGAAAACCTCAATGTAATCTTACTGCGCTATATTAACGTATTTAAGTTACCTTATTTTTGATGATATTTGAAATTAACAATACCTATATATTTTTTCAGTGTTAAAAAAATATTTATATGTTAGGAAAACACTCTGTTTCACTGTTAAAAAGACAGTAATTTTTTTTCATGAAAACATAAGATTATTTTTGCCATATAAATATTACGTTAGGACTAACATCCAAACTAATAGTAGGGGAGGCCGTGAAGATTTTGGGAACTTATTTTCTTAGTCAGCAAACATCGATATAATTGTTCATTGATCAATTCTAAGCAAATTTTGTTATATGAATAGGGGGGTTTTCGGATGGGTTTAGGCGTAAAATGCAAAATAAGAAATGAATACGACGAACTTATTTTCGTAGTAATAAAACTAGTTGTACTAGTAAAGGGTATACTTAAGTTAACTAAAAAAATATTCTGGGTAATCTCTATGGATGGCAAGTATTTTTGACAAGTAAAAACGATATGAAATGAGTGCCCTTATTTTCTTAGTTCTGAAAGGTTATGGGATGATAGGTTGTATTATAATGAAAGCTTGAAATACCATCTGGCTGTTATTTAAAATCCCCAAAGCCTTGCCAGAGATATCTGATGTCCGTTAATTTGACACATTCGATTTAGGTTAATATTTCTGAGACCCACATTGCAAACGCTTCGTTTTCGATCTACAAAGTGTTTTTTTAAATTTGTTTTTTACTTATAGCTTTTGCAAAAGTGAATGGAAGTATCTTAAAAGTCACCGTAAGTGTCCTTAAGGTACGAGAAGTAAGTGAAGCTGAACTGGGAGTGAAAAAAATGCAATTGAAAGGGCCCAACAATTACAAAAGCAGCCGGAAGTAAATAAAATTGGACCGGATGTAACTTAAAGTGGACCGTTAGTGAACTAAAATGACTGAAAACTGACCGGAAATGAATAAAAGTAAACTTTAAGTGACTAAAAGTAAACTGTAAGTGTCCGAAAATGGCTAAAAGTGGCCGGAAGCGACTGAAATAAAACCTAATCTTACCTAACCTAAGTTAACTTGAACCGGCTTAAAGTGCCCTGGACATGATCTAAAACTGACTAGAAGTGACTGTACGTAACCGGAGATCTGAGTGAAACTGACCCGGAAGTGTGTGACACTGAAATGGAAGTGACGTGAAGATAATCGGAAGTTACCAGACTTTACAAAAACGAAAGAAAATGAATAAAACTTTACCGGAAGTAACTTTAAGTGAACTGGAAATGACCTAAAATGACCGAAATCTAATTGGAAGTTACTAAAGGTGCACCTGGAGTGAGTTGAAGTGATCTGGAACTTACTAGAAGTGAACCGAAAGCTTCCGGAAAAGGCTAAAAGTAACCGAAACTAAATCGGCAGTGACTGAAACTAAACGGGAAGTTGCTTAAGGTGAGCTGGACGTGATCTGAAACTGATTAGAAATGACTGATAGTAGATTATACGTAACCAGACATGACTTAAGTGAGTGAAACTGAGCCGGAAGTGAGAAATAGGGACGTGCTACTTTTCTTTCCTGTCGTTTGACTACTTGGCCTACAGGGTTTTTTTAACGCTTGGAGCTTTTTTGCGAGGCTTTCGTGATTTTCAATAACAGCCAGAGTAATTCTCTCCATGACATTATAACTAGGAAAGTAAGTCTTTGTTTGAAACTCGTAGACAATGATTGTGTAGAAATAAAATTTCGGATTTCCATTGTCTTTATTTATTTTAAAACACGACGTTTCGGTTAGTATCTATCTCTAACCGTTATCAAGTGTAAACTAAACAATCTAGTCTCTAGGCTACTACTTATACTACTTGGTGTGCAATCGGGCGTGACGGTCCGCCCCCTTTTTAATCCTAAGACGCCTGTTTTCCTTAAGGAGTGGTTTCCATATGTTTGGTATGTCCGTGCTTGGTTGACTGAAAACTTCTTTATTCTGCATTATAAACGCAGCTTCAATAAACTGTCGTTTTCGCCAATGCGACTCCTTATGCAAAACTTTAGCTTCTGACCACTGAATCCTGTGATCATTTGACCATGCATGATCCGCTAAATAGGTAATTTTTAGATGTTCATTTACTCTAACCTGAAGAGGGCGTTTCGTTTCACCTACATATGATTTACCACACTCACACGGGAGAACGAATAAGTTCTTATATCGGTGTATCTGACCATTATCAGTGCCTTAACTGTAAGAGACAAAACATGTTATTAAAATTAAGTCAAAATGGAATATTATTATGGTATTACTTACTGCTAGTTAAGATCTTAAAATCTGGTTCCTTAGTTTATGATTAGACATCATAGGACAGCACAATTTTAAAAAAACTTAGAAACTACTTAAAAAGTTTTTGACATTTCAGGTACATTTTACAGTTACGGTACTATAATTATTTATGTTAAAATTGACTAGTAAAGAAATAATTTTTGGTTTATTGCGTCGTAATTCTTTTCGAGATTATAGTATTGTTTATCAATGGGGAGGTGACGCAGCTTTCGATGAAGAGAACTTTTTAAAAAGGCTTTCATTGAAGGGGTTGTTTAAAATTCTGGTGAAGGATTCCTTAAGAAGGTTTTATGTTGGAATATAATGCATAAGGATATTTTAAAGTGTTGGGTGGGTGTAAAACTCGAATTGTTTGATATGGAAATTTTGTGTGTCTGTGTGAATGAGTATTAGTGATATATTCTATAATTCCGATCGTAGTTGATGAGCAGATGAATTCGACTTGTCTGACACTGATGCAGTTTTTTAATTGTGTTTCACTGAGCTGAAAGTATGGCTGTGAGTTGTAGTACTCTGCAATGAATTCGTTTAAAACATCGAGTACCCAGTAGCCATCTTTTATTATTTTTATTGGAATGACGAACAAAAATTTATTTTTTTCCGTAATGTTGAAGTATCCAAAGACGTGGATAAAATCTTCACTGTGATGTACTTTGGGCTGCAGTATTGGGAACGATATTATTTTGATATTTATCGGATGTTTCTTAAAAGCTAATGTTATTTTTTCTTCAATGTGAGTTCGTGATATTACTTCAAACAAATGTCCACGGTGGTAGTGGATATCTAAAGTCTTTAGTGGTATTCAGTGACTATCTATGTAATTTACCACATTTTGATAGATACTTAGTAAATTATTGTTTAATTTATTTTCGTCAATTCTTAAATTTTTTTAAGGTAATACTTTCCTTGAGTTTCTTTCAGAATCTTTTTAACTGGTTGTTGTTGTCTCCCTAGAACAAGAACAAGGTTCTACTACGTTTTACCTCGCTCATCAAAACGCACTATATAACCATTTTTTTGTATGAAAATGATTCTTTGGACTATTTTTGGTCGATTTAGATACGGGAAATTAAAAAAAAAAAAGTTTTTTCTTCGACTTGTTTTGGTTGAAAAAAATCAACTTCTATCACTGCATCGTCAAATTTTCGACATAAGTTTGTAAATTAACATAGGATTAATAATTTTACAATTTTAAATTAATTAGGTAAGTACCTAGTTTTTCGTGTTTTTTAGCGCTTTTTTCACATAATTTTGAAACATTGTACAGTTGATCTTCCCACAGATATTTTGACACATTGACAGATATTTTTTGTCCTGGGCTGACTGTTTCCAGGTCATTCGGCCATATCATAACTCCCATTTCGATATGCTTAAGCACTTAAGCGCGATCATGGGTTTAATCGCAATTAAGTCCTTGTTGCTCACATACAAAACAACAAAGAGGGAGAATAGATTAGCAAAGCCTTGTTGCGGTGCGTCTGAGGGTTATAGGCGCAGATTACAGGAAATTATTTATTTGGAAGTATGCGCCGATTCTTGCTGATTGCTTGTATGGTACGGTTCGGTTTGGTTTAGTTCGGTTCGGTTTGGTTCAGTTAAGTTCGGTTCGGTTTGGTTTTAGGTTATGTTCGGTTCATTCGACTCCTGCTGAATTACTTTAAGATACAACCAACGTAATCCAAGATCAACCCGAACCGAACCGAACTGCTGAATTTCTGTTCTTGTGATTTACTTTATGTAAGGTACGGTTAGGCTGATAAGAATATTTGCTTTGCTGAAATTTAAATCATCATTATCATAAATTACACATTACTATAACTTTCTGCTATATTTTTTTCATTATAAATGGTCAACAGACGATTTTGGACGATTTTACGGCGTCAAAAATGAGCAAAAAATTAAAATGTTGGAGCAAAAGGTCAGGTAGAAGGTTATATTTCAAAAATATGGTGTACCCATTTTTCTATGCGTAAATACATTTCTAAAAAACCATAACTTTTTATCGCCCCTTTCCAGACAGTTGGTAACCTTATTTTTGTCTAAATGACCATTTATTTAAAGCTCAGTCGATTACGAGCCATCCTTTTTTATCTCGACAGAACAAACGTCAAATGAATTCTTTCTATAGCAATTTGTATGAGTTTTTACAAATTTTTTATTTTTGAAATTTCTAAAAAAAAATGCTAGAAATCCGTAAAACCACCTAAACATATCATTAAAAAAAACACGCATTTTCAAGCAACGAGGTAAAACATAATAGACCCCAAGAACAACATGGGAGAGATATACAGCGATATATATCATGGATACAATGGAATATTACAAGATGAAAGAAATTTGTGGCAGGCTGGATTTGGAATCATGTCACAACTTCAGATAACCCTGCCAACGATATCTCAAGAGGCATGGATGCAACAAAATTAAAACAGTCAAAAAGCGGAAGCATTTTCCGGAATATCGTTAATTTCTTCGAACTTCAGTAACAACAAAGTCGGCACCACTGGCAGCTAACCAGTATTGGGTGGTCGTTTCCGTTTGCCAGCCCACCATGAGCGGCTCGAAGCATGCCCCCGATCATGGTGCGTAACACGTCCACACTAGCGAATTTGGTTGCTGTATCATAACATTTAATTTTAACATGTGTGTTGTCGTGACGGATCAAGGATGTCACAGTGTAGGTGTCTAGGTAAGATACCCACAAATTTTACATGTTAAAGAAAAATGAATTAGTATAAAATAAATAATAACTTAGTTTAAATTATAAATAATATTGATTGCTGTATTTAGCGTTTAGGAGTATGTAATGAATAGGGTGAATAGATTTTCTTCTTTAATTCATAGCGGACTGCAACTTTCTTTAGGTGTAATTTTCTTATTTAATATTTCATGATCGCGCAACCATACAAAAGCAAGAGAAAAATGGCACCTACCTTTTGATGGCTATTTCTCTGCTTGCGGGCCCGCTCTGGAAGTAGTCTCACGTTCAGTCTTTGTATTGAGGATGGTAGCACTTAATAACTAAGGTTTTTATGTTTAATAGTTAATTTTCGAAAGAAAATTGGTCTTCGAAAGAAGAGAATGATTTTTCACGAGTTCACGTGTTTTGTCGCTTGACAGAATGTCTCATTTTTTGCGCCTTTTGCGCATGTCCTTAGCACCCGCGTTGTTTCGACGGCGCAAGGTGCCACAATTTGAATTTGTATGGCTGATTATTTTTGAGGCGAAATAGATAAATTATAAATAAAATAAAACTAAAGAAAATTGCAGTAACATTTCCCGTCACCGAAAACGAATGTTTTCAATTATAGTAATTTAGTAGAAAAAAAACGCGTTTATGCATTTTTTAAGTAAAAAAAAAAATAATTCCAAACATTGTTTGAACAGAAAAAAAATATATTTTTTTCTTTTTTGAAAAAAAAATTATATTTACAATTCAACTAAAGAAATTAAAATTTAATATTTTAATTTTATTCTGAAGCCATAGGCAAAGGGCACAGTTTAACTATAGGTCGTTTAAATAACCCGGTTTTAGTTTTCACCGTAACAACCCTTACATGCTCATCTCGGCCGGGGTGTAACTCGACTATGCATCCAAGTAACCAATGAATTGGTGGCTCATTTTCATTTTTAATGAGTACCAATGTATTCAATTCAATGTTAGGGTTTGGCTCGTGCTATTTTGACCTTTGTTGCAGGGTGTTCAAATATTCTGATTTCCATCTTTTCCAGAAATCTGTGTTCAACCTTTGTATAAGTTGCCAACGAGATAAGGAATTTACTTTTAAATTAGAAAAATCTGGATCGGGAACTGAGTTTAGTGCAGATAACGTAAGAAAATGCCCTGCAGTCAAAGGAGCTAAGTCGTTCGGGTCATAGCTTTGCGCCCATAAGGGTCTGCTGTTTAGCAATGCTTCAACATCGGTTAAAAGAGTATAGTACTCCTCAAAGTTTAAGATTTGGTCACCGATAACACGAAGTAAATGGCTTTTAACGGATTTTACACCAGCTTCCGCAAGCCCATTGAAATGTGGGGCAGCAGATACATTGAAAAACCAAGAAATTTTTAAATGACCTGCGGCGTGCTTTGGAAGCTCAATAAGCTCCCTTGTATGTAGTTGCGCAGTCAGAATAAATATTGGTGCAGACTCCTCTTCGATTGACAAATCTCCAAAAAGCAGCAATGAAAGCCTCTGAAGTTAGTTTAGAAACTAGTTCGAGATGAATAGCTCTAGAAGCTGTGCATACAATCACTAAAATATAAGCCTTACGAATGACTAATTTACGCCCTTGAGTTAATTTTATAGGTCCAGCGTAGTCAATGCAAACATTTGAAAACATTTCAGCTATGATATTCTGAAGCTTGGAAGAGCTTTGGGTTGAGTGCGATAGCACTTAACGCAAGATGATAAAACCTTTTGAATAACTCTACGTGCTGAAAGTACCCAAAACTGTTGTCTAAGTAAATACATAGTTGTATTAAATCCTGGGTGCAAGTAGGTTGAATGAATATTTTGAATGATAATCTTGGTAAGTGTGCTATCACTTGGTAATAGTAGGGGGTGTTTTACATCATATGATAATGTGATTGAATTTCTACTAAAATTATTTAACTTTGCAAATTTAAACGTTACTGTTAGATCAATATTAACGGAGATAGCTATTAAGTAAAATATGTCAATTTATTCAAATCACCCGGCACGTGACATATGTCAAATTTTTTGACATATTTATAACATCTGTGTTTTCTTTAACAAGATGTCTTGGTTTTCTGAGTTTTTTTTGTTAAATTTCGAAAAAATAAACAAAAATGTTTTTTTTCAAACTTTTTCGGCCGAGATCTTTAAAAAATTAATAAATTCAATTTTTTTGTACATTATGTGGCCTATTAAAATGCGTTGTGTGACATTTGTGGCAGCTTGAAGACGTTGCCGCCATTTTGTGACACAACAAAACCATTGAATAATTAAACAAATATCTGGAAGCAGAACTGTATTTTCCAGCTAGGTAAAACATTGATATGCCCGGTAACTTTTATACAGTGGAGAAGGGGGGGTTCAGAAGTAAGAAAATTTTAAGTGCGCCACATTATTTAATACCAATGTTTTACAAAGAAGATCTTAAATAAAATACAGTTCAACCCAAACGTTGTAGCTAAACAATGAAATTCTACCTACTTCCGAGGCTTCCAGAGTATTTGTGTAATAAAAAAAACCAAAAAAATTGACTAATAAACGAGATAAAATTCTAAAAGATTTTTAACTGAATCAAAATGACACAAATAGGAAGCACTTTACAGGTAGCTGGACTCCTTTAACAGGTCATAGTGTACCTACATCTGAGTCAGTAGTGTGAGACTCGGTTACATAAATGATTGTTAAAAAAAATACACTTCCACAATCGTTCCATCATAGGGGAGATCCGGACCAAATATCTGCTGTCATCATTCTACATTGGGTAGAATGAGCCAGACAGCAACCCAGTCCGAGATCCACCCCATGAAGTAGAACAATGTAAGGAAACCGCTAAAACATATAATCTCATCTCTCTTTTGTCTCCGCAAAGTTGGTCACTGGGTTGCACAAATAATACAAAAATTTAGTTCATCTTGTGTATTTTAGGGGCTGAAGTTAAGATTAAAAACATGAAATAGGCTAAAAAAAATTAAACAAGTTCGGGCCAAAATAGCAAGGCACTCCAAATTTCACAGGAGAAATTGTCTTAAATAAATGAAATCAAGGAAGACAAGTCAATATAGTAAATACGCCGCAAAATTGTGGTTATGACGTCATACCTTTACCTTGCGTTTACAAGCAATGTTGAAATTATACTATGAAAAATTATATATGAAAAGATTACGTCTAAATTATATTAAAAATTTATATGAAAAGATTGTCCAAATTATATTGAAAAAATTATATGAAATGGTTATGTCTAAAGGCTTGCTCCTACCTTGGTCCTGCAATTATTTAATTGTGAGTTTGGTGTTTTATTAAACCTGAAAGTGGTGTTGTTCTCCTCCTGCTACTCCTGTCCTGGTTTGCCCGCGTCTCCCCTCGTGCCCGCTCAGCACATGGTGCTAGGGCAGCACATGGTGGTCAAAAGGTTGCTGGCTTCTTGCCCGAGCATAAAAACCCTTTCCCAGGGTTAGAACTGGCTCGTCCGGCTTCCCACCAGCGTCCAGCACCGCTGCCGATGGAATGGACAGGGCGCTGCTCTTTCCGTACAAATGGCGTAGGCCGACATAAATTCCCCTCAAACAGGGTGCGAGCGTCACTCTAGACTACCCTAGACACGACGGACTCACTTGTACAGTTTCTGGGATATCTCCTACAATTCGCTGCAGTGCCAAAACCAAAAACAAAGGCGATCCCAGAAACTGTTGTCGACCCAGCCAAAATTTGTTAGCCAAAAAGAGACAAAGCACTTCGTCGAAAATACTAGAATAATGAAGTGGCCGGAAACCGTCTTGTAAATTTGGTGGGGAGTGGGGACAGTAAAACGCAATACCAACCAACCAGAAAACCCCGCGGTTTTCAAACTAACCAATGAGGAAATACAGCAATAGTTCTATACAGGTATATAGGGGGCAGCACCGACCAAGGGGACATTGAAATTAGGTAAAACACACATTGAGGTGTTGTCGGATCTATTTCCACGGTTGAAATTTTTATAACAAGGACATCGAGACACCCTCCACACATAGACCGAACATTTGCCTACCGGACCCTTGCCGACATAGCAAGTAGAAGCTCAGCATTGAAACCATCAACTGTAAAATCAACTACTGAAGGCCAGGGCATGCATCAAACCCAGGAATATTCGAACACTCCACCAATTCCCATATGAGTAACGCTATACTGAGCGCAGAATTTAGTTGCACTCCAGTTACAGTCTTCGTCAAAAGTTTCCTTCGCTCTTTATAAATGTTTTCTCTAATATTCATATGGTTTAACGCCATTTTTGTAAAACATTTCTACAGTAATAAAGTTGTTTCTGAACCTGAACCCAAAAATACACACTGAACTATTGCTTAAAGGCACAAGAGTGTTCAGATGTTAACTCACACGATTTCGTTTATTCTTTTAGTCTTGGTTTTTATCCCTCGTTTATCTCCCCTTTACAAAAGTGCATAACTCGTATTTATTTTATCCTTTCCCTATCAAATTAATAAAGATATCAAAGTGGCGGAGCCTCGGTTGTTCCTGGTCGACCCAAATATGTTTTCGTATTATCAAAACTAGTTAATCCGTGAAGGATATGAGGTTCGGATTGTCCCAATATCCTCGAAATAAACGTAAGGGAATGAAATGTTCATCTAAATGTTTCCTTCCTGTTACTGAAACCATTTGTGATGCGGCAACGCCGCCATTCCCCAGCAGAATCGCTGTTCACTGTCATGACAGTCAACGAAAACTATGAAATTTCAGATAAACAAAACAGTCAAAAGTTTTTTATGTGATTTTCCCGAAACCTGTGATCCTAAATTCCAATTACGATGTCTAGATAATTCGATGTGCGTAGTTTCCACAGTAATTCGATGGAATGCCTCCTTTTAAGGTAACTTCCTAGACACTATATAACCTCCAAACCTAGCTCTATAAAATACCCTTACTTTGTGTACAGAAAGACGAATCAAAGAGCCTTGATTATTTACCTAAATAAACAAATATGTAACGTTGCCTTAAACGAAAAAATGACACGTTACATAATCCCCCCCCAACTTCAAGACGATTAACCTAAAAAGGTTAATCGGAGAGGTCCGCTGCAGACTTAAGGTCTTTGGCATGCCAACTCCCTGGCAGTACTTTACCCGATGGTTCCTAAAGCTCAAATATCCATGGAGAAATTTTATTCCTAATCACATAAGGACCAACGAATTTCGGTGCTAACTTCTTCGAGAAAAACTTCGCAGCATCTGACAACACATAATTCTTCTTCCAAACACGCTGACCAACAACAAAGTTGGGTACCCTTGTACGCAAATTATACTGAACTACGTTTTTCTCTCCTGCCACCTCTAACCTCTTAACATCAGCATAGAGCTTCCGGAAACCTTCGTTCTTACTTTCAGCTGCGGATTGTACACCATTCTCTTCAGATAACAAAACTGGGTTGGAGTAATCTTTACCTGATAAACACATATTCCTACCAAAATTAACAAAGAAAGGAGACATCCTGGTTGTCTCATGGGTTGCAGTACGAATCGCGCAGGCAAGTTTATGTATTTGTTCGTCCCACTTCCTGTGGTTGTCTTTCACATAACAACATAACATGGTTTTTAACGTACGATTCGTCCTTTCTGTTGGATTTGCTCTGGGGTGATAATACGGATTATACTGAATTTTAACCTGATAACTCTCAGCAAAACGCTTAAACTCGTTACTTTTGTACTGAGGGCCATTATCACAAAGTATCAAACGGGGTATTCCGAAGACCATAAATACTTGCTCCTCAAGATGCTTGACAACTGCTTGAGTAGGAGCTGTTCGCATTGGAAAAACTAAGGAAAACTTACTCAAATAATCCGTAACGACGAGAATCCAGCAATTACCCTTTGTGGAACGAGGTAGAGGTCCACATAAATCCGTCGAAATAATTTCCCAAGGACGAGTTGGTTTTGGGTGAGATATCATCTGATCAGATACACCTTGTGTATCACCTTTATGAGCTGCACAGACAAAGCATTTATTTACAAAAGTTGCCACGTCCTGGCGCATTTTTGGCCAATAATATTTTTCTGCCAGTCTGTGGAAGGTTTTATACACACCCATATGTCCTGCGGTAGGAGGATCGTGAGCTTCTCCAATAATTCTACGCCTATGATCTTTGGGGACTACCTCTTTCCAATATTCGTTAGATGGTGAAAGTTGAGGGTATTCTTGTTTGACATATTTATACAACTTATTATCAGTGTATCTCCAGTTCATAAATTTTAACGGTGATTCTACGACCCTCTTTACCATCTTTTGGTACCATCGATCTTTAATTGCTGTTGAAACGTCTCTGGGCTGCGAAATTGTATCAATCATAGGTACTGCACGAGACAACATGTCCGGGACAACTAAATCTTTCCCTTTCCGATGGATTACTTCAAAATCATATTGCTGCAGTTTTGTAGACCAACGAGCAAGTCTTCCACTGGGCTATTTTATGCTATGAAGCCATTTTAAGCTAAAATGATCTGTTATGACCTTAAATGAGATCCCCTCAATATAAGGCCGGAGCTTCTCTATCGCCCAAACCAATGCCAAACATTCTCGCTCGGTGGTCGTGTAAACACGTTCTTGCTTAGTCAAAGATCGACTCAAATAGCAAATGACTTTGTCTCCTTCAGGATAAGGTTGCGTTAAACATGCTCCTATTCCATATCCTGAGGCGTCTGTTTGAATGACAAATTCCTTGGTATAATCTGGACATGTAAGAATCGGTGCAGTCACTAAAAGTTCCTTAATCTTAATAAATGCTTTTTCGCAGTCTGGAGTCCAATCGAACTTTTGATTCTTCTTAGTTAGAGCTGTAATTGGAGCTATTATCGCTGAAAAATTCTCTATGAAACGTCTATACCAGGATATTGTACCTACAACTCTACGAACTTCTCTGACAGTTCTTGGCCCCTGGAGCTCTAACATGGCTCTAATTTTATTAGGGTCAACTCGGATGCCTCGACGGTCCACTACGAAACCTAAATAAGTCATTTCTGGCCTACACAGTTGGCATTTCTCCCAACTTACCGTTATCTTTGCATTCTGCAATCTTCGTAGGACTTCCTCAAGAATTCTAAGATGTTCAGAAAAGCTCTGTGTGACAATTACGAGGTCATCGAGATATACGTACACGTAGGAGTCTAAATCATTTCCTATGATGCTATCTATGAGTCTCTGCCAAGTTGCAGGTGCATTATGAAGACCAAATGGTAAACGCTTAAATTGGAAGAGACCTCATCGACAGATGAATGCTGTTAGTGGCTTCGATGATTCTTCCATTGGTACTTGCCAATAAGCACTCTTAATATCTAAAGTTGACAAGTACTTAGCATCTTTCAATTTGCCAAGAGTCTCGGATACGAGTGGTAAAGGATAACTATCACGCGCCGTCACTGAGTTCAATTTGCGGTAGTCTACACAGAAACGATATTTCTTTGTGTTTTTCTTTTGTACCATTACCACTGGTGAAGCCCATGAACTACTACTACGTTCTATCACATCCATTTTCAGCATTTCGTCGATTTCGTCATCAATAAGTTTCTGAATGACCGGTGAGACCTTATATGAACGTTGTCTTATCGGTGCTGCATTTGTTGTAATCTTATGCTCTACCCTGTCTGTACATCCCAGTGAGTCACCCATAATAGTCTTATATTTAACGACCAATTCCTCTAGTCGTTCTGATTCATAAGGCGAAAGAGTAGTTTGTTGGTCTGGTGTTTCTAAAGAACAAATCACATCTTTATTATCGGCAAAGTGCCACTCATTAGTACTTAAGTTCGGTACTATCCCCATCGAAATCCAAAAATCTAATCCCAAAATCAGAGTGTGCGGCAACTCAGGAACGACGACGACCTCTATTAACCTAAATTTATCTTGAACTCGCATAGGCAGCTGCACTGTCCCAATACTACTCGTGCTTTGACCATTTGCCACAATACAACTCCTTCTTTGACGTATCAAGTGAAAAACCAAACCTCTCGATGATCGACCAACCATGATTCCCTAAAAAGGTACGTGAAGCCCCGGAAGCTAACAAACCTAATAACTTATTTCCGAGCACATCCACTTCTAAATAAGGCCTCTCATCTTTACGAGCATGACTTATCACATAATCTAAAACGTACGTTAGCCTATCGGTCGATGCTTGTTCAGGCTGACTCGAAGGTCGACCACCTACGAGCGCCTGGGTCCGTTTCCCTGACGATTACAATTACGACATTCTCTTACTGTAACCCCTGCCTGTCCACACGAATAGCACTGTTTGCCTCTAGGTAATGCGCACCCGATTGCCATGTGCCCTGTTTGGTTGCATCTATAACATACCACGTCCCTATTCGCCCTACCAGGTCTAACACCTTGTGGTGGTTGTTCATCTCTGTCATTTACACTAGACTGACAACTAGCTGGTTGCTGTCTATCTCTATCAGCCCTAACAGCAAAATTGCTTGCTGGCTGCTGCCTATTTCTGTCTAATCTATTAGCAGGATGATTTAAATTCTGTTGATTCGATGTCCCGGCACCTGATATCTGAATTGCATCAACCCCTGTTGAAAAATCGTCACAATTGCTCTCTACGTCAACGTAGGCCAAGTCAGGTTCGATTGATTGGTTTCTTCTAGATGTAAAATCTTCCTCCTCTAAACCATATCTCTGGTCTATTTTACGACACAGATCCTTTAAATGTGATAGGCTATTGACCTCAGTAGCAATTAACCCATTTTTATAGATGTCCGCGATATTTCTGAAGACGATGGCTAATTTCGCCTCTTCGGAAACAGGACAGCCAAGTCTTTGGAAATATGTGTTCATGACAGCAATATAGGTCCCTATAGACTCTCCAGGGCCTTGTTTACGTTTTTGAATCTCCTTCAATAGCTTCTCGCCATATGAAGAAGGAAGATATTCTGCCATGAACCTCTGTTCCAGCTGTTCCCATGTATGGACTTCTCTTCGAACATCTTTATAAAAAGTATAGGCTGACTTTTCAAAAAGATCAATGGCTGAGTTCAGTAACACCTTTTTGCTAACTCCTCTAGCCTGACTCAACTCGTCCACTCTCTCAAAAAATGCGGTAACGGAGATTGTACCCCTCTCGCCTGTAAACTTTATGTTCCACTTATGCGGAGGTACAGGTGCAACATGATATGAAGTACCAGGATCACTTGACATTGG
The DNA here is from genome assembly GCA_963576565.1 of Aspidapion aeneum. Lineage (NCBI taxonomy): Eukaryota > Metazoa > Arthropoda > Insecta > Coleoptera > Brentidae > Aspidapion > Aspidapion aeneum. The sequence goes on along the minus strand of OY755038.1, from coordinate 84,989,479 downwards.
TACTGGCGACGAACATGAAAATGGTCGTGACTGAGCAATTGGTGCAATGCTACTTTGGAGGGCAGCTAGACTCAAAGGAACGGTAGACGGTTGTTGATAATGAAAAGCTGATGTACCGTAATTCTCAATCGGCATAGGGACTGGTGCCTGTATTGGTGCTTGAGTTGGGTTCGTTAGCACTTGCATTTGCACTGGAGCAATGACCGACGGTTGGTTCGTACGCTGTTGAGCTGTTCTTTGTGTGCTCGAGTGCTGTGGTTGCGGGAAATGAGACTTGTTTGGTGTGTTGCCAGCATTTGTTGAGTGGTCTGAGCCTCGACTCGTTGAATGGGTTTCAGATGCTTCATCATCATCTGAGGCAACGCCAACTCTCAATAAATCTGTTGCTTGGCTCTGCAACCTCCCAATCAAACTCAAGGTTTCCGCAACCAGTATGCCTTTGGTTTGACTTTCTTCAAAGTTAGACGGATTCATGTTATTTATTCTGGCTAACACATGTTCCAACCTTACAGCGATTTTTCTAAACTCTCCCCCTTTACTCGTACCAGAGAACTTCTCTACCAGCGGTACCAGACTATCAAACTTCTTCATGCAGCTAAAAGCATTTTGGCCAAATTTAAAGGGATACGGAGGGTATCTCATACTACCATCGGTCCTTTCTCTCTGTCTAATCAGTATGAGCTGTTGCTTCATCTCTTCCACCGATCCAATGGCTATGCCTCTCCATGTTAATTCATAGATTAATTCGTCCTTGACTAAGTACCTTATGTCAGACAACCGACTCAAAGAAATAGCCATGATGCCTTTTATATTCAAACTTTAAACTTTAATTAAAACTTTACAAACACAACTTTTTCTGGGTATTACGCCACTAGTAAGGAAAAATTATTTTAAAAAATTATAAAAAACCACTGCGTTTCTCCTAGAAAATTAAAAATCACTAATTTGTCAGTGGCTTTCTATAAAAATAAATAGTTATATATTTTTTATTATTATATCGTTGACAATTTGTCAATTTGTCAACGATATAATAATAAAAAATATATTTGAACAAGAAACATTTAAGATTTTGAGAGAAAATATAAATAAAAAGCTTGAAAACGATTGTAGATTGGCAATCGAAACGTAGCGTATTCAAATTCAATTAAAAGATAAGTGGTTTAGGTTTTACTAGGCAACTATTTATTTTTATAGAAAGCCACTGACAAATTAGTGATTTTTATTTTTCTAGGAGAAACGCAGTGGTTTTTTATAATTTTTTAAAATAATTTTTCCTTACTAGTGGCGTAATACCCAGAAAAAGTTGTGTTTGTAAAATGAATCCGCCACAAACATATAGATTTTATTTAATTAAAACGGTTAATTATACCTCCCAATTATAAAAACTAAACCACGCAATAACAAACACAAAGTTCACTTTAAATTTACCAGTGAAAATCACTATAAATATTCTCACAAATGTAGAAAATATAAAACTTAAATACGGGCAGACGCGAACAAAACCGAAGAACACCGGAGCAGTAAGAAAATAAAATTTATTTGCATTTAAAAATGTAATCATAATTTAGGTTAAGTATTTGTACAACCAACTATGACGTCCAACCTTGCAGAGAGAAATAACTACTTAAATCCTAAATTAGAATTAACAAGTAGCCATAACAAAAGTTAAAAAAAATAAAAGAGAGACAAGAGTTTTGGCAGTGTTTAGGTCTTATGTTTCACTCCTGCGTGAGTAAAACCAAAAAAAAAATAATTGCGCTTATCCTAGCTGAACTGGATTAAAATTAAAGTTAAGTGATGTTTGTTTACCTCAGCAACCGAGTAGGTAAATTTATCCCTAAATGGAACGTACAACAGACTATCTATAACAAAAGTCCCAAAGCTGTTGTACACAGTTAAAGCTAGGGTATACTCCTGCTATTGCAGAACGGCTCCACTAATAAACTCCTCAAAAAAACCCAAATCGCCATATACAATGATTTTTCTAAAAAGAAAGAATTAAAACCCACTTTAACCTGCTTACCTACTCTGAGTTTACACGAAAAATGCATTGCTTAAGGTCACATCATCCCTTAATATGTAAGTGAACGCAATAAACATCGGAACAGATGTTCATGTTATAGAAATCTTAAATTATGCTCAATTTAAAAAAAATCCGCTCGCTGAAATTGCGTTGAATTAGACTAGTAAGGATGTTGTGTGTAATTAAAAAATAATTTAAAGAAAATTTGAAAAAAAAATTACCGATGGTAAAAAAAATTTTACACAAATAACGTCTTGGTAGGACTGCAACTCTCTAATAATCGTTAAAATGAAATTCCCAAAATTTTAACTAAATTGGTCAAGAAGACCTTAGGATCGTACCGAAAGGTGCCAAAAAAAAAAAAAAAATTAAAAATTTTTGGTGTCGACCACAGTAGCCCAATAATCAAAAACAATTAATTAGTGGCTCACTAAAATTTTCAAAATATTACTCTACCCTGGCTTGGAGTAGGGAGAAAAAAAAATTAAAACAAATGATGATAGGTTGTTAAAACGTGAGGGTTCGAAATAAAATTATATTTTAATTCAGCAAAAAAAAATATTTAAATAAACTGGTCAAACCATTGTAGGGGCAAGGTACTACTATGCACCAAGGAAAAAAATGTCCAACAAGAAAATCAAGTTTCCCTTTTAAAAAAAATATTTAAAGAAAAATATTTAAAAAATATTTTCAAAAAAAAATTAAAAATGTTTAAGTGGGGTTGCAGCTCCTATTAGTGAACGTTAAAAAAAATTTAATAAAACCAACACCAGAAAAATCTTATTCGAGTTGTCATGTAACAGTTTTTGTTCTTTTCCTTTAAAAAACAGTTGTCAATTCCCTTTCCTCTCCCAAAACTGTGGCAATGTGAAAAGTAAATGAGCTAGAAAAATACAAAAAAAAATGTTGAAAATTAAATTTTCTTAAGAATCGTAAGGTATAAAAATCGTAATTGCAAAACAACAATCAGTTTAGGAAAAGTTAAAAAAATATTTATGTTACAAAAAAACAACCGATGTTAGTGTATTTGTTTAAAATTATTACTTAAGGAAATAAGCAACGTTAGTACTTATTTACTGTACCACTATAATGTGAAGAACCTTTGCACTCAACTCCGTAAAGAATTATCTTGTGTGCACTTTCAAAAAACCAAATATGAGAACAATTTCAAGGTTCACCTATAATGTTGTAAAACTAAATCTGCCTACTCAAGTGTCTTTACACACAACATCTAATCAAAAAAAATTTTACTGCTTAATGCATTCTCAGATCCTTATTCCCGGTGTTCACGAGATATAAAATTAAGTTGGGCCCTTTCCACAACTATCAGTCAAAGCAAAACTACCAAATGTCCAAGGGCTAATGAGACCCCATCACCTACAAATAATATTTTGAAATGAAACAGTTGGGAATAATCCTGCGTAAAACCCAGAAAACAAAAATCAAGAAGCCAAAACTATTACATTAATTTTAAAAAAGCATAATAAAACTCCCGGCCCCAATTAAATTTTTGTTATCTCAACAAAACTCGGCCTAAAACCAAAAACTTTTTATTAGACATTTTCCCTATTCCCTAAGTATAATGTCAATAAAACCCAAAAACTTGTGATTTCCATTCCAATCCCATCTGTACCCTATATATTTTTAACCGGCCAAACACCCACAGGCGAAACGATATCTTACTTCAAAGAAAGGGTGAAGATATTTTGAAGCACCCTGTGAAAATAGGACACTATTATGGAAAATTGTTCAGATCAGTGTTCTTACTACTTTTTAACCTAAATATATCTAGTTCCCTCATGTGCATGTTACTATTTTAGTTCCTATCATAATTAAATAGATCACAAAATTTGTCTTTCTCCGCGAATCTGCAAGGTCCTGGAAAATGCGAGATTCAGCCTGTAGGCCAAATTTGGATGTATTTTAATTTAGCGAAAACCGAAGTTGCGAAATCCTAAAAAGATTAGCAGGAAGTCCTCGTTCCTCGATTTCTACACTCCGAACCAAACATTTCTTCCATTTCCACCGAGCTCGCGGGAGGAAAACCCCTAATTATTGCAATACAAAAGGTAGCTAGCTCCTTTACACCCTGTACAACTATCAGATTTAAAAAAAAAATAGATGCCCTCATCAATGTTTAGTCGCCTAAAGGAAAACCTATTGTTTTTAAATTTATTTTTAGGTAGAAATCTTTTTAAAAAATTAATCATCTTAAATTTATTGTTTAACCTGAACACTTTTCCATTTATTCCACAACAGTGTATTTTAATTTAAAAATTTGCTTCATTATTTGAGGCCATCAGTATGAAATTATTTTAAAATTAAAAAAAAAATGAAATAAAAAAAAATTATTTCCCGATTGTCCACAACTTCCAAGTTTTCATCCCTAAATACCTAGGTACATTCTTAGTCTAACACCATCCATCGTTATCCAACAAAACGCTTTAATTTTAGAAGCAACAAAACGAAGATTAAGTGAAAAGCTAAGCAAGTAAGTTGGAAGTTGCTTTACAATGGGCGCAGATGTAAGACCCCTTTAAGTACACGCCACTGTCCTGAACTGCAAACTAACAAAAAAACTGAAGACTAGCATATCTGCCGTCAAACAACATTTGGCATGAAATTAAAATAATTTCATATCATACCAGTACCCTCCAAAAACAAAACGTTTTTTACTATAAGACCCAAACACTTAACCAATAAATCTTGTTATTTAAAATTATGATTTGGAAGTAAAAGATTTATTTATTCCTGCCTGATCAACTAAGACAAAAAAAAGTTCACCTTTTGTAACTCAAGAAATTCCCGTTTGGTCCCCTAAAAAAAATATAACCTGTCTGGTCACCCTTTAAAACTATGACCACTATAGAAACCGTTTTGACCAAAACAAGAATTCGAGAAGTTATGTTAACAGAAAGGAAATAATTTTTTACGAAAAATTAAATTATTAAAAAAAAAGTAAAATTTGGAAATATTTTTACCAATTACCCCCGCCTAGCATTTATATTTAGTTGAAAGTCTCTCTTAAATTCACTGACCAATTTCACGGCCTCACAATGATATTACTTAAAAAAATTACTGAACTTTACAAATGAACTAAAAAAAATCAAAAAAACTTATATCTATATCTGTCTCAGTTAAACATTTCTTTTGTGGTATTATATCTAGTTGGGCTTCAAATTCATTTTCTCTGTATTCAATCTGGAGCAGGCAAAACTTCTCAAGGCTCAAACATAAATGTTTGCTCTCCATTGGCCATGACCAAGCTATGACCTGAACGCAGAAAAAATACAGAAAAAAGTAATTGTGAACCAGAAAACTTTAATTGATAGAAATACCCGTAGGTCATTTTTTAAAAAAATGCACTCCAAAGCCCAACGCTGTATTTTCTACCAAAAAAAATTGACCAGTCATGAAAACACAACTAGACAACTAAACCAAAGACCTAAAAACTGTCTTTCAAAAAAAAATACCCCAAAAAAAAATGTCAACTGGACTTTTGGCATTGATCTTCAGCCAAGGTGTTGCTCTAGGATTTTAGCCTTGTGTTTCCTAATCTCCCGAGCCGACACTAGTAGTAGTACCCTCCTCTGACCCGATGTAACTGAGTGACGTAAGGTCTTAATTGTCATCCAACAGTTACCACCAAAAATACTCTGCCAATATATGGGCCCCTTAGCTTACACTAGGTACTATAGTTATAGTTTACGTGTGAGCTAATATAACTAAAAACTGAAATATATTTTATTCAACTCCAGACTAAATTACCTTTTGTTTGATACCACACAAGCCATGTTTAGACTTAAAGTCAAATTTTTAAAATCTACCCCCACCCTTAAAAAAAGCAAAAACTAAAATGTTATTTGTTAAACTCCGGACTCAATTACCTTTCGTTTGATATCACACAGCCATATTTTCACTTAAACTCTAATTTTTCAAATATACCCCCACCCTTTTTTTAAAATAAATTAAAATGTATTTTGTTTAACTCCAGACTCAATTACCTTTCGTTTGATATCACACACGCCATATTTTCACATAAAATCTAATTTTTGAAATCTACCCCCACGCTTTTATTTGGTTTTTGTTCGGTGGATTTTGTTCATTTTTAAATGGGACCATCTCGACCCAAGACCCAGCCTAGGTACCAAATTTCATTAAAATCGGCCAATCGGTTTTTGAGTTATGCGCGTTGGTCGTTACAGACAGACATACAGACAGACAGACAGACAGACAGACAGACATACAGACAGACAGACAGACAGACAGAAGGCGCAACAAAAAAGTTTCAAAATCATCTGAAACGCAAAGATATATAAAATTTTTTGAAATCGGAGCAACTTTATTTTTCTCGAAAAAATTAGAATCACCATAGCTCACACTACTATAGTATAGTATATGTGTGAGCTAAAAACAAGAAAAGAAAATGACAAAGCAAAATAAACTCATTTTCCTTTTCTTTCATTACTAATTAATACTTTCAACTAAACAAAGCTACCATCTGTTAAGCTATATTTACTTTAAACAACCCAGCCAAGAAAAATTTGTGTGAAACCCTGTAAAAATATTCCAACTTCCAAGTAGTGATATCCCACAAAAAATTAAAATCACCAAAAAAAACTTGTTGACCTAAATAAATTGACTGTACTAAAAAATAATCTGTGAAACAATTTCTATCTTATCACAAGCAGGAAATAATAAAATATAAATAAATGAACCTGCAGAAAAAAATTGTTAGAAACAAACACACTACCTATGTCATATATTTAAAACATAAAAAGACCATGTCTGGAGGTCCATCCACCTATAAATCAACGAATAAAAATTGAAGTAAATTTACATTGTTGTATTTATTTTTCTTTAAAAAATCTAAAAAATTCAAACATGTTTTCCTACAAAAACTTTAAAGAATTAAGAACATGATTTGGACGCTGCTGAATAAAAACTCCCATGCTCTTTATCCACTTATTCTTCCTTAATAAATAAAAATTTATATTTTCTTTTCCAAGAAAAAACTTGTGAAGATAAGCTAACAAAAAACTATGAGAATTACTAAAACAACAAACCGAGTTCCAAATCAACGTTCAAATATTACAAAAAAAAATATTTAAAAAAGTGTTATTTCCAAAAACCAATGATCTTGTTTTTTATGAAAAAAAAAATGATTGAGTGTCAAAACCACCCACAGCCACTGAAAGCCTTTAACCTGGCTTTGGCTGTACCACAAAAAAATTTTCTCAAAAAAATTTTTTTTTAAATAATTTTGTCTTTTTTTTTCCAAATTCAAAAAAAACCAAAAAAAATGACATCAGATGTTAAAAAACTAGCCAAAACACACGTAGGGCGCCAATTTGTGGCCTATTAAAATGCGTTGTGTGACATTTGTGGCAGCTTGAAGACGTTGCCGCCATTTTGTGACACAACAAAACCATTGAATAATTAAACAAATATCTGGAAGCAGAACTGTATTTTCCAGCTAGGTAAAACATTGATATGCCCGGTAACTTTTATACAGTGGAGAAGGGGGGGTTCAGAAATAAGAAAATTTTAAGTGCGCCACATTATTTAATACCAATGTTTTACAAAGAAGATCTTAAATAAAATACAGTTCAGCCCAAACGTTGTAGCTAAACAATGAAATTCTACCTACTTCCGAGGCTTCCAGAGTATTTGTGTAATAAGAAAAACCAAAAAAATTGACTAATAAACGAGATAAAATTCTAAAAGATTTTTAACTGAATCAAAATGACACAAATAGGAAGCACTTTACAGGTAGCTGGACTCCTTTAACAGGTCATAGTGTACCTACATCTGAGTCAGTAGTGTGAGACTCGGTTACATAAATGATTGTTAAAAAAATACACTTCCACAATCGTTCCATCATAGGGGAGATCCGGACCAAATATCTGCTGTCATCATTCTACATTGGGTAGAATGAGCCAGACAGCAACCCAGTCCGAGATCCACCCCATGAAGTAGAACAATGTAAGGAAACCGCTAAAACATATAATCTCATCTCTCTTTTGTCTCCGCAAAGTTGGTCACTGGGTTGCACAAATAATACAAAAATTTAGTTCATCTTGTGTATTTTAGGGGCTGAAGTTAAGATTAGAAACATGAAATATGCTAAAAAAAATTAAACAAGTTCGGGCCAAAATAGCAAGGCACTCCAAATTTCACAGGAGAAATTGTCTTAAATAAATGAAATCAAGGAAGACAAGTCAATATAGTAAATACGCCGCAAAATTGTGGTTATGACGTCATACCGTTACCTTGCGTTTACAAGCAATGTTGAAATTATACTATGAAAAATTATATATGAAAAGATTACGTCTAAATTATATTAAAAATTTATATGAAAAGATTGTCCAAATTATATTGAAAAAATTATATGAAATGGTTATGTCTAAAGGCTTGCTCCTACCTTGGCCCTGCAATTATTTAATTGTGAGTTTGGTGTTTTATTAAACCTGGAAGTGGTGTTGTTCTCCTCCTGCTACTCCTTTCCTGGTTTGCCCGCGTCTCCCCTCGTGCCCGCTCAGCACATGGTGCTAGGGCAGCACATGGTGGTCAAAAGGTTGCTGGCTTCTTGCCCGAGCATAAAAACCCTTTCCCAGGGTTAGAACTGGCTCGTCCGGCTTCCCACCAGCGTCCAGCACCGCTGCCGATGGAATGGACAGGGCGCTGCTCTTTCCGTACAAATGGCGTAGGCCGACTTAAATTCCCCTCAAACAGGGGGCGAGCGTCACTCTAGACTACCCTAGACACGACGGACTCACTTGTACAGTTTCTGGGATATCTCCTACAATTCGCTGCAGTGCCAAAACCAAAAACAAAGGCGATCCCAGAAACTGTTGTCGACCCAGCCAAAATTTGTTAGCCAAAAAGAGACAAAGCACTTCGTCGAGAATACCAGAATAATGAAGTGGCCGGAAACCGTCTTGTAAATTTGGTGGGGAGTGGGGACAGTAAAACGCAATACCAACCAACCAGAAAACCCCGCGGTTTTCAAACTAACCAATGAGGAAATACAGCAATAGTTCTATACAGGTATATAGGGGGCAGCACCGACCAAGGGGACATTGAAATTAGGTAAAACACACATTGAGGTGTTGTCGGATCTATTTCCACGGTTGAAATTTTTATAACAAGGACATCGAGACACCCTCCACACATAGACCGAACATTTGCCTACCGGACCCTTGCCGACATAGCAAGTAGAAGCTCAGCATTGAAACCATCAACTGTAAAATCAACTACTGAAGGCCAGGGCATGCATCAAACCCAGGAATATTCGAACACTCCACCAATTCCCATATGAGTAACGCTATACTGAGCGCAGAATTTAGTTGCACTCCAGTTACAGTCTTCGTCAAAAGTTTCCTTCGCTCTTTATAAATGTTTTCTCTAAATCATATGGTTTAACGCCATTTTTGTAAAACATTTCTACAGTAATAAAGTTGTTTCTGAACCTGAACCCAAAAATACACACTGAACTATTGCTTAAAGGCACAAGAGTGTTCAGATGTTAACTCACACGATTTCGTTTATTCTTTTAGTCTTGGTTTTTATCCCTCGTTTATCTCCCCTTTACAAAAGTGCATAACTCGTATTTATTTTATCCTTTCCCTATCAAATTAATAAAGATATCAAAGTGGCGGAGCCTTGGTTGTTTCTGGTCGACCCAAATATGTTTTCGTATTATCAAAACTAGTTAATCCGTGAAGGATATGAGGTTCGGATTGTCCCAATATCCTCGAAATAAACGTAAGGGAATGAAATGTTCATCTAAATGTTTCCTTCCTGTTACTGAAACCATTTGTGATGCGGCAACGCCGCCATTCCCCAGCAGAATCGCTGTTCACTGTCATGACAGTCAACGAAAACTATGAAATTTCAGATAAACAAAACAGTCAAAAGTTTTTTATGTGATTTTCCCGAAACCTGTGATCCTAAATTCCAATTACGATGTCCAGATAATTCGATGTGCGTAGTTTCCACAGTAATTCGATGGAATGCCTCCTTTTAAGGTAACTTCCTAGACACTATATAACCTCCAAACCTAGCTCTATAAAATACCCTTACTTTGTGTACAGAAAGACGAATCAAAGAGCCTTGATTATTTACCTAAATAAACAAATATGTAACGTTGCCTTAAACGAAAAAATGACACGTTACAATTACAATTGAAAACTAATTAAGATTAATATAAAACTACATATATCTTGGTTTAAAGATTTACTAAACCAAAAAGATACTGTTGCATTTATATTTTGACTGCCGCAATCTTGGATAATAATAGACATATGTCATTTATTATGAAACATTTACAATCGGCGACCCCCATGTAGTATAATTCAATATATTACACGGCAATACTAGTTGTTTGAAACAAAAACAAAAAAATTACTTTTTTATCTGAACTTCGGCCGCTATCTTAAAATGTTAAATGTCAAATTCTAACTTTTTATAAATTTTTACAAAACCTGCCTTGCAACTGATAAAATCCAAAAAATTTTTTTGTAAAAATTTTATTTGGTCTACTGGTTGTAAAGGTCTCTTTTATTTTTGACAAATTAAGCGCCATCTTTGTGTCGGCTGAGAAACTTATCATTTCATTTAAGCAGGTTTAAAGAACTGGTCAGTAGCCTTAATATGAGGTATTAAAAATAAATATCGCATAAAAAATAAAGAAAATATCGAAGAAAAACGATTTTTTTTAAATACAGCCGCCATTTTGTTTTGCAGTGACAGGTGCAATTTTTTTTTACATTTTTGAATTGAGTATGTCCCACTTAAAGTAAATTTATCAAAATTAATTTAATTTCTCCTAAAACAAGGAAATCATTTTTTTTTCTTAACTTTGGCAGCCGCCATCTTGGATTCTGAGGCCGGAAAATCGGGGATCCTCGAATGAAAATTTAGCTTTTGGTGGTAGGTACTACTATGCCAAATATAAAAAAATATACCCTTTTTGCAGCTTAATTTTACAAATTTACTCTATTATATGTTCTGGTATTAAATTGATTTGCAAAAACATTTTTTGAACATCACTAAGAATTGCTATAGAATGAAAACGAAACATTAATAAAATAGTTGTAATATCTGCATGAAGTTTAGGGCCTGGTAAAAGGGTCTCATTTAAGCTATAATTCTTACTTCCAATTGAAGATCCATTAAATACAATTCTCAAACGCGTGCTTGTACTATCGGGTTTTAGTACCTCGTGATGTGGTAAATATGAAACATTCATTGATTTCGGTTCATTATTTGAAATAAGGTTCATGTGTCCATTTTTTAAAAATTCTAGCATAAAATCTGAATGCATGGAATACATTTCAGGATTTTTTAGAAGTCTAGATTCTAATGAAGTGAAACAACGGTAAGCTCTAGAAAACGTATCACCTAAGTCGGGTTCAGAGTGCCTAAAAGATAAAGCTACCATGAATAGTCCCGTGCTATCACGTGATACCGTATTTTGATAAATTTCCTCAGCCTTTTTCTCTCTAGAACTTCCTAAGAGTCAAGTCTAGAGAGTTATCGAAAGCGGTAAAGTAATTTTCGATTTTTAAAGGATTGGATTGATAAGATATGTTTTGTTCGACCCTGCCTAACAACAGCCACCCCAGCTCAGTCTCTAGGGCGACTGGTTGACCTTGACACCCAGAAATACGACCTGATTTAATAATTTGGGAATAAATCTCGGCGCCTAAAAGTAGATCAACAGGGGCTGGTTTGTAGAAGAAGGGGTCGCCTAGTTTAATGTTTGAAAGATAATTCCAATTTTTTGAATTAATTTGGACACTAGGTAAAGAATAGCATAATCTTTGAACGACTAAACCGTTAAAGAAAAATGTGGGATCAGTTTTTCCAACTTGACGAATAGTGCATTGCGTCATACCTTTTGTTGAAGAAGAAGATTGATTTATTCCTAGAATAGGAACAGATAATTTTTTCCTAGATAAACCTAACCTATTTAAGCAGTTTTCGCTGATATCAGAGGCTTCGCTGGCGTTGTCTAGGACGGCTCTCACTACTTGATAGTTCCCGCGTACATCGAGGATTTCTACAATAGTAGTAGACAATAGTACTGTGCTTTGACAGTTTGGAGTGAATGAGGTATAACAGTTGGTTTGGTTAGGTTGTTGTCGAGATGTATTTTGTGTTAATTGTTGATTTTGTTGCGAAGTAGAAGGATATTGACTTTGATTGATTTGTTGTTAAGATTGATCTTGAATTGGTTGCATTTGTGACTTAAAATTAGATTGATTTGAATGCTGCATGCTAGTTAAGGTTGGGTTAATATTCTGCTGAATATTTTTATCATAAAAAGGTATTTGATTTGAATCGATATTATTAGGATATAAACTATAATTAGGTTGTTGATGCTGCGTTGGTGACTGAATGTTTGAAATAAATGAAGAAGTTTGCATGTTAGGTTGGGCTGGGTTAGATCTAGATCGAGTTGTGACGTCACATAATAAACTATGGTGACGTAACCCGCAGTATTTGCAATTAAAAGGCGATAATCAATCTTTTAAAAGAAAATGATTTGATCTTAAACAGTTGCCACATATATCATTTTGTCTCACGAAAGCTTGATGATCAGCTGGAGTTTTGTGTAAAAAAACTTGGCATTGAGAAAAACCATGTCCGAAAGGATACATAACTTACATTGTTTTGATAATTTTGTTTGAAAGTTGCTTTGATTATGATTATTAAAGTTTGGTAAAATTTGTTGTTTTTGTGGTATGCCTGTCATAAAGGATCTTTTAAAATTATTGTTATTATATGAATTTGGTTTTGAACTATTGTAGTTACCAGATTCAAAACTTTTAGACTTTTTTTCAATATTTGATACTAAAGGTTAAAAATACTGAACCGATTCTAGTGCTTGGCACTGTTTTTCTAAAAACTCATATAGATCGGTGTAACTAGGAATTTCCTTTTCAGTATGGCAAACCTCAAGGGCTGATCTAGTGGGAGTGTCTATTTTTCCCAGCAATAAATTAAATAACGGAAACTGCCAATCTTTTGTATTAAATTCTAAGACATTCAGGGCCTCTAGATTTTCAGTAAACGTGTCCAAAATATTTCTAAGATCTTTAGAGCTCTGATTTGATTTCATGGAGGAAACATGCATAATGGAATTCCAATATGACGTAGCTAAAAGGCGCTTATTGTTGTACCTTTTTTGTAGATTTGAAATGGCAATTAAATAGTTACTATCAGTAACTGGTAACGACTTTACCAAATTTAATGGTTTACCCTGCAATAAAGTAATTAAATACCGAAATTTTGAGGCATTCGATAGTGCAGGATTTTTGTCTATTATGCTTGAAAAAAGATCTAGAAAAGTTGGCCATTTTAGCACTGAGCCCGTAAAAACCGGAATTGAAGGTTTAAAATTTTCAAAACTATGACTGGTGGGAGTAGGCGCAGAGTACTGCGGCCTAGAAGTGCCTGGAATTGGAAATAACTTACAAAATATTGCTTTTGCTTGAAAATAAAAAGTGTCACAATTTTTTCTTATTGCATCTTCCGCATCGAAATCTTTATCGTCGGTCAGCAACCCAATCAATTCGTTATGGAGATGTTTAAACTCAAAATATTGATCTTCCAAAGTTTCAAAAGCAATTTGAAAGATAGGGCGCTCGGCTTCATCATCCTTGGCATTTACCGCCAAAGTATAGATTTCAGTGATCCTAGGCAAAGCGATTTTTCTTTTTCTGGTAAATGTTTTCAGTTCTGCATCCCCTATTTTGATTGGTAAGTATTTTTCTTATATTGACTTGGTTTTAAATTATTGAAACAAAAGGCTAGTAAGGTATCTATTTTAAACCAGTTTTTTGAGTTTTTGATTTTTTGAATTTGGTTACTTGGATTTTGATTTATTTAAACACTTTTATTTTTTGCACTTTAGCGCACTAAATATGTTTAAAATCGCGGAAACGCGAAACCGAAAGGCGATATTTGATAGAAGATTTGTATTTTATTTTTGCATTAAATCAAATTTTGAAAACACAAAATTCCCGAATAAATAAATGCATTAATTTATCGATAGTAGGTAGTAAACAAGACTGACCGTGGAGTTTTTATTTTAAATTTAGGAGGCCACACACACGCACACATACGTAGGTATCAAGGAAACTCGCCTACCTACAACTAAACTGTGCGCCGTTTGATAAGAATGAAGCCCAATATGGCGTTCAAGAAAAATTAAAAAATTTTTAAAAACGCTTTTTCTTAGCCTAGATCCAGCTCGAAGGACCATAAAATGTAATGGATAGGGTGAATAGATTTTCTTCTTTAATTCATAGCGGACTGTAACTTTCTTTATGTGTAATTTTTCTTATTTAATATTTCTTGATCGCGCAACCATACAAAAGCAAGAGAAAAAATGGCACCTACCTTTTGATGGCTATTTCTCGGCTAACGGGCCCGCTCTGGAAGTAGTCTCATGTTCAGTCTTTGTATTGAGGATGGTAGTACTTAATAACTAAGGTTTTCATGTTTAATAGTTAATTTTCGAAAGAAAATTGGTCTTCGAAAGAAGAGAATGATTTTTCACGAGTTCACGTGTTTTTTCGCTTGACAGAATATCTTATTTTTTGCGCCTTTTGCGCATGTCCTTAGCACCCGCGTTGTTTCGACGGCGTAAGGTGCCACAATTTGAATTTGTATGGTTGATTATTTTTGAAGCGAAATAGATAAATTATAAATAAAATAAAACTAAAGAAAAATGCAGTAACGGAGTATTTTTATACTATTATTAAGACTAGATACGCCACTGATATGTCCAAACTAAAAAGGTGATAAAGTATAAAAAGAAAGCTTTATCGCATATAAATTTTATAAAGTTAAAAATTTGGTTGTTACTGTATAAACGAGATTCAATTTAAAATTGACACAGACAGGAAAATTTTGCAGCGACCAAGTTAATTTAAATTTTAAATTATGCATAATATTTAAATTCGTTTATTTAATTTTCTATTGAGCAAGCGGAAAAATCTATTAAACGAAAAGCCTAATTTAAATTGATGGTTAGCGCACATGGAATTTAATTATAAAATATATTTATTATAGGCTACTAGAGGAAACCGTATAAAATATTTAAAAAAAAGATATTAGGGTAAATGTCCACACCATATTATTTGCAGAAAAGTTCTCTCAACAGTTACTTTCAAATCTTTGTCTATTTGAGAGTACTTTCGTGAATGAGCAGAGATTCTGAGAGTGAAGTCCCATGTTAGTAGCCCTCTCTCTGCTCCACTACTGATAGGTAGGAGCACTGTCGCAAAATTTTTATAAGAAGCTCGAGAGTTATTAAAAATTTATTTTTTCACGGTTTTCAAAATAAAAAAGGCTCAAAAAAACAACAACAACAAAACATTATAAAACTTTGAGCTTAATATGGAGTCATTCAAGTCCCACTTTCAATAGTGTGGGAAACTCATTTAATAGGAGCATTGTCGCAAAAGTTTTATTAGAAACTCGGGAGTTATTAAAGTTTAATATTTTTTTACAGTTTTTAAAGTAAAAAAGGCACAAAAGCATTAATAACAACCAAACATTTTTAAACTGCAGGCTTAATATGGAGTTAATCGAGTCTCATTTTCAATAGAATTATATGGGAAACTCATTTACTACCTATTATAATGAGTTTTGAAGTGCTGTCTTTTTTTTCGGCGAACGAATACAGGAAACTAATGCTCTTCTGAGAGATTTTGAGAGTGAAGTCGCATGTTAGTAGCCATCTCTCTGCTCCACGACTGATAGGGAGGATCATTGTCGCAAAAGTTTTATTAGAAGCTTGGGAGTTATTAAAGTTTTATATAGGTAATAAAAAAAGGCTAAAAAAAACAGCAACAACAGCAAAACATTATTAAACTGTAGCTTAATATGGAGTCATTCGACTCCCATAAACTCATTTATTACCTATTAAAATGACGGGTTCTTAAACGTTATCTTTTTTTGACTAACGGATACAGGAAATTAGTGCTCTTCTAAGGGAAGAGATTCTGAGAGTAAAGTGGCATGTTAGTAGTTCTCTCTCTGCTCTATGACTGATAGGTTGGAGCACTGTCGCAAGATTTTATTAGAAGCTCGGGAGTTATCAAAGTTTCATTGTTTACCGTTTTTAAAGTAAAAAAAGGGGCAAAAAAATCATTAACAACAATACAATATTAAACTGTAAGCTTGATATGAAGTCATTCGAGTCCCATTTTTAATAGAATTGTATGGGAAACTGATTTAATACCTATCTATTATAATGGCGGTTCGGTTCACCGGAGTTTTTAATCGTCTTTTTTTTTGACGTTCATATACAGGAAATTAGTGCTCTTCTAACAGAGTCTGAGAGTGAAGTCGCCTGTTAGTAGCTCTTTCTCTGCTCCACGACTAAAAGGTAGGTACATTGTCGCACAATATATATTAGAAACTCGGGAATTATTAAAGTTTTATTTTTTTGCGGTTTTCAAAGTAAAAAAAGGCGCAGTTAACATTAGTTCTGTTCCATCAAACATTTCTACGGTCATAGAACCGTCCAAAAAATTCCAATGCGCGCGCAATGCAGTACAAGGAGTACGAGGAATGTTTTAAAACGGTTTGGGTTAGATGGAACGACCAAATAACTGTCCAAAAACCGAATGCTGTTCGATTTACTTCAGGCACGTGATCATATGCGAGAGAGTTAATTTCAAAATCACGTGACTAAAAGAAAGGGTAGGTTTGGCGTCTCGCTTAAAAATAAATCGAAGGCAATGTATGAATTCGAGAGCACTAAATTAAAGTTGCGCACAGAAAGGATTACACAATTATATAGGATTATCATACTATATTTTTAATTTATACAGGGTGTAACTAAACAAGTGTAAAACATTTAAGGGGATGATTCCTCATCGAAAAAAAGATAGGATCTTTCATATAAAGAAAATTTATTGGAGCATCCCTTTTTAAGATACCGCCCCTTAAAGGGGGTACATAACATTTATGACGATGTATCTCTGTAGTTGTTCGTGAAATAATTTTTTGCTGCGAACTGGTTTATTTTGGGCAAAAAATCCAAGAGATATTTTTTATTTACAATGAAACAGGCTATCGGAAATACATTTTTAAATGGAAAACAAATAATAACAACAACAAACGGGCAAGACCTCAGAGGTAAAGGTAGCTACGGGGACGCGTTTTTGCCTCATTAGGCTTCATTCAGCCCGAGCATCACCATAAAATGAAAGGAGATGAAATTATGATGTGGGTAACTGAAAAAGAAATATGAAATATGGTGTTTACTGAGGAGAGACCAACTGTCAATTTGCAGCTTCGGTCAGGGTTGCCTCGGTTTTGAGGCTAATTTTGACGTCGCGACGAACACAGATATAATCTGCTCCCAGAAAACAGCCTGAGCCCTGGATTTTTTTAAATTTGAAGGAAGTTCACGAGGTATAAAGTCTTAACAAAAAAGGTAGCTACGGGGACGCGTTTCTGCCTCATTAGGCTTCATTCAGCCCGAGCATAACCATAAAATGGAAGGAGATGAAATGATGATGTGGGTAACTGAAACTGAGGTCTTGCCCGTAAAACTTTTTTGTTAAGACTTTATACCTCGTGAACTTCCTTTAAATTTAAAACAAATAATAAGACAAAAAATTACATTGGAAATAAATTTTAGGGGTTGCGTTTTCCACCCCTTACAACCATAGGGTAAACCAAATTCATTACCGGCTAAGTGTCTTTTTGGTAGTAGAAAATTTTATGTACCCCCTTTAAGGGGCTGTATCTTAACAAGGGATGCTCCAATGAAGTTTCTTTATATGAAAGATCCTATCTTTTTTTGATGAGGAATCACCCCCTTAAATGTTTTACACTTATTTAGTTACACCCTGTATTCACAAACTATAAACCACGACAGACTAATAAACTAAATATACCAAAAATTAAAACGAACTTGTATTAGCACATATTTTTGGGCGAAACTTGTGAAAATATATTTATTTTTTCTAATATCACAAGTTTTATGTGAAATTTATATATTTATTTATTTGTATTTTCTAATTTGATTTTTATAAAATATTTGTGAAATTACCTACATATTATAGAAAGTTCACAAGGTTTATGCGATTTTATTCAGTTTTAGAAAATAGAGATCGTGATACTTCTAAGAAGTTAGGAAAATCACATTTTGTAGCTTGTACTTTAGTAATGACCTTAATGTCGATGCCTTAAAGCGAAGTCGTTTGTTCTTCCGCCAAATCTGGTGTAAAATTTTACTTCCGGTGTTATCCTTCTTCTTTTAACTTTTAGTTCACAGGTCACCGGGATTTGCTGCGATCAGGGTAAACCGTTATGTTTCTATTCCTATCCAATCATCTGCTAAACCAGTTTTTCTTTTTCTAAGCAAGCTACCCTATAGTCAGTATAGCTTTTTTTCATGTGGTATACCTACACGATCGCCAGTCCCGTAGTAATAAAATTTAAGAGGCTCTTGCAAAAAAATCAACAGATGCTGCAGATGTTGCAAATTTTTTTTTTGGAAATTTTAAAAATATTTGTATATTTACGTGGCTTCCCCGGGTGGCTTCCCCGGCATTTTGTCATGTGTTAAAATTGGTTGTGAAACTCAATTTCTTTGACAAAAATTTTAATTTTTTGGGTTATTCACTGTTGTTTGAATTTTTTCAGACAAATGTAAGTTTAGTGTAATTTTATGGTATACTATTATCTCAGGTGATATTCTTGTCTTTCAGAAGAGTCCGAAACCAGTTTAGGTTGCTTGATGGAACGGAAAACTGACTGTCCCATAATAGTACAACGTCGACCTGGAACGCAAACAGGATTTTTCGTACCGTTCTATAACCGTCCCACGCTTTGATGGAACGAAACTATTATTAGACAAAAGAATTGTATGGGAAACTGATTTATTACCTATTATAATGGCGAGTTTTTAAACATTGTCTTTTGTTTGACGAACGATACAGAAAACGAATGCGTCAGTCAGTCATTCTAGTCCCATTTTCAATAGAACTGTATGTTATTAGCCCTTTTTCTGCTCCACGACTGATCGGTAGGAGCACTGTAGCAAAACTTATATTAGAAGCTCGGAAGTTATTAAAGTTTTATTTCAATGCTCTGTTTTTTTTTTGTTTTAGGTATCTTAAGGAGCATCCAACATTTTACTAGTTTGCCAATTTAAACTTTTTTCTATCTTAAATAATAAAAAAGTTAGGAATGGTGACTTTGGACACTTTTTTAATAAAAAAATATTTATTATATTGTATCTCAATAACCTATATCTGGATACAAAACCCCCTAGATGTATACTAGATACCCAACAGCGCTGGGCAACAGCGCGCAGGTCATTTGCACGCAGGATAATTCGTCGTCAATACCATGAAGTGGCGTAACTGATTTTTACTATTTTATAGGAGAGCGTTCAAATTTTTTTTATTTTCACATCACAACGAATTGCGCGAGTTTTTTGTAACAGTAAACTTAGGAATAGGCAGTGGAACACTGTCGTGATTCCTTGTCTGGTATACATGCGTATGGGTAGAGTTTTTATATATAAGAGAAACCGTTTCCATTATATATGAACAAGTTGATGTTAAAATTTTTCTTTTTTAAAAAGAGGTTTACAATGTTCCCGCATACCTGCTGTACAAATGGTTCTTATACATCGGTTTTTTAGTCTGAACACCAACAGAAACAATAGGTGGTTTTTGCCAACTCGCGGCTACAGGCAAAAATGCACTCTGGCTCCTTCGATTTCTCTTAATTTGAACGTATATTTTTAAAATTCGTAGGGATCCAGGCTAGATCTTTTTGAGGTTTAGGATTTATGGAAAATTTGGTGCTATATAAGTAAATCAAATTTATAATGAAGATTCGATATAAAAAAAATAAACAAAATGTGAAATGTTTAAGCTATTAGCTGAACTAAAAAAAAGATTTTGGGAAACGCAAAAATAACAAGTGAGCAGATGTAAAAATAAATTATTCTTCTAGGTATTTACTCTTAGGGTTTTATTATTTTTAGGAATCAAGAATCAATTAAGTAACAATTGATTTGCTATTAAAATTGTCTCTTCTGGCTTAGGTTTTACAAACAATTTTTTTCTTGACTTTTTGGGCTGATTTTTGGTGGAAAATAAACGTCTTTGAGGAAGTACATTTTTATTATGAGGAATATTTTTTGTTGTCATGAGCCCTGATAAGTCCATAGCATCTTCTTCTATATTGCCACTCCGTACCGCCATTGCCCTTAATGTTGGACGAATAGGTGCAGTAATTTTCTCAACAGCATCAAGTTGATCAAGATGATATATTTTGTATTTCTTGACTTAAGGATGCTATCAGTTCTTGTTTCCTAATTTGCAAGTATCTGTTTGGATTGGCTTTGGATTTATTTATGACATTGACTAATTTTTATTTTTCTACAGCTTGGTAACTACTGGTGTTCACCTGGAAAAACTAATTGTATTTTAACGATCTAGGACAACTGGGCGCCGGGCCAACTCGGCGCCGCCAACTAGGCGCCGGCCAACTCGGCGCCGGATTAAAAAAAAAATTGATAAAATGTGAAGAGACAAAATAGATATATTATTTATACAAAAACATCTTTAAAAAAACCTTTACGCAATTTTTTTGAAAATTGGTTTTGTTATGTAAAGTTAAGGAACTTCCCAGCTTATTTCACATAAGACAACAGTTTCCATGTCCAAATCATGACTAGTTTTGTGTCTTCGTCGTAATTCTCTTATTTTGCTAGAAAGTTTTCCTTTTTCTAAAGTAATAAGTCGGTCGAAGTTCTTATCCCGAATTAGTTGCATTGACGTATTGATAGTTTTATAAAGGCGCTTCACTTGCTTTCCATTTAAATATAAGTATTTTATTAACTGGTGCATTCGTAGAGTTTATCTGAAATAATAGGAAACAGAAATCGAAAATAGTTCCATTAAAAAATAAAAAGCATCAGTGTCAAAAATTTACCTCGATGAAATTTTTTAAATGAGCTTTTAAATTGGATTTGGAAGAAAAACTGATCAAGTGAGTACACTCGGTACATTCCATATTTTTAGGTCGAGGTATTTTTATATGAATTGAAACAATAATATAAATTTAATTTGACCGAACCAACGACACGACAATCTCTATCTATAGCCGCGAGTTTTTTGCCATGGTCGAGCCAAGTTCCCAGCCTGACAGCATAGCCACCTGACGCAACTTTTTTACAGAGACTCACAACATGAGTATCAAATTGAAGATTGTTGTCAATATGCAAATGTGCATTCCCAAAAATTTTGTGTCTTCACACTGCATAATAGTTTTGTCTGCAAGTTTAAGGTCTTGAAAGTTAAATTTAAAACTCAAAATTTTTGTTGATTGATTGATGATTTAATTTTATTAAGGTCTGCAGCAACAATTTCTCTCAAAATGTCTGGGTCTTTATTATGCCAAGTTATTGTGTTATCATCAGCAAACGTTATATAAACATCATTTATAACTATCCTCAACAAATCTTCAATATATAGTAAGAACAAAATTGGTCCTAATACAGATCCTTGTGGAACCCCTGTATCCACCGGCATTAAATACTACAAAAACCAAAGATGAACCGCATACTCTTTATTATTTAGTTTAAGATAAAGCTGAGCCAAAAATGAATATATGGCATCATTTGTACCTTTTGAACTTTGAAACCCAAACTGATATGAACTTATTATTTTATTGTGTTCAATAAAACTTAACATTTGTTTTTTAATAACTTTTTTGACAATTTTTGATAATGTCAGCAATAAGGAAATAGGTCTGAAGTTGGAAGGTTCTGTGTAGGATCCCGACTTGTGCAATGGGATCACTACAACTGTCTTCAGTGCATCAGGAAATCTACCAATTTCAAAACACCTGTTTATAGCTTGAGCCAAATAATCCAACAATTCATAATTTAAATTGTAAAAAAAAATTATTGGCATATCATCAATACCCGAAGAATTATTTTTTATCTCCTTTATTATAGTTTAAAGTTCGTTCGGAGTTGTACTTTCCAAAACGAATGTTTCAGAGATATTTAAGTTTTCAAGGTGAACTAATGGATCATTTTCAGAAATCAAATTTTCTGTAAGCCTTTTTCCAATAGTGCAATAAAATGTGTTTAAAGTGTTTGGATCCATATTTTTGTACTGGTTAATTTTGTTGTACTTACCTCGAAAAGAGTTTACAATAGACCAAGCTTCCTTTGATTTGTTTTTAGCATTTTTCATTTTTTCCTGATAATACAAGTACTTGGCTTTTTTAATAACTTTTTTTGTAAATAGGACGATATCGGTTATAGTATATAATTATCGACTAAACTTTTGTAAATTTACGAACATTATGTAAAGCTCTTAAATTTTTTGCTGATGTTTTAATGCCTACAGTAAGCCAGCCTTTCTTGGGTTTTCTTTTTCTTAACTTACGGACTGGAAAAACTGTTATTAAATACATTATAAAGAAGTGCGTGAAACGTGTCTACTGGTGTGTCATAAAGTAAAACAGAGCTCCAATCAACACATATCTTTAAACAACATAAAATTTTTGTTGGAAAATATAAGTCCCATTTTTGATTTTATAATCGACCGTTTCGTGCTTAAAATTAGTACAAAAGTAATCAATAGTAGATGAAGATTCCTTTGTGATTCTAGTCGGGGACGTCAAAAACATTTTAAGACCGTATGATAAAAACAAATCATTTAGTTCATGAGTAACTGTATCGCTGCTGTCAAAATCTATGTTCAAATCGCCACCCAGAATCAAACCACTATTTTTAGGTGAATCTAATAATAGTAATTCTAAATTTTGAAAGAAAATTACTATGCAAGACTTTGGCGGTCTATAAATACAAAGGAAATAAAGATTGTGTTCTCTGCAAAACGCTATGGAAAACTCAAACGCACCCTCAATACACAGATGGTTAAATTTTTCAAAAGGCTCTATTAAAAGATCTGTCAAAGTCAAGTTATTTATAAGAATAATTGTACCCCCATACCCTACCACCTCGCTACGGTAAAATCCTGTAATGACTTAATCAGAATTCTCTAGCCAGTGCTCAGTCTTGGTTTACTGTTACACTCCAAAAGTACACGTACACGTACAACGTACTGAACGAATATTCAAAGTTAAAACAGAAAATATATTATTAGACATAAATTCTAGGTTACAACTCTGTTTGGCATAGTGTGGTCTAAAAAATATTCGTTCGAACACAAACGCTCCTGTAAATATACGAAGAAGTTGAATTGCCCTGTTCAGCCGGGGAGGACCTGAGGCCAAGGATAGTTGATAACCTGGCATGGTTAGGTTAGTATATCAAAAAAAAAACTTTCCTTACCAGAACAGGATAGTTCAGGTTAGAGTACTAACCTAACCGGTTCAATTAATTAACTATCTTCGGCCCCTGGTCTACCTCGGCTGGATCGGGCAATTTGACTTGGTTATAGTTTGCGCGCATTTGTTTGCGCGTAATTGATTCCGCGCTACAGTTGCGCGCATTTGGCCACGCGCAATTTTCTGCGCGTGATTGGTGGCGCGCTTATGGTTGCGCGCAATTGCCCATATGGAATTGGTTGCGCGCCTGACCTGGGCGCTATTGACCAAGCGCAATAACGAACACTAGAAATCTATCTATATCAATTTTAGTTAGGTATTTATAAATATGTGAGTACGGACATATTATTAGGGTTTGATAAAGTCACATTTCATTAACTACTCTATCAAGCATAGTTCAGCTTTAAAAATTTGATGGCTATATAAGTTAATATAAAGGACCGGAAGGAATGTTTGGTAAAAGCCACTGTTCTTTTGCCGAGAAGTTAACCACATATGATTGATGACTGCCCTGCCAGTGTCGACTGTAGACATTTGGACGGCTCGGGTAAAGTTATCAAACAGTCGCCCTCTATAACTTTAACACCAGTTATTATGAAGATCTTAAAATTAAACACTTAGACCAGGGTCTAAGTACCAAGTCTTTAGATTTAGTTCCGATCGGTTTGGATGTATTTTTTAATAATGTAAAGATTTAGATTACGCTAACAGGGCCGCCGCTAGACTAGTGGCCGCCTGGAACAAGACAGGGAAAATGCCGCTCGGTCCCCGCTTTTTTCCTTACCAACGCAGGTTTTTTGTATTATTCCTATACACAAATATCGGCAGCAGGATTTAAAATGTGATTTACATCAGAAACAAGTAATAATTGTAAAAAGAATGATATTAGCCTAAAAAAGTAAAATATATTTTTTTTACTCGTGTTTTTATTACTTCCCCTTCTTTTTTTCAATATTAGTTTTTACTATGAATGGCCATATCTCAGAGAGTGTTGATTTTTATTTTAAAAACCCAAAATTGTCATCCCAAATCTGACCCGGATACTTAAAGTCGAGCAAACTAACCTTGTTTTTTTGAAAAACGGCACTTTTTAAAATTTCAGTTTTTGTTCTATAAGATAAAAGTTTAAGATTGGTAATGTCTAACTAATTTGGTTAAAAAAAGTCGATTTAGTATATTCTGAGATTTAAAAATAAACCCATCAAAATTTGGAATGACAAATAATTGTGATACATTAAAAAGTTATATTTTATGAAGTCGTTTTGGTATTGAAGTGTGAACACTCAAGCAGATGCTTCATTATAATATAAGCTAACGAATCATTTAAAAACTTTTTAGTTATCTTGTAAAGTGCATATTTAAATTAGCTACAATAGTCAAATGCAACGTTTCAACAAATTTATGCCAAGAGTACTTCTCAATATAATTTGCTAATTGCCAATGTTTAAAAGCGTACTAAATTTTGTCGCTCTGCTTTAGTTTTACTACGCTCGTACTGGTTATATACAGTGCCATCTATCTACACACACATCTGTAGCGCCTATTTTTAAGCATAAATTTTTTTATTTAATATAACCGATAAAATAAGATTGCCTAAGAATTATTTGGGAACAAATTTTTTTCCCAACGTCAAAAATTAAAAAAGTATTTTTTATGTCATTCATTTTCTTAGAAAAGGAATCACAAAATTTATTTTTATCATAACACAAATAATTTATGTAAAAAAAGCCAAGTACGCGAAAATGGTATTCCGTAAAAAGAATTGAGATAAAAGTAAAGTCAAGTTCTCTAATACAAATTTCAAAATGAAAGGTTTTTACTAGTTTGGAAATGTTTTTACAAACTTTGCTATAAAGCCTCAAAATAATTTCACTTAGTGACCTTAACATACATGTTAAATCTTTGAATCAAAAGTAAGTGTGAGGACTGCTTTAAAAAATCGGTCGGCCGCCCCCAAAATCAGCTGCCAGGAGCGGCTGCACCTCCGCTCCACCCATTACGACGACCCTGACGCTAACGTGCAGAAGCATAACAAATTCAAATTAATTTTATTTGTTTAGTCAACTGAAATTGCATGCGGAAAAGTGACACTTTTCTCACTTGTTAGGATATACGAGTATACCATGCTTTCTGTACATTTATACGCAGACAACTAAGATACTAATAGTCTACAGTTCGGAATACTTCAACCTACCTACTATTTGCAACAATACAAAAAAATACCCAAATTCTCAACTAACTATATGATTATTGCCATAAACAAAATATGTTTCAGTTTTCACAAAAACTAAGTGATTGGTAAACCTAAAACTTTGTTACTATTATTTCAAAGAACAATGCCATTCTTCTTTTGCAATAATTAGGTTTTGTAAAAAATTGGCAAAACTATTAAAAACATTTTTTAATTATTAATATTTATTAATGTGGCTTTTCAAACTCTTGTTACCAAGTCCACATACTCATATTAATACCAAGCCCTCATACTCATTGTTAAATATCAATAACTTTTTATTGTTGGTTATCATTGATTTGCAATACTTTTATTTATATCATTGTATCACATTCACCCGTTATAATGAAAAAGTCACAAATTTGATTAGAGATCGAAAATATATAACATTGTCAAAAACAAATAATTTTTTATTCATAATCAAAAATCAAGATTTCAAATATTCAGAAACAGAAAACAGAATTCAAAATATCCACACCAGCGTCCTATGCGTCCACTGCATACATCTTCACACAACATATTTTTGGTCTTCGAGCGGATCTTCGCAGACATATTTTTGGTCTTCGAGCGGATCTTCGCAGACATATTTTTGCTCTTCGAGCGGATCTTCGCAGAAAATCATTTCGAAAAACAGCATAGCGTAACAAGACATCAGCGGATCAATTATCAGGTGGGCTCGCTCCATAAGTGGGGCTGTGTTAGTTTTCTTGCAGCTCAGGTTTCACATAACTTATTTTTATTATAAATTGTTGTTATAATGACAGAAAAGCAAGCAAAGATTCTTCAGTTGGTAGAAAGACGGGGAAGTTTTAAAAACATTATATCTAAATTTGAAAAATTCATTCAAAGCACAAGCAGCGATAGTCTATCAATTTCGGAAGTAAAAATTAGGTTGGAAAAATTAAACACGGCATTTGGTCAATTTGAAAAAATACAGGAAGAGCTCATTCAGCTTGATCCCACGCAACAGTCCGAGGGTGATTCTTACGAAAATGCTTATTTTGCAATTAGTGGAATTGCGCTTGACATTATTGATCAAAATGCATTCGAAAAACAAAAAATTCTGCAATCGTTGCCAAATACATCTGCACCGGCAACAATACAATCATTACCGCAAAATCCACCCACATCAGTCGTTCATGTCCCGAATCATAATATGTTCAAAATTACTCCTCCTTCATTTTATGGAGAGCATGAACAATGGGAAACTTTTTTTCAGGTATTTAAATCCATTGTAGATGATGATCCAAACATTCCGATAATTCAGAAATTTTTTCAGTTAAAACAGTGCATAAAAGGTGATGCAGCAGAGGTTCTCAAATCACTCAATGTGACGGAGAGTAACTACAGTATTGCATTAACACTTCTTTGAGAAAGGTATGAGAATAAAAGAATATTAACACATAAGCATTTAAAAAATCTTTTTGATTATCCTGCTCTGCTAAAAGAGTCATGTCAATCATTGCGCAAGTTCATTGATCATTGTACTCAGAATATTTGCGCGCTCGAAAATCTCAATGAACCGGTAGAATATTGGGACACTATATTGTTGTATTTGTTAACAAGTAAGTTAGATATTACTACAAGACGCGAATGGGAGATCACAAATAGAAGTGAAAGACCCAAGTATACAGATTTTATGAATTTTCTTAAAAATAGAGTTCAGATTTTAGAAACCATTGATACAAAAATTTACAACAAAAACATTAATACAACTACAACACCATTTAAACCAAAACCAATAAATCAAACATTTTCAAAAAACACTATTCAGCAAACACAAAAATCATTCTCACATGTAGGCATAGATAACGAACAAATAAAACAGATAGACCATGCAGACTTCTCTTGCTCATTTTGTCGCTTAAACACACATTCTACCTACAAGTGTTTTCGATTGTTGGCTTTACCGATAAAGGTTCGCAAAAGTGAGCTAGAAAAGCGAGGTATTTGCACAAACCGTCTTCATACAGGCCATGAATTAAACTTATGTCCATCAAGAAACTGTAAATTCTGTTCTCAGCGTCATAATTCAATCCTCCATGAGTCTAAATTCAAACCCGCACAAACAGATGCTAATTTTAGAGATACCTGTGCATTTGTACAGGAAAATGAAGAAGTTTCACCAGAAGTACATTGTGAAAATGAAAAGCAAACACTGCGGGATAATTCTGACATATATCCTGAAAACAGCCAGACAGCATACTGCGAGATTCATGGCAAACAAGCGTTTTGTCAACCTCTTCTTGCAACAGCGATCATAGAATTATTAGACAAGGATAGGAAACCTATCAAATGTCATGCCATGTTAGATTCCGGTAGTATGAATAATCTTTGTACGACTAAACTATACAATAGACTGAACATTAAATCTCAACCAGTTCATATGACAGTTAATGGTATTAACCAAGCACCAATCAAAATCAATAAATCATTTTCGACTGAGCTTCAGTCAACTGATCATTCATTTAAGGCGAACATTCATTTGCTAATTATCGATAAAATCACTTCCAAGTTACCGCAAATTTCTTTTGATCCCAGCTTACTTAAAATTCCATCAAACCTGCAACTAGCAGATCCACAATTCCACGAATGTCAAGAAATTGATATTTTGCTTGGAACCAATTTATTTTTTAATTTGCTTGAAAGTCAACAAATCAAACTAGGAGCAAATCAACCTATCATACAGAATTCCAAGCTAGGATGGTTTTTAGCCGGTCCTTTACACACTACACTCAAGCAAGCTAGTTCTCAGTTGAATTCTCTATGTCATCTTTCCATCAATTCATTGCATGATACCGTACGCGATTTCTGGTCTATAGAAAACGTACAGCGTGATCAAAATAAGCTTACTACTGAGGAGCTAGAATGCGAAATACACTTTAGACAAAATCTTAAACAAGACAGTACCGGACGTTACGTAGTAAAATTACCATTAAAGGATACTTATCAAAACTTAGGAGATTTTTTTCAAAATGCAAAAAAATGCTTTTTTTCTACAGAAAAACGACTTTCAAAAAACTCAGAACTTCGCAAACAATATTCTAATTTTTTAAAAGAATATGAAGAGATGGGGCATATGTCACAAATTAATCCAAATCTTGATCATCATGACAAGATCTCATTTTATCTTCCTCATCACCCAGTCTTTAAGGACACTAGTGAAACTACTAAGACCAGAGTAGTATTCAATGGAAGTTGTTCTTCAAGTTCTGGTGTTAGTTTGAATCAGGTTCTAAAAGCAGGTCCCAAAGTACAAAGTGATTTGTTTGACATAGTTTTGTGCATGCCACTTATCCGATTGTTTTAACCGCTGATGTTGAAAAAATGTTTCGCATGGTATTAGTTGATAAATCAGATAGATCTTTTCAACGCATACTTTGGCGTGATAATCCATCTCAAGAAATAAAGCACTATGAATTAAACACTATTGTTTATGGTTTAACCAGCAGTTCCTTTCTTGCTACACGTGTTTTAAATGAGATTGGTATTAAATGTCAGGAAAATAATCCTAAAATTTCACAAATTATCAAAGAAGATTTCTATATGGACGATCTTATAACCGGTTGTAACGACCTTCAATCAGCTATTCAGCTAAAAAATGATATTTCACGAATCTTACATAATTCTGGTTTTAATCTGCGAAAATGGATGTCAAATGATGCAGACTTTTTATCAGCTATCAACGATTCTTCAGAACCTTTTTTAATTAAAGGTGACAGAGAGATCAAAACTTTAGGTATTTGTTGGAATCCTAAAGATGATACACTAAGTTATATTTTTCAGATGAACACTGAACCATCTATCATCACAAAAAGAACTGTGTTGGCAGGTGTAGCCCAGTTATTTGACCCTTTAGGATTGGTCAATCCAATCATTGTCCGAGCTAAACTTATTCTACAGGACATCTGGAATAATAAGCTAGATTGGGATGATAATTTACCAGATTCTATTTCCTTAACTTGGCTAGAATTTTTAAAGCAGATAAAGTGTATCAGTGCTATCAAGATTTCAAGATGCGTACTACATTCTACTCTAGCAGATAAGATACAACTTCATGGCTTCTGCGATAGCTCTCAGTTAGCTTACGGAGCAGCTATTTACCTGGTTTTTTGTGACGATAAGGGTAGTATGCATTCAAATCTTATCTGTGCTAAGAGTCGGTTAGCCCCTCTTAATTCTAACTTAACCATTCCGAAGCTCGAATTGTCTGGTGCATATTTATTAGCACAACTAATGGACAGAATAAAACGTACATTACGTGTTAAGATTTCTAACATCACTTATTGGACAGATTCTACAATTGTCTTAGCGTGGTTAGAAAAAGAGCCTAGCCATTGGAAAGTTTTTGTTAGTAATCGCGTAGCTGAGATTCAGCGATTAACCGAAAATAGTCAATGGAGACACGTGACAACTGTTCAAAATCCAAGCGACATTTTAAGTCGTGGTTGTAACCCCCAATTTTTAGAAAATTCTTTGCTTTGGTGGCACGGTCCTTCTTTTATTGGTCAACCAAAGGAAAATTGGCCTAAAGCAATAACAACTAAAATTGATACTGTTCCTGAAGTTCGAACAGTAAAAATAACTTTAACTTATACTGCCATACAAAAACCAAACAGTCACAGCTTTATCTTTGATCTTTATTCCTCTTACAGTAAATTAGTTAAAGTTACAGCATTTATTTTAAGATTTTCGAATAACCTAAAAGCCAAAAAATCTCATCAAAGATTGGAGTTATCTAAAACTTTGACTATTCAAGAGCTAGATAAGGCTGAGCGTACCCTTTGTTCTTTAGTTCAACAGGAAAGTTTTAATAAAGATATTAAATGTCTTCAGGAAGGGAATAAGATTGAAAGGAGCAGTAAACTTATAAGACTAAATCCTACGTTGGATAATGAAGGTTTACTCAGGCTTGATGGCAGACTAAGACATTCTCATCTTAGCTTTGATCAAAAATTTCCTATTATATTACCTCCAAAACATCCATTTACTACTCTATTGATTAGACATTACCACTTAAAATATTTACATGGTGGAACTCAAATTATTTTATCTCAGATTAGAAATAAATTTTGGGTGGTCAATGGTAGAAATGAAATTCGATATTTACTTAGAAAATGTATTACTTGCTTTCGAGTAAGACCTCGTGATATTACTCAGCTTATGGGTTCTTTGCCAGCTTCAAGGGTTACCCCTTCCAGTCCCTTTAGTGAATGTGGAGTGGATTTTGCAGGTCCTTACGCTATCAAAGATGGAAAAACGCGCAGTCGGGTAACACTTGAATGCTATATAAGCCTATTCGTATGTTTTTCAACTCGTGCTGTGCATATTGAACTTGTAACTGATTTAACAACTGAAGCATTTTTAAACGCATTTAAAAGATTTGTGTCAAGGCGTGGCTTATGTAGTCACATTTATAGTGATAACGCCACAAATTTTAAAGGTTCAAGCAACGAACTTGATAGATTATGCGCGGTAGTTACTGATTGCGTCAATCAATATCAAACTTTTTTCTCTGACAACAAAATTAATTGGCATTTTATTCCCCCTCGTTCTCCCCATTGTGGTGGTCTTTGGGAAGCCGCGATAAAATCTTTCAAGTATCATTTAAAACGAGTCCTGGGAAGTGTGAAGCTTGACTTCGAGAATTTCTACACTGTCCTCACACAGATAGAGGCAATCCTTAACAGTCGACCTTTGACCCCTCTATCCGATGATCCTATGGATTTTCAAGTACTTACGGCTGGTCATTTCCTTATTGAAAGAAGCTTACTTGCCTGTCCACAAGACAATGTGACAGACGTTAAGCCAAATCGGCTGAACTACTTTAAGCAGCTGCAACAAATCGTACAACAGTTTTGGCATGTTTGGAGTACAGACTATATTCACTCCTTGCAGCAGCGCACAAAATGGTGTTCCCCACAGCAAAATATCAAGATGGGAACAATGGTCCTTCTTAAGACAGAAAATGAACCACCTATGAATTGGCCATTAGGACGGGTCGTTGAACTACATCCCGGTCATGACAACCTGGTCAGAGTTGTATCCGTTCAAACGCAATATGGTATTTACAAACGTGATATTACCAAGTTAGCGCCATTACCTATGGAAAAAACTTCAAGTCAAGATTAAATATTTCCTGGTCTAATGTGATAAGGGATGATCCCGAATATGATATCAAAATCCAGAAATTGCCTTTTTGTTTAAAAACAAGGACTGTAAAAGTACAAACTGTTCTAGAGTTAACAAAATATTAGATAAGGTAGGTTTAGAGAGTTAAAATTAACCTTAATTTTATTTGTAAAACTTTTATTGTTGGGTAATATTATTTATTATTTTTGAAATTTGGACATTTCAACGGGTGCGGCATGTTAAATATCAATAACTTTTTATTGTTGGTTATCATTGATTTGCAATACTTTTATTTATATCATTGTATCACATTCACCCGTTATAATGAAAAAGTCACAAATTTGATTAGAGATCGAAAATATATAACATTGTCAAAAACAAATAATTTTTTATTCATAATCAAAAATCAAGATTTCAAATATTCAGAAACAGAAAACAGAATTCAAAATATCCACACCAGCGTCCTATGCGTCCACTGCATACATCTTCACACAACACTCATATTAATTCCATAGATTAGTCCAAAATTGCGAGTAAGCTCAAAAGTACATACATATAGATGTTAAATCCCTATAATCTTTAAAGCTAGTTTAAGAAGCATAAATATACAGGGTAATTTATTGGATTATGGGTTTGTCTTGTGTTGAAACTACTAAAGCTATGACTTCGAGAAAAAAATTTAAACAAAATAGGGCCTTGCGAATTTACCTGCGAATTTGAGTCTGTCTCCTGAAAAATTACATTTTTATTCAAGACTTCATGAGAAACACACACAGGTTATATCACATCCGTATTCTTTGAAAAATTCTGCCTAATATTGACCTCTCACATGTACCTCTGTATCAGTTTCCCACAAAAATAAATAAAAATGAAACTTTTTATTAAAAAATTAATTACACCTGCGGGGTTACTAAACCGGTTCATATTATTTATTGAACTTATTAAGAAGAGTATAGGAAATGCAAATATTTTTGAGTTTTGGTTCAAGTTTGTGTATTTTCCAAAGAAGAAATTTTTAAAAAGTATCTAGAGAATTTAAATTTCTCAAATAATTTAGTGACAAACCTATTAATATTTTTAATTGACATTGTTAAGAAATTCTTAGTTAATAAGCTATTGACACCTGTATCTTAAGATAAAGCCTGATTTGCAAGATATTTAAAAAAATGTTTTTACACACGACCTTACTCTGCTTTATTGCACTTTACTTATACACCTCGGTATCTTTATATTTTAATTTATTATTGTTGTTTCCATCCGTGCTTTCACTTATTGTTTTGTATTAAAAAACTTAGAATTCAATAAACATCAATTGTGAAAAATTAAAACAGGTGTGATGAAAATATTATTAAATAAAGCCACGTTTAACCACATAATACACACACACGTAAAATGTTATTTTTAAATATCTTAAAAACTAAGCCATATGTTGACTTGCGGATTCCAATAATTTTTTAAGTAAATATCTTTTAACAACCAACCGGTTCGGTATTTTTTAAAAATTTCCTCTTTCGAAAAATACAATTTTGCACAAAAATTCAAGATAATTTTCATTTTCAAGTCGAATAAATAATAAAAAATTATTTTGTTTACAACGTGGGAGTAATTAATTTTTTAATAAAACGTTTTTGGTATTTCTTCCTTGTGAAGAACCGTCATATAGCGGGTGGGCCAAAAAAAATTTTTTTTCATGATAACTTTGAACTATTTGATGGATTCCAATGTGACAAACTGCACTTGGCAAAGAATTATTTAGAGTTTAGACTTAATATATTTTTTTGTCCGCTATCTCAAAATCCAAGATGGCGGACGAAATTAAATTGTACCCTTCAAAGATGCTCGTTTATTCTTATGTTGTGAATATAATTGTTTTTTTTTTAAACCAGTAAAAAAGCTGTGTTCTTGCCACGCACAACAAGGTACAAATCAGCAAAACCCGTTCTGTGGTTCTAAAAAAAATATTTTTGTTTTAACCATTGTTTTGAATATTACACGATTGCTTTGCTAATCATGTCTGCATTTATTTCCTTATAAATTAATCACTACTGAATCGATTTTGATGAAATAAAAACATCCTGGTGAGAATTGATTGCTTTTTAAAGATCAAAAGTTATCGCTATTTTCAAATTTAAGATGACGGACAGAATCATACTTAATTCTTTAAAATGGCGTGTAAATTCTTATTTTCTGAAAATGTTTTAGGTTTCATTTTAACTAATAAAAAAGCACCACTTTTCCCCCGCACATCGAGGTACAAATTAGAAAAATCTTTATGGTTATTCTCAAAAAAATCTATTTTTACTTCAGCCATTGTTTTACAGATTATACGATTGCATTACTAATAGCCATTGTTGGTAATGCAATCGTATAATCTGTAAAACTATTTCCTTACAAACTCATTATTACTGAATCGATGTTAGTTAAATAAAAAATCATGGTGAGAATCAGTGGCGTATATAGAAAAAAGTTTCGGGGTGGACCCCGAGACAGTTTTGGGGGGGGGGAGACCTCATGAGGCTGTATTTTATGCTATTTTATGTTTGTATTCATGAAATATGTATAATATCCAAAAAAATCTTAGCTTCGGGGAGGGGGGGGCCGGGCTATATACGCCACTGGTGAGAATTGTTGGTTTTTAAAGACTATAATCGAGATTTGCCGCTGTCTTCAAAGTTAAGATGTCGGACAGAATCACACTTCACCCATCAAAGAGGCAAGTTTTTTCTTATTCTTATTATGTTTTGGTTTTTTTTTATTTAAAAAAAGTACTACTTTTCTCCCGCTTAACGTCCTACAAAGTAATAAAATCAGTAATGCGGTTCTCACAAAATCTGATTTTGTTTAAATCAATGTTTTACAAATTATACGATTACATTGCATCAAGTATGATTCTTTCCGACATCTTCAATTTTAAGATGGCGGCCAATTTTGATAATAATCTATAAAGAACAATCAATTCTCAACATGATTTTTTTTTATTTTACTAAAATTGGTTTAGTAATAACGAATTTAAAAAGAAATGCATGCAGACAGGATAGGATATCTCGTTATGTGGGGGAAAATAATAATCAACACGCCATTTTGAGGAATCAAGTGTGATTCTGTCCACTATCCTTAATTTCAAGTTGGCGATAAACTTTGAGCATTATCCTTAAAAAGCAATCAGTTCTCACCAGGATGTTTTTTATTTCATCAAAATCGGTTTAGTAGCAATCAATTTATAATGAAATAAATGCAGACATGATTGGCAAGGCAATAGTATAATGTGCAAAACAAAGGTTTACACAAAAGTATTTTTTTTTAAACCACCAAACCGATTTTGCTATTCCGTACCTTGTTGTACGTTGCAAGAACGCAGCTTTTTTACTAATTTAAAAAAATATTTAAAATATGTACGCAACACAAGAATAAACGAGCATTTTTGAAGGCTACAATTTAATTTCGTCGCCATCTTGGCCATGGCGGGCAAAAAATTCATTAAGTCAAAACTTTGATTAATTCTCTGCCAGTCCAGTTTGTCCCATTAAAATCGACTTTATAGTTCAAAAGTTGTAAAGAAAAAAAAATTGTCAATTTTTTTTGGCCCACCCGGTATGTACTGTTGGTTTCATAATAAACGCATACATGCTTTTTTACATGACACCTTTTGGCTTTTTATTAGTTTATACTCATATACACACCATCGAATATACCAGGTGGCGCAGCAGCGTGTAATCTCTGACAGCTTTAATTCGGTATGACGTTATGTTTAAATAAAAAATAAAAATGCCGCTAAAACAAAAAAAGCCTTAGTTTAATATTAATAACAAAAATCGCCATTCAAACAGCAAATAAATATATTTTATTTAAATCTTTATTGCAAAAGAGTAATTATCAACGGATTATAAACACGAATTTGGACGAAAACAACTAAGGATAAAAAAAAAATTCAATAACTCTCTGTAGGCGTCTGAGCATTGAAAAACTTAAATTTCTAAAGTTGGATCGCTTTACTCTTTAATATTTTGTGGTCTCCAGTTCCTTTGGTAAATAATTTTGAAGTTCACCTCATATATTTTCTATTGGGTTCAGATCAGGACGTTTATCCTTGACTTTCCATGGGGCGAGGTGCGGTGAGCGCTCACCAAATCTCCAAACGCTATTCTTGATGGCCGTGAGGTGAACTTAAGTTCATCACCTTTTTCCACGGTGATATGTGTCCACGGGAATTGTTGTGGTGGTTATAAAGAAATAGGCATCACAGTTCGCGTACAATACTTGAATCACCATAAATGCTGATGATATCGCGCTAATAACAGACAAAAAATAAGAACTGACAAGCAGCTAAAAATATAGGCTTGAGTATGAAAAACTAAAATCACACATTACAAACACAGATGAAGATATCACAATCATAATAAACCAAAAGAAAATAGAACAATTAGAGGAATATATACAGGGTGTACCAGACCAAACATCCACCCCATTTAAAACCTAGGGGAAAAGTTTATTTAATGATCCAAAAAATTATGATTATTGGTAGAATTTTTCAACTTTAGGAGTCGACCGGAAGTGGCCTATTTAGGCCTGGAGTCCGTTTTTCAAATAGGGATGGGCATATATTTAAAAAAATAATAAAATATTTCAAATAAAAGGTGCGTATTTTCTTGCGTAGAATCCGAATTCGTTTCAAAATTATGCCCATCCCTATTCAAAAACCGGACTTTAGACCTGAATAGGCCACTTCCGGTCGGCGCCGGAATCTAAAAATGCCACCAATTTAAAGAGCGTACTCGATATGGCTACAATCATTTTTTAGATCATTGAAAAATCCATCCCCTAGGTTCTAAAGGGGGTGGGCGGGTGGTCGGAGACACCTCCTATACCTGGGACAAATTATGAAACTAAAAAAAGAAAACCAAACGGCTGAAATCAATTGATCTGGGCAGCATTCGGTAAATTATGCTACATATTAAAAAACAAAAAATATTCTCAGTACCACAAAACGAAAGTGTGTAACCAATGTATCCTTTCTGTACTTACCTATGAATCCCACACCTGGACACTTATAAAATCGAACATGGATAAGGTAACAAAAGCCCAAAGATCAATGGAATTACAAATGTTACACGTAAAGCTAACAGAAAAAAGGAATGAATGGGTAAGAAATAAAACAAAAGTAAGGGATGTCAGGAAAAAAGAAGCAATATTAAAATGGAAATTTGCTGGTCATAATATCAGACTGAAAGATGATCGATGGAACAAATGTATACAGGGTCTCCCAGATAAAAGCAACTACATGGGGATTTCGGAAACGGTAAGAGATACAAGTTTATTTAAATAAGAAAAAAGTTGCGCTATTCTAAGCCCAATCAGGTGCTGTATAAACAATAAAGATATCTACAGGGGTTACTAAAATATCGAGCAAAAACTAAAAATTGAAATATCTCCGCCTTCTTGCGCACAACTTTAATAAAATTTAGTAGTTTTGTATAAGCAACTACGGCCAATCGAATGACGTTAATAATTTTTTTCTAGGCCTTCTAGTTTTTTTGAAACTATAGCCAACCTTGGTATTTCTTATGACCGCCATATTGAATTTATACGTCAATAAATAGAGGATTAAAAGAGCTATTCAACCATGTATAATAAGCCTATCTTTAAATGACGAAAAATGAGAATTTATTTAAAAAATAGTTTTTCATTTGGTGGGCTGTAAAACAAATGCCGTAGTTGTGTTTGTTGACATATCTGCGTAACTATCTGTCAAAACTTTGTTATTTATTTGATTTATCTCTTGGAGTTTTAAAGTTTCTAAATTACTTAAAATTTTTTTCACATTATCAATCGAATTTAACATGGAAAGGTTTCCAAATTGGGAGAAAGTAGATATGTATGAATGTTATATTTTGTGTAATAAGAATGCTGGAAGAGCTTGAGATATGTACTTTTAGAGATATCCTAAAAGATGACAACAATGTTTGTCAATCTTCAGAATACTTAGAAATAATTTACTTGAATATGGTTTCTTTCAAAAACAAAACCGTAATTGACAACCTGATGAAAATATTGAAGCTCCGGTTTTACAAAGTGTCGTTGACAATCCTTGCATCTCCCTTTGTGAACTGGAAAATAATGTTGAAGTACCCAAATCAACTGCACAAAGCACACATATTAGTCAAGCATTCCGAGATGGTAACTTAGAAAGAAGAACCTTGTTTTGCAATAGGTTCATACAAAAATCGCAAGAAAACCCTCAATTTCAAGTTTTCAGGAGTCATAAACGGACACAAACTATTTAACATTTTTCATAATTTGACGGCACCTCGATATCTAGAAATTCTCCAAAATTACGTTGACCAAATTTTAGAAAATTTGCCTCTTCAAGATGTAGCAAACATGTAGCTCTAGCAAGATGGAGCACCTCCACATAATGCAAGAATCATAACTGACTATTTGAATCAGCAACATGGAAATAACTGGATCGGAAATCGAGGTCCAGTTGCCTGGCCTGCACACTCGCTGGTCCTTACGCCTCTTGATTTTTGTATTTGAGAATTCTTAATAGATAAAGTTTATTCTACTACTCATAATACGATAGAAGAAATGAAATTTCGGACTTCCATTGTCTTTATTTATTTTAAAAACACAGTGTTTTTAAAATAAATAAAGACAATGGAAGTCCGAAATTTTATTTCTACACAATCATTGTATACGAGTTTCAAACAAAGAGTTGAAGAACGGTACGGACCCGGAATCAACAATCTATTCAGAGGCTACGAGAAGACCAAAATTAAAGTGATCATGGAAGAAGAACACATTTTATTCTTGTGCGAGGCGCGCGACAGTGGTGTCAATCCGGTTGGTTTCCGCCTAAAAGCCAACTTTCCGGGAGTAAGAACGAAGAAGATCTTAGAGAGGACCAGCCAAGCACTAATCCGATTCCAAATCAGTTACCATCGATGGAGAAAAGCCAACTTCAACACCGACATGGAGGAGCGTTTTGACGAAATTAGACGACACACATGGAAGGAAGACTACGAACCGATACTGAGTAAAATTGACAGTACGTGCAACAGAGAACGACAGAAGATAAGATCAACTCACAGAGAAAAACTTAAGAAACTACAGACACGTACTCAAGATAGAACAGACTCAATAACACCAAGCACTATAGTGAACATCTCCAAAAGGACTCTGAGCACCAACGAAGAATTGGTACTCAGTAAGGGACTTAAGTTCGCCATTGCACCGGCACAGACATCGACACTGGAAAATATTGCGGCAATAGAGACCGTTAGTCTACCTCAACCCGAAGCTGATGAATTTCGCCATAAAGTAAGAACAACGTTGGACAGAAAGAAGCAACAAAAGACAAACATTACCAGCCAAGAACAACGGGCAATCAGCAACCTGCAGGCTGACAAATCAATCAAGATTCTACCGACCAACTACCCAAAGATCCAACCACCACCATAGAAGGACGCATCTACAGGACTTTGAAGAAGTATACTGAAAATATCCCGGACGCTGTTAGATCCCGCCTAACTCCACACCACAGTAAGGCACCACATTTTTATGGATTACCAAAGATCCATAAGAAGGATATACCACTGCGACCAATTACCAGCTCCAGGGACTCACCGGCCAGCACTTTGTCGAGGTTTTTGTTGGACATAATTCAACCACTACAGGGTAAGTCCGAATCTTTTGTCAAAAACTCAGAACATTTTGTCGAGGTTTTAAAAGGTATCGAATTAGATCCCGGCGATGGATTTGTAAGTTTTGATGTAGAAAGTCTCTAAACCAACGTGCCAATAAATGAGTCACTCAGTATCATCAAGAACAAATTACAAACTGATGATACACTTCACGAGAGAACAACGCTATCGGTGGAGGGGGTGATGGATCTTTTGGAGCTCTGTCTCCGTAACTCTTACTTTCAAGTAAAAGATAAGTTTTACGCGCAAAATGATGGATTCCCAATGGGTTTATCTCTTTTGCCAGTATTAGCAAACATCTACATGGAGTGGTTCCAGGATCATGCGATCAACACAGCAAGAGTCAAACCAAAACTATGGCTACGATACATGGACGACACATTTATTATATGGCCGGAAAATCATGACGAACTACTGAATTTTCTACACCATTTAAACTTTATTCGACCAACAATCAAGTGCACCATGGAAATTGAAAAAGATTCGGCCTTACGTTTTTTGGATGTTCTTGTTAAACGATTAGACAGAAACATTCAAACCACTGTATATAGGAAACCTACACACACGGGACAGTACCTATTTTAAGTCTAATCATTCTGTTGCTACAAAACAAGGAGTTATAAGAAGTTTGTATTTAAGAGCCGTAAATATTTGTAGTAATAATGAAGAATTAACCACAGAAATTAACAACAATAAAAAGGACTTACAACAGAATGGTTATTCCGAGAAATTAATAAACTCAACGATATTTAAAATTAAAAACAAACTAAATGTACCAAATTCTCAAAATAATAATCCGTTAGGTGTTATTAACATTCCATATGTTCAAGGGATTTCAGAAAACATAAGACGAATAGCTAAACACTATAATATAAAAACACTATTTTCTTCGGGAAATACGATAAGAAGTTTTGTAACTAAAACAAAACCAGAAAATCCCTCAAATAATAAGGAATGTATTTACCAAATCCCGTGTGAGTGTGGTAAATCATATGTAGGTGAAACGAAACGCCCTCTTCAGGTTAGAGTAAATAAACATCTAAAAAGTACCCAATTAGGGGATATTGAAAAATCCGGTTTAGCAGATCATGCATGATCAAATGATCACAGAATTCAGGGGTCAGAAGCTAAAGTTTTACATAAGGAGTCGCATTGGCGAAAACGAAAGTTTATTGAAGCTGCGTTTATAATGCAGAATAAAGAAGTTTTCAGTCAACCAAGCACGGACATACCAAACATATGGAAACCACTCCTTAAGGAAAACAGGCGTCTTAGGATTAAAAAGGGGGCGGACCGTCACGCCCGACTGCACACCAAGTAGTATAAGTAGTAGCCTAGAGACTTGATTGTTTAGTTTACACTTGATAACGGTTAGAGATACTTACTAACTGAAACGTCTAAAAATGTTTTTAAAATAAATAAAGACAATGGAAGTCCGAAATTTTATTTCTACACAATCATTGTCTACGAGTTTCAAACAAAAGCGATAGAAGAACTTGAAGCAGCCGTTGTTCAAGCCAGAGAAGAAATTCCTGAACAAATGATTAAAGATGCATGCATATCTCTAATTCATCGATGAACATTTGCTTATTTAATTCAATGCTTTGTTATCGGTTTTTAGTTTTATTTTCAATTAAATAATAAACTTTTGTTTCAGAAATCAAAGATAGATTTTAAGAAATTGTATTATTTCTTAGTCAGAGAAAAATTAAAAAATAAGGGCCTTAAAGATTTGCATATAAATCAAATAAATAAAAAAATATTGAAAGGTAGTTATGTAGGTTAGACAACAATCACATCTACGGCATTTGTTTCAGAGCCAACTAAGCGAAAAACTCTTTTTTAAATAAATTCACATTTTCCGTCATCCAAAGATAGGCTTATTATACACGGTTGAAAAGCTCTTTTATGCTCTATTTATTAAAGTATACATCCAAAATGGCGGTCATAATAAATAACTAAGTTGGCTATGGTTTCAAAAAGAACTAGAAGGCCTAGAACAAAATTGTTAAGGTCATTCAATTGGCCGTAGTTGCTTACACAAAACTACCAAATTTCATTAGATTTGTTTCCAAGATGGCGGCGATATTTCAATTTTTCAAAAAGATTTTTAGAATAGCTCAACTTTTTTCTAATTTAAACAAACTCGTATCTCGTACCGTTTCCGAACTCCCATGTAGTTGCTTTTATTTGGGACACCCTGTATATGTAAACTGGAGACTGGGAAAATAGAAAAAGTAGAAGATATTGGGGGAGCCAATGTCGAAAGATGGATTGCAGAAGGCTAAATAGATAGATAGAATAAGTAAAAAAATGCAATTTTTCTAGTCGGGAGATATAAATATTGCCCCTTATCGATATTTTAGGTAAATTCGCAAGGCCCGTTTTGTTATATTTTTTCCCGAAGTCATAGCTGTATTAATTTCTGAGGTAAATCCGATTTCTAAATCTTTTGGTGACCAAAATAGATATTCCTTGTTGAGCATGTTTTTCTTTTGCCACTCCGCTATAGAAATGGTCATATTGTCCTAGATTTTTAGATCCTTTTCCTTTCTTTTTCGTTTCTGTTAGTACAGCAAGGTCTACCTTCATTCTGCTGACAAATGGCAATCAATACAAACATGTAAAGGGTAAAATTAAGCAAAATGAAGCAGAATTTTTTAATGAGGTATAAGTTGTGTATGTTTTTGATGAAGTTAAGCAAAAACATACAATTTTTCTAGTCGGGAGATATAATTATATCCCCCTATCGATATTTTAGGTAAATTCGCAAGGCCGGATTTTGTTATATTTTTTTCCCGAAGTCATAGCTGTATTAATTCCTGAGATAAATGTGGCCGGCATTCCTAATGGGACACCCTTTATACTTTTTTTTAATGTGTCTTTGTAAAATGACAATCAATAAAACCATTTAAAGGGTATTGTTCGCCTTGACCAAATGACCGATTCCCCGAGATCATGACTTGGCCCTGGTCGTGCCCATTTGGCATTTCCGGTTTCATTCTTTTATCTCCTCATTTCATTCACTGGACTGGCGACATGCAATTTTTTTCCATTTAATCGGACTATTTCACTTGAGTTAGGAGCGCAAGCAAAAATATTCTTATTTTCTTATGGAAAAGCCTATTCGCGTTTATACAGACAAAATGAAGTTTAAAGTTGGCTCAGTAATTCGAAAATGTTTTAGTTTATTTAAATATGGATGCCAAAGTCTGT
Organism: Aspidapion aeneum; assembly: GCA_963576565.1. Classification (NCBI taxonomy): domain Eukaryota; kingdom Metazoa; phylum Arthropoda; class Insecta; order Coleoptera; family Brentidae; genus Aspidapion; species Aspidapion aeneum. Next base: position 84,946,818 of record OY755038.1, on the reverse strand, counting down.
CATTGTAACTTCAAGATACTGTTCTTTGGCTTCTGAAAAGATAAATAAAATTCTAAAAGCACTTAAAAAAACAACAAATGGGTAGCTGAATTAAAGAACAAACAAAAAATGTAGCAACAAATGGAAGCACTATAACTGGAATTGCAGATAGTTAGTAACGTATAATCTCGCGCGCCTGGAAAGTTTGATGTCGCCGATGGGTGCCGGGTAATTCAGTGCTGCCCAGACAGCACACTTCTTCTAAAAACATACATTTTATATCCATTTTCGGTCGGTACGTCTCGGGACCAATAAAGTAGTATGTAGTATGTACACTAGTTACGTACATTTTACGAAGGTACTTCTTGAGACCAATTAACTTACAAATGTGTACCTGCATAGTACGCACACTATAGGTTCGTACTTTTTACGTACAATTTACGTCGGTAATTCTTGGGACCAATAAAATATGTACTACGTACATATGTGTACGTACACTAGGTACGCACATAGTGCAAACAATTATGTACGTACACAGAACGTACATTTTAGGTTCATTCTAGAGATAGGCTTGTGCGTGCAAGACTGAAAAATAATGGAATTTCCTTCGACAGGTCGCCGGTTTGCCTTTACAAGCACATTTAAAATAATTGTCGGTATTGACGATTGTAAATGAAAAGTTACGATACATATGGAATTTTATATGAAAAGCACCTACCTCGGACTCTCTTGCGGCTCCAGTCAACGTTTAAACGTCCAGTTTTTCACCTCAAAATTCACTTTTTCGGGAACGTGATTTTTCTAGTGTCTTGTTGTGACGGTGGTTGGTTGCGCACTCATCGTGGCGCTGCTTGTCCTCCCACGTGTGCGGTGCCGTGAAAACCCATATGCATATGTAAGAGCGCGAAAATTTAAATTATTTTACACGCGCAAAAAAGGAAAAGAAAATGAAAATAGGAAATTCATTGCTTGCACCAACATTTTCCGGCCGCCAAAACACGTGTGTTTTTACTTCGTTAAGAAAAGGAAAGGAAAAAAAAATAAATAATATTCGCCTATTAGCGATTAAACGATACAATTTAACATTAACCCAAATATGCATTAAATTATGCATGTAAATTAAAATTAAAAGAAAATAAAAAAATACTTAGAAAAATTAAGAAAGAAAAGAAAATTTTGCCTTATGCGTCGGGCATAGGCAAAGGACATAGTTTCACTACTGGTCGACGATATGTTGCTGTAGCTGTTTTAACGGTCACAACACGAATATGACCGTCTGAGCCATGGTGTACGTCGACAATTCGCCCAACAGCCCATTGCAATGGCGGTTTTTGTTCATTCTTTACCACGACTAAAGTATTTAGTTTAATATTGTTAGAAGCCTCTGTCCATTTAGAACGCTGTTGCAAGGTGTGGAGGTACTCCCAGTTCCAGCGTTTCCAAAAATCGGACTGGAGCCTTTGCACCAGCTGCCAGCGGGACAGGGTGTTCAACTTGGAATCAATGAAATCGGGTTCTGGTACGGAATTCAACGGTTCCAGGGTAAGAAAATGACCAGGGGTCAGTGGAAGAAAGTCATTCGGATCCATACTTTGGGCATACAGAGGCCGGCTGTTTAGTATGGATTCGACCTGACACAAAAAGTAAAAAACTCTTCATAGGTTAACCGTTGCTCAACTATTACACGTTTTAAATTTGCCTTGGTGGATTTAACTCCTGCCTCGGCTAGTCCGTTTAGGTGCGGACTACCAGGACTTGAAAAATGCCAGGTAATTTTTAGACTGTGACATGCTTCCTGGGAGTACTGTTTGAGTAAACGATCAGCTCCCAAGAACGCGCTACCACAATCTGAGTAAATGTCAGAGATTCTTCCTCTTCTTGCCACAAATCTTTTAAAAGCCGCAAGAAAGGTAGGGGTGGAAATATCGGAGGTAAGTTCTAGGTGAACTGCCTTTGTTGCGGAGCAGACTAAGACAAGAATATAACCTTTGGATACCTTTGCACCTCGGTACTTTCCCATTGTAATTGGAAAGGGACCACAATAATCTATGGCAACATGTGAAAATGCCTTTACTTGAGAGATGCGTTGAGCTGGCAAGTTGCCCATGATTTGTACGGAAGGTTTAGGATTTAATCGATAGCATAAAATGCAATGAGAAGTTATACTCTCGATTGCATAGAGAGGGGAAAGGATCCAAAATTGTTGTCTCAAGAGGTAATGCAACGTTTTTTGACCGGGATGACAGTACCTTTTGTGAGTGTACTCAATGACAAGTTGAGTAAGACGGTGAGAACGTGGTAAAAGTAAAGGGTGTTTTGCTGAATAAGAGAGTTCGGAAGAATGTGGTAATCGACCCCCCACTCTTAAGCAGCCTTGTGTATCTAGAAAAAGTGAAAGTTTACGAAATTGTTTAGGAAGTAGCTTTGCGTCATTAAAACGTGAAATGAGATCAGCAAAGATGGAACGTTGAACATGCCGAACGAGAACAATAAGAGAATGTTGAAGTTCTACTTCGGTAATATTTTCGTTAGGATATTTAGATTTCTTTTCGGTAAGGCGAAAAATATAGGAAATTATGCGTTGAATTTTCTCTAGGGAAGAGTAACGAGAAAGAAAAGTATCAAGCATGTGTGGTTCAACTGTGCATGTTTGAAATACTTATTTTCGTTCTTCCAGAATAACCTCGTTTTCCGGAGGGTCTGGACAGCGAAAATCATCAGGCCAGCTCTCTTTTGGTAGCCTAAGAAAACAAGGACCTTCCCAATACAAGTCATGTTTGACAAGTTGATTAGGCATAAGACCGCGCGAAGCACAGTCGGCTGGATTTAGCGCTGATGGAATATATTTCCAGGCCGTAGGAGAAATGGTTTCTTGAATGTGACAGATACGGTTTGCCACAAACGTTTTAAACCTGTGAGGTGAAGCCGCCAACCAGCATAGAACCACTTGGGAATCACACCATGCACAGATTTGGTTGAAGTGAAAAATATCTGAATAAGTGTTTTGAATAAAGGAAATTAGGTCGCAAAGTAAAGTGGCACCAAGAAGCTCCAGTCGCGGAAGACTGACTGTTTTCACTGGTGCGACCTTAGGTTTGGCCATTACAAGAAAGGTATGGATTTCTCCGGAAACTGACTCCATTCTGAAATAGACCGTAGCCGCGTAACCTATCATAGAGGCGTCTGAAAAGCCGTGAAGTTCAATGCTACGTGGTTAAATCAATGGAAAGGCGTCTAGGTAAATGAATATTTGAAAGATTTGGAAGTTCGGTTCGAAATTGATTCCAAACATTTACGATATGCGGAGGAGGCTGAGAATCCCAGTCCAGCTTCTCCTTCCACAGATCTTGCATGAGATGCTTAGCAAGTAAAGAAACGGGAGAACAGAAACCTAAGGGATCAAAAATGTTTATGATTTGAGATAAGATACCTCGCTTGGTGCATGGTTTATCTTCTGGTACGACCAAGTAGGTAAACGAATCTGAGATAGGATTCCATTGGAGACCTAATATTTTTACAAAATTAGGTTCGGATTTGTCGAAACGAATGGACATTTGTGTTTCTGATTCTGAGAATGAGGAGAGAAGTTCCGGACTGTTGCTTGCCCATTTTTTAAGTTCAAACCCTCCTAGGCGCAACAGGGAGATTAACTCCGACTGAAGTTCTTTGGCAGACGCCACAGAATCCTGCCCAGTGAGCACGTCGTCGACGTAAATATCTTTAAGAAGCACCTTGGAAGCATTAGGATACCTTTCAGACTCAAGTTTAGCTAGTTCTTGTATAGTACGAATAGCTAAGTAAGGTGATGACTTAAGTCCATAAACAACTGTTCTTAAGGAGTAGGTTTGGACAGGATCATCCTCAGAAAATCTCCATAGAATATTTTGATAACGCGTGTGCTCAGGAATAATTAAAATCTGTCGGAACATTTTTACTATGTCAGTAACAAAGGCTACAGCATGAATCCGAAAATTAAGTAGAATTTCACGGACATCATTTTGCAGTTTAGGACCTGCGCACAACGTCTCGTTGAGTGAGACACCTCTGGGACTACGTTGAGACCCATCAAAGACCACTCTTATCTTCCCAGTGTTCCAGACACTGTGATGAGGGATAAAGTAGGAATTATCCAAGACATCTTTAGATATAGGCGTAGGAATAGGTATCATGTGACCAGTGTCTAAATAATCTTGCATAAAATCTTTGTAAGCTTGATAATTAGCTGAGTCTTTGAGAAGTCTAGCTTCCTGAAGCTTGAAACATTTTAAAGCGATTGGATAGGTGTCACCCAACTGGGGTTCTAAGTTTATGAAAGGTAATGGAACGACGAATCTACCTGGTTCGTTGCGTGAAACTGATTGTGAAAATAATTTTTCACACATAATATCCTCAGGACTGTGATGAACCTTATGTGGAACCTGCTCTATCTCCCAGAAGCGCTCTAGGCAGATATCCAGAGATGGTTCGATGGAAGTGTAACAGCTTATGAGTGATTGTGGATTTTGTTGCTTTGAAGTTTCAACTTTACCAATCAGCACATAGCCAAAGATGCTATTAAAAGCACTGGGTTGTCCACGCTCTCCGTGGATAACTCCCTCTTGTAAGAGATGCGGAAAAAGTTCACAACCTACTAGGACATCAATGGAACTTGGTATATGGAAGTTTTGATCAGAAAGTTTGATATTGCGAATGTGATTCCACTTGCTGGAGTCGACAGCGCAAGAAGGAATCTCTGTACAAAGTTTTGGAAGTACTAAAGCCTCAAAATCAAAGGTAGGTCCCGCTTGACCTTGAGGTTTGATAAGACATTTCATCTTACCTTTGGTATTGGAAGATGTCATTTGATTTAAGCCTTGAATAGAAGTAGAAAAGAAGCTTTTCGAAAGACCTAAACGATTTAGACATTTTTCTGAAATAAAGTTTGCCTCTGAGGCAGAATCGAGTAAGATACGAACTGGTTGGTCATGTCCCCTTGAGTCTAACATGTCAGCTACAACGGTAGAAAGTAGAAAAGTGGAATTTTTGGAAATCATTGTCGCATGACAGTTTGTGGAATGGCTTCCTGACATAGGGGTGCTATTGGAATTGGAAAGTGGAATATTAGCGTTCGCTGGAGAATATGAATTAACACTCACAGAGGGCGCTTCTGGTTGTGGAAGATGGAGAAGACTATGATGTCTGGCTCCACACCTGATGCAGTTGTAGGAGGAGGGGCAATTCACGGTCTGGTGAGCAAAATGTAAGCAATTTTGACATAGATTCACCTGCCGAACATAACCCATCCTTTCCTGTGGACTTTTGTTTTGAAATTCGATACATTTCGATAATGCGTGATTCGAAGAACATAGGTACCATTTTATTTTTGGATTAAAAGTTCTGTTCTGATTATTTTGTATTTGAGGGTTGCTGCGTTAATTGCTATTTTGTAAAGTATTTTGTTGATTTCTTGAATTTGAACTTTGATTTGAAATAGTTGTATTGAAAGCAGAAGGTGAATTAAAATTATTAAAACTGTTTCTCTGAAAACTGTTCTGTTGAGAATTACGCGTAGTTTGAGGTTGTCTAGGGGTTTGATTTTGCCTACTAAAACTGGGCATTTGCACTACAGATTCGAGCGCAACGCAATGATTTTCTATAAACGTGTAAAGATCAGTGTAGGACGGAATTTCTGAATTGTTTTTCTCTCTGCTATAGTAAAGTTCGAAATCAGTCCTCATCTTGACTTCAAGTTTTGAGAGCATCATGTTAAAAGTAAGAAAGTCCCATTCTTTTGTAGGAAAACCAAGCTCATTTAAGATGGCTAGATTCTCAAAAAATGTATCCAACATGGAACGTAATTCTTTCCCAGAACTGGATTTAGTTGAAAGAAAGTTAATAGCATTCAAAGCGGTAGTAGCAATAATTCGTTTATTTTGATACCTCTTTACTAAGGTTTCATACGCAATGTGATAATTGCTATCTGCGAGATGAATGGTTTTTACTAGAGAAAGGGCTTCATTCAGAACAGAACTCCGCAATTGTTGAAATTTCTCTATATCACTTAAATCAGAATTTTGATGTACCATGACTTTAAATAAGTCAAACCAGTATTGCCAGCTTTTATAATTCCCATCGAAAATTGGCAACCTTGGTTGTGGAAATGATCTTGTATTTGACCTCTGAACAATATTTTGTTGGTTAGGGTTGCTCACGTAATTGACAGGGTTGGCCCTAAAAAGGTCGTAGTAAATACTCTTACATTCATAATAAAGGTTGTCAAAGTCTTTTCTAGTTTTATCCTGCTCGTCAAATGAAAGTTTAAACTCTTCGAGAGAGCCAATAATTTGGTTATGAAAATTATAGAATTGAGCATTACATTCTTCGACGTCTTCATATCTGGATTTAAACAAAAAGTGAAACGCTGTATCCGAGTTCGCTTTCAAAGCTACCTCGTGAGCTTCCGCCATTTGAAAGTTAATTTGTTTTTAAAATTACCCAAAAAATGCTTAAAATATAGCTTAAAATATAACCCGAATTTTAGCAAAAATTAAACAATTTTATTATTTTAATTTTATTAACTTTTCTCGAACATTTTGAAATGAAATGTTTGTAAGTTTGTCTGTATGTTATTATTTGAACATATCCTTTAAAAAAAACTTTTATGTCTCACCAAGGATTGAACCCCTCACCTCTCGATTCCAAGTCGCACACTCTGTGCATACGACTAGCGGTCCTGTTGAAAGTTTTTAAGAAAATCGGTATTCGAAGCGGTATGACCCTGGTGACGGCGACACTTGCACCTGCGCGTTAACGCGACACCTGTAAAATCGATAATTAAAGAAAAGTAGATGGAAGAACCGCCTTAAAATTTCACTTTCGGCGTATTGACGCCACTTTTATTGAAAATGTAATCAACAAAGCGATCAACTTTCTTTGATGAACTAGTAAACTATACGAAATATGTGCATTGGCTATAGCTATTTTTGAAACGTAATGAAAACTTCGGTCAACTTTTAGGAAAATATGTCCAACCGGTGTGAATCAATGGCGTGATTACCGATAAGCCGACTCACTTTTGGAAATGAAATTTTGAAAATATATGGAAATTTGGAATTTTTGTAGGAAATTGCTGAACCACAGGAGTCTAGGTAGTTTGGAAAACTATTAATTTGGGTCGAAGGGCCATTAAATGTGCGTGCAAGACTGAAAAATAATGAAATTTCCTTCGACAGGTCGCCGGTTTGGCTTTACAAGCACATTTAAAAATAATTGTCGGTATTGACGATTGTAAATGAAAAGTTACTATACATATGGAATTTTATATGAAAAGGCACCTACCTCGGACTCTCTTGCGGCTCCAGTCAACGTTTAAACGTCCAGTTTTTCACCTCAAAATTCACTTTTTCGGGAACGTGATTTTTCTAGTGTCTTGTTGTGACGGTGGTTGGTTGCGCACTCATCGTGGCGCTGCTTGTCCTCCCACGTGTGCGGTGCCGTGAAAACCCATATGCATATGTAAGAGCGCGAAAATTTAAATTATTTTAAACGCGCAAAAAAGGAAAAGAAAATGAAAAGAGGAAATTCATTGCTTGCACCAACAAGGCTTTCGAACATTTAACAATGGATTTTGCTAATAGAGGCTTCGAGCATTGAGGTAAAACTGGACGATCTACTCTAAAGTAGGAATGTTCAGGAAGCTGGAATACTTTAAATGGTACCTACTCCTAATCCTATACTTTCTTGGTTTTAATCTGATGCCCTATGTACCTACTATGTAAGTCTAGGGTACGTACATTTTAAGTACCTTATACGTTCCATGTACGTCTGAAGAACTTACGTTAAATTAGGCGTACCATGTACGTGCTTAGTACGAGTTTTGTACGTACATAATACGTACATTCATCAAAAGTACGTCGAATATATACATAAAATGTACTACAGTAGGTCCATAGTACTTACAAATCAAAGGAAAATAATGGCTAGAGTTACGTCCCTACGATGGGCATATGTGGACGTAAGTCCAAAAATGTACCTACTATGTACGTACACTACGTTGCAAAGTTACACTTGTGCTGTCTGGGATTTAGTTAATAATTAGGATAGTTTATATATTACTTCATTATAAATAAAAATATTTTATATAATATAATTTTTTTTAATCAGGTTTAGCTACGTAAGGTTAGGTCATTACCCTTTCTTTACCCAGAATACCAGGGTTGGCAAGCAATAAAAATTAATTGAAAATATTTTCAAATCCTGAACTACTCCTTATCCATCTATAGCTACAGAAAAGAGCATAGTTTTATAATAACCATGACGGATCTACAGGGTGGGAGGGCTGAAGGGCCCTTTAACTTTTTCGATTAAATGTTAATATATAATATATCTGCAAAAAAAATATAATTTAGTTTTATTTATGCCTTACCCTCCCCCCTACCTTTTAGAGCCTAGACCCACCACTGTTTATAAATACTTAACAAAAATGTACGATAATAATTTTGAAAAACTTCTTTGACATTGGAAATATGCTCTAATAAAAACAGATTTGTTTTCATAGTGGGACTTTTTGCCCAAGTGTCTAGTTTTTAGTCGCGCCGTGAGAAACACAGTCCGGTCGATTGTAATACAGAGTGTAAATAGTATCTTTCATAATAGTTTAATGAATGATAGAAGAGGTCAAAATAAGAAAAAACGTTCATATTGTTCATTCATCGGGGTCAAACGCCTTTTTATTTTCGAAATGCAGAGTATCAAATTTGACGATTTTGTCTACTTTTTTGGTTACAACTTCTTTAAAAAATACAGCAAACATATGACAAACAATTTGATGCAGTCGTGTTTCGAAATAGGAACAATAATCAGATATAAAAATAATTTTTGAAAAAAAAAATATAGGTGCATTTTTCACAAAAAACTATGTTTTTTGTTACAAACTTTTATAAATACCATATTAAATATAATATTTTTGCTAATGTTTTAAAATGTTACAAATAAGGCTCTACCTAGCAAAAATAAAATGTTTTAATTTTGTTTATGTTTTTAGCAATTTTATATGTATTGTGCATTTCCACATGTCATTTTATCAAAAAAAATTATACTACATTTTTAATCATAATTAGCCAAATAATCATTTGGCGGTGGCAGGCTTTCTTTTTTTGATAACTTGCTCCTTAAGCTTTAAAAATCCTATATCTTGAATCGAAGGACGTATTGAGCCCCATGTTATAGAAATTTTCTTCTTATTTTGGTCTTCTCTATCACCCATTAAAATATTATGACCGTTTACACCATGTATATACTACTATTACTACCATCTTCCCAATAAATTTTTTGTTTATTAAAAATAAAATCCTACCAGTGAGGTTTTTTTTTAAATTGACTGTAATCTTTTGGAAGAAGCACTTAGTAAAATAAAAAGACAACAAACGAACACCGCACCCGCTTACACAGGCCTTATACAATGATTTCTATAAACCGGGTGAGCCAAGAAAAACCGGATTATTTTTTTTTTAACTTTTGAACTGTACCATCGAGTACAATGTGACAAACTGCACTTGCCAGGGAATTAATCAGGGTTTTGAATAAATGTATTTTTTTGTCCGCCATTTCAAAATCCAAGATGGCGGACAAAATAAAATTGTACCATTCGAAGATGCTCGTTTATTTTTGTGTTGCTAACATGTTTTAATTATTTTTTAAAATCAATAAAAAAGATGCGTTCTTGCTACGCACAACAAGGTATGAATCAACAAAATCGGTTTGGTGGTTCTAAAAAAATATATTTCTATTTCAACCACTGGCACTGTTTTGAATATTATACCATTGCCTTGCCAATCATGTCTGCATTTATTTCTTTATAAATTCATTACTATTGTACCGATTTTGATGAAAAAAAAACATCCTGGTGAAAATTGATTGCCCTTTAAAGATTATGATCAAAATTTTTCAAAATGGCGTGTTTATTCTTAATTTCTAAAAATGTTTTAGATGTTTTTTAATTTATCGAAAAGCACTACTTTTGCCCCGCACAACGAGGTACAAATTAGTAGAATTGGTGTGGTGGTTCTCGAAACATATATTTTTGTTTTAGCCATTGTTTTACGATTGCATTGCTAATCCGTCTGCATTCATTTCCTAATAAACTCATTATTCTCAAATACCAAATTGGAAATAATGCAAGGACCCAAAACTATAAACAACAAGTGAAATTAAGGAAAGAAAAATAAGAAAAAAGTTTTTCTGCTTCGGCCGGGACTCGAACCCGAGATCTCTTGCTCTGTACGCAAACATTCTAAACATTGAACTACCGTAGCCATAAATAAATTTTCGGAAAACTTTCATCTATGCAGGCTGCGGTGTCTCAATACAAGGACGAGAGACTCTCAGGGTATTAACTCGTTCAAGTCATCAAACTGATTTCTATAATTCTTCCTTCCCACTGTCAAAGGTATGAAAACTCAAGAGTTAGACGTAAACTATCAACGTCTGAAAACATGAGATCACCTTTTCGTGTGGTAAAATTTCTGATCGCAATGGGAGATTGCCAATATAATTCTCAAATACCAAATTGCAAATAATGCAAAGACCCAAAACTATAAACAACAAGTGAAATTAAAGAAAGAAAAAAGTTTTTCTGCTTCGGCCGAGACTCGAACCCGGGATCTCTTGCTCTGTACGCAAACATTCTAAACATTGAACTACCGAAAAATACTTGATTTTTTAAAATGGCGTGTTTATTCTTAATTTCTAAAAATATTTTAGTTTTTTTTAATTTATAGAAAAGCACTACTTTTGCCTCGCATAACGAAGTACAAATTAGTAGAATCGGTGTGGTGGTTCTCGAAAAATATATTTTTTTTTAGCCATTGTTTTACGATTGCATTGCTAATCCGTCTGCATTCGTTTCCTAATAAACTCATTATTCTCAAATACCAAATTGCAAATAATGCAAGGACCTAAAACTATAAACAACAAGTAAAATTAAAGAAAAAAAAAAGTTTTTCTGCTTCGGCCGGGACTCGAACCCGGCATCTCTTGCTCTGTACGCAAACATTCTAAACATTGAACTACCGTAGCCATAAATAAATTTTCGGAAAACTTTCATCTATGGAGGCTGCGGTGTCTCAATACAAGGACCAGAGACTCTCAGGGTATTAACTCGATCAAGTCATCAAACTGATTTCTATAATTCTTCCTTCCCACTGTCAAAGGTATGAAAACTCAAAAGTTAGACGTAAACTATCAACGTCTGAAAACATGAGATCACCTTTTCGTGTGTTAAAATATCTGATCGCAATGGGCGTAGTCAAAAAATCAACTTTTTTTTATTTCAGCACTACTACCGAATTTTAAAACCAGCACATTATATGTTGATATAAATTATTAGTTGTGAATTAATAATTGTACCATATTGGAAGAAAAAAGTTTATTCTGTTTTTTGATTAGCACTACTTTTATTGATATTAATTTTTAAATGGCAGATTTACTTTCCTAATAAATAAAATTGACTTCAGATGTTTTAAACCACTTTTTCAACGACAAAAATGAGTTTACTAAATAAATTGTATTAAATCACAGTACAACGAATATTTTAAATCCATACAATAAATACTATAGATTTTGGTGTAGTCAAACGGTCTTTCCAAAAAATTTTTTATTTTATTTTTGCTCCCAAAATATTTTTATCTTATTTCTGGAAAATGGACTGGTCAATTTTAATCTAACTTTACCTATTTTTTTTTTTTGTAACTCAGTATCACACTAGGAAAAAGAAATATTTTTTTCTATGTTTAGTTTTAAAGATATTAATTTTTATATTCTAAACTATTTTTGGATTTACCGGACGGCAACATAAAAAAGGTATTTAACCTCCAATTTTTGCTGAGCATCCCAAAACTCCTAAAACAAATATAAACTAAAAATAGAAAAAAATATATACAGGCTGTCTCAAGAAAAAAGCTTGTTTATTGCGGTAGTTTTTTAGTACTAACGCAAAACTTATTAATAAGTTCTAATTTATTAATAAGTTCTGCGTTAGTACTAAAAAACTAATGCAATAAACAAGCTTTCTCTTGAGATGCCCTGTATATTTTTTTTTATTCTTAGCTTATATTTGTTTTTATAGTTTTGGTATGTGCCGCAAAAATTAGAGGTGAAATACCTTTTTTTATGTTGCCGTTCGGTAAATCCAAGAATTGTTTAAAATATAAAAATTAATATCTTTTAAACTAAACAGAAAAAAGTTTTCGTAGTGTAACACTGGGTTACGAAAGTAAGCAGGTAAAGTTAGATCCTAATTGACTTAGCCATTTTCCAGAAGTAACATAAACATAATTTAAGAGCAACAATAATTTTGTTTTTAATAAGCCTTTTGACTACATCAAAATCTATAGCATTTATTTGATTTATTTAGAATATTCGTTGTACTGTCTTTTAATAGAAAATATTTAGTAAATTCATTTTTGTCGTTCGAAAAGTGGTTTAAAGCATCTGAAGTCCCTACTAAAATTATAGCCAATTCCACCGAGACCGAAATTTCCCATAAGCCGGTGAAAACTAAAACGCAAAGAAAGGCTTGCAATATAATAATATGTTACTCGAAAAAATTATATTAGCAAACAAAATTAGAAGCTACGGGAAGCTAGTAGTTGTTGACTTTTTGGTGATAAAAGCTAAGGGAAGGTGGAAGTAGTTGGTATTTTGCTGGTAGAAGCGAGGGGCAGGTGATCGTAGTAGTTAGTTTGTTGCTGGTAGAAGCTTAAGGAGGTGGTAGTAAATAGTTTTTTGCTGGTAGAAGCTACGGGAGGTGGTAGTAGTTAGTTTTTTTATGGTAGAAGTTAGGGAAGGTTGACAGTAGTTGGCTTTTTAATGGAAGAAGATAAAGGAATGTTGTCGTAGTTGGATTTTGGTGGTAGAAGCTAGCAGAAGTGGTAGTAGTCTGTTTTTCAGCGGTACATTATTAACACCAGTATAATCTCTCTTAAAACTTGTTGCGTCCTCGAACAGCTACAACATGCTATACCAGTTGAAAGAAATCAGCAACATATTTATAGGCAAAAGGTTTTATTTATAATGTCGTTTTTCGGACGCAACGAGTTTTAGAAGAGAATAAAATAAAGAATAAAGTTTGTACCGGTGTTTATATTGTAACGCTTCACCTCACCTAACCCACAAGCCGCCGCTGGTAGAAGTTAAAAAAAGGTGGTAGTAGTTGGTTTTTTGCTAATAGAAGCTAGGGAAAAGTAGTAGTAGTTGGTTTTTTGATAATAGGAGCTAGGGGAATTTGATAGTAGTTGGTTTCTTGGAGGTAGAAGGCTGCTAAACGTGTTAGTAGTTGGTATTTTGGTGGTGGAAGCTAATCAAGCTAGTAGTAGTTGGTTTTTTTGTCAAAAGATTTATTTCGGAGATAAAACAGATCTGCAGCTTTGATATATTAGTTGGGATTGGTTTCGACCTTAAAAATTCGCTCCGACATCGAAAAGTATAAAAAAATCGTTGGTCAGTAAATCGCAAAGTGCCTTGACGTCTTGACCGAACTCCGCTGCACGTCGTTCGATCAACTGCTGTCGCGTGTGGTAAAGTACTACTTTCCGCACTTGTTAGGTAAATAACTATTAAACACCTTATATAATGTTATATAAACTTTTTTCTTCTTTTACACTCCTCTATAATAACACATTAAAATATTGTGAGTCATACCATTTACACCCTTTATACAGAAAAACCTTGTACCTTCGAATACAATGTCTTTTTAAATATCTTGAATCACAGAAAAAAAAAATTTCTCGAAAAAATAACCTTTCCCAAAACGAAAATGATCTTACAAATCAATATCTACATAATTATTAGTAAAAAGAATCTAAAACTTTTTCCAAAAACATAATTTTAATGGAGTCATTTTTACGCCTTCAACAACTAAAATTTCTCTGCCTAAGACAGAATTAAAATATGCAAAATTTGCTATGCCACCGCACTCTGTATATATTTAACATGTAAATCTTCTTTAAAAGTTGGTCATAGATAAAAATGGGATCACTCGTATATCCTAAAGAAAAGTCGGACATAAATCTAACTACAACCAATGGAACAGAGAAGGCATGAATCCTCACCAAACTTAGTACCTATTTCATTGTGCAGCTAAGACATTTTCGCGAGTATGGTCAATCTGGCAAAAAATATCACAGAAAAAAAAATAGGTATGTCAAAATGGACATGAAATAATCTAGATATACTCACATAATTTCCGAAAAAAGCTTGTAGTGAATATTTTATGAGATCAAGTCAATATGTAGTTTCTTAAGAGGGAGTAAGTAAGTGTACTTAAATTGAGTTAGAAGGTCTGTCAAATTATACAATTGATGTCATTAGTTAAACATAATATAATTCTATTGATATCAAACATGGCGCAGTCGTTAGTTTGAGCTGTTGTTGGGAGTACAATATTGTAAGAATTTCTGCTACCATTTGAAGATAAGATGGCTCCAAAGAAGACTGCAACAAAATTGGACCCCAGTAAGGCTTAAAAGGTAATCAAAACCCAACTAAATCTATGGAAACTTCCATTTATGCAACGAATGAAGCAATAAAAACGTTATAAAAAAAACCAAGAAGCCATGATCAATATAAAAGCTAGCTTTTCGTCAAAAATTGATGATTTGAAAAATGAAATACTGAAAGTATTAGGTAAGACAACTGATGATACGTCTGCTGAAAATGTGGTAACAACTGAAGCTTTTGAATTAAACGCTTATACAAATTACGCCCAAAATAACATACGTCTATCAGGAGTCATCAAGGACTATTACCAACTACAAATAGAATGGAAGTAAGTGCTTTGTTAAGCTCATTTTTCTGCCAAGAATTCGCTGATGTTGTTAGACTAGTTTTAAGATTAGACAACTTAGTGAATACGATTGCTTCTATGATTCTTAATAAATTAGAAAGCTATTATAAGAAGAAATAACATGGTCGAATGAGAAGGAGTCAATTTATGTCAATAAAACAACAAGAAGGTGAAACATTCATGTCGTTTTATAGGGAAGAAGTTAAACTATTTCAACTCACAGATCCAATTGATATCAAATAGTAGGGAAATTCCTTTGATTACCCATTGCAAATGTCCTCTAATTTGCTGTAGTTACTTTGTAGTCCTCCCTGCTCCCACTTATCTCCCCTCCTGTCATTCCCCCCATCCTATTCAAAAACCATATTCGCATAATTTTATCAATTATAGAGCGATTTCAAAAATTCTTTCTGCATACGCATTCAGATTTTTATTCCAACATCATGTTACTAGTCCCCCCTCTCTTTCTCTCCTCCACGTCATCCTTACTAGTAATAGTTATAGCTATAACTGTCACAAATATAAAGCGATTTCAAAAGTTCTTTCTGCACACGTTTAAAGACTTTTTCCAACATCATTTTACTAGTTTCCCCCTCCCTCTCTTCTCCCCTCCCTCCTTATTAGTAATAGTTGTAGCTATACCTAACAAATATAGAGCGATTTTAAAAATTCTTTCTGCACACGCTTTAAGGCTTTTTTCCAACATCATTTTACTAGTTTCGCCCATCTTCTCCCACTCTTCTCCCCACCCTCCTTTTTATTATTAATTTGGAGTGAAAAAAAAATTTCGGCACACGCTTTAAGATTTTTTCGGACACCATTTTACTAGTTCCCTCCTCCCTATCTCCTACCCCACCTTCAGTCAATTAAAGGTAACACTGTTCGCGTCCGTAGAAAATCTACTCGTACTTTTTGGATAAAGCTAAATGAATTGTAAATGCATAGTGCTTTTTATAAGGCTGATTAAGTATTAAACCTAAAAGTTGGAAATAAAAAAAAAATAAATAAAAAAAAGACCCAACTGCTAAATTTACTTGTAACTACTAGTCGCAGTTTGGTACAAAATTACTCAATAACCTGATTCATGAAATTACAAGACTGTAATTTAAACATTTCGTAAGTGCGCTTTGGGCATCAAAACTAAAAGTTGAAGCATATCGTACATTATAGGTATACCTATCAATTTTGTACTTAACTGCGACTAGTACTTAAAAGTAAATTTAGCAGTTGGGTGTTTTTTTTATTTAAGACATTTTTTATTTAGTAAATTTCTTTACTTAAAGAAACCGTTAGAGGCCGCTTTGCGGCCACAGGGTGCTGGGTTCGAATCCCATGCCTACCTCTGGACACTTGAACCTATTATCCATGTGAATACATTAGAGATGGAGGAAACGCTGGAAACAAATAGCCTACCATGGGCGTGGGGATGCTTACTAACACTAAAAGCTAAATTTTTATTCGAGTATCTCCGATTTTCCAGTTTCAGAATCCAAGATGGCGGCTGCCAAAGTTAGTTTAAGCGTTACTGGCAGATCAATATTAACGGAGATAGTTATTAAGTCAAATATGGTCAATCACTCCAAAAAAACCCAAAATGCTTTGTCTTTACTTTTTCCGTTTCTGTCTTTAAAATTAAATGAATTGATTTTTTTTTTAACAGTCTCTTTTAAAGCTAACTTAGAGTAATATAAATTTACATTTTTGATAAAAAATTGAAAAACCAAACAAAATACTGTTGTTTTTATATTTTGAACGTCGCCATCTTGAATTATGTTAGACGTGTCGTTTATTGTAATATATAATTTTAAAAATTAGTGTCCCTTATTTAGTATAAATTGATATACTACAATTTACCAGATTTTGTTTTGTGAAAATTAAACTTGGTTCATAGGTTATGAAGGTATCTTTTATTTTTGACCTATTAAGCGCCATCTTTGTATCGACTGGGGCACATATATTTTTTTTTAGGTTTAAAGAAATGATCATTAGTTTTAATACATGGTGTCAAAAATAAATATCGCACAAGAATAAAAGGAAAAATCGCAAAAACTAACTTTTTAAACGTAACCACCATTTTTAAATTGAGTGGGTCCCGCTTAAAGTGAATTCATCAAATTTAATTTCATTTCTCCGAAAAGAGATAATTATTTTTTTTTACTTTGGCTGCCGCCATCTTGGATTCTGAAGCCGCATTACTTATTTAAATTTGTTAAAAAAATCTACTTAAATTTTCAAAATTTTGCACATTTGAACCACCTTTTAGCGCTAGAGTTCACAGCTCGATGCAAAAATTATAATGGAACAAGCTGTATAATAAATCATATCAGGAGGCACGGCAGTTCCCCGTCAAGTTCGCGTAATCTTTTCTTGGAAACATTTCAGCCCATATTTGACCTTTCTAAAACTCTACTTCGGAATGAGCTACGAAACTCAAACTTTACACGGTCGTAGATCTTCATAGAGTTAACAACCCCTACAAGTTTCATAATCTTCCATAAAGTAGAAATTGCCACTCACTCACTCTTTCATGTATAGATTATCAATAATCTACTGTACTTTCAGACATGCTACAAAGCTGAAATTTCGCAGACTGATCCTTTGTAAAATATTAAGAAACCCTAAAATTCAAATTTACTTCCCTCCCCTATAATTTTAAAGTTATTTAAAAGTAACATTGCCTACTTTCAGAAACGCTAGAGAGCTGAGCTTTGGAAGGCCGACAGGAACTATGATAAAACTTTTTACTTTACCTCCCCCCCTCTATAAACGTAAAGTTTTTTTTTATCATAAATTATTGTTTTATCTAAAAAAAATTTTGTATATTAAGTGTAGAAGTTTCCATTTTAGTATATGTCTGATGGTGGTTGAATAAACTGAAACGTCACAAGCAAAAAATTGATTTTTATTTATCCGATTCCCAGGATTTTTAAAATAATTTATAAATTATAACCAAAAAATATAAAATAAATGTCAGGTTTCGCTTCCTAGAAAGCTTGCTTTTACGATGAGTGTCCTTAAGTTTAAGGCCTTACAAGTACGAAAGGTAGTAATGCAAGAGTGGCAAGTAAAAATACCACGCGTTCGACTTAAAATTGGTTAGAGCCGTCACGCAAAGTGACCGGTCCGATATTTTTCAATTGTCTCTCTCGGTGTACAGATGAGAAGTTTTTGGTCAATTTGTTTTATCTCAGACCGATACGGTAGAGCATATTGGAAACCCATTTTTCCCAATGGAGCTCGCAAGCGAAATCGGAATATAAAGGAATAAATAGTGAATTACACTTGCTACAGAAAAGATTGGAATCTGTCGAAATGACGTGAAGAAATTTTTGACCCAGTTTTTTTTATTTGGATATTACAAATTATTAAATTAATTAATAAGAACATGGAGCGCTTAAAAATCAGTAGGTAGGTATAAGGATTGTAAAATTAAACAAAAAAGACTTGTCTAGAAAAATGTATTCCAATCCCACCAAATTTAATATTCTACTAATGTATTAAAGAATAATAGCATGGTTGGGTCACGTACAACAAAAAATAAGAAAAATAGTGAACTGGAGACCTGAATGAAGGAGAATAAGAGGAAGGCTACGAAAAAAGTGGATAGACGATGTCGAAGATTTCATCAAGAATATAAGAACAAGGAGGTGGTGGAATCGTACCAGATAGGGCAGAATGGAGGACTCTGATTCAGGGGCGGCTTGCCCAATGACGCAGGTGAAGCGCTGCCCCTTTTTGCCAGACTAAATATAATAACCTAAGAATCCAGGACAGGACAAAAAATTAAAAATCGGAGTGGTGCCGCGTCAGCAAAACCGAACGAGTGGTTGGTCACCTTATTACTTTCTGTCAAATTGTATAGAAACTTGTCGTCCTCTCTTTCTATATTTTGCAATTAGCAGGCAACAAAATACGTGCGGGCCCAGCTTTCAGACAAGCATCGTTGCAGCGATTTTTGTTTTTCGTTCGTCAGTGTCTACTGGATATGCCGCGGGGTGAAGGCGTCCGTTGGTTGTCATGACAACGTCACATGCATTAGAAGGTCGAAGAATCAGGTGTTGCTTGCTGCGTACGGGTGTATTGTTTATATATTCGGTTCTGATTCGGTTTTTACTTTAATTATTTTGCAATGTTGCCTGTGTACGGTGCAGTGTGTGTTTTACTGGAAAAACCGTTTTCAAGGTAGACCGACGGTGACAAAAAATACGTCCGTCCCCTATATTGAACTTAAACAAACTGGCTAAGGTTAAATATAAAGTGTACATTTGACATTTTTAAGAATCGTGGTACAAAGAGTATGAGTGGCTGTGCGGTAGCCGTTATTTGAATACTCTTTTTTATGTGCTGTGTTTAATAACTAGTGTTCAACCAGCTGTATGGAAAAAGCAGCTTTTACCTACCTGATTTCGCTGATTCTACTGAATTTAGTTAATATAGAATAGGTATTTAGATTATTAGCATATTATTATATTTTGATTTTTTATATGTGTGTATAAGAAATGGGGCGGGGATCCTGCGTCACCTATTGCAAAAGTCACGAGCCGCCACTGCTCTGATTATTTAGGCTAAAATCCACCAGACAGGGGTTGTAATGCTATTGGAAGAAGAAGAATAAACTGTTAAAGTCAAAGATAATAGCTTATTATACACTACCAGTGTTCCATCAGGCCGTTCGACAGTCATAAAACCGTCCGAAAAATCCCAAAGCGCGCGTAATGCAGTACGATGACTGTTTTAAAACGGTTTTGGTTAGATGGATGTCCAAAAAACGAATGCTGTTGGCGTAGTGAACGGTTTACTTCAGGCATGTGATCATATGCGAGAGAATTAAATTAAAAGTCACGTGACTAAAAGAAAGGGTAGGTTTCGACGTCTTGCGTAAAGGTAGATCGAAGGCAACGCATGAATTCGAGAAAAGAATTAAAGTTGCACACAGATTTGTGAATTACTTTGCCAAATTGCTTATATGTATTACGGCCACACTATATTTATTTATTACATATTTTTTTATAAAACTACATAGGATTATCACAATACATTTCTAATTAATTTACGGGCTGGCCCTCAGAACAAGGTAGTGGTAGCCGTATACATCGATGTTACAGTCTCCTTAGACATTGTCAGTACGGCTTAACCAAAATGGATGGAAAGGCGATGAAATGAAGATGATAAAATCTGAAAAGGAGAAATGAAATGTGGATACCCACTTTAGAAAATCAACTGCCAATTTGCGGTATCAGCTAGGGTAGCCTCGGGTCTGAGGCAAAAATCTAACATTACTACGGAGACAGCTAAAGTCAATCTCAGTAAGTATCCTAAGCCCAGGTTCTATATTAAATATGAAAGCAATTTTTTGAGGTGTGGTCATAGACTAAATAAATTAATATACGGGCTGGTTCTCAGAACAAGGTAGTGGTAGCCGTATACATCGATGTTACAGTCTCCTTAGACATTGTCAGTACGGCATAACCAAGATGGATGGAAAGGGGATGAAATGAAGATGATAAAATCTGAAAAGGAGAAATGAAATGTGGATACCCACTTTAGAAAATCAACTGCCAATTTGCGGTATCAGCTAGGGTAGCCTCGGGTCTGAGGCAAAAATCTAACATTACTACGGAGACAGCTAAAGTCAATCTCAGTAGGTATCCTATGCCCAGGTTCTATATTAAATATGAAAGGAATTTTTTGAGGTGTGGTCATAGACTAAATAAATTAATTTACGGGCTGGTCCTCAGAACAAGGTAGTGGTAGCCGTATACATCGATAAATCAAAAAGAATGGAAAAATAGGTGAACCCTATTTTTCATTCTACGAGTGAACGACAGTGAACCAAGGAAACTAAGTCCATGGCGGGACGAAAACGTCCACCGGTCTATAAGGTAGAAAGACTTATCGTCACAGTGCAACCAGACCATGCTATCACCGTCTCCACGGTATCGGTTCCGAAACCGAAAACAATGAATAAAAGGCAACTTCATAGGGGTATAGTCAACCACGGACACCGGTGTTTCGGAAAAAGGCATTTCCATACTCAGCGTGGCTTGCCTGACACAAAGTAAAACAAACTGTCTACAAAATACAAGGTAAATCAAAAAGAATGGAAAAATAGGTGAACCCTATTTTTCATTCTACGATTGAACGACAGCGAACCAAGGAAACTAAGTCCATCGCGGGACGGGCGTAGACAGTTTGTTTTATTTTATGTAAGGCAAGCCACGCTGAGGATAGAAATGCCTTTTTCCAGAACACCGGTGTCCGTGGTTGACTATACCCCTATGAATTTGCCTTTTATACTTGCTTAACTCATTGTTTTCGGTTTCGGAACCGATACCGTGGAGACGGTGATAGCATGGTCTGGTTGAACTGTGACGATAAGTCTTTCTACCTTATAGACCGGTGGACGTTTTCGTCCCGCTATGGACTTAGTTTCCTTGGTTCGCTGTCGTTCACTCGTAGAATAAAAAATAGGGTTCACCTATTTTTCCATTCTTTTTGATTTACGTTGTATCTTGTAGACAGTTTGTTTTACTTTGTGTCAGGCAAGCCACGCTGAGGACGGAAATGCCTTTTTTCGAAACACCGGTGTCCGTGGTTGACTATACCCCTATGAAGTTACCTTTTATACTTGCTTAACTCATTGTTTTCGGTTCCGGAACCGATACCGTGGAGACGGTGATAGCATGGTCTGGTTGAACTGTGACGATAAGTCTTTCTACCTTATAGACCGGTGGACGTTTTCGTCCCACCATGAACTTAGTTTCCTTGATTCGCTGTCGTTCACTCATAGAATGAAAAATATGGTTCACCTATTTTTCCATTCTTTTTGATTTACCTTGTATCCTGTAGACAGTTTGTTTTACTTTGTGTCAGGCAAGCCACGCTGATGATGGAAATGCCTTTTTCCGAAACACCGGTGTCCGTGGTTGACTATACCCCTATGAAGTTGCCTTTTATACTTGCTTAACTCATTGTTTTCAGTTCCGGAAGCGATACCGTGGAGACGGGGATAGCATGGTCTGGTTGAACTGTGACGATAGGTCTTTCTACCTTATAGACCGGTGGACGTTTTCGTCCCGCCACGGACTTAGTTTCCTTGGTTCGCTGTCGTTCACTCGTAGAATGAAAAATAGGGTTCACCTATTTTTCCATTCTTCTTGATTTACCTTGTCAGAACAAGGTAGTGGTAGCCGTATACATCGATGTTACAGTCTCCTTAGACATAGTTAGTACGGCATAACCAAGATGGATGGAAAGGCGATGAAATGAAGATGATAAAATCTGAAAAGGAGAATGGAAATGTGGATATCCACTTTAGAAAATCAACTGCCAATTTGCGGTATCAGCTAGGGTAGCCTCGGGTCTGAGGCAAAAATCTAACATTACTGCGGAGACAGCTAAAGTCAATCTCAGTAGTTATCCTAATCCCAGGTTCTATATTAAATATGAAAGGAATATATTGAGGTGTGGTCATAGACTAAATAAATTAATTTACGGGCTGGTCCTCAGAACAAGGTAGTGGTAGCCGTATACATCGATGTTACAGTCTCCTTAGACATTGTCAGTACGGCATAACCAAGATGGATGGAAAGGCGATGAAATGAAGATGATAAAATCTGAAAAGGAGAAATGAAATGTGGATACCCACTTTAGAAAATCAACTGCCAATTTGCGGTATCAGCTAGGGTAGCCTCGGGTCTAAGGCAAAAATCTAACATTACTACGGAGACAGCTGAAGTCAATCTCAGTAGGTATCCTAAGCCCAGGTTCTATATTAAATATGAAAGGAATTTTTTGAGGTGTGGTCATAGACTAAATAAATTAATTTATGGGCTGGTGCTCAGAACAAGGTAGTGGTAGCCGTATACATCGATGTACAGTCTCCTTAGACATTGTCAGTATGGCATAACCAAGATGGATGGAAAGGCGATAAAATGAAGATGATAAAATCTGAAAAGGAGAAATGAAATGTGGATACCCACTTTAGAAAATCAACTGCCAATTTGCGGTATCAGCTAGGGTAGCCTCGGGTCTGAGGCAAAAATCTAACATTACTACGGAGACAGCTAAAGTCAATCTCAGTAGTTATCCTAAGCCCAGGTTCTATATTAAATATAAAAGGAATTTATTGAGGTGTGGTCATAGACTAAATAAATGAATTTACGGGCTGGTCCTCAGAACAAGGTAGTGGTAGCCGTATACATCGTTAAATCAAAAAGAATGGAAAAATAGGTGAACCCTATTTTTCATTCTACGAGTGAACGACAGCGAACCAAGGAAACTAAGACCATGGCGGGACGAAAACGTCCACCGGTCTATAAGGTAGAAAGACTTATCGTCACAGTTCAACCAGACCATGCTATCACCGTCTCCACGGTATCGGTTCCGGAACCGAAAACAATGAGTTAAGCAAGTATAAAAGGCAACTTCATAGGGGTATAGTCAACCACGGACACCGGTGTTTCAAAAAAAGGCATTTCCATCCTCAGCGTGGCTTGCCTGACACAAAGTAAAACAAACTGTCTACAAGATACAAGGTAAATCAAAAAGAATGGAAAAATAGGTGAACCCTATTTTTTATTCTACGAGTTAACGACAGCGAACCAAGGAAACTAAGTCCATGGCGGGACGGGCGTAGACCGTTTATTTTACTTTGTGTCAGGCAAGCCACGCTGAGGATGGAAATGCCTTTTTCCGAAACACCGGTGTCCGTGGTTGACTATACCCCTATGAAGTTGCCTTTTATAGTTGTTTAACTCATTGTTTTCGGTTCCGGAACCGATACCGTGGAGACGGTGATAGCATGGTCTGGTAGAACTGTGACGATAAGTCTTTCTACCTTATAGGCCGGTGGACGTTTTCGTCCCGCCATGGACTTAGTTTCCTTGGTTCGCTGTCGTTCACTCGTAGAATGAAAAATAGGGTTCAACTATTTTTCCATTCTTTTTGATTTACCTTGTATCTTGTAGACAGTTTGTTTTACTTTGTATCAGGCAAGCCATGCTGAGGATGGAATTGCCTTTTTCCGAAACACCGGTGTCCGTGGTTGACTATACCCCTATGAAGTTACCTTTTATACTTGCTTAACTCATTGTTTTCGGTTCCGGAACCGATACCGTGGAGACGGTGATAGCATGGTCTGGTTGAACTGTGACGATAAGTCTTTCTACCTTATAGACCGGTGGACGTTTTCGTCCTGCCATGGACTTAGTTTCCTTGGTTCGCTGTCGTTCACTCGTAGAATGAAAAATAGGGTTCACCTATTTTTTCATTCTTTTTGGTTTACCTTGTATCTTGTAGACAGTTTGTTTTACTTTGTGTCAGGCAAGCCACGCTGAGGATGGAAATGCCTTTTTCCGAAACACCGGTGTTCGTGGTTGACTATACCCCTATGAAGTTGCCTTTTATACTTGCTTAACTCATTGTTTTCGGTTCCGGAACCGATACCGTGGAGACAGTGATAGCATGGTCTGGTTGAACTGTGACGATAAGTCTTTCTACCGTATAGACCGGTGGACGTTTTCGTCCCGCCATGGACTTAGTTTCCTTGGTTCGCTGTCGTTCATTCGTAGAATGAAAAATAGGGTTCACCTATTTTTCCATTCTTTTTGATTTACCTTGTATCTTGTAGACAGTTCGCTGTCGTTCACTCGTAGAATGAAAAATAGGGTTCACCTATTTTTCCATTCTTTTTGAATTACCTTGTATCTTGTAGACAGTTTGTTTTACTTTGTGTCAGGCAAGCCCCACTGAGGATGGAAATGCCTTTTTCCGAAACACCGGTGTCCGTGGTTGACTATACCCCTATGAAGTTGCCTTTTATACTTGCTTGTATACATCGATGTTACAGTCTCCTTAGACATTGTCAGTACGACATAACCAAGATGGATGGAATGGCGATGAAATGAAGATGATAAAATCTGAAAAGGAGAAATGAAATGTGGATACAAACTTTAGAAAATCAACTGCCAATTTGCGGTATCAGCTAGGGTAGCCTCGGGTCTGAGGCAAAAATCTAACGTTACTACGGAGACAGCTAAAGTCAATCTCAGTAGGTATCCTAAGCCCAGGTTCTATATTAAATATGAAAGGAATTTTTTGAGGTGTGGTCATAGACTGAATAAATTAATTTACGGGCTGATCGTCAGAACAAGGTAGTGGTAGCCGTATACATCGATGTTACAGTCTCCTTAGACATTGTCAGTACGGCATAACGAAGAAGGATGGAAAGGCGATGAAATGAAGATGATAAAATCTGAAAAGGAGAAGTGAAATGTGGATACCCACTTTAGAAAATCAACTTTCAATTTGCGGTATCAGCTAGGGTAGCCTCCGGTCTGAGGCAAAAATCTAACATTACTACGGAGACAGCTAAAGTCAATCTCAGTAGGTATCCTAAGCCCAGGTTCTATATTAAATATGAAAGGAATTTTTTGAGGTGTGGTCATAGATTATAGAAATTAATTTACGGGCTGGTCCTCAGAACAAGGTATTGGTAGCCGTATACATCGATGTTACAGTCTCCTTAGACATTTTCAGGATGGCATAACCAAGATGGATGGAAAGGCGATGAAATGAAGATGATAAAATCTGAAAAGGAGAAGTGAAATGTGGATACCCACTTTAGAAAATCAACTGCCAATTTGCGGTATCAGCTAGGGTAGCCTCGGGTCTGAGGCAAAAATCTAACATTACTACGGAGACAGCTAAAGTCAATCTCAGTAGGTATCCTAAGCCCAGGTTCTATAATAATTATGAAGAATTTTTTGAGGTGTGGTCATAGACCAAATAAATTAATTTACGGGCTGGTCCTCAGAACAAGGTAGTGGTAGCCGTATACATCGATGTTACAGTCTCCTTAGACATTGTCAGTACGGCATAATATCAGTTCTTTAAAATGCAGATAAAATTACTTTAATTTAATTTATATTCACAAATTATAAACCACTTACAGACTGCCTACTAAACTTAATATACCAAAAATTAAAACAAAGTTGCATTATAGCACATATGTTTGAGCGAAACTTGTGAAAAAATATTTATTTTTTGTCATAAGTTGTGCAAGCTGTGCTTGACAATTACACTTGCTTAACTCGGCTTGGTTAAGCAGCGGGATTAAAGTAACAGTTTACTGCCAGGGAGCAGTCTCACTCCCTGCAATGACCAAGAAGGCTTATGGTACAGTAAACTAAGTAGGTATAGTGAGAACAACTATCAAATGTTGAATCTGTTTTATTAAGATAAATCCTCTCTTTTTATATTAAAAAATTGTTATGGTTCGTGAGAAATTATAAAATATAAAATTCAATATAATATGTTGTTTTCTAAACTAAATAATTTATATAATTTAAATAGGTAAACTTGAGAAGGTTAGTTTATGTTATTAAAACTTAATTTCTCAAGATCATCTGTGTTTAAATAATAAATTTAACTTAAAATGAAGATTTATGAAAAATGGTAAAAAAGAAAATCTGTTTAATTTTGTAATTAAACATAAGTTTTATGTTAAATTTATATACAGGGTGTCTCTAAAGGGTCTGTACAAAATCTTAGCATATATTCCTAAGGTCAAAATAAGTCGATTTAAAGCAACTTACCTTAGTGCGAAAATGCTCCGTTTCAGAGATAGATATAGGTGAATTTAAAAATTAAAAATCGATTTTATTAAAATTTATGAAAACTTGAATAAAGCTTTGAGAACAATGGTCAGTAGAAAACTGGCCGTTGCTATGACATTTTGCCAATGTAAAACACTCTACTGAAATATTCAAAATAATTTCAGTATTCCGTTGCGGCATCGAACACTTAAAACGGAAATATCTCGAAAACGACTTACTTTAGCGCATGTTATCAAGAGCACCTTTTTGGCTTAAAAAGATTCAGGAAAATATTTTCTTAACAAAACAAGTTAAAAGTTATACCGAGAAAAAAGTTATAGTCATTTGAAACTATAAAAAGAACATTGTGAAGCGCCCTCTAACGGCCACAGTGAAATGGTATCCATATTTAGGTTTTGCATCCCAAAAAACCCCCGAGTACCAATTTTTAAAGTAATGCGTTAAGCAATGTTCATAAATTTTAAGACAATCGATTTTTAATTTTTCAATTTACCACCCTATATCTCTGACCTTTTTGAGACACCCTGTACTTATTTATTTTTATTTTGTAATTTAATTTTTACAAAATATTTGTGAAATTACCTACATATAATAGAAAACCTTAATATACACAAAGTGTTTGTGATTTTATTCATTTTTAGGAACTACAGATCGTGATACTTCTAAGAAGTTAGGAAAATCACATTTTGTAGGTATATATAGTTAATGACCTTAATGTCGATGCCTTAAAGCGAGGTCGTTTGTCCTTCTGCCAAATCTGATTTAATATTTTACATCCGGTGTTATCCCTCTTCTTTTAACTTTTAGTTCACAGGTCATCGGAATTTGCTGCGGTCAGGGTAAACCCTTATGTTTCTATTCCTATCCAATCACCTCTAAACTAGTTTTAATTTTTCTAAGCAGGCTGCCATATGGTCAGTATAGCTTTTTTCCATGTGGTATACCTGCAACATGCCGCAGTACCGTAGAAATAAAAATAAAGAGGCTCTTGCAAAAAAATTAACCGATGCTGCAAATGTTGCGCAATTTTTTTTTTGCAAATTTAAAAATTATTTGTATATTTACGTGGCTTACCCGGCATATTGTCATATGTTAAAATTGGTTGTGAAACTCAATTTATTTTGACAAAAATTTTAATTTTTTGGGTTATTCACTGTTCTTTGAATTTTCTTAGGCAAATGTAACTTTAATGTAATTTTATTGTATATTTTGTGTTTTCACGAAGTGAATGAGAATCTACATACAGTTTTTCAAAGACACAGATAAAGAAAAGAGAGAGACCAAACATTTCGCGCCTGTCTTTAATCCTTGTATTTCAGAGGAGTCCGAAACCAGTTTAAGTGGCTTAATGGCACGAAAAACTGACTGTGTCCGATAACATTACAACGTCGACCTGGAACGCAAATAGGATTTTTCGGAAGGTTTTACGACTGTCGAACGGCCTGATGGAACGAAACTACTGACGCAGCGAAAGACGGTACCCCTTGGTATTAGACATGAAAAGACGGCAGTGCTATACCAGACAGATACAATTGATGATATAATAAAACTTAAAAGTTTTTTAACCTATTTTTAATTAACCTATAAACCGTAATCTTCTAATATTACTTGATTTATGTCTACCATCTCAAATCACAAGCCTGACATTTCCATATGTAAATTAGTATTTCTAATAAGTTAGGCAACTATCTATTCGTATGCGCGACCCGTTTCGCTTGTACTCAATTTTGGGGAAATTAACTTGATTTGAGGTAATAAATAGAACAGGATGGAGCAAAGGGTTCAACTTCGAAGGTTTTGTAAACTGATTGAGGGTTAACTACAAAAGGTATTATTAGGTAAAGCTAAATTTAATTAAATAAAGTTTTGTTGACCTGTCAGCAAGTTTTGAGGGAACGTTTTTACTTTTTCTCATTGTTTATTTTAACAAGTAATATGTTTATTTCAGTTAACACATAAACAATTCGTAATAAGAAAAATGTATCAAATAATGAAATTTATATGTGTAAAATATTGTTTTTAAAAACATTAAAAGAAAATAATAATAATGGTCAGTCTAAATGTTACTTGAAAGCAGTTTATTAAAATTAAAAAACTATGAAAATTAAAAAAGTTATATTAGTAATAGGGAAAAAATTAGTAACAGTTTCAGTTTCTTTATTGGTGTTAATAATGCTTTCGCATTTACACAAGTCAAAAGTAAAGAAAAATGTGTTACAAAAAATATCTTACAAAGTACTATAACCTATATATATATAAATGTTATAATAAATATTTTAAATTTTGTACTGTAAATAATTAAAAAACATATTTTTTTAAAATAAGCACAAAACACATACAGAGTGTTCCACCAACGGCAACTAAATTAAAATCACTTAAAAGTAATAACGAAAATTTACAAATAAAGGTAGATAATGAAGAAATACTAAAAACGCTGTTTAAAAAATAATAAATTTGTAAGTACCAGGAACACAATCCAAATTCAATTAGGGCACCACAGTAAATAAAAAGCAAACAAAAATACAAAAAATAAATTAACATTAAAAAGCAAAAAAAAAAACACTATTCAATGGCAAAATCCGCATTCAGAAACTCGTCTATACTGGTTCCTTTAAAGTTCTTGTAAAGTATGAAACAAGTGCGTAGCGCTGGCATGGGAGGGGGGGGGGCATAAAGCAAATAACTGTGTGCATAAATAACAAACTTGTTCAAAATCTTTGTATAAAATTTTTCATATATACATTATTTGTTCATTTAACCCCCCCCCCTCTTTGTATCGCTGGCGCTACGCTACTGGTATGCAAACTAATAAAACTGAAAGAAAAATAATGGCAGGCTATAATAAACTATACTATATGACTCGATACGAGTTATTGGGGTAAAATAGAGTGGGCTTTTTAGGGCTAATTGATGGTTTTATACGGTATTCATCGAAACCCGTCTTCTATCGAAAAAAATTAATGAAAATAATTGGCCATAAGAAGGTCTATGTTCCAAATTTTCTTGTTCTCTTTTTTAAAATTTGGTTAAACACAACTTTTTATGCCCTTAACAAATTTTGTAAATAAAAATGTTGACTTTACATTTTATTTTAATTTAAACCTCAAATGGGCCCTATTTTTAAACCAACGGTAATTTCTTTTGCTAAATTTTCTTAGTTCTAAATTTTTTACCCTAAGAAGAAGAGGTGGTGGGAAATATCTTTGACTGAAAATTTGCGGATCCAAAACGTGGATTGATTTGTGCCTTTATTTTCTTTGTCTTGAAACTCAACGTATAAACTGATGTTATAATAAATTGTAACTAAAAATAACTCTGACTGATTTAAAAAGTTGGAGAATACACTTACCGGCGTCTTAAAAATTGGAAAATCAGGAACTTATTTTTTTAGTTTTGAAATTTTTTTACATGGTAGAATATACTATAATGTCATGGAGAAAATTACTCTGGCTGTTATTTACAATCACGAAAGCCTCAGAAAAACTCTAAGCGTTAAAAACACCCTGCAGGCGAGGTTGTCAAATGACAGGGTAGAAAAGCAACACGTCCGTATTTAGGTAACGTACGGTCACTTCCAGTTCACCCACTTGCGGTCACTTAAGTCATTGTCGCAGCCCTAATTTTTTCGTGTTACTTATATATACCGAACGCCTGTCCCACCTGCCGCCAGCTTTTTATCTTAAACAGCTGGTAGGTCATGGATTTAATACAAAGATCCATAGGTAAATAAAGTGAAACCTGTCAGAGGGTTTTCTAATTTTCCAATAAATAAAAGGTGTTTTATAGGCCGACAATAAGTGAAACAATGTGTAAAAATGCCCATCTTAAATCACAACACAAGTGTGTCACAAAAAGGTTCAAAAATGTACTGTGCAAACTAAAATACAACAATTTTGGAAAAGGAGTGAAAAAATCCTAAACTCCACACAATTTTTGAATAGATTATATATTCCTATTCATACCCCGACGCGTTTCGGAAATTTTATATTTCCATCTTTAAGGGGAAATCTGCAATATAAGATAACACTAGTGACTTTCTTAAGAGAAAATAGTACTTAAAATATTAAAAAATTGAAGTCAACGATACATAATAAAATATAAAATAATTCTACTTACAAGTTAATTATCCACGTCAATAAAAATGTGAACAATTTGATTAACAGTAGTTACATGACAGTAAACAACATTAAAAATTAAAAAATTAAAAAAACACCGAAAAAAAACCGAGCCGAACCGAACCCTCCGCTATTCATATAACAAAATTTGCTTAGAATGGATCAGTGAACAAATATATCGATTTTTGCTGATTAAGAAAATAAGTTCCAAAAATATTTACGGCCACCCTTAGTAAAATAATTTTAAATATAATAATATACTTTAAAATACAGTAAATAATAGTGAGTTTTTGTTTTGTAAATTGGAAGGAGCGAAGCAGCTTGTATATAGGAAAAATTTCCTGGTAAAAAAAGCAGTTTCCAGGGCGTCGATTTTTGTAAATTAACCTTCCGATCGTTTCATATAAAAATTTTAGCCTCAAGATTTAACCTGAAGCCCGGCAACGCCGCCGGTATAGACTCCACAGAACCCCTTGGCAGTCACGATGAATAGCGTGGAGTGTCATCGCACAGTGGGACCAAATGTTATAATTTAGCGGTTTTGTATTACAAGATTAAGGGGTAGTAAATCCTCAAAATTTTAGCTACGGATGTACCGGGTGTCCTATAAAAACATTTCATATTTAAAATGCAGCTAAATATTTGACTAGGTACTGATTTAAAAAAAATTAAAATATATGTACAGTAAATAAGTTTTACAATCCAACTAAACAAAAATGATCGCAAATATAAAATAAAGATAGCAGAAAATTAAAAGCTGAGAGGCATTTATATATTTTTTTTTATTAAAAAAATACTGCGTTTACATCAGTATATCAATACAAAAGGTAGAGAGTTTTTTATCGCTTATTTCAGATACTACATAACCAATTTTAATGAAATTTGGCATACATGTTTTATAAGCCATTCTCCCTTGTTAAGGTGATTTTTTTTACGCTATGACATATGCAAGTCAGGCCGAACCAGCGAAGCCGGCTATTGTTATTTTTTTAGGTTAGTTATTAATCAATTGGAATAAGAAACCGATACCTTCCTTAAGGCTGTAAATGCAAATAAAGATTAATACGGCTTTTTTTAAAATTCAAGATGGCTACTATACGCTAAAACTATACAACTTATTTGTTTTAATTGACGGAACATTTATATTTAATTTGGTTACACGGTTACAAAACTAATAATTTAAAAAGGCAGTCATTAAAAAAAATTAAAAATAATGTCACATACTTAGATTTATATAACGATACTTTTTTTAAAAATAATTCCGCATTTTTAGATTATTTATAGTTTTTACCTGCTGGCTTTGGCTGGGATGTGGGTATAATTGATTTTTTCCTTTAAAATCGGTTTAATTTTAAATTTAATCACTACTCAAAAGTCAAACTCTTAAGGCAATCCAAATATAAAATAAAAATAACTCCATTTTGATGGTTATATTGTTATATTCGTGAAAATGCTAACATGTACTTAATTAAAGTTTTTTTTAATAATAACTAACCAAACCACTTTTAATTAATGTTTTAGTACAGTTATTCCTTAACCCCCATTCTTTATGTACAATTTGTACGGAAAAATAAAAAAAATTTGATTTAATTTGAAAAATAATATTTATGTTTACTGATACTTGTCTACTATTTAAAACTATCGGTCATCTTTCATATGTATGAAATAATGTCTAAAGTAGTAAACACTTGCTTAATGGACTAATTAGGTCAAAAGTCATAAACCTAACCGAACCAATGCAAAAAAAGTGCGGACATTTGTAGCCTAGCCTACAATTAGTACCTAGACTATTGCATCACCGTCCGTTCATTTGATAGGTTTAATTTTTAGATCGGAAAAAGATTTAAGTAATGGAAGATATAAGGAAACTCGTACAAGGGGGACGAGTGTGATATAGTTTAGGTAGGCTAGATTAGTTTACTGAAGATGGGCTCCATCTGCTAGTACCTAAAATAAGTATTGCAAAAAAATACAAATAATAAGAATTTTCTTTCTTCTACCTTCCCACCCACCCATTAACCTTATTGTGCACATTACAGAAAACATTCAATGAAAAAAATGTCGCCGCGTACAAAAATTTGAGAAAAATTAGGCACTATTAGAAAAAAAAATCGTTTGTTTATTACGGTCATCCACTCAGACCCATATATACAGGGTGTTCAATAACATAATTTTAGTATTAAATTTCTTGAGTGATTTCAAGACACAAAGTTCATATTAACATAGGTCTACAAACGCTTAGTTTTCGAGATAATATTTTTTGTTTATTTTGATATAGCCGCCATGCCATACCGAAGCATTTTTTATTTTGATGCTTGCAGTCTTTGGCGCAAAAGCTTTTTTTTAAACGGTTAGAGATGCGAAAAAATTGCAAGAGACAAAAAAGTTTGCAAACGAAACAAGGATTTTATTTCTTGTTTTAGAATCTACCAGTGGCTTACAACAAAAAATATCCCAGGAAAAAGGTGACATGAGCCCTGAAAAAGTATAACCTTCTAGATTTTTACTATCGTTTGGCATGTCTTATAGTGTAGTGACAACAGCTAAATATATGTGTTAAATTTGAGCTGCATATCTCAAAAACTGCACGAGCTATAAACAAAAAACTAAAAAATATATGAAATTTTAACACCCTGTATCTCGAAAACTAAGCGTTTGCGTGTCTATGTTTATATAAACTTTTTGACTTACAATTACTTAAACACCTTGTGTAAATAAAAAATTGTATATGATCCGATTTAAATTAGAAATTCAGTACAAAAAAAAACTGTGTACCAAGTAAAACATAGTACATACATAAGTTTGAAACACATATTTCAGTCCTACAAGTTTCTTAAAACATTGTTGCAACTCTTGTCTTATTTTGTAACACAAGTTGCACAACGGCACAGAAAGTTTCTTCTTTTTAAAAACATTTTTTGTATTAGAAGAGGACATTCTCATCTCTGTTTTATATTTCACCATAAGGATTTCGTTGAGCCTTTACTTATGGAAAATAAAAACGTGATCTGGTTTATTTAGGAAAATACCTGTTATATCTGATTCCCCTACCCTAATGCAAAAGTGAGTTTTACAAAGTTATGTCATATCATTAAATAAAAAATTATTGTGTGTGCTTAAGACCACACGGCAGAAGTGTAAACTTCAACAAGGCGAAACTAATAATACTGGCCTTCATCTGCATCATCATGTCGCTCGCTGATTGTTCCTTTCACAGTCCACTCTAGTGGACTTCACCCGAATGAGCGTTACATTGCCGAGCCTGACGGCTCAGTTCAATTCAGTACCCACAAAAACTGCGAAACGCGCCTAAAGAAGTTTACACTTCAAAAATCTTCAGTCCTTATGATATCGGACGGGGGGCAGATTGTGGTAGGTTTGTTGTGAGTGGGCTGGTTATGGGGGGAGGGGAATATCTCACTTTACCCCTTCTCATAGAAATATATATATATATATATATATATATATATATATATATATATATATATATATATATATGTATATTTATCGGTTTCACAACGTTCTACGTCTTCCGATACCCAATCTCCACTCGTTTCTGTTTGCCCATAATTCATCATCTAGGCCTCTTATTCTTATTTCACTATCCATTCCTTCTATCCAGCTTCTCCTCGGCCTTCCTTGTTTTCTTCGGCCAGTTGGTTTCCATTGTAATATTTGTTTAGGTAGTCTTCCATCATCCATTCTTTGTACATGTCCGTACCACACCAGTTGTTTTGTTCTTATATCATCCACGAGAGTACGTTCACCCACTGTCATAATTTCTCTTATTCTTTGATTGGTAACTCTTTCTCTTTTTGATTTCCCTGCTGCTCTTCTCCAATAGTCCATCTCCGTAGCGTAGCGTTTCTGTTCTATCTTTGATTGGCCATACTTCTGAGCCGTATGTAATAATACTTTTTACAATGGTGTTACATATAAGCTTTTTGTTATGTTTTGATATACTTTGGTCCCAAATTATTCCATTTAATAAAGTTATTGCTTTTCTGCCTTGTACGTTTCTATCTTTTATAGCTTTGTCTAGTGTTCTGTCAGCTGTAATTTTTAGACTCAAATATTTATACTCATCAAAGGACTGAATTCGCTGCCCAGTATTTAAGATTAGATCCTGTTTCGTTCCACCAATACTGTCTGTCTTATTGATATTAACCTCTAGTCCCCACTTATTGTAGTCTTCTATTAGTTTTCGTGTCATATATTCGAGGTCGTCATAATCCTGAGCCACCACTATCTGATCATCGGCGAAACATAAAGTATACAAGGTGGTTTCATCCAACGGAATTCCCATGTTTTGGCATTTTCTCTT
This sequence comes from Aspidapion aeneum, assembly GCA_963576565.1. Classification (NCBI taxonomy): domain Eukaryota; kingdom Metazoa; phylum Arthropoda; class Insecta; order Coleoptera; family Brentidae; genus Aspidapion; species Aspidapion aeneum. Next base: position 84,911,961 of record OY755038.1, on the reverse strand, counting down.
CCAGACTTTAAGGACCTGTTCCAAATATATCTTGAAGAGCGTAGGCGAGATACAGCAACCTTGTTTAAGACCTTTATTTACTTGAAAGCCTTTGGTTAGTTTTGCTTTTATTTTAACTTTTGCCTTACTATTGCGGTATAACTCTTTGATGGCCTTAATTAGTTGTACGCTTATGTTTGTCTTTTCCAACGCTTTCCAAAGTAGATTTAGTGGTATACTATCATATGCCTTCTGCAAATCTACGTAAAGCAGATGGAGCTCTTGTCCGTATACCATTTTCTTTTCAATAACTTGGGTTATACAAAAGAGATGATCTGAAGTCGATCTACCCGCCCTGAAACCAGCTTGTTCTTCTGCCTCCATATCTTTATATTCGCTCTCCACTTTATTTCTTATTATTTTGCCATATATTCTGCTTAGCGTACTAGTTACAGATATACCTATATAATTGTCACATATATCTTTTCTTCCTTTTTTGTGTATTGTGGATATATATGACATTTTCCACTCAGTTGGTACTACAGCTCCATTTAAATATCTTTGGAAAAGATTCCGCAATCTCCAAAACAATTCTTCAGTGCCATATTTAATAAGTTCAGCTGGGATATTTCCGGGTCCGGCAGATTTACCGCTTTTTAAGGTTTTGCACAAGTTTTTGACCTCAGATATCGTGAGGGGTACTGGAGATCCCATCGTTCTAATGATATTGTCTCTTTCGTCTTCCTTGAATTCTGCTCTATCTTCAGTTAAAAGTTTTTTAAAATGCTCATCCCATTCTTTGTCTGGTATTGGTGAAATAATATCTCTGCATGTTTCTTTTTTGATCGATCTTATAGTTTTCCAGCTTTCGGTACTTCTCCTAAGTAGGAATCTATTTTCTAGCACTTTTGCATCCATGATTGATTTTTCTTATCACTGATCATTCTTCTCACCTTTGATTGCGCGATTTTGTATTCTTCTCTGCTTCTATCTGTCTTTTGGGATAAGTATACACATACATACATAATTTCCTTTTTTCCTCTATTTCACTTTAAATCTCAGCATCCCACCAGTATGGTTTTGTTCTTTTAGGAGTTTCTTCCACTAATCCTAGTGCTTCTTTTGCAGCTTGATGGATGCTTAATGTGATACATTCGTATTCCTCATCTGGGGTTTCACCTGAACTTGAATTAAGTTTTTCGTTCAGTCTCTTTTTGTATAAGTTTTTTACGCTGTCATGTTCTAGGCTTAGTAGATTATATTGACAGTGATCAATTTCCTCATTCACTGTATCATCAAGATTTTGTTGATGGAGGCTTCGGCCTTGATAAAGAGAATTTTGGTCTCCAGAAAATAGTGATCACTTCCGCATGTTGATCCACGCTTTGTTCTGACATCTTGAATTTTTAGTTTTGTCTTTTGTTTAGTGATAAGATAATCAATGACGGATTTCAGGTTTTGTGAGGGTTTGGTCCAGGTATATTTGTGTATCTTCTATAAAGGGACCTAGTTCGGGGTTGCCAAACTTCGGTCTTTTACGTTTGACACTCAATATTTTACCCTTTCGGACGGAATCTTGGGCGCCACTCTAAGGAATAAGGGAGCTTAGAGCCTCCACCGGCCAGTACGACTAGCTTTTAGACAGTCGAGAAAACGGGTTCATGGAATGGTTGGAAAACTAACCTTGCTACAAGAATCAAATTTTAATAACTTTCTTACTCTAAACAAATTAAACAGGATTCACAAAGCACAGGCGGTTTCTTTTTCTTAATTTTACACAATTGAATACCTTTCAAAGTTCCAGCAAATAACAATTCGATAATTCTTTTACGAAACGGTATATAACGGATTTACATGTCCGTTGGCTATTCTATAACTCAAATAACACTTTTATTACTCGGTTTGGTCCTAGTTAAAATGTAGATTCTTTAGTCCGGGAATATGTTTAAAATCAACCCTGTATAAGACGCGTGCCTACCTGTATGGCATCCAAGGTAAGGGTCCGGGAAAACAGGGTGATTTGGGGAATTACCAACTTTGAAACCAACCCTAAAGAACGCGTGCCTGCCTGTATGGCATCCAAGACAGGGGTCCGGGATTAGAGTGGTTTGAGTCTAAGAAACGGGTTAAAGATGAAATGTGCAGTTTTCCTTCGAATTATCTTGTACCCAGGAGGAAAGTGCACATTATCTTAACCGGGCAAAATCAGGAAAAAGACGCGTGCCTACCTGTATGGCATCCAAGGTAGGGGTCCGGGAAATATACCAATTTGAAATCAACCCTGGAAGACGCGTGCCTACCTGTATGGCATCCAAGGTAGGGGTCCGGGAAATCAGGGTGATTTGGGAAATTATCAATTTTGAAACCAACTCTAAAGAACGCGTGCCTACCTGTATGGCATCCAAGATAGGGGTCCGGGATTAGAGTGGTTTTAGTTCAAGAAAACGGGTCTCAAGAACCTACAGATTACTTCTCCGTTTCATTGTACGAAGCGGTGGTAAATTGCATCGTTTTCTAACCGGGACTTTAACTTTAAATCAACCCTACAAGACGCGTGCCTACCTGTATGGCATCCAAGGTAGGGGTCCGGGAGTAGGGTGATTTGGGGATTTTACCAACTTTGGGACCAACCCTAAAGAACGCGTGCCTACCTGTATGGCATCCAAGGTAGGGGTCCGGGCGTTAGGGTGGTTCGGGATTAGCAAAACGGGTCAAACTGGAAAATACAATTTTCCTTTTGCTCCAGCCTATTTACACCAGCTAGGAAATTGCATTTTCTCTGGACCGTAAAATAACTAAAAATCAACAAGACGCGTGCCTACCTGTATGGCATCCAAGGTAGGGGTCCGGGAAATATACCAATTTAAAATCAAGCATGGAAGACGCGTGCCTACCTGTATGGCATCCAAGGTAGGGATCCGGGAAATCAGGGTGATTTGGGGAAATCTATCAACTTTGGAATCAGCTCTAAAGAACGCGTGCCTACCTGTATGGCCTCCAAGGTAGGGGTCCGGGATTAGAGAGATTCGAATTCAATAAAATGGGTTAGAAAAACCGTCTGCAATTTACCCAGCAAAAGAAAAACATTTTTGCATTAAATATAAAGAACAGCGTAAAATAAATACTTAAAAATAGCCTACGCACTTACCTTTTTACAGTCTCGGTACCGGTGCACTAGAAATATCGCGAGTTTAGTTTTAGCACTTCTTGCTACGGCGGGCGATGACGGATAAAAAGGGTCGAACACGATGTGTCGATTGCTTAAATAGCCTCTGTTCGGAAGTGCTCGTTTTTCAGAGGTGGGAGGCCAAAGAAAGCCGATCACTTCCGAAAGGCTCCGACTAACTCCCACGAAATCAGAGGTGGGAGGCCGAAGTAAACCGATCCTTTCCGAATGGCTCCGACTAACCCCACGACATTAGAGGTGGGGAACCGAAGGAAGCCGAGTATTTCCGAATGGTTCCGACTAACTTCCACGACATTAGAGGTGGGGACCAAAGAAAGCCGATCATTTCCGAATGGCTCCGACTAACCCCACGACATTAGAGGTGGGAACCAAAGAAAGCCGATCATTTCCGAATGATTTCGACTAACCCCCACGAAGTCAGAGGTGGGGATCAAAGAAAACCGATCATTTCCGAATAATCCCGACAAACTACGAATATCCCCCACGGCATCTGGAGTCAATAACTTATAATTTCTACTCACTGCCCATGCTTTAGGAGACTTGTAAAACAACTTAACCTAAATTTCCTCGACCTAACAAAGATAGAAATTAGTAACTTCGTTACACACCCCCCTTTCTTCGGAAAAATGCAAAAATACATAGTGTTTTTGTAATTTTTTTTAAACCTATGCAAATAGAGTAGCAAAACTACAAAAAAAAACTACTTAAATCTAATCTCACCAATAAAATTTAAAAAAAAATCATCAAAATTCTTCTTAATTGGCTTCAGTCATGGCGCCACCATATCCTATGCTTCTGAGGACGGTTAACGAGGTCATATTGATCTATGTTCCCCGGGTACCAAGTACCAAACGGTTATAGAGGACCTACTTAGTAGGAACCCCTGTTAACTTTTACAGGAATATAACTTAATTTCCTTAGCGGTAGTCTTCAATTGTCATCAAACGGTTAACGAGGCCATATTGATCTATGTACCCCGGGTACATAGTACCAAACGGTTATAGAGGACCTGTTTAGTAGGAACCCCTCAAAAAAAATATAAACATAATTAACGCAAATGAGCCGGTTTTAAATCTTTAATGTGGATATGTTTCATTCTCTTTCCGTGTTCATCTTTAAGATCAAAAACAACGGGCGAAATAACTCGGACTACGGTGTACGGTCCAGAATATTTTGGAGCAAGTTTTGCTGCAAACCCTTTTGCGGCTGAGGATAACGGATGTTCCTTTTTAAAGACTTTATCCCCTACATGGCATCGCCATTCACGTCTTCTTAAATTATAATAACGGCTTTGCGAAGAATACGCTCGACCTAGTCTAACACGGGTCAATTCGTACAATTCTTTTAGCTTTTGTACACGGTTCGATACTTGTTCTGGATTAAGGTCCGGTTCTTGTTCAATATGATCTTCCTCAGAGGGTAGGATTCTATGTAATGCATTGGGTATTTCTAACTCACGTCCAAAGTTAAGAAAAGCCGGAGAAAATCCGGTAGCCTCATGTCGGGAGGTATTATACGCAAACTGGAGATCAGACAGGTGCAAATCCCATTTGCGGTGTTCATTCTCGCAAAATTGTGCAATCATTGTTTTCATGGAACGATTAGTTCGTTCTACAGGATTATCCTGGGGAGTATAAACAGGAGTAAAACGGTGTCGGATACCATAACTTTGTATGATCTCACGGAAAGCCTTACCTTTGTACTGTACACCATTGTCACTTATTACCACTTTTGGACAACCGAACCTTGAGAGAATTAACTCGTGTAAGGCTTGAGCAACATGGTTAGCGGTAGCTTTTCGTAGAGGTCGACACTCTACCCATTTGGTAAACCTATCTTGAAACATTACAACAAACAAATGTCCTTTAGCTGATCTCGGTAACGGGCCAATTAAGTCTGTAGACACAGTAGCCCACGGGTCTTTATTGAGTGACAGTTGCATCTTTCCTGGAGTCTGCTGCTGCGAGACCTTGTACTGCTGACACAAAGAACAGGATCGGACATAGGCAGCGATTTCTCGAAACATGCCTGGCCAATAATACCGCAACGCAATCCTAGCGGCGGTTTTAGCTATTCCCATGTGTCCAGCAGTTGTAGAGTCATGGTGTTCTTGTAAAACCTTCTCTCTGACAGTCTTCGGTATACACAGTTTCCAAGGGTCTGAAAATTCGTCATCTGTTAGGTCAGACATATCCCAGAAATGCCTATACAATCGCCCTTCTCGTACGCAATAGTCTGGAAATGCTTTCGGGTTTGTTTCAACTTCAGCTAATTTGTTAGCATACCAGTTACATGGAGTAAAATTTGCTAAAACAAATACTAGATCAGCTTCTGGTTTGGATTCGCCAGTTTCTAACGGATCTCTAGATAGCGCGTCTGCAATACGATTTAAAACTCCTTGACGATACTTTATCTCAAAATCGAATTGCTGCAAAAACATCCGCCATCGGGCCAACCGGCCAGATGGACTATCTAAAGAAAACAACCAACGGAGAGACTGGTGATCAGTGACAACGGTAAAGTGGTATAGCTCTAAGTAGTGTGTAGTGCATTTTCTCTACTCCCCAAACTATAGCAGCGCATTCTTTCTCTGTCACACTCATTTTACGCTCGGTAGATGTAAGAGTTCTACTTGCGTATGCGATTACATGGTCACCATCTTGGTAATGTTAAATTAAGGCCGCGCCTAGTCCGTATTCCGACGCATCAGTCTGTAAGACAAATGGCCTAGAAAAATCTGGACAGGCCAAAACAGGGGCCTCAGTCAGACATTGTTTTAACTTGTCAAATGCGGTTTGTTGAGTTTCAGTCCAAATAAAGGGTTCTCTCTTTTTCAATAACTTGTTTAACGGTGTTGCTATCTGTGAAAAATTTGCAATAAATCGACGGTACCAGGATGCAACTCCCAAAAATCTTCTTAGTGCCCTTTGATTTGCTGGTGGAGGTATCTGTAAAATACTTTCCACTTTTCCGGGATCGGTGCCGATTCCTTCTGGCTTTATCATGTGACCTAAGTACTTTAACTGTCTACGGCCAAACTGACATTTTTCTGGGTTAAGTTTCAGATTTGCGGTCTTTAAACGGCGAAAAACTTCTCGTAAATGCTCTAAATGAGAAGCAAAATCCGAACTTATTACGGCCACATCATCAAGGTACGGAAAGGCAAACTCTAGCTCGGGTCCGATTACTATTTCCATTAGTCGTTGAAACGTTGCAGGCGCTGCATGTGGCCCAAACGGCATAACTTTAAACTGGAAGAGCCCTCTTCCTGGTACAGTAAATGCAGTGATTGGTTTACTATCTTCGGTAAGTGCTATCTGCCAATATCCTTGCTTTAGATCAATAGTGGAAATGTAGCGGGCTTTACGTAGCTTATCCAAAATGGAGTTTATAAACGGTAAAGGATAAGCATCCTTATGAGTTACATTACTTACTTTCTGAAAATCAATACAGAAACGAAACTTTCCGTCTTTCTTTCTGACCATAACAACAGGTGAACTCCACGGGCTACATGACCGTTCTATAATACCTTCTTCCAACATTCTCTCTACTTCTTCATTTATAATGGCCTGCATCTTCGGATTCTGAGGACGGTATCGCTGTTTTATCGGTTCTGTGTTAGGTTTTAATTTAATTTTATGTTTCACAAGCGGCGTTGTGCCTACGATTTGCTCAAATTCTGTGAGTTCTCGGTCTGGAAACACATCTAGACGTTTTTGCTCGTCTTGAGCCAATGTCAGCTGGTCAGGGTTCTCGATAATAGATATCAAATCTACAGGATTATCACTACTTGCAGCAAATTGTATGTTTTGGTTTAAGAAATCTAATTGAACTTTATTTCTGCGCATAAAGTCAACTCCTAATATTAAATCTGTCGTCATACCAGGTAAATACAACAAAGTTTCATTGTAAATCTTTCCTTTTACCTTAAGTTCTAGCAAGTATGCAATTGTAATCGGTATAACGGCACCATCGGCAACTTTTGCATGGGTAACGGGTGAAGTTTGAGCTTGAATCTGTCTTTCTTGACAATATTGCGCTAGCTTATCTCCACAATAAGACCTTTTAGCTCCGGTGTCTAGTAAAGCGGAATATTTCTTATCAAAAATCATTACGTCAACATGAGGTCGACCATCGGTGCAAAATGATATTTCATCGGTCTGTGAGGCCTGAGTGTCGGGTAGCTGTGTTGGCCTCGGGTTTTGACAGCTCCCATTTAGTTTTCCTGCAATCTCTGGAAAATATTCCATTCTGGCCACACCTTGAGCAAAACACTTTCGGGGTGCCTCGGCATTGGTTTCTCAATTGCCCTGTTTCTCCACATCTTCAGCAAACAGCTGGTGTGTTAATTTGTCTGGTAAATGTTCTACCTTCCCCAGAAAACGTTATCTGTTGCGTAGGTCGGTTTTCGGATCGACTGGGTCGATTTGGTCTTGTCTCTTGTCTGGGATTAGAATTTCTTTGATCCTGATTATGGTCCATTCTATTTTGGACGGGCGGACTCGATGGACGAGTTTGTGCCAAACCAGAGGTGCTAAAGGTGGGTGCCTTAAGTCTTGCCGAACCCTTAACTGTTAACTTGAATTAGGTGGCGGTCTAATAGGTCGAAAATTTTCCACATTTGTGCGGGTCTGGTTGATTTCTTCTCTAAGTAGCTCGTACTTTCGTACAGCTCTAGTAAATGTCGAAATATCAATAAAATCAGATCTTTTAATCTCTCGTCTATATTCTGGTAATAAATTCCTGTACAACCAGGTTAATTCTTGCGATAAAGAGTACCCTCCGTGTCTGCGGAGAAGCGTCTGTAAATCGGTAATATACTCAGATACCGGCTCATTTGATTTTTGTATTCTCGAGATTGTCAAAATAGTTAATCGGAAAGTAGTGATTACGGAATTCATGAACAAAAGTTTCCCAGTTTATCCAGTTTCTTATGTTATTGCGACACCAAGCCGCAGCCTCTAACTGAAATAATTCTGGTAATAATGGTATGAAGGACTCTCGGTCAATTTGATGAGCGGTACATTTCTCTTCCAACTGCTCTATAAAAGACGTAGGGTCCCCACGCCCATTAAAACTCATTCTCCACTGACTTACATTAAAATGTTGATTAGTCGGATTACTTATCGGATACTGTACACGAGACGGGTTTTGAGTACTAGCAGGAATATTTAAACTTTTATCTGGAGAATTTGCGTTATTTACATATGACTGATGTAACGTTGCCGGGGTATTTCTAATGCCGCTTGAATCGCTAGAAAACATAGGATTTGTTACGGGTATTATGATCGTTTCAGCGTTACTGTTGGTTGAGGTCGACGGATTCTCATATTGGCATGAGGTAATACTGTAAGGTACGGGTAACTTTTGGTAATTTCTTATTACCTCAGGGTTGGACTGTACACTTTGACTAAGAATCGTAGACGGTAAACGGTTGTTAGTATTTGGAATTGTTGGATATTTTGGCATTGAATCGTATGAAACGGTCGAGATCATGGGAATTTCATTTTGCATAGTTGTATGCGATACTGGGGAATTAAATTCAACGGATGAGCTGGGTATTACTTGTTGGCTGACGGTATTACAAACGGGTGTGGTGTTGGAACTAGTCGGTAGAAAATACGGTTTTGTTAGGTAATAAGTTGACGGGTAAGATGGTATATACGGTTCGGTAGTGGTCGGTACGGTGGAGTATTGAAAACTTGTGGTTATCGGTATGACGTTAGTTTTTTTTTAAACTACTTGAAAGTCTACATTAAGAATTTTTAATTAAAGCGTTTTAAACACGTGTTTGTCTAAGTAAAATCGGCTAAAGACGGAAATATTCGTTATTTATCGGTTTATCGTCTATCCGAACCGATCCCAGAAAGTAACTCTACTCTAGATGCAATCGGATAGGTTCGGGAGATTTCGGGTATTATCGGAAACTATCATTTTCCGAAATGTCCCGCAGATAAACACATGTCCGCAATCGACTAGAGTTGAAAGAATCGGGTTTTATCGGTTCTTACTGTTATTCCGAGTCAACCCGAAGCAAAACACGTGGTTGATTCTTAATATAAACTAATTTAGAAAACACTTGTGACTCAAACGCAATCGGATGAAGTCGGAAGAGTTCGGGTTTTATTGGTAAAAGACGGAAATATTCGTTATGTATCGGTTTATCGTCTATCCTAACCGATCCCAGAAAGTAACTCTACTCTAGGTGCAATCGGATAGGTTCGGGAGATTTCGGGTATTATCGGAAACTATCGTTTTCCGAAATGTCCCGCAGATAAACACATGTCCGCAATCGACTAGAGTTGAAAGAATCGGGTTTTATCGGTTCTTACTGTTATTCCGAGTCAACCCGAAGCAAAACACGTGGTTGATTCTTAATATAAACTAATTTAGAAAACACTTGTGACTCAAACGCAATCGGATGAAGTCGGAAGAGTTCGGGTTTTATTGGTAAAAGACGGAAATATTCGTTATGTATCGGTTTATCGTCTATCCTAACCGATCCCAGAAAGTAACTCTACTCTAGGTGCAATCGGATAGGTTCGGGAGATTTCGGATATTATCGGAAACTATCGTTTTCCGAAATGTCCCGAAGATAAACACGTGTCCGCAATCGCCTAAAGTTGAAAGAATCGGGTTTTCTCGGCTATTACTGTTATTCCGAGTCAACCCGAAGCAAAACACGTGGTTGAATCTCAAAATAAACTAATTTAGAAAACACCTGTGACTCAAACGCAATCGGATAAAGTCGGAAGAGTTCGGGTTTTATCGGTAAAAGACGGAAATATTCGTTATGTATCGGTTTATCGTCTATCCGAACCGATCCCTGAAAGTAACTCTACTCTAGATGCAATCGGATAGTTTCGGGAGATTTCGGGTATTATGGGAAACTATCGTTTTCCGAAATGTCCCGAAGAGAAACACGTGTCCGCAATCGACTAAAATTAAAAAGAATCGGGTTTTATCGGCTCTTACTGTTATTCCGAGTCAACCCGAAGCAAAACACGTGGTTGATTCTCAAAATAAACTAATCTAGAAAACACTTGTGACTCAAACGCAATCGGATGAAGTCGGAAGAGTTCCGGTTTTATCGGTAGCTATCGTTTTCTGAAATGTCCCGAAGAGAAACACGTGCAGCAATCGGCTGTCCTCGGAAGGTTTCGGGCATTGTCTATTATAACGGCGATTACGAGTCGATAGTAGTCAAATAAACGTTTAAAATTGAAATAGTTGGGGTTTTAAGTCAAAATTGAGGATTTCTTTTCAATTACTTAGCGCAACGCAGAATCTTGTGTTTATAATCAAACAGACGGACTATTCTTTTTGTTTGTACGGCAAAATATCAATATATTATGATATGATAACGTCAATGTGTCAAATTAGAAACAGTGTAAAGTGGTAATAACTTCCAACAAAATTTAACAAAAGGGGAAAAAAAACAAATGGCCCCACGTTGGGCGCCAAATTTGTAAAGGGACCTAGTTCGGGGTTGCCAAACTTCGGTCTTTTACGTTTGACACTCAATATTTCACCCTTTCGGACGGAATCTTGGGCGCCACTCTAAGGAATAAGGGAGCTTAGAGCCTCCACCGGCCAGTACGACTAGCTTTTAGACAGTCGAGAAAACGGGTTCATGGAATGGTTGGAAAATTAATGTTTAGGCAATTTAACTAAAATGTACCACTTTTATTTGTCTAACCTTGCTACAAGAATCAAATTTTAATAACTTTCTTACTCTAAACAAATTAAACAGGATTCCCAAAGCACAGGCGGTTTCTTTTTCTTAATTTGACACAATTGAATACCTTTCAAAGTTCCAGCAAAGAACAATTCGATAGTTCTTTTACGAAATGGTATATAACGGATTTACATGTCCTTTGGCTATTGTATAACTCAAATAACACTTTTATTACTCGGTTTGGTCCTAGTTAAAATGTAGCCCGGGATTAGAGTGGTTTGAGTCTAAGAAACGGGTTAAAGATGAAATGTGCAGTTTTCCTTCGAATTATCTTGTACCCAGAAGGAAAGTGCACATTATCTTAACCGGGCAAAATCAGGAAAAAGACGCGTGCCTACCTGTATGGCATCCAAGGTAGGGGTCCGGGAAATATACCAATTTGAAATCAACCCTGGAAGACGCGTGCCTACCTGTATGGCATCCAAGGAAGGGGTCCGGGAAATCAGGGTGATTTGGGAAATTATCAATTTTGAAACCAACTCTAAAGAACGCGTGCCTACCTGTATGGCATCCAAGATAGGGGTCCGGGATTAGGGTGGTTTTAGTTCAAGAAAACGGGTATCAAGAACCTACAGATTACTTCTCCGTTTCATTGTACGAAGCGGTGGTAAATTGCATCGTTTTCTAACCGTGACTTTAACTTTAAATCAATACTACAAGACGCGTGCCTACCTGTATGGCATCCAAGGTAGGGGTCCGGGAGTTAGGGTGGTTCGGGATTAGCAAAACGGGTCAAACTGGAAAATACAATTTTCCTTTTGCTCCAGCCCATTTACACCAGCTAGGAAATTGCATTTTCTCTGAACCGGAAAATAACTAAAAATCAACAAGACGCGTGCCTACCTGTATGGCATCCAAGGTAGGGGTCCGGGAAATATACCAATTTGAAATCAACCCTGGAAGACGCGTGCCTACCTGTATGGCATCCAAGGTAGGGGTCCGGGAAATCAGGGTGATTTGGGGAAATCTACCAACTTTGGAATCAGCTCTAAAGAACGCGTGCCTACCTGTATGGCCTCCAAGTTAGGGGTCCGGGATTAGAGAGATTCGAATTCAATAAAATGGGTTAGAAAAACCGTCTGCAATTTACCCAGCAAAAGAAAAACATTTTTGCATTAAATATAAAGAACAGCGTAAAATAAATACTTAAAAATAGCCTGCGCACTTACCTTTTACAGTCTCGGTACCGGTGCACTAGAAATATCGCGAGTTTAGTTTTAGAACTTCCTGCTACGGCGGGCGATGACGGATAAAAAGGGTCGAACAAGATGTGTCGATTGCTTAAATAGCCTCTGTTCGGAAGTGCTCGTTTTTCAGAGGTGGGAGGCCAAAGAAAGCCGATCACTTCCGAAAGGCTCCGACTAACCCCCACGAAATCAGAGGTGGGAGGCCGAAGTAAACCGATCCTTTCCGAATGGCTCCGACTAACCCCCACGAAACCAGAGGTGGGAGGCCGAAGTAAACCGATCCTTTCCGAATGGCTCCGACTAACCCCACGACATTAGAGGTGGAGAACCGAAGGAAGCCGGGTATTTCCGAATGGTTCCGACTAACTTCCACGACATTAGAGGTGGGGACCAAAGAAAGCCGATCATTTCCGAATGGCTCCGACTAACCCCACGACATTAGAGGTGGTAACCAAAGAAAGCCGATCATTTCCGAATGATTTCGACTAACTCCCACGAAGTCAGAGGTGGGGATCAAAGAAAACCGATCATTTCCGAATGATCCCGACAAACTACGAATATCCCCCACGGCATCTGGAGTCAATAACTTATAATTTCTACTCACGGCCGATGGATTACGACAAATTAGACCTGCCCATGCTTTAGGAGACTTGTAAAACAACTTAACCTAAATTACCTCGACCTAACAAAGATAGAAATTAGTAACTTCGTTACACTTCTTATGTTGGAAAAAACCGTTTTGGATTTTTAGGTCTAATTGCTCACATACTGTGATAAGTCGGTTTCCATTGTCATTAACAACATCTTCTTATATTGGCCAACTGTCAGACCATTTACTCTGTTACCTGTTCTACTATTTAAATCTCCCAATATTACAATTTCTCTAGATGTACTTACTGCTGATATTTCATTGTATATATCTTCAAATAAATTGTCTTTCACGGCTACATTTGCAACGTCATTATACGCATAGATTCCAAAGTCTCATTCCTTTTATTGTTATATTCATTCTTATTAGCCGTTCATTTACTGCTTCCCAGTTGGTGATAAATTTTCTAAATCTTTTGTTGACCAAAATAGATACTCCTTGTTGAGCATGTTTTTCTTTTGCCACTCCGCTATAGAAATGGTCATACTGTCCTAGGTTTTCAGATCCTTTTCCTTTCTTCTTCGTTTCTGTTAGTACAGCAAGGTCAACCTTCATTCTGCTGCACTCATGTACTATTTCATTCACTTTTCGACTCATTCCTTGTACGTTCCATGTACCAAAAATCATATTCCTGTTTCTTTGCTTGGTTCGTCTTAGGTTTTTCATTTCTTTCCGAGCCGTTTGATTGGGTTTTTTAACAGTGCACGTTTTTTCCGGGTATCAGAGAGTTAGTCTAATGCCCCAACCCCCATCCTGGAGAACCAGGTGATTTTTGATCCAGGTTTTCTTCCCCAAGCCTTTGACGATTCCAACGCCAGTACTACAAGGCAGCATCTTCTTCTTTAGGGATAGTATCCCTAAAAAAAAGGGTTGCCACCTGCGCTATGGTCACCGTACCGAGGTCCATCCTCTCCGCCTTTCATACCGATGTGCTCTTCTCCCGTAACCCTGGGAATGGGACCCTAAACAGGTGCTAACTCTCCGGGTCAGAGAGTACTTGGAATCTACGGAGGGCAGGGGTCGATTCATTTCTACCCCGAACCCGCTCATAGAAATACAAGCAATTATACTTTTTATGTAGGAATCTATTTGTATATTATTATTAAACTCTTCTTCTTTGTCTAGGGGAGCTTATTTTTTTATAATGAGTCACTTAATTATGTTACTAAAATTCTAGAAAAAACAGAGCAGGAAGGCCTAGTCCGCATGTTATTTGTGGACTTGGTCAGCGCCCCTAATAGATTATGTTCATTTCGTTTGAAGGGGGCTAATTTTGATCTTAGAGGGCTTACCCTCCCTCCCACAAACTACTTCCTTGGCGTATAAACATACATTCATTCCATTCTTTCAAAAAATTTTGGTTTTGGTAATATCTAGTTTTACCAAGAAAAATTGCATTGAATATCTGATTTGGCCCACTGTGCTTGTTGCTACGTCATCTAAGCCCCGTCAGACTGCATTTCACAACAAAAAATAAGCTTGGTGTTATCAAGTTGGTTAGGAATTTAATGTTTATAGTCAACTAATTTATTATTTATGTTCAACGTTCGATAGTTTTGGTTTTGTAGCTGTTGTGCGATATATTCAAACGTAAGTTTTAGTCTAGTTTTGTCTAGTAAGTTCGCTAACAAGGAGCCCCTGTGCCAAAAAAATATTTATTCTATCTATAAGCAGATAGTGTAACTATAACCCTGCCAAATTAAATTAACAAAATAAGCACCTATTAAAAATTGGTAAACTAACCACGTATATTAACATGGGTGTAGTTAGGGTCTCACTCAGGGTGGGGCAAAAAAGCAAAAAATTTTATAGCTCCCCTTTAATTCTTATATTACTAAATGAGCTAAAGCCAGGATGGTGCAGGTGACAAGGCAGGGTGGGGCAAGTGCCCCACCCTGACTACGCCCATGATGTATAACCATCCAAAGAACACCAATATTATTTAAATGTTTTATTTAAGGAATATAAACACTCAAGAGGGGGAGATTGGCTTTGCATCATGATTACACGCAATGTTTTTTTAATGTGTTTTTTCTTGAAAATGCGTTACGAGGGGGAGTTAAAAATCCTGAATTTTTGCGTTGCATAATTTAAGGATGTTCCCCTATACATATCCATTATTTTGATTTTTATGATGATTTTAACTTTGTATGCTAACTATAGGTAGGTACGTTTCTTTTCATATTTCATCAGGAGATTTTATGAGTGAAGCTTCAAGACTATGTAGAACTATTCATATCTTCTCGTCTTTTGTGAGGGGCATATTTTAAAGAAATGGAGCCCCTCTGGGATGGAAAACTTTGTATATTATGTTTCTCTACTTATATCATCATGAGATTTTATAGGTGAGGCTTCGTGTAGAACCACAGAGGTTATCCAAGTAGAGCTATGCAAATCTTCTTGTCTTTTGTGAGAGCCGTATTTAAAAGAAATGAAGCCCCTCTCTGGGATAATAATCCGCCCCTCAGAACACCATATCCGCACGTGTGAGAAATCATTTTTTTATAACTAGTAATATAATTTAAAAAAAAATTCTGTTTGTTTATTGTGAAATTGCTTCATACTTCTGTCAAAGTAAGCGTCATAAAAATCACGGCGAACTCGATTTTCTGAAATAAGTGAAAGAATTCTATCAAGCTGCACTAACAACACTGCGGCTCGCGATCACTGACTTGTATGAACACTGAGAAATAAATTCGACGTACAATTCGTGTCGGAAAACGGTTTTTGTTTCCTTCATAGAATGAAATTCGTAAGAAAATTAGCTCTAGAATGTTGTGTTTACTAATATCTAAGGTTGTGTTGCCTTTTTGGTTCAAAATATTGAGCAGAAACCTTCCACGATATTTTGCCAGTTCTAGTTGAACTCAATGGAGCCCAATTTTATATGGCTAAAAATTTTAGCCGGCTAAAAACGATCTAATCTACAAAAATCGACCCCCTGGGCTAAATTTACAAAGCTTCACCAAGGAGCGGTGGACAAAAAGGACATTTTGAGATTGCTATTGTGGCGGAAAAGGAGATTCCTTTATCGACGTACAAGCTAGCGATGCCAGAGAAGTAGTTAAGTAAGAGAAGGAGATATCGTGTGACCATGCCACCAAGGGATGCATGGACAAAAGACGAAATTGAATTCCCTAGTGATGTCACGGTCTGATACACAGACGGATAAATAAATAAACAGATATTTTATTAATGGAACGAACTTCAGTCATTTTTACAGTGATTTACAAAAGAAAATGGGGGTACCTAAAAGCAAAAAAGTAGGACTAAACAATATATATAACTGTTAAACACATTAAAGACATTTAAAAATACAATTTTAATTTTTTTATTAGACAGTAGAAGAATTTCGCAAAAGATACACATGTCGCATACTTAAAACTAAAGAGACATAACTCAAAAATTTTAAAATGTGTCCCTGCAATAAAAATACTTACAACGTGTCTTTTTAGCTCATATTTAAACTTTGTGCTTATAAAATAAAGTTTTCCATAATTTCCCAAAAAATTGTAAACAAAGTAAATTTTTGTGATCTTTAGTTAAAAAGCACACTTGAATGCATTTTTGTTGCATAAACTCATTTTCAAAATTTTTGAGTTGCGCCTCTTTAGATTTAAGGGTGCGATGTGTACTACATTTTTTAATTATATTGAATTAATTTTTTTTTTGTAGCTATTAAGACTTATATTAAAAAAGTCAATGTTAATATTAGTTACGACATTATTTGCTAGTCTAATCTAGAAACTGGGGAATTATACCCACAATTAGTACGGTGATGTTGTACATGAAAAAGCCTGCAATTTCTAACGTTAGCATTTCTAGGCACATAAAAGACAATAAGAGATAGGTTTGACCGAATAGTTTCTAAGATATCTACAGAAAATAATTTATCCGTGTACATATAGCCAGGTTTTCTTGACATAAAAACTGAAAATTGCATATTAATACGAGTATTTGTTAACGTTATGTAAGTACCTCTATTTATCATTTGCAACTGTTAATAAGCCACCCTTATGATAGAGATCATTGCCCTTATATTTAATTTATTTTGTCTAAACCCCTTAGTCACATGTAAGTTTCGTCAAACACTTTTTTTTTTTTAATTATTTAAAAATTACTTTAATGTCTGTTAGGCTGGAATTTCAAATAAAATAAAAGTGTACGCTTTTGGGCGTATTTTAACACTGTTTCTAACCAGAAATTAAATATTTTTATTATTACGCTTTTATGTGTCGTCAGTTCCTAATTGTATAAAAGTTACATTTTCAAAATCCCAATGGTGGTCCTGCAAGTATTAAGTACTTTCCGAACCTTTACTTATAGTTGTTTAACTTTAAAAAAACAAAACCTAAATTTTAGTAACTGGTATTTGATACAAGTGGGGATCAAGCTTAATATTATAAGGTATTAACATTTTAAAACAAGTAACCTACAGAGTAGAAAAGAAAAATAAAAATAAATTGTTTTTTTAAATATATATTAGTTTTAAATGTTAAGTTAGGTTTTTTCCTAGTTTTATAGTATAGACCGAACGATTTTTGGCGTGTTTTTTCACTCACTTTTTTTAAAAAGTTATTACTTTTCGACAAAATCACAAAAAACTGATTTTTAGAACATTTGGAGCTTTATATCCGACCCAGACGCTAAAGAATAATTATACAAAGATCTAGCTTGCACCTATTTTTTTTTCTAGGTGAATTTCTAATGTGATTGGGCTATCTTTTTGTTTTTCAAAAGTTTGCAAATTTAAAGTTGATAGAATTTTACTGTAATTGACAGAGTCAATCTAAAAGTTATATTTCTTTTAAAAAAAAGTTTTTGCACCCTTTCTATTATAGTTTTATGAGTTTCATAATAGGGAGACCATACAGAGCTTGCCTGTCTAACAATTGCCGAATAAATATTACGAATTGTATACATATTATTAAAATCTTTAAGAGTAAGTAACAAAGCCTAACAGTTTCATGGCTTTATTTGATATTCTTTCAATAGGCTCATTATAATTTAGTTTAACATCAAGAAAAATACCACTTTAATAACATAGACCCTCTCGAGGCTCCTCCCGTTAGTGCAATAATCAAAATTAATTGGAACTTTTGACAATTAAATTACATAACTTTACACTTGTCAGCATTTAAAACCAAGTTATTTGTTTTACACCTTTGAAAGAAGTCATTTAGCTCTTTTTGAAGTATATGACAATCCTTTAGTTCTTTAACAATTCTAAAAACTGTTTTATCTTTAGCAAAGTTTTTTTGAACGATGTTAAAAGAGTTTTTAAACTTTTTTAACATCGTTCAAAAAAATATCAAGATCAACAGATCGGAACAGGCGCAGGATTGTACGTCTAAAGCAAAAGTATTAAAACAAGCCACTCGCTGGGATCAAATGCAACCGTGTTCCAGGCGGAGGTTTACGCCTATGCAGGTGGTAACATGGAAGGACAAAATAAGAAACGAAACAGGAAAGTGCCTGTGCATCTGTTTAGACAGTCACGCTGCGCTGAAAGCGCTGTGCAAACTAACCGTGTTTGCGGGTTTGGTGCAGGAGTGCGCTGATGCACCACAGGAGTTTGCCGAAACAAGAAAGGATATTGGGGTCCCAGAAAACGAGGGTTCCTTAACAAAATAGAGCGTATAAAAACAGCGCGTGTTCAAATAAGCGTGTATCTCAATAACGCGCATCAATATATTTATATATTTAAAATAGCGCGTGTTCAAAATGGTGCTTATCGAAATAGCGCGCGTTCAAAATAGCCCGTATTAAAATAGCGAGTGTTCAAAATAGCGCGTATCAAAATCGCGTGTATCAAAATAGTGCGTATTTAAAATGGCGCGTATCAGGTCTGCTTAGGTATATTTACCTAAACAGTTTAGGCAAGGTCAGGTAAGTTATAATTACCTAACCGCTAAATAAATCCATAAAACGATTCGGCTAAGCGTATTTTACGACCATATTAAAAAAAAAAACTTCCCTAACCTTTGGTTTTGATTCAGTTTCATTTCAAACCCTCTAGGATCCCATGGAAGAAGTAAGGAAGTTTTTTTAACATCTTAGAAAGAGAGGCCTTAATCAAACTATTTTGTAACAGCGACGGTTTGTAATGGTGATCTTTTAAAACGCGCTATTTTAATAATTGCTGTCATTTTGATACGCGCTATTTTAAATAAGCGCTATTTTGATACCCTTCTATTAACACGCGCTATTTTAATACGCGCTATTTTAGATACGTGCTATTTTAAACACGCGCCTAAATGAGCGCGCTATTTTGAAATGCGCTATTTAGTTACAGAAAGGCAGACGAGCTCGCCAGAGGTGGATCCGAGCAAAAATTCGTTGAGGCAAAGTCTTTCCTGGGCTCACAAGAAGGCAAATAGAGAGGGTCCAGAAAGACATATAAAAGAAATGGACTAACACGGGAAATGTCAGACAGGCGAGGGAGTTTGTGAACGAGTACAGTAACTCTGTAGGGACTGGCTACTCCATAGAACAGTAAGAGATTTAGGAGCGATAGTGGGAGCCGACACCGGACACTGCATCCTATAAAGACATTTTGCGAAGTTGAGAGTGAAGGAGGACCCGACGTAACATGCGAGTAATGTCGGGTAGAGCAAAAGACCACGGCGCGTCTTATACATTTGAAGCATACACATACACATCTCATGTGACCCACAAAAAATTTGTAGTTGATCTATAAAAAAATAGTCCGGAGCCTAAGCCACTTTTGTCTGCATTTTTGCGTACCGTAATGAAACTTGGCACGATTATAATATAATACTATGGTATTATTTTACGAAATGGTGCTCATCCCGAACCCAGTGCAGAGCAAAGATACAGCGTGTTTTATTTTTAATTGCATCTATCTAATTAAAATTCTGAATAAAATTTAAATGTAAAGCTAGAGCAATGAAACTTGGCACCTATTATAAGGACATATACGTTTTTATTTTAAGCAATAAAAAAATGATATTCTTTAATTTTCTTCCAAGAAATAAAAAATAATATATTTTTCTTAATTTATGGTGTGGGTACTGAGTAGAAAAAAAAATTCCAGGCGGTTAGTTATGCAAAGTAACTTGCTAAAATTTACTGTGAGCATTAACAAATTGTTTCTCTTTAAAACAAGTATTGCGGGACTGGTGTGACTTATACAGGGTTTTAATTAATAATTGTAAATTGAAAAAATCTAAAAAGATAGAAAGGTATGTGGATTTCTTAGACGTAACGATATTTTCAAAAAATATATACCGTATAAAAGATACTTAGCGTTTATTTATATTTTATGAAAAGAAAATGAATTGAAATGAAATAAGTTACATTTTTATGATCAATTTAAGTAGTTTTTTTATGATGACGTTACAAATCACTGTGGAAAACTCAAAGTCGGTACGTTACAACAACACTAGTACAGCTTTCATTTTCTTAAATAAAAACTTTTGTACAGAGTGTTTAAAAGTAACCAGATAATAAAGTTTTTTCCTAATTTTTTATTTTAATGCTGAAAATTCAAATAACTCTAGATATGTCAAATAAACATCTTATTGCAATCACTATATTCTGCCTTATAAACCATTTATCGTACCCTATTTTTCTGATAAGTGCTACATCATTACCTTTTTCTGAATGCATATACTGGGCGACAACAACTTTGCTGTAATTTTTACTGTTTTTTACATTATTTATTTTAGCCAGTGCGTTAATACGAATTTTGCAATGAAACTTGGTACAATTTGCCGGCTTATTACAGGCTATGAAATGTTATTGCTTGTGTAATTTTGTAATATGCTGAAAGATACAGGGTGATATTAAAAAAATCATGTAAAAAGTAGTAGTCTCAAACTTTGGTTCATACCAGTTAGGCAGTTTAAGATACTGTTTGAGTTTTTAAACTTTTTAAAACGGAAAGAACGCCTTTCTCACAATTAATTTAGCTTTGTAATTGTATGAAAATACAGGGTGTTTCTTTTGTCAAGATATAAATTTTTTTAAACGTAAAACATTATTTCCAGCACTTATAAATTTAGAAAATATACAGTAGATAATGAAACTGTTAATCACCTATGTAGCTGTTAGTTAGAGACTTTAAAACATACAGGGTAT
This sequence comes from Aspidapion aeneum, assembly GCA_963576565.1. Classification (NCBI taxonomy): domain Eukaryota; kingdom Metazoa; phylum Arthropoda; class Insecta; order Coleoptera; family Brentidae; genus Aspidapion; species Aspidapion aeneum. Next base: position 84,891,118 of record OY755038.1, on the reverse strand, counting down.
TCGAATTAAAGTCCGTAATATTGTTAACTTTGTTATTATCAAATAGGTCGGTTAAGTTATTAGGCAAAATTTTAGTATTTTTCCCGCACTAAATTGGTAGAAGAAGAATAAAATTAAACGACGCGTAGATGAGTTATGGTAGAAAAAAATATTTTTAAAAGATACACATAGTATACAGTACAAGCAATCAAAATTGCTTTTTATATATAAACAAAAGCTGTCTTATCACTTTTTCTTTTTAAGTAAAAAGTTATTAATGAAAGATACAGTAACTTTAGCTATATAAAAAATTATCATTATTTCTCAAATATCTATTTAATTAATACTTCTGAGAACCAATCTCAAACAGGATGCAATTATGTAATTTTATTAAAAGTGTATGCTTTGGTGCCCAAAAAATGGCGTATTATGTTAAAAATTCACAATTTTAGATACTTGATTCCACCTTTACTTAAGTTATCAATTTTTATTAAGGCTTGGTCTGGTATTTTTAATAATCGCTTGCGTAAAACCCGAGAATAGTTGGTGGCTCTTCTCGAGTAAAACCAGATTTAGGTGACACTACATTACCTAGAAATCGATACCCACACGACAACTTTAGACGAAATAAGATTTGAACAATTTATCCTCCTACCATTTGCTCCCTCTCCCCTCAAAAAAAAGCTTAATTCCTATGTTTAATTTTAATAGATTTTTTTCAAATTATAAGCTACATTGCTATGAGCTTAAAGAAACAAAAAGTGTACGCGAAACTAGTTTTATATTTAATTTATTAATTTTTCCTTTCCCATCTCAAGTACGCCCCTTCTTGGCCCTGCACTGGGTTCCATCGGAGCACCACTTCTAGAATGGCATTCCTAGGTGTGCATACCTCTGTACCAAATTTCGTCACGGTACGCGAAAATGCAAACAAGCCCCTAAATTTCCGGCTTAGGCCCCGAACTAAAAGGTTTAAAGGCACTGGAAGCCAGCAACAAACTGAAATGGAGAACAAGACAATCTCTTAATATATTTATGCTCACATTTAGCCACGATGAAGATATTAACAAAATTTTGAAATATCCAGTATCTTTGGAGTTGGGGTGGAAACAAAAGCACTAAAACCTCAAAATTAGTCCCTCCATGCAAAAGATGTCAATCTTATGGGCACACGCAAAAATATTGCGCTAAAGAACTACGTTGCGTAATATGCACGGGGAAACATCTTACTGTTGAATTCCCAAAACCAAAAGAATTTGAGCGAAAATGTATCTACTGTGGAGGCAAGCATTCTGCTAACTACAGAGGATGCCTTGTTGTAAGAGAAATACAAAAAATGAAAAATAAACCTAAGAAACCGAATCTCATACCAAACGTGAGTACAAATAGACAAAACCAACAGACAAGAAACACAGTCATGCAAAACTCTGTGACAAGTAGCAGCAACAGCTACTATACCTGATATTAATATCAGTAGTCAAAATACTATTGAACAAACACTGCAATTAATTTTGGAAAAATTGAACAAACTTGATGAGCAGTTAACTAAACTAGAAAGTAGGAATAACGGAGCTACCAATATGCCTCAAAAAACTGAGAAACGCATTTCCCTAACGAGTCTTACATAAAATTTAAAGGTTATAAAGTGTATTCAATACTGCTCATGAGGGAAGTTCTGTAATAATTAAAGAAAATGTATCACACTATGAGGATATGGGGACATAAAACCATAGATATTCAAGCTACATTAGTAAGTGTAAAAACCCAACCAAAACCTATACATCAGTCATAAGTGCTGTCTATATACGACCAAGGCACTTACTAAAGAAAAATCAATATCTTAATTTGCTCAGAAAATCAGGAAACCATTTTATAGTTGGAGGTGGTGACTTTAATGCAAAAAATACCTACGGGGGGGGGGGGGATCTAGACTGACGAATTCTAAAGGAAATTAACTTTTGCAAGCTTGGTAAGCCCACATACTATCGAACAGATCCAGGAAAAAATCCAGATCTAATAGATTTTTTTATAGTAAAAAATATATTTTTAAGTTTTGTAGATATAAAAGAAAGTTTTGATTTACACTCAGGTTATTCACCTATTATTCTCTTAGTAAAAACATAATAAAGAAACTAGCAAATATCTCACTAGTTAATAAACTGACCGACTAGATTAGTTTTAAACAAAGTGTCAGAAAAAATAATACTATCAGTACCATTGCAAACGCCACAACAAATCAATAAAGAAATTGAATATTTTGTTACAAATATTCAACAAGCAGCTTGGAGAACAGGCCAAAACCAAAGAGAATTTTTAAGAACTATCCAAAGGAAATTAGAGACCTTACATTGGAAAAAAGGAAACTAGGTAGGAAGTGGCAGCAAAGCCTTGATCCTCGGAATAAAACAAATCCCAACAACATGAAGCAGCGCATAACTTACAGATGATAAAACTACTCACTATTCCTTTTGGAAAGCAACCAAAGATTTTAAAAGACCAATTATCCAAGTGGCAAAGAGTAACGAAGAAAAAGCAGATATTTTTGCAAGTCATTTAGAAAAAAACATTTTAGCCCAATAAAGCACCGGATGAAAACTTTTATTTATATAAACCCCATCAAATCGAAGAGCATATTAAGCTTACATCACCAAAGAAATATTAACAGAAATCAAAAATATTATTTCGAAAAAAGCCCCAGGCTATGATCTTATGAACGGGGTCAGTCATAAAACAAATCCCCTTAATGCGTCCTTTAGGCTTAGGTATGTACCTAAACTGTGGAAAGTAGCAGAAGTTATCATGATTCTAAAACCGGGAAAACCACTCCATGACGCGTCATCTTACAGGCCAATATCTTTGCTGCCAATTATATCCAAGTTCTATGAAAAATTATTGCTTACAATAATAAAACCAATCATAGAAAAACAAGAAATTATTCCATCTCATCAATTTGGTTTTCGAGACAAGCATTCCACGATAGACTACAAGCATTTGACAAAGTGTGGCATAAAGGCCTTAATTTTAAACTAAAGCGGTTTCTGCCAAAACAATATTCAGATATTTTGGAATCATACATATCTGAGAGTAAAACAGGAAGACTCATACTCAAATTTAAGAGAAATTCAAGCAGGCGTGCCCCAGGTTAGCGTACTAGGCCCTTATCCATACTTATTATTTACTAATTATTATCCCAAAGCCAGGAAATTGTCACTTAGCAATGCATGGAAAAATTTCAGGATGCAGTCACCGAAGTTTACAATTGGACCACAAAGTGGCGAATAAAATTAAATAAAACCAAATTGTGAGTTACAGACAACACAAAGCGGGGAGAACTGTTGAGTGAACCCTAAGTTTACCCGACTTTTCTAGTAAATTAAGTTAAAACAAAATTACTAATTAGTTTTACTGACTAGATTGTAATGTATGAACACAGTGTGTTTGACAAATAAAAAAAGAATGTGAAGCATACAAAGAAGTGAGAAAAGAGGTATTGGGAAAGGCAGTCTTTGAGACGGAAGACCTTCTGAATCTAAGGTGGCCCGATATTCTGGTCTCTGTACAGAAGACGGGCAGATTTCTTAGCAAAAGAAAGACACAGTAAGCAGCTTTTTGAAACACCTTCTAAGAAAAGCTGCGACTGCTCTTACTGCTAGTTTCAAATTGTCTATATCTAGTGTAGATATTTACTTTATTTGTCTAATACCTCACAAGCACAAATATTTGATTAGTTTTCCCTGACAAAAGTTAAAATGTTAAGTATTACATTATTTTACAAAACAGTTTCTATTCCCTTATTTTACTTTCCCAAAAAATTTTCATATCACGTAAGTTTGCTGTCCATTTTAAGTCCATTCGCGAAACCTTGCATTTCAAATGAAAAATTCATTCGGGTTTTGTCTTCGCAAAGCCAGACGATTTTATGGCTCTGTCGCATGTCATGACCATTCCCATTATTAATACCCAACATCGGCGTCGCATCGAAAAGGAACCGATTTTTTTTTCTCTGATATACAGTGTATAAATGACATGACAATATTTAAGTGACTGAGGAGGTCAAAATATGAAAAAATAAATAATATGGAGGTCAAAAAGTTTTTGTTTTCGAGATACCGAGCATCAAATTAGAGAGTTTTTCCTTTATCGGTTAAAAATTGTTTAAAAACCCCAGCCACAATATACAATTGGGTAAAGTCGTGTATTAACATAACAATAATAAATTATTTTAAAAATTTATCGGGTCAATTTTTCTTTATTTTTTTTTTGTTATAAACCGTTATAAATGCCATAATGGACGCAATAATTTTGTCCATGTTTTAAGTTACTAGAAACAAATCTCTAGGTAGACATAGTAGCCTAAAATCTTTTTAAAAAAATGTGTACTACTGGTGGAAATAGTGTCCCAAGAGGCCTTTTAATACATTTAATTTGGGAACAGTCCCAACAAAGTATGTAGGTATATTTCTGGAATTGGGTTCCATTTCCATAATGAGATTTGCCTTTATCGTTCACACTCTCATCTCAGATTTTGACCGTGAAAGGTTAGCTAAGATTGGAGGATCGTCTGCTGAAGTGGACCAACATTAGGACCAACATGAGGTAAAGGACTGAAAAGATATCTTGTGTCCGTTCCAGAGTCTCATATGGGAGTCGAAAGAGCCTGAAAAAAGTGTGTATTATTTTACATTTAATTATTACATTAATTTGGTCCTTTGCGAGCCAAATCTGGAAAAGCTATGGCAATTATAACATAATTGGGGAATTTATTTGATTTTTTTGGTTTTTGCAGCACATGGACCTAATAAATTTGAATAACCTTTATTTCCAGTTTTTTTTTTGTGATATTTTTTCTCGTTTCTTTTGCGCTGTGCTATAACAGTTTTGTGTTTCTGTCAGGGGCGTGCCAAAGGGTGAGACAACAAGGTAGCCGCCTCAGGCTACCGCCTTAAACGGGCAACCAAATTTTTCGACGGGCAACCAACATTTTCGAAATTTTCCCCCTTTTTAAAAAATGAAATAATCTACACTTAAAAACTTAAGGCAAAATGTGCAAAAGTAACTAAGGTATGAGAAGCTGATAGATGAGTTTGCAGAGAAAAACGTCCACGGTCCCCAAACTTCTGGGCAAGTAACTTTGCATGTTTAGTTATTAATGTTATTTAATTGCATTTGGGTTTTTTTGAAAAAGCCAGTTGCTTCTCCAGAAATCTTTTTATGAGCAGATTGAAATTTGTATTGGAGAACTTGGCTTTACTTTCTCAATTCTTTTTACGGATTACCACTTTCGCGTACTTGGATTTTTTTAATTCGGCAAAAATATTTGCGACATAAATATTTTAAATATTTGCGACGCAAATATTTTTATTATTGTTTATTTGTGGCGCAAATATGTGCGCTGTATTAGTGTATTTACTGCGATCCATTTTCGTTCGTAGTTAGTTTACTGATGTGGTGGTGTTTACATTTAGCAATAATTTTTGTCATTGTCTCTTATTATTATTATATCGTAGGCAATTCATTATTATATAAACAGCACATTTTTTTTTACCAATAAGTTGGGAGGACATGATGGCACCCAAACAATAACTATATACACACTATGTGACACAAATATTTCAAAACATACTTTTAAAAAAAATTCAAGTCCACATTAAAACAAGCACTCGATGGTCGTTCGGCGCAAATCTCTTTGATGTTGGCAGAAAAACCAACAGAACAGTGGATAGCGTGCGTTGTATCTGGCGCACAAATTTGCGTGTTTTTTTGTGCGGCGCACTGTCCTCATCTATAAATATTTTGACAAACACGAACAAATTTGCGTCAAATACAACGCACAACACACACATTTATTGATCTGGACGCGGCTTTATGATATACTTATTAGTGTCATATCCCAAGTAATGCAGAGACGCAATTAGGGAGGGCTTAGAAGGGCTTCACAAACAAAATGAGCATAATTCTTTAATGGCGAACTGACCGTACATAATATAAGTCAGTTAACATTTTCGACTCGGCTCTTATATTGATACCATTTTCCCGAAAATTTTTAGCCGTTTTTTCTTAAAATTATTTTATTTTTCCGAAATTTTTGCTTGCCCCACTTTTTTCTCCTTTTTAACAATAATTTATCCGCCGACGGTACTCCACTTTGACAATGACTAGGGCACCATGCACTGGTTGGTGGCGGGGCTTGCGTACTTTGATGATTTTAGGAGCGGTGTCGGCGGTAGCTTAGCTACTGGCAGGGTCTCCCATGCTGAAGGGGTCCTAAAGAGAAGCCAGACTAGAAGAGTACTACCGTGACTTAATCTTTGGTATCATGCGACCCGAACTTATAGATGAATGGCAGCTGTGCTCTAAACAGCTGTCGCTATCGGAGCCCTGGGATACCGGGCGCCCTCCCAGCGTAAGGAGCCCTACCTTAGGGTAAACCTTTTTTAAAAAGTTTGTCACGAGTACAAATCAAATATGGAAAACACAAAAAACAAAAAAACAAATCAAAACCCCCTGCCAATGGATGTGGAGGCCCAACAAGCCTCACCTCCATCTCGTAATGAAAACACTGGGAGCGTACCACCAGGTGAAAATCCTGCAACTGGCCCATCAAACTCCCAGCCACACACTTCAAGGGAAAACCCGGAAGGGCATAACCTTAAAGAAGTTACCTCGGATGTAGAAAAACTAGATCTAGAAAAACGACGAATGTCAGGTGCCCAACGCAGAAAGCTAGCTTTTGCAACAGCAAAAGCGAGAGGAGATCCTATTAAACCCAGGAAACCTAGGGCAAATAGAAGACTCAAACTCAAAGGTGCCACTCTGGAGGCTGAAAAACCACCAGGTGGCTCCGAACAAATACAACAAAAGCCATCTAAACCAAAAACTGGGGAACAAACCCCCAGTAACGGCAAAAGGTCGCGTTCTGAAACAACTGCGCCATCGCCAGCAGCACGAAAAACTGCTAAGAAAAGCAAAGCAGAGACGACGAAGGCAAAACCCAGCCCCCCTGCGGAAAAAACTGGGGGACAAACCTTCAAAGAACCCGGAAGGGAAATTTACCCCGGAACAATCCAAACAGGTCCAGCTAGCCTTGACCCGAGAAATCTGGAAATGCCCAGAGGGTCAGGGACCCCGCATTCTAAAAAGCCACTTCCAAGGAGAGCTGGTATTTCTAGTCTGCGCTGACAAGGAGTCGAAAACTTGGCTCCTCAGTAAGATACCCCTACTGAAACCATAAGAGTCCGCCAACCTAAGGGTCGAAGACGCTAAAAAGTTGTTAAAAACTGCCTAGGTTTTAGTATGAGTGCCCACAGACTTCCTGGAGAGCAAAGAGCCCACTGAGATTTTTAAACTCCTCAAGATCCAAAATAAGGATCTCATGACGGAGGAATGGAGAATAGTGAGCAGCCGGGACGACAAAACCGGCATTAACCTCGCCCTTGCCATGGATAACAACAACTTAAGGACGCTGGACAAGAGGGGCTACAAACCCTACCTCGGACTAACCCAGCTAACCTTTAGGCCGCAATCCAAACCAAGAGAAAACGCAGAAGCTGCGAGTGCTTTAAGCAAACCTGCAGCATAAAAAGTGGCTACTGCCACTCCCTGCAGGATCCTCAAAGAAAGTGACATCGATGTGGCTCTCATTCCAGAACCCTGGCTAATTAAGGGCAAAGTTATGGGCCTAGGTGAAGCAAAAGGTGAGTTAATTTATGACAACTTTGACAATGTCAGAGCGTGCATATATATAAAAAAAGAACTACAGGCACTAAAACTTACCAATCTCTGTTTTAGGGATCAAGGAGCTATAAGACTGAAACTACATATGGCAGGCACACTGTCCGAAGCTGTCCTCGCTTCGAGATACCTGCCATATGACTCCGTCCAACCACCTAATACTGTAGGCTATCAAACCTGCAGATGGTAGTGGGTATGGACGCCAACTCACATCACACAACATGAGGCAGCAGCAACATTAATGTGAGAGGTGAGAACCTACTAGATTTTATTACTTCTAGAAATCTGGACGTACTTAATCAAGGTAAACAACCCACGTTCATGACTAGAGCGCGAAAAAAGGTACTTGATATAACACGGGCCTCTCATCGTATAAAACCCCAGATAACTGATGGGAGGTGTCAGATAAACCGTCCTTGTCGGATCATAGGCACATCTACTTTGAGATCACAGAGGTGAAGAGAAGGGTGGAACTGTGTCGTGATCCAAGGAGGACGTGCTGGGAGAAATACCGGGAGAGCCTAGCCATAAACTACCAGCACATAACTAAAAAACTTAAAAACAACACTGATATAGAACTGGCAGCTAGCCAAATAAATGAGGCAATCATTACTTCTTTCCATGAAAACTGCCCACAGGTAAGGAAATACACCTGAAAGAATGCTTCCTGGTAGACAAACGACTTATCTAAACTAAGAGCAAGAACGCGCAAACTGTGTAGCGTGTCATTTTTACGTTTAAGACAACGTTACATATTTGTTTATTTAGGTAAATAATCAAGGCTCTTTGATTCGTCTTTCTGTACACAAAGTAAGGGTATTTTATAGAGCTAGGTTTGGAGGTTATATAGGGTCTAGGAAGTTACCTTAAAAGGAGGCATTCCATCGAATTACTGTGGACACTACGCACATCGCATTATCTGGACATCGTAATTGGAATTTAGGATCACAGGTTTCGGGAAAATCACATAAAACTTTTGGTTGTTTTGTTTATTTCTGCAGTTTCGTCGTTTACTTGACGTACATAAAGTTAAACAGCTGTTATGCTGGGGAATGGCGGCGTTGCCGCATCACAAATGGTTTCAGTAACAGGAAGGAAACATTTAGATGAACATTTCATTCCCTTACGTTTATTTCGAGGATATTGGGACAATCCGAACCTCATATCCTTCACGGATTAACTAGTTTTGATAATACGAAAACATATTTGGGTCGACCAGGAACAACCGAGGCTCCGCCACTTTGATATCTTTATTAATTTTATAGGGAAAGGATAAAATAAATACGAGTTATGCACTTTGGTAAAGGGGAGATAAACGAGGGATAAAAACCAAGACTAAAAGAATAAACGAAATCGTGTGAGTTAACATCTGAACACTCTTGTGCCTTTAAGCAATAGTTCAGTGTGTATTTTTGGGTTCAGGTTCAGAAACAACTTTATTACTGTAGAAATGTTTTACAAAAATGGCGTTAAACCATATGAATATTAGAGAAAACATTTATAAAGAGCGAAGGAAACTTTTGACGAAGACTATAACTGGAGTGCAACTAAATTCTGCGCTCAGTATAGCTTTACTCATATGGGAATTGGTTGAGTGTTCGAATATTAATAATGTGTATGGAGGGTGTCTCGACGTCCTTGTTATAAAAATTCCAACCGTGGAAATAGATCCGACAACACCTCAATGTACATTTTACCTAATTGCAATGTCCACTTGGTCGGTGCTGCCCCTATATACCTGTGTAGAACTATTGCTGTACCTCATTGGTTAGTTTGAAAATCGCGGGTTTTTCTGGTTGGTTGGTATTGCGTTTTACTGTCCCCACTCCCCACCAAATTTACAAAACGGTTTCCGGCGACTTGATTATTCTGGTATTCTCGACGAAGTGCTTTGTCTCTCTTTTTGCTAACGAATTTTGGCTGGGTCGGCAGCAGACTCTGGGATCGCCATTGTTTTGGTTAGTGGCACTGCAAAAAACTGCAGGTTCAGTCCCAGAGACTGTACGAGTGAGTCCGTCGTGTCTAGGCGTAATCTGGAGTGACGCTCGCACCCTTTTGAGGGGAATTTTAAGTCGGCCTACGCCATTTTGTACGGAAAGAGCAGCGCCCTGTCCATTCCATCGGCAGCGGTGCTGGACGCTGGGGGGAAGCCGGACGAGCCAGTTCTAACCCTGGGAAAGGGTTCTACGCTCGGGCAAGAATCCCACAACCGTTTTACGCTCGGGCAAGAACCAACATTTTGACCACCATGTGCTGCCCTAGCGTGATGTGCTAAGCGGGCATTAGGGGAGGCGCGGGCAAACCAGAAGCAGCGGTAGCAGTGAGGAGGTGTCTGGACAACTCTAGGTTTACAAACTAGAACACACATTTATACACAAAATAATCAAGGACCAAGGTAGGAGCAAGCCTTAACTATAATTTTTTTCCTCATATATAAATTTTTAATATAATTTAGACATAATCTTTTCATATATAAGTTTTCACAGTATAATTTCAACATTTCTTGTAAACGCAAGATAAGGTATGACGTCATAACCCTGGTTTTGCGGCATATTTACTACATCGACTTGTTTTCCTTCATTTCACTTATTTAAGATAATTTTACTGTCAAATTTAAAGTGCCTTGCTATTTTGGCCCTATTTAAAGTGCCTTGCTATTTTGGCCCTGACTTGTTTGGTATTTTTCTCAAGTTTTACAGTCTAATTATACAAGATGAACTAAATCTTTGTGTTATTTGTGCAACCCGATGACCAACTTTGCGGAGACAAAAGAGAGATGAGGTTATATTTTTTAGCGGTTTCCTACATTGTTCTACTTCATGGGGTGGATCTCGGACTGGGTTGCTGTCTGTCTCATTCTACCTGGCGTAGAATGATGACAGCGGATATTTGGTCCAGATCTCCCCTATGATGGAACGATTGTGGAAGTGTATTTTTTTTTAACATTCATTCATATAATTGAGTCCTATGCTACTGACTCAGATGTAGGTACACTATGACCTGTTAAAGGAGTCCGTCTACCTGTAAAGTGCTTCTAGTTTTGTCATCATAATTCAATCTTTTAGAATTTTATTCTGTCTATTAGTCAATTTTTTTTGGGTTTTTAATTACACAAATACTCTGGAAGCCTCGAAGTAAGTAGAATTTCATTGTTTGGCTGCAACGTTTGGGTTGAACTGTATTTTATTTAAGATCTTCTTTGTAAAACATTGGTATTAAATAATGTGGCGCACTTAAAATTTTCTTATTTCTGAACCCCCCCTTCTCCACTGTATAAAAGTTACCGGGCATATCAATGTTTTACCTAGCTGGAAAATACAGTTCTGCTTCCAGATATTTGTTTAATTATTCAGTGGGTTTCAGTGTCACAAAATGGCGGCGACGTCTTTAAGCTGCCACAAATGTCACACAACGCATTTTAATAGGCCACAAATTTTTTTTTTACTTTTTTTTAAGGCCACAACTGTTTAACAGAACGAAAAAAGCAGGTGACTGGGAGGAATACCATACCACCCTCACCATTCTTAACAAAGACATCCGCAGGGCTAAAACAGAATTCTGGAGGAAACACTGTGGTGAAGTTGAAAACACCACCGAAGCTGCAAGACTCCAAAAAATTCTATCTAGGGATCCCACAAACCCAGTTGGGATCCTTAAGAAACCCGACGGATCTTACACTAGTTCTGGAAGGGAAACCTTACAAACACTGTTGCAAGCACATCTTCCAGAATTAAAAGAAACTGTACCAAACCAATGGCCAGCAAACTCTGAGAACACAAAAGCAAATAAAGGCAACTGGGTGTGACGTATAAAATTGTGAAACTATAAAAGAACGTCTGGTGTCATGTTGTGACGTATTAAAAACGTTGTCGCCAATTGTGACACTGAAAAAAACCTTGTAATCACTCTATTAATTACTGAGTAATTAAACAAATATCTGGAACCAGAACTGCATTTTCCAGCTAGGTAAAACATTGATATGCCCGGTAACTTTGATACAGTGGAGAAGAAGTGGTTTAGAAATAAGAAAAATTGAAGCGCCACATGTGTTTTAATATCAATGTTTTACAAAAAGGATCTTAACTAAAATACAGTTCAACTCAAACATTGTGGCCAAACAATGAAACTCTACCTACTTCCGAGGCTTTCAGAGTATTTGTGTAATTAAAAAATCCAAAAAGAAATTGACTTATTGCCAAAATAAAATTTTAAAAGATTCCTAAATGAATTAAAATTACACAAATAGAAAACACTTTATAGGTAGACGGACATCTCCAACAGGTAGGTCATAGTGTACCTACATTTGAGTCAGTAGTGGAAGATTTCATTACCTACTTTAATGGTTGAAAAAAAATACACTCCGAAATCATTCCATCATAGGGGAGATCTGGACCAAATATCCGCTGTCATCATTCTACATTGGGTAGAATAAGACAGACAGCAACCCAGTCTGAGATCTACCCCATGAGGTAAAACAATGTTAAAAAAACAAAAAAAATATAACCTCATCTTACGTTACCCTATCTCCCTCTCTTGTGTCTCTGCAAAGTTGGTCATCGGGTTGTCCAAATAACACAGAAAATTTAGTTCATCTGGTTTATTTTAAATAGCAAAAAAAAAAATAAGTTGGAGCAAAATATCAAGGTAATTGCAATTTCACAAGAAAATTCAACTTAACTATGACGTCATACCCATTTTCCTGCGTTACAAGAAATGTTAAAATTAAAAAAATAATAAAAGTTATTTGAGAAAAATTACACCTAAACAGTTACTCGCTTCTACCTTGATCCTTTGATTATTTTATGGTTAAATATGGTCTTGTTAACGTGTTGTTGTTACCAGGTAGTTTCTCACCACTGCACCGGGTCTCATTCTGCCTACACCCTCCCTGTAGATTATCTAGCACATCACGCTAGGACAGCACATGGTCTTAAGTATATTGGGATCCTTGCCCGAGCCTAGAACCCTGTGGAAAATGAACTATTTCAGTTTCCTGGAACTTGTCGGTTTTGCACGAGGTTCGGTTCGGATCGGTTCGGTTCGATTCGGTTCGGTTCGGTTCGGTTCGGTTCGGTTCGGTTCGGTTCGGTTCATATCCCCTACCCCGAGTAACCCAAATCAAGAACCCCATGACGACTCAAAAAGAAATAAAGCAGATGTCAACAGATGAACCAAAACAACCCCTACATACCTTTCCCAGGGTTGTATCAGTGCTATTGCCGGAGATGCGAACCAGCACAATCCTCCACGTGATGTTGGAATGGACAGCACTGTAGACAAAGGAGAAAAACAATATATAGTTTTTATCCAAAACGTGGTTTAAAAAAATATAAAAACTCCAAAAATTCCACAGGTATTTTCTAGAAAAATTACATTTCACACGAACAATAGTTACAATTTGGGAGGCAAATATTATCTTGAAGCATCCCCAAATAAAAAAAATCGAACTTACCAATGCTTTTCCGTAGGAATGGCGCAGGTCGCCTTGAGTCCCTCAATCAGAGAATGTGAGCCGTCACTAAAAATACGCCAAAACGACGGACTCACTCTTCACCGTCTTTGGTATAAACCTGCATTCACTGCAGTGCCCAAAACAAAAAAAAATGGCCAACCAAGAAAACACTGTCAACGACCCAGCCGATTCTTTAGGGAAAAGAGAGAGGACACCTTGTCCGCCTAAAAAATACTCTGCCAATATATGGGCCCCTAAGCTCACACTAGGTACTATAGTTATAGTGTACGTGTGAGCTAATATAACTAAAAACTGAAATATATCTTATTCAACTCCAGACTAAATTACCTTTTGTTTGATACCACACAAGCCATGTTTTGACTTAAACTCAAATTTTTGAAATCTACCCCCACCCTTAAAAAAAACAAAAACTAAAATGTATTTTGTTAAACTCCGGACTCAATTACCTTTCGTTTGATATCACACACGCCATATTTTCACTAAAACTCTAATTTTTAAAATATACCCCCACCCTTTTTTTTTAAATAAATTAAAATTTATTTTGCTTAACTGCAGACTCAATTACCTTTCGTTTAATATCACACACGCCATATTTTCACATAAACTCTAATTTTTTAAATCTACCCCCACCCTTTTATTTGGTTTGTGTTCGGTGGATTTTGTTCATTTTTAAATGGGACCATCTCGACCCAAGACCCAGCCTAGGTACCAAATTTCATTAAAATCGGCCAAGCGGTTTTTGAGTTATGCGCGTTGGTCGTTACAGACAGACATACAGACACACAGACAGACAGACAGACAGACAGACAGACAGACAGACAGACATACAGACAGACAGACAGACAGACAGACGGCGCAACAAAAAAGTTTCAAAATCATCTGAAACGCAAAGATATATAAAAATTTTTGAAATCGGAGCAACTTTTTTTTTCTCGAAAAAATTAGGATCACCATAGCTCACACTACTATAGTATAGTATATGTGTGAGCTAAAATAAGAAGCCGGAAATCTTTCCTTAATTGGGTGGGGACAGTACCAACCAAATTTTCCCGGTCAAATTCAAATAAGAATGCAAACCCATTTATAAAAAACACTCGCAATCAAAAAATCCCCTAGCGTCAGGTTTGTAAGCCTGCCAAAAAAAAGTACTTCGGTACAGGTCTGTAGGGGACAGCATCAATCAAGGGAATATTCCAAACGCGTCTGCTGCGCATTGAGGTGTTGTCGGATCTATTTCTACGGAACTCAATTTTTATAAACGAGGATTTCAAGATGCACATACACAGACCAAAACAAATGTCAAAACGTACCACTGCCAACATAGCAAGTAGGAGAAAAATAACCAGTTAGACTATAAGAAGTTTAGTATTGAAACCATCAACTGCAAAATCAATTACTGGAAATCAGAGCATGCATCAAACCCAGGAATATTCGAGTAAAACCATACTAAGTGTAGAATTTAGTTGTATTTTAGTTATAGTTTTAGTCAAAAGTTTCCTTTGCTCTTTATATATGTTTTCTCTAAGATTCATATATTTTGACGCCATTTTTGTAAAACATTTTTACATTAATAAAGTTGTTTCTGAACTTGAACGTAAAAATACACATTGAACTACTGCTTAAACTCGGCACAAAAGTGCTCAGATCTTAAGTTTGCTCACCACTAGCTAGCCCTACATAATCCTTCAATCCGACTAACTGAGTTAGATATAAACTTTATTTAACTATGATTATATATTAATTTATATAATATCAAAATACGATTTTGTTTATTCTTTTAGTCCTGGTTTTTATCCCTCGTTTATCCCCAATTTACAAAATTGCATGACTTGTATTTATTTTATCTTCTCCTCTGAATAAAGTAGTAAGATATCAAAGTGGGCGGAGCCTCAGTTGTTTTTGGTCAAACCTTGGACCTAAATATGTTTTCGTGCTACAAAACTAGCTAATCCGTGAAGAAGAAGAGGTCCGGAAGGGAAATCATTGTCCTAATGTCCTCGAAATATAAATAAACGAACGTCCAAAATAAATGAAATGTATATCTAAATGTTTTCCCACGGTCCTTTAAACATCGTGAATGGTTTGTAATGTGGCAACGCCGCCATTATTTATTGAACATACGTGGTCACTAGCAAACAGCTGATTATTCAATTCAGAACGTAAATAGACAAAAATACCCAATTTCAAAGATGTTTTTATGTGATCTTTCCCAACCTGTGATCTCAGATTACCAATTAGAATGCCTAAATAATACGATATGCGCAGTGCCTACACAATAATACGATGGAATGCCTCCTCTATAAGGTAACTTTCTGGACAATATATAACCTCAAAACCCAGCTCGATAAAATACCCTTAATTTGTGTATAGAAAAACGAGTCGAATAATTTTTGTTATTTACATAAATAAAACAAATATGTAACGTGTGCCTTAAGCGTAAAAATGACACGTTACATGGGATATTGCAAAGGCAGTTATTACTTATGAAAAAATTGCATGGGCAATTTACTCCTTTGAGCCCTACAAGGCTCCAGGGCCAGACGGAATATACCCCGCTTTACTTCCGCAGGGCAAAGGTGTCATAATCCCTGATCTTTGTAGACTACTATGAGCCAGCCTAGCTACAGGTTATATACCACATACCTGGCGAGAAGCAAGAATGGTATTCATACCAAAACCTGGAAAGGACTATTCCCAGGCAAAAGCGTATCGATCAATCACCCTTTATAGTGAAGACGATCGAGAAATTCATTGATAAACATGTCAGGAAAACTTTCCTAAAAGGAAAGCCACTTCACAAAAACCAGCATGCCTATCAATCGGGAAAATCTCGCGAATCTGCCCTACACCCACTGGTGGCAAAGGTAGAATTAGCAAACAACAAAAAAGAAATTATGCTAGAGGTATTCCTTGACATAGAAGGGGCATTTGATGGAACCTCCTTTGTCAAGACACGACATCGACAAAACCATCGGCATTTTTCGTGGAAGACAGGTACAAGCCACTTTAAGCTGAGACACAATGAAGGTCTCGGTGGCCAAAGGATGCCCACAGGGAGGAGTATTATCACTCCTACTGTGGAATTTGGTTGTAGATGAACTCCTAAATGAACTCAGCAATAAAAGTATTTCCAACCAGGGGTATGCTGATGACATTGTCATCCTTATAGTGGGGAAAAATCAACAATTAATATCAGGGCAAATGCAATAAGCCCTAAAAATTGTTGAAGATTGGTGCAAGCAGGTAAAACTCAATGTCAATTCTGAGAAAACGGCACTTATATCTCTTACGAGAACAAGAAAGTTAGAAGGGATTACATCCCCCACTTTCTTTAATAAACAGCTACAGTTTGCTCAGGAGGTCAAGTATCTAGAAGTTATACTGGATTCTCAAGTAACCTGAGATTCACAAATTGCCTACGCCGGCCGTTAATAAGAGCAAAATGGCGCTAATGGCCACCAGAAGAGCTGTAGGGAAAACTTGGAGACTGAAACCACATATAACTAACTGGTTATATACAATGGTAATAAAACCCAAACTAACCTACGGCGTCATAGTGTGGTGGCCAAAAGTTGAACAAAACAAAGCCAAACCGGAGCTATCTAAACTCTAAAGGCTTGCATGTCTCTGCATAACCGGAGCAATGGGCACCACCCCAACTGCTGCTATGGAGACCATTCTAAACCTCCCCCTCTTGACATAGTCATAAAAGCGGAGGCAAGAATGGGAGCATATAGATTATTATGCAATGACAACTGGTTCCCGGGAAGTTAGTCGGGTCACACCAGAATAACGAGCATCATTACCGACCCGGTGCTTGAAATGCGGAGTGACATCATGACTCCGCTAATCAATGTGAATAAGCCGTTTAAAACCCTGCTAGACTAGGAAAACAAAACGGAAAACACACTCCTCCAGGAAGGAAAGTTGGTTTGGTACACCGACGGATCCAAAATGGATACTGGGTCAGACGCAGGAGTATATGGCTTAGCTCCTAGATTAAACTAGTTTACATCTTTAGGGAAATACGCCACAGTATTCCAAACAAAAATACACGCTATAGAGGTCTGTCTGTGGGAAAATTTGGAAAGAGGATATCTCAACAAGGATATCACAATCTTCACAGATAGCCAAGCGGCAATTATAGCTCTAGCGAGTCAACAAACTAACTCTAAGTTAGTCTGGAACTGTCTGCAATCCTTATTAACCCTGGCAAAACACAACAAGGTTACTCTTGCGTGGGTGCCAGAGCACACGGGGGTTCCAGGCAATGAAAAGGCAGATTTACTTGCTAGAAAAAGATCTGAAAAACCATTGATAGGGCCAGAACCTGCGTTTGGAATTTCAAAAACCTTGGTACGTGGCTACATCAAACGATGGATAAGTGAGGAACATCGAAACCACTGGCATTCGTTACCAAGGTTAAACCACAGTAAGAAAATGGTGTCATCACCATTACCCTCACTTACCTGTGAACTAGTAAAACTCAATAGAAAACAAATCAGGCAGATAATAGGACTTATAATCGGTTACTGCACTCTGAGAAAACATATGCATAGAAGGGAATTCTGCAGAGATGAGCCCATATGCAGATTTTGTGACGAGGACGACACACGAAAACCCTTCCAGAGAGGCAGACTGTCAGAGAAACCTAGTAAAGGGGTTGCTGCTTTTAGCGAGGTCGTCAAGCATCCTAAACTAGGGAAAACCACCTAGCAGGAGATACAATACGCTAAATTGCTGCAGTGTCGGGGACTCCCAAAACCTATTCTTGCTGGCCCAACTAATCAATCAATTAATCAAATCAAACAATAACTTGCTACTGTTGCTCCAATTTCTTTAAAAAATAAGTATTTTTTCTCAAATTTTCTCCTGCAGCGCTATTATTTTCGTTATGTCTGTGTCCACTTTATAAGATCATCCATAATATCCTGGATGTACCAGAACTCGTAGCAGCGGTTGATTTGCGTGTACCTTCAAGGAACAAGAGAAATAATTGCTTTTTTAATGCGATTACATGATAAAAAACTGTGATATAGATATGTTTGATTAAAATTTTGATCGATTTCGTAATAGTGTCAGAAAGTGTTTGTTCACAAATTAATGCATCTTATCAATGTTTTACCAATGTTTAAAAATATATTTGTTATTTATGTGTATTGCAAGTGTTTCACCAAATTCCTATTTTAATCTGTCTATGTGATATGGTTTGTTTAAATGTTTTATTAAGGTTTTTACTAGTTTTTAATTAATTTAGTTTTTTTTTAAAGAAATTTTTAAATGTTGAACAACTCTGAAAATTAAATCTTAATTAAACTGTATGCGTGCCGCCATCGTCATCATTCATCGCCAATTATTGCATAGAGTGGTTTATTCAAGACCTTAAATTTTATCTTTGTTTTTTTTTAATGTGTATTTTTACTTTTGCTGTTAACTAATTGAATCTTTTGACATTTGTAAATGCTATATGCGTTAATAAAATTTTGAACAATTTGGATTTGAGCCTGCAAGATGTTTTTCACAACGCGATTTTTTCCCCAAATGTATTTGAATTTTACAAAATTTTTGCCTGCAATTGTTTTCAATTTTCCAGTAGTGTTTTTAATTGCACAGGCATTTTTGGCAAATTTTTTTTTCGGAAATTTTTAATTTTTAATGTTTTTAAATCCCTAAAGTACATAACATGAAATTCTTGACCCAAGGATGCGGAAAAAAAAAAGATTGCACGAGATATTTTGTCTGGGAGCAGTACGTTAGTGTGTCCTCGATTTAAAAACCAAACATTTTTGGGAAAACTTATAATTATAATGGAAGTAATAAACAAGTTTTATTGACCAACGCAAAGGTGGTCAAGTGACCTTGTTGTCACAGGGAGGATACACATTCACTTATAAAATGTGATAAGTTGGATCCATACCAGCGGCATGTACCGGGTGGGCCAAAAAAAAACCGGACAATTTTTTTTTCATTATAACCATTGAACTGTATAATTGATTTTAATGGGACAAACTGCAGTTGGCAGAGAATTAATCAGAGTTTTAACTGTTTATATTTTTTTGGCCGCCGGTGCCGTCTCAAAATCCAAGATAGCGGACCAAATTAAAATGTACCCTTTATGTTTTTATGTTTATTCTCGTGTTGCGAGCATGTTTTGATTATTTTTTTAAATTAGTAGAAAAGCTGCGTGCTTGCTACATACAACAAGGTAAGAATCGGCAAAATCAATTTAGTAGATAAAAAAAATTCAACCATTGTTTTGCATATTCTACGATTGCCTTCCCAATCATGTCTGCATTTATTTCCTTATAAATTCATTACTAATGAACCGATTTCGATAAAACAGAAAACATCCTGGTTAGAATTGATTTCTTTTAAAAGATTATTATCAAAGTTTATCGCTATCAAAGTTTAAGGTGGTGGACAGAATTTACTTGATTCTTCAAAATGGCGTGTTTATTCTTATTTTCCGAAAATGTTTTAGTTTTTTTTTAACTTAGAGAAAAGCACTACTTTTGCCCTACACAACGAGGTACAAATTAGTAACATTGGTGTGATGATTCTCAAAAAATCTATTTTTGTTTTAACCAATGTTTTACAGATTATACGTCTGCATTGCCATCCTGTCTCCATTCATTTCCTTATAAATTCGTTATTAGTAAACCGATTTAAGTGAAATAAAAAAGACATGATGAAAATTGATTGCTCTTTAAAGATTGTAATTAAAATTTTCCGTCATCTTAGAATTTAAGATGTCTGAAAGAATCATACTTGATGCAATGCAATCGTATAATTTTTAAAACAACGGTTAAAACAAAATCATATTTTGTAAGAACCACTTTACCGATTTTAGTAATTTGTACCTTGTTAAGTGGAAGAAAAGTAGTGCTTTTCTTTAAAGTAAAAAAAGAAACTAAAACATTTTCGAATAATAAGGACAAAGTTGCCTCTTTGAAGGATCAAGTATGATTCTGTCCGACATATTAACTTTTAAGATGGCGGCAAATGTTGATCATAATCTTTAAAGAACAATTAATCCTTACCATGATTTTTTTTATTTCACCAAGATCGGTTCAGTAATAATAAGTTCATAAGGAAATGAATGCAGACAGGATCGGCAATGCAATCGTATAATCTTGAAAACAATGACTTAAACAAAAACAGATTTTTGAGAACTACCATACCGATTTTACTATATTGTACCTCGTTGTGCGGAGGAAAAATAGTGCTTTTCTATAAGTTAAAATAAAAACTAAAACATTTTGAAGAATCAAGTATGATTCTGTCTGCCATCTTAAATTTTAAGGTGGCTATAAATTTTGATCATGATCTTTAAGAAGCAATCAATTCTGACCAGGATCGTTTTCATTTCAATAAAATCGGTCCACTAGTTATGAATTTATAAGGAAATAAATGCAGACATGATTGGCAAGGCAATCGTATAATATTCAGAATAATGGTGGAAACAAAAACATATTTTTTTTAGAACCACTTAACCGATTTTGCTGATTTGTACCTTGATGTGCGTGGCCAGAATGCGCCTTTTTTACTGATTTCAAAAAATAATTAAAACATTTTCGCAACACAAAAATAAACGAGCATCTTTGGAGGGTACAGTTTAATTTCTCCTGCTATCTTGGATTTTGAGATCGCGAACAAAAAAATATATTTGGTCAAAACTCTGATTAATTCACTGCCATAATAAACAAAATTGTCCGGATTTTTTTGGCCCACCTGGTATATGCCAAAAGTAAAAAATTATGTTTTCTTTGCTTACCTTCCTTTCATGTCTTGAGTGAGTGTCCTACTTCAGGAAGTTGAGGGGTTTGCAGGGTTACACATAATTTGAGCTTTCCCAAGAAGGAGTGGTAAATAGAAAATCTTGACAGGACAAATAAAAAGTAGTGAAAGTAGATGTGTGTCACAATAAGATTTCTACTTTTAAATCTGTTTAATCCATTTTGTTTGCTACTGCAATAGTCTACGTGCATGATAGACAACGCAACCTTGTGTCACGTCTTGCTTCACTTGATTCAGGTAGTAAAACTTGGCTTCTTTTACAACCATTTCTTGTGCTTAAAAGTTAGGTCTTCTTCGTGTAGGGATAGCATTCCCGTCATTGACCTAAATTATATTACATCTTCCGTATCTTTTGACAATATTATACTAAGTCTGAGTTTAAGTATTGACTCTTCCTTTTCGGTTGAATTAAACGCTGTAGTAGTTTGCTGTAGTTGTGAATTGACACCTTCTAGTAATGTCGGTGACAGTTGAAAATATTTGTCGGGATTTACATTGGCAGATCCTGCATATGGCACTGCTCGTGATGTAAGGGTTTAACAAAGGGCAAAATGGTGGTTCAATGGATATGTCCAGTGGGCGGTGTGGTAAAGCCTATCATGTCCAATGATGCTGTGGGTATAAGAACTCATTTGACACCAGTAGTGAATGTCATTGAGTCCTTGCACAGATTTTGGCAGCTCAAACATGTGCTGGCTAGAAACCGTTTGTTTTTATTTTTAATTTAAAATTGATTTTGTTTATTAAAAATGCGGGGTTAAGATTTTTAATAATCACCTAGGTTGTAAAATCCTATTTTGGGAAAAGCGATTTTTAGCACCTTTTTGGGACCTTTTTTGGTCATATGACTTTTGTCAGCTTTTGTTAAAATCGCGATAAAACCACGTTTTGACTTTTTGGAAAGCGCCGACCTGCGCCAGAAAGAGAAAGAAAACCACTTCCGTCGAAACTTTTGCCGAGAACGTATCGCAACAAAAAACCTTAAAAACTATTTTCGGGAGTGAAAACCCGGATCGGCCCTACCATCACGGATAAAGACGAGCGAAGCTGCAGAAAACAAACTGGTAAGTCTTAACGTGGGCGAAACTTAATTTAAACATCACAAAATTAACCCTTTTTATAGAAATCCCAAAGGGGTGTTTTTCAGGGTATTTTTTCGTTTTTTGGGGAAAATACCAAGGACCACTCTTTCGGGACTCCACCCATTTGGTCCTTCGGTAGCCTAATTTTTTGAAAAAGCAGTTTGGGGATGCAGTTTGTCTGAATTTGCCTGTTACCAAGTGGGTTTTTCTTGCAGTAGACACGTTTTTATTTCAGTTTTTTTGTGAAACCGTTTTTTGCGTCCTTGATGTGCGCTGCTGTATGTGCGCGCGCAACATCACACCTTTGAATAGGAAACTGGTAAAGTTGGTTCATTGTAGTTTTTTTTGTTGGCCTTGTTTTGTTGGTTTTCGACCATAGAAAAAGAAAATTTCATTGTTTTCGACGGTTGGCACCATTGAAATCATATGTTCCATGACATATGATGCCTACCTAACCTATAATTTTTGATGACAAAACGACCGTTTTGTTTATTAATTTTTTGATTTTGAACCTTGTTTTTTGTCGGTCTTGAGTTTTTTGAACGACCGCGAAACATTGTACCTGTGTTTTAGTGCGTTTACCCAATTTTTAGAGCATTTAACCTTTTTTTTGTTGTGGCTTAAGGATGTGTGAGTGAAAATCTCTTAAGAAACAGCAAGCCTCCATATTGACGCGGGTGAAAACAACACTTGCAAAAGCCTTAGATGCACAATCTGATCCTACCAACGCTACGAAAATTCGAGCTTTTAAAATGCGTTTAGTTGACTTTGAGACTCAGTGTAGTCAATTTGACCAATTTCACTTCGACATTGTTAAGCTAGACCTTACAGAGGAACAAGAAAATAATCAGGGTGAGTTAGTAGAATCATTTGATGATGTAAAGTATTCAATAAGGTCTATAGCTAGGGACCTTTTCCCGGATTCAAGCCAACAAAGCCTGCCATCACCTGTCTCGGTTTCTGATCCTACCCGAGGATTAGAAATTCAAAAAATAAGTTTGCCTGCCTTCAATGGCACAGATTTAAGGGCGTGGCCTACCTTTCTTGATTTATTTAATAGTTTAGTTCATGATAAGGTTGAACTTTCAGATATAGCTAAATTTCAGGCTCTTTCTACAGCCCTTGTAGGTGAAGCACAATCAGTTATTCGTAATATTCCATTGGTAGCATCTAATTATAGGCTCGCATATGATGCAGTTGTTCGTCTTTACAATAATAAGAGACGCCTTGTAACCCACTATTGGTCTTCGGTTTATTCTGCACCTACTGCTAAAAGTAATAGCTCTCGGGACTTAAGAAAACTTTTGTCCACATTTCGTGAAAATCTTGAAGCCCTTTCAAATTTTAATGATTTAGACCTTCTTGATTTTATTAAAATGAACCTTCTTCTACAGAAGATTGATCCCACTCTTAAGCAGAAATTTGAAGTTGAGAATAGCACCAAAGAGATCCCAACCTATAAAAGTTTGTTTACCTTTCTAGAGCAGAATTGTCGTGCTCTTGAAAATTGTTGTCTTTTGGACAATTCTTTTGATGCTGTGTCTGTTTCCCCCTCTCATCGCCAGGGTGGAGGGAGAAGGACAAGTAAACCACCCTATAGTTTAACCACCCAAATTGACCATTGCAGCTGTTGTAAACAGAAAGGCTTTCACCCATTTATTAAGTGTGATAAATTTTTAGAAATGGAAGTCTCACAGCGACATGCCCTTATAAAAAGGGAACACCTTTGTTTCAATTGTTTTAGAAACCACCCCGTGAACCAGTGTCCTCATACTGAGTCATGTTCATTTTGCGCAGGACGTCACAATACTCTTTTGTGTTTTAGAAAAAAAAAGAGCCCAAATGACCCTGTTAGTACCACCTCCCATAGTACTACCCCTAGAAGTACCATGTGTACATCCACCATTGTAAACCATAGTGAACCAATTGAAGTGAAATCAGTTCTTTTTGCTACCGCTCAGATTCTGATTTGGAATAACCAACATGAACTTGTTCCTTGCCGAGCCCTCTTTGATACAGCAAGTGAAGCGAGTGTCATATCCTTGTCTTGTGCTGACAAATTGAAATTGCCTATTATTCCTAATAGTACACCAGTCCACGGGTTAAATAATATGAGTTGTAATGTGTCTCATGGAACCATGAACCTTGAGATTTGTTCTAAGAACTTCCCAGATAGTTTTTTTAGATGTGAAGCCATCATTACCCCTAACATTTGTGGACCTACCCCTTCCACTTTTGTAAAAAATAATTTGTCACAGTGGCCTTATTTAGAAGGATTAGAAATTGCTGATCCAGATTTTGGAAAGCCCAGCGATGTTGATATTTTGCTTGGAGTTGATTTATTTGGCCAGATGCTTGTTCCAGGTTTTGTGAAGGGACAAAATGGACCTTCTGCCATGAATACCATATTTGGTTGGGTATTGTTTGGAGGCTTTAATAAATCTACCCCCTCAAAATTTGTTAATTTGTTGACTACCATAGATTACCCAAATAGTTGTGCTCTCAGTGATACTATGAGAAAATTTTGGGAAATTGAGTGTGTTCCTCAAAAGATCCCCCTCAATGAGGAGGAGGAAAAGTGTGAGGATATTTACCAATCAACCTTCTCGAGAGATCCTTCCGGGAAATATATTGTGAGACTACCTTTTAGAGACTCGCCTCCAGATTTAGGTGACTCTAGAAACCAAGCCCTTCGGAGATTTAATCTTTTGGAAATGAGACTTTCTAAAAACCCACCTCTTCGTCAGTTGTATAATGATTTTATGCAAGACTATGTAGACCAGGGTCACATGACACCTAGCTCGTCATTTGAAAATCCTTCTTATTATTTTCCACACCATTGTGTAGTTAAGGAGGAGCATGGGACCTCATGCATCAGAGTTGTTTTTGATGGTGGAGCTAGTAGCTCTAATGGATTGAGCCTCAATGATGTCTTGCTGCCAGGGCGAAAGCTACAAAATGATATAACCAAAATCTTGTTAGGTTTTAGATTTTACCCATTTGTTTTTAGTACAGACATACGACAGATGTTCAGAAATATTGTTGTGAATAACAAAGATGTCAGATACCAAAAAATCCTGTGGAGATTTGACCCCTCTAAACCTATCCAAGATTGGAACCTCCACACAGTGACATATGGTTTGAATTGTAGCCCATACTTAGCTATTAGAACTCTACATCAGTTAGTAGCGGACCATGGGAAGGATTACCCTCTTGCCTCTCCCATATTATTGGATTCCTCATATGTTGATGATGTTATAGGAAAGAGCTTGTCAATAGACCATGGCTTGGAGCTTCAAAAACAGCTTATTGGATTGTTAAGCTGTGGGGGCTTTGAACTCCGAAAATGGACCTCAAACTGCCCGGAACTCCTAGCTGCCATTCCAGAAAGCCATCAACAGAATATCTCGTTCGAAGAAAAGGATAACACTGTTTTGAAAATTTTGGGCTTACAGTGGAACCCTGCTATTGATGCCTTTTCATATTCTGTTAAGCCAATTAGCAGAGATTGTACCAAGAGAGTTATACTCTCAGAGATTGCTCGGATCTATGATCCTTTAGGTTTTTTGGCTCCTGTGGTATTGGTTGCCAAGGTTCTTATCCAGCGTCTGTGGCTTGAAGGTCTTTCTTGGGATGAAAAACCATGTATTGATGTTGTTACTCAGTGGCAGCAATATGTCACACAATTACCTTTGTTGTCTACCATTTCTATACCTCGCTATGTGGTAAGACACACAGCTGTTACCACAGAAATCCATGGTTTCTGTAATGCTTCCAGTGTAGCTTATGGTGGTGTGATATATGTTCGGCAAATCCACCCAGATGGTAAAATTTCAGTGGCTCTATTATGTGCAAAAGGTAGAGTTTGCCCGCTGAAGACTATATCAATTCCTCGTTTAGAATTGTGTGCTGCCTTGTTGTTGGCAGACCTGATGGAGTTTGTCGTTACCAATTTTGAAGTTGTACCTATAGATAAAATCTATGCTTGGTCTGACTCTCAAGTTCGGTTCGGTTGCCATGGATAAAAACCAGCCCTTCCAAAAGGAAGGTTTTTGTTGCAAACCGTGTGACAACCATTCAAGAGAAAATCTCTCCTGATTGTTGGTACCATGTAAGTGGTGTTGAGAATCCAGCTGACTGCCTGTCAAGGAGTTTGCTTCCTAGTCAGTTTGTTCACCACTCTTTGTGGCTCACCGGACCTCTATGGTTGTCATCTAGTATTGAATATTGGCCCATTTCCAATAGCATGAAAGTTGAGGAAATGGATGTACCTTTTGAGGAGAATCGTATAGTTCTTGTTACTACTGCGCAAGTCCCAGGTGTGCTTCCTACATTGTTGGATAAATTTTCCTCCTTGCGAAAAATCCAGGGAATATTTGCTTATTGTTTGAGGCCCTATCGATTAAAAAAGGATCCGACTTTTTTAGCTACCTCTCAGGCACTCTGTTATGAGGAATTGTATTTTGCACTTTGCATCATGATTAGGATTGTGCAAAAGGAGACTTTTTTTGATGATTTGAAGAGGCTTCAAAAAGGCGAACCATGTTCCAAACCTCTTCGCAAGCTAGCCCCCTTTTTGGACTCCCAGGGTGTCCTTAGGGTGGGGGGACGCTTACGTCACACCGATTTGGCTTATGAAGTTAAGCATCCAATGTTGTTACCACGTGACCATAGACTAACCATGTTAGTGATTGAGAAATGCCATACTGACCATGGGCATTCAGGACCTCGCCTGTTGGAATACCTCCTTGCCCAACAGTTCTGGATCCTATCTGTTAAACGAGCGATACACAAGGTGATTGCTGATTGTTTCACCTGTGTTCGAACCAACCCAAAACCAAACCGAGTGTCTCAGTTGAAACCCTTCTCCCATGTTAGTGTGGATTTTATGGGACCATTCCAAATTACCTTAGCTAAGCGTCGAGGTGCCAAGAGCCAGAAGGCTTATGGGTGCATTTTTGTTTGTTCTTCAACTAAGGCCATCCACCTTGAAGCAGTCTCCGACTTGTCCGCTGAAGCTTTCTTAGCAGCTCTTCGTAGATTCGTAGGGCGAAGAGGGCGTTGCTCCGCGTTGTACAGCGACCAAGGAACTAACCTGACTGGGGCTAATAACCTCTTAACTGGGTACTGTCGTCAAGCCGCCGAATCGTTGTCCATCAAGTGGCATTTTAATCCCCCAGCTGGTCCACATTTTGGTGGTCTGCACGAGTCTGGAGTGAAATCCACAAAGACACACCTGCGTCGTATTGTTGGCAACCAGATCATGACTTTTGAGGAGTTGATGACAGTTTTAATCCAAATAGAGGCCACTCTCAATTCGAGACCTCTTTGCAGCCTCAGCCCTGATCCTAACGATTTACAGTCGTTAACACCTGGTCACTTCCTGACCCTTGAACCTTTGACCTCCCCATCTGATGAGAACTTGGTAGATTTTAAACAAAATCGATTGACTCGCTGGCAACTTGTGCAGAAAATGCACCAGCATTTTTGGCGACGGTGGCATATTGAATACCTGCACTCGTTGCAGCAGCGAGAAAAGTGGAACACCCCTGACAATCTTCCTAAGGTTGGTGCACTCGTTGCGTTGAAGGACGAGAATCTGCCTCCCTTGAGGTGGTCGCTCGGTCGTATTGTTCAAATTTACTCGAGTCCCGACAAAATACCAAGGATAGTTCAAGTAAAAACCGCGAAAGGTTTCCTTGACAGACCTTTGGTCAAAATTTGCCCTTTGCCAGCTCGTTAGATACCAATTTACCAATTTCCAAAATCATCTGTGTGATGTCCATTTTAGTTATTTGATTGCATTGAATCAAATAAATACCAATTAGAATTTTTTGGGATAACATTGAGTTTGCTGCAAGAAATAGTGTGGCAAATAATGTTTAATTTTTATCTTTTATTTTTTTCTCTTTTGGGCCTGAACCTTTTTTCGTATAAAAATTTAAGATTTTTATGGTGGGGGGAATGGCTAGAAACCGTTTGTTTTTATTTTTAATTTAAAATTGATTTTGTTTATTAAAAATGCGGGGTTAAGATTTTTAATAATCACCTGGGTTGTAAAATCCTATTTTGGGAAAAGCGATTTTTAGCACCTTTTTGGGACCTTTTTTGGTCATATGACTTTTGTCAGCTTTTGTTAAAATCGCGATAAAACCACGTTTTGACTTTTTGGAAAGCGCCGACCTGCGCCAGAAAGAGAAAGAAAACCACTTCCGTCGAAACTTTTGCCGAGAACGCATCGCAACAAAAAACCTTAAAAACTATTTTCGGGAGTGAAAACCCGGATCGGCCCTACCATCACGGATAAAGACGAGCGAAGCTGCAGAAAACAAACTGGTAAGTCTTAACGTGGGCGAAACTTAATTTAAACATCACAAAATTAACCCTTTTTATAGAAATCCCAAAGGGGTGTTTTTCAGGGTATTTTTTCGTTTTTTGGGGAAAATACCAAGGACCACTCTTTCGGGACTCCACCCATGTGCCAAGTGATATTCCTTTACCAATGGAGGACGAACATTGTAAAATAATATTTAGAAAGCAATATTCACAGGACGATACTGGAAGATATTTTGTGAAAATGCTATTTTGTGAGCAGGCGCCTTAAGGTGAAAATTGAAATCGTAGATTTTATTTGCTGGAAGGTCGGTTTCTTAAAAATCCACTTTTTATAAATTTTATTTTGAGTTCATGCAAGACTATTTATACCAGAACCATATGAGTCTTGTTACTAGTGGGAACTTTGGAAAGTATTACATTCCTCACCATGGGGTCTGATAGGGACAACGTGATAGTAAAAAATCCGTTAGAGTCGTCTTTGATGAATCAGAAAAAACATCGAATAATAAGAGTATTAATGATGTTTTGTTGACTAGTCAGAAACTTCAAAGTGATATAGCTATCCTGCTAACTTTTCAAGTGAAAAAAGTGATTTAAATGAACAATGAAGATATGTCTTTTGAGGCTATTTTTTGGCGTTTTAAACAAACTGAGTCTGTGCATAAATATATTCTTCGAACTGTGACATATGGATTAAGTTGCAGCCCTTTCCTGGCTATTCGCACTTTGTTTCAGTTGGTTGAAGATCACGGTGATACATATCCTTTGGCAACCCATATATCGACGATGTTGTGGGAAAACCTGATTCAGCTAAGGCGTTTGAAATTCAGGGTCAATTGATTGATTGAAAACCTGTGGTTTTTGTAGCTAAATCATTGATGTGGCTTCAGGGTTTGAGATTTAGTGATTATCCTGGTCAAGAAATTGTTGATCAATGGGCTTTCTATTTTTTGCAATTGCCTATTTTATCTGATTTATCCATTCCCAGGTGTGTAACCATGGATAGTGTGATCCAAAGTGATATCCACGAATTTTCTGATGCGGCTGTGCGGTTTATGAAGCTGTTGTGTATTTAAGACAAATTGATAATTTTGGTGAAATTGCTGTGCATCTTTGTTTGCAAAAAATAAAGTCGCTCCACTTAAGACGACTCAGTGCCTCGCCTTGAGCGTTGTGCTTACTGAGTTTCTGCTGGGAAATATAGGGGATCTAAAAATTCACAATGTGTTTGGATGGTCAGATTCCACAGTGACTTTAGCTTGGATCAAGGATCATCTCTTGAAGTGGAAACCAGCTATTGGAAGCATGTTGAAGGTAAAAATAAACCAGCAGACTGCTTATCTCGTAGTTTTATGAATCACTCCTTGTGGTTTCAAGGACCGGAGTGGTTATATTTATCGAGTGAACAATGGCCTATTTCTAAGGGAAGATCTACAAATTAGTGCTGAACAAAGAGTGAAATTATTTACCGCTAAGTTATTGTCAAATGTGTTAGATAATTTACTGAATAGGTTCCTTGAATCCTTTCGTGTAAAATGTCCAGACATGCAGGACAAACCCTCTTAAGTAGGATCGCTTCTTGTTATCAAGGAGAAAATACTCCACCAGTGCACTGGTCTTATTTATTGCTTATATTTTAATGTTACTATTACAAGAGTAGCCTTAAACGTGTGAAAAGTAATAACGTTTACAATATATAAATATGAAAGGCAACTCCTCATCTCCCGTAAGTATGGGTAATTAGGGTTCGGTGCTTCCAGGTATAATCGATATTAATACCTGCGAGCTTCTTTTTTTAATTTTCGCTTTTCACAACTATATTAATATTGTTATCAAAAAATACGGTCTGAATCTTTGGTTCTTTCTAAAATTAGTTATGAAAGTACAGTTTCGTAGTGTATTTATTAGAGGGATGCCAGGAGAATTCAAATTGTGCAATTACACTATGAGATGTAGACACTTAATATCTCATAAATTGCTCGACCCACCTATTAATTATCTTAACATGAAAATATTAAAGCTTAAAATGTTGTCTTTGGCTTGTCTTTTTCACAAAATAATCAAAAATGAGTTACGCGTATCACTCTTCTATTGTATGTATTCTAAAAATACAGTAACCAATAGTTGTTTAAATATTTTTAAAATATTTTTTTTGGCCTAAAATTTAATTGAGAGTCTATCTTGTTTCTCAGGAGCGATTATTTTTTTCTGGCAATTTTTTTCACTTTTTCGTGTATTATATATTACATATTTACCTATTTATAAAGCCTCCCAATAATTAGAAACGTAACATGAGTTTTTTTCTGCTTGAAGTGTTTTGTGATTTAAAAACCGCTAAGCAGAGTATTGCTTTTTAACAAAAATACACAATTAAAATCTAGGAGAATTTTCGCGTTGCCCTTTTTATTTTCAGTAATGCAAAATCTCAAAAATTGAGATAAAGAAAAAAACTGCACAGCAAACTGGCTTCGTTATATCTTTTCTAATACCAAATTTACATATAGCTCTCA
Source organism: Aspidapion aeneum (assembly GCA_963576565.1). Lineage (NCBI taxonomy): Eukaryota > Metazoa > Arthropoda > Insecta > Coleoptera > Brentidae > Aspidapion > Aspidapion aeneum. The sequence goes on along the minus strand of OY755038.1, from coordinate 84,860,210 downwards.
ATTTCGTTTATGTTAGCTGTAAAATAATAGAAATTGTTGTGAATTACCGATTTAATTAATTCGCAAAAGTTTAATGTTCTTTTGGTGTTACAAATTTAAACAAATTTGTTAAACCTAACATGGTTTCTATTTAAAATTAAATATTTTATGTTACAAATCGAAATAGTAGTTGTTTTAGATACGTATGTGGTTAAGCAGAGAAGAAAGGCACGCCCCTCATATTCTACTTACATCAGCGTACAAGATTCTCTGTACGCTGCTTACGACGTCAAAAAGAACCAGTGATAATATTTAAATATGACATAATAATAGTTTGATATAAAATGCTATTTATTTAATGTTATTTGGGTCAAAAAGGGCATACCAAACTATCAAATTTTCTGACTGTCTATCTATCCACGATAACTCGAACCCACAGTATACTAATTATTTATTAATTATTTATAGCGCCTCGCTCATGGACATTGGCAAGATAGATAAAATTATAACGGTGATGTAATTCCACGCCATTTTTCGTTTGTGGATGCAGTTTTTCAATATTTTTCGACTTTTTGGCTTATTTTTTATGGTGTTTTTTGCTAAATAATTATGGCCAATCGGTATTTTTTAAGGTGTTGAGGGCGATCCGCCGCTTAATAAATTTAAACGAAAACAATGTTGTGTTCGTGGGTGCGATGACTATCTTAGCAAGCGAAAATAAGTACTTATGTATAGTTTTAAAAGTTTAGTTTAAAATTTTAATATTTAGAAAAACGGAAAAACATAGATAATTTCAGTATATTTATATACAGGGTCCGGCATAAGGATCTCCAACATTAAAAACGCAATTGTAGCCATTGTAGCTATTCGATTGGATATATAATTTTTTTTACTGAAACCGTATTCTATACCATTTCTTTTTATTAAGTCTTAAAAATTGCAGAGTCCATGTAGCGGCCATTGTTTTCGATACACATTCGAAGCGATTTCTGAAAGTTTCACTTGTGCAGTAATTTAAGAACTGCTTTCAATTCGTCAATGGTTCGGGGATAGTATTCAGGTATCCTCAAAGGATCTGGAACTAAAGCAAGTGCGAAGTGAGTACGAAAAGTTCTTTGCGTCGTAATTACAGATTCGACCTATAACGAAGGCACGATCGTAAAGAAATGGCCAGGCGCGAGCTACCAACCGACTACGCTAAGCTTCCCCTCTTTTTAGTGATTCGGGCACAGTAGCTGTGCAAATCCAATAATACCTGGTTAATATAGGTTATGAGTGTAAATACATTTTTACATCACCTAGCTAATACTAAACTCGTCAAAATTTACCAAATCCATTAGTTTTTATTTTTCATGAAAGAACAGTTAAAAAAATTATCCATTAGTTTTTATTTTTCATGAAAGAACAGTTAAAAAAATTTCCATTTATAGAAAAATAACCTATATTTGCAACATTATGTCTAAAGCATTGTAAAAGCGTACATTATTAATTTAAGTTAATGTATATAATATAAATATTTTCTATGCACTAATAAAATGAAACTTACTGTATAATATTCGTCAAAGAACCTAGTATTTTTTTAACTAGAAAATTAGCCTTCCAAGGAAATTTATGTACGTAAATCAATGAGCAACGAATTTTTAAACCTTAGTTTTAATAAAAATTCAACTTTCCTTTTTTTTGTTGCTTGTAGTCAAATTCTTTGATTAAGCTTCCTTACTAATTGGTGTTTATAGAGTGTTTTTAAGCAAATTGAGCGTTGACAAAATAACTTATCGTCACCCTAATTTTGAAATCTCGTAACCCACAAAAAAATTAAAATTCATATTTTTGCTTCAAAGGTTAGTAATTATGCATAGCTATACGCTGCTAAATCTTCGCAACCAAAAAAAAATATAAATCGATAATTCCCCTGATTTCCAATTGGCATAATGCTTATCCGATGTAATTTGCTTCTAACTTTTCTTATTCCTGTAAAATTTTGTTGAGTGGGGTTACGACGTTTTAGAATTAGGGTGACGTTATTCTTATCAGCGTGCAGCGTTTAAATTTAAAACTATTTAATTCATGAGTAGAATAGGTTCTTTGGTATTAAAATCTAATTTGATAAGAACTATTCAAAACAACATATTATAAAATATTAAAGAACGTTTCCATTGATGGATTTGAGCATCCGATATACAATAATTTGAAAAGTCACCCCTTAGCTTAAAGACAAACTGCGCAAGCGTCATGTTTCAAATCCACCTGTAAATATTTAGTATAAGATCACAACTTTGTAAAGGCGCTGATTTGTGCACGGCATCCCGGTATATTGCGCCAATTTAGTAATAAAACTCCCAAATCTCTGGTCTATATTTGTCATTCGTCTGTGCTCAAACCGATAAACCGATTTTACTCAAAAGTGATACCAAAAGTGTCTGATAACTAGGCGTTAGGCCATTTGTTTTTGGTGGGGTTGGTTCAAATGTTCAACATACACGAAACCACAGGTGGTGGCAAAACTTGAACCTGGTTTGGTTATTTCTGCGATTGTGGTCTATTCCTGGGTACTGCTGCCATTTTCCTAGTTACGTGATTTGTTAAAGTACGGAAATCGTTCTTCATTGTGAAATTTTTTAAGGCAATTTTATGGTATTTTATGAAGGCCACATTAGAGCAATTAACAAGAATAATTCTTTGCCTTATAGTCTATGGACAAATCAAGTATCGTGAGTAAGTCGTGCCAACTTTCTGCCGATAAGCTAACTTTGTTAAGGGCATCCCATATATCAGGTTTTGACTTGTTGTCATTCTAGTAAATGCGTTTTTTGAAAGATATGGCGGATTCAAAATGGCGAAAAGGCGTATCTTTAAAAAAATTGTAACTTTTTTATTTCTTATCCAATTTTTATGGAACAAAGTTTAGAATACTTACTTTGTAATGTATTTAAAAATCTATTGGTCAGAAAATATGTATTTTTTTATATTTGTCAAAAAAATTAAAAATTTCAAAAAAAAAGGTAATTTTTTTTTAGTATTTTTTATTTTATTTATAAAACTGTTGGAGCTAGAAAAAAGAAGTTTATATAAAAAAGATAGCTATTTTGATTCTTTATTAAAATCTGGTTTAAATGTTCCAATGCTTCAATTAATTTTTAAGTTATTTCCAAATAACTGGAAAAAAATAGGGGTCTTTGGGGTATATTTAAAAATTATGCTTTTAATGAAGACCATAAGAACTTTTTGAAAGTATCTTAAATTTGTTTAACATACCTAGCAGATCAGGTTTTGACTTATTGTCATGGTGATAATCGCGCTTTTTTTTAAATATGGCGGATTCAATATGGCGGAAAAGTATATTTAAAAACAAATTGTATCTTTTTTATTTTTTATCCGATTTTAATACAACAAAGCTTAAATTACTTGATTTGTAATGTATTAAAAAAGTACTTTTAAAAAAAAATATTTTTTTTAATGTTCAAAAAAAAAATTGGGTGAAACAAGTGACAAAAATGATTTTACTTATTTTATTTTTAATTGACCCCCATGTACGGACGTGGCTGAAGGGTTTGTCATAATTAAACCCCCACAGACTTACACATTGTTAAAAAGAAAATTTTATTTCCTACAATAAAGTATAAAACACATTTTTGCCAATTGAGCTTAGTTTCTAAAAAAATTGGAAAAATCTTGTAACAGAATTAATTTGTTTGGTGATTTGTAAAAATTGATTTAAGTTGTACAGGCCTGTGAAGTTTTAATCTGAAGATAAATCTTAAATTATTATATACGTTATTTTATTTTCTACAATCGACTGTGGGTCACAATTTTTGACAGAGAGCTTGGTTTTTAAGATAATCGGGTAAAACCTATGTGGTTTCTTGAATTTTTTTATATTTTCTTAATAAACGGACGCCGCTTGAGGAGTTTGTCATTATATTTTTTGATATAGAGCTCGGTTTTTAAGAAAATCCGGTAAAGCCTGTAATAAACATGTTTCTTTTTTAAATTTATTACACTACCTCAATAAACGGACGCCGCTGGAGTCAGTCGTATCTCACTGACTTATACATTGTTGAAAAGGAAATTTTATGGTCTACAATAAAGATTAGTACATATTTTTCCCTAAGCCTAGTTGTTAGGAAAATTTGAAAAAAATCTAAAAATTTCAGGACTTGGGGAGTCTGGGGGGTCTTGGGAGATTTTGCAGCTAAAATTTAAAAAACTAATATAATTTTATTTTTAAATTAGATTTTACATATTTTTGATCCATTTCTATGTCATTGTGTCTTTAGGGCGTCAACTTAGATACATTTTTTAAAAATTGAAACACGACACGATAAGGAGGGGGGATAAAAAAAATTGGACCAAACACTTGCCCGACAACATCCAAATCGTTAGTCTATGACCTATTAATGTCCATCAAACAACGATAACAATGATAATAGAAAATATGTTTCTGTTTTACTAGACGCCTCAGCTGCGTAAAGCTGCGTAAAGCTGCCTTATAGGCGTCCGCGTACGGTAATACACCTTCGGTAGTCGTTTTAGTGACAACGAACTGTTTTTTTTATTGAAACAAATATAAAATATACATTCATATAAGACTTGTATACACCAAATTAAAGAAAAATGTTTATTCTAAAACTTTTATTTAAACTTTTTTTTTAAATTTTGCTTTGATGTTAATAAAAATGTAGGTTAAACTTTACTAGCTATTTAAAAAAAAAAGTAAAAATTCATTTATTTTATTTTTTCTAAAGAAGGAAGCAAAATTTTGAAAAATATAATAGAAAGTTATTTTATTGCGGGTGTTTGCTGATTCATTTGCCATTTTTGCAACCCTCCACGACTATTTTTAAGAAAGATACATCGTTTTAAAAAGTATCGTGCAAAAAAAAGTGGTGGGTTCCATATCTTTAAAAAAACGCATTTACCAGAATGACAACAAGTCAAAACCTGATCTATGGAGTGCCCTTAATAAACCTGGCTTATCGGCAAAAAGTTGGCATGACTTGCACACGAAGCCCCCTTTTAGGCCGATTTGTACATAGACTATTAAATAATGTTTAAAATATATTTTTTTAAATATTTTATTTAAAAAAGTTAAAAATGAGAATGACGACTGTTCATCTATCTATCTATTTAGCAGTAACGCAGGAATATGTCTTGGGGGGGGGGGGGGGGGGGGCGAGGCCTCATAATGTCGTATTTCATGCTATTTTTTGTGTTTATTCATGAAATATGTGGAAAATATATACAAAAATCTTAGGCTCCCCCAATCAGTGGCGTGCAGTGTTAATCAAAGCAGTGTAGGCAAAAATTGGCATTATTTTGCCACTTATACGCTTACTGCACACACATAGGTACTGGACTACAAATTAAAAATTTCCGTAGAAAATGCCTTACAAACTCTATTATTAAATATTAAAATAAAATAACCTAATACAAAATATCGAAGCCATTAAAAAATTAAACAAATTATAGCTCTTATGAAATCGAGATGATTCTGCAAAAATATCGAAAAAGGCAGTAACTAGTAAAAAAATCAAAAATATTTTGCTGTTTGGTTTTCTTTTTTAGTTTAATAATTTGTTCTAGGGATAAGTATATAATCCTCTACTTGTTTTATTTTTTCTTGATTTATTGGATATCTGCATCTGTGCTTGTTATCATTTTAATTTTATTTATAGTTCATACTCAAGCCTATATTTTTAGCTGTTCTATCCACTTATCTGTTATTAAGGCAATATCTTCAGCATATCTTAGGTGGATCAAGTATTCTCCGGTTACTTCGATGCCTATTTCTTTCCAATCTAAGTTTTTTAAATTACCTTCTAGGGCCTGGTTAAATAGTTTAGGGGAAATTGTATCACCCTATCTGACACTTCTTAAGCGGATTGTATCTGTTTCTTCGTAGATTTTAATTGATGTTACTTCGCTGTATACCGGGTGGGTAAAAAAACTTGTGAACTATACAATAGATTTTAATGGGACAAACTGCACTTGGCAGAAAATTAATCAGAGTTTTGATTAAATATATTTTTTATCCGCTATCTCAATCCAAGATGGCGGACGAGATAAATAAAATAAACCGTTCAAACACAATCACTTCTCACCATGATTTATTTTATTTCACTAAGATCGGTTCAGTAATAATGAGTTTATAAGAAAATGAATGCGGACTGGATTAGCAATGTAATTGTATCATCTGTAATAATAGATTTCTTGAGAACCACCACACCGATTTTACTAATTTGTACCTCGTTTTACGGGACAAAAGTAGTGCTTTTGTATTAATTAAAAAAAAAAACTAAAACATTTTCAGAAAATAAAAATAAACACGCCATTTTGAGGAATCAAGTATAATTCTGTCCGCCATGTTAAATTTTAAGATAGCTGTAAATTTTGATCATAATCTTTAAAGGGCAATCAACTTCTACCAGCATGTTTTTTCTTTCATCAAAATCGGTTGAGAAGTAATGGATTTATAAGGAAATAGATGCAGATATGATTGGCAAGGCAATTGTATAATATTCAAAACAATATATTTTTTTAGAACCACTGAACCGATTTTGCTGACTCCTATCTTATTGTGCGTCGGTCGCATCGCAAGAATGTAGCTTTTTTATTGATTTAAAAAAATAATTAAAACATGTTTGCAACAGAAGAATAAACGAGCACCTTTAAAGGGTATATTTTAATTTTGTCCGCCATCTTGGATTTGTAGATGGTGGACAAAGAAATATATTTGTTCAAAACTCTGATTAATTTTCTGGCAAGTGCAGCATAACCCATTAAAATCAATGGTACAGAAAAAATTGTGCGGTTTTTTCTGGCCCAACCGGTATATTGACTAATAAGTCTCTGTATCTGTAATCCATTCGGCTATTCAATAAACTTTCTTATACTGCCCAATGCTCAAAGCTATCGAAAGCTTTTTTAAAGTCTATAAATGCAAAGTTGTATTCGGTGGCTCGTTTAATTAGGATTTTCATGAATAATTGTTGGTCAACTGTACTTTTCTGAATCCTGCTTGTTCTTTTGATTGATATCCGTCAAATTTTGTTGTTAGTCTATCTGTTAATAATTTCGTGAAATGCCTATTTTAGGTCTGCTCTTGTGTAGAATATTGGTTATGGATTCTTTCCAGGTGCTTGAGATTGTTTTTCTTTTGGTGTTATATTCAGTAAAATATGAAGGGTATTAACTACAGCTTTACCAATGTACTTTAGCATTCCTGCCGTTACTCCGCCTTATCCAGGTGATTTGTTATTTTTAGTTTTCTTTAATACTCGCTTTATTTTCTCTATGCTTATTTCAGGTTGTAGTTCTCAGTTTATATTCTTTATTTTTGTTCGGAGTTTCTGCAAGGTTTCTCGTGATGGTTCTCTTTTTTTTGGCATTATTCTGTGTCGAATAGCTGTGTGATATTTATAATATCCTCTTCATTTTTTTATTTTAATTATTTACATATCTCTTAACTTTTATTTCTTTGTTCTTTATTTTATTTTCTTTTATTATTTTTCCTACATTTTTATATTTTTCTATATTCTATCGATGTTCTTTTTCCATCCTTTTCCAGATTCCGCCTTTCTTCTATCAGTTTCTTTATCTTTTCTGATATTTAATTTTCTCTCTTTTTATCTTTCTGTGCTGCATCTTTTCCTACCTTGGTTATAGCTCTTGTCAGCGTATCATTTATTCAACCTATATGGTCATTTTCGCGTGCTAAGTTTTGGGTAAGCTGTTAATTTAACTTTTCTTTGTATACAGCTTTATTTTGTGTAAGTTTATTCATGGCAAGTTGTTGACTATTATTATTAATTTTTATTTTTATTTTGAAATTGCTATCAATGAAGATCCTTGTTATGATCATTATTAGTAGAGTAAATTTGTAAAATACAGCTGCAAAAAGGGTATATTTTTGAAGTGTAAACTTCTTTAGGCGCGTTTAGCAGTTTTTGTGGGTAGTGCATTGAATTGAGCCGTCAGGCCCGGCAATGTAACGCTCATTCGGATGAAATCGGCTCGAGTCGGCTAACTGTGAGAAACATTCAGCGAGCGATATAATGATGCAGATGAATGCCAGTACACAGAAGAGTTTGGTTCGGTCCGCTTTGCAGAATATGTTATGGGCCAATATTATTAATTTCGCCTTGTTGAAGTTTACACTTCTGCCTTGTGGTCTTAAATACACACAATAATTTTTTTTATATTTGGCATAGTTGTACCTAACACCAAAAGCTAAATTTTCATTCGAGGATCCCCGATTTTTCGGCCTCAGAATCCAAGATGGCGGCTACTAAATTAAAAAAAAATGATTTTCTTGTTTTAAGAGAAATTAAATTAATTTTGATAAATTTATTTTAAATAGGGCCTACTCAATTCAAAATTGGAAAAAAAACACCTGTCACTGCAAAACAAAATGGCGGCTATATTTTAAAAAAATCGTTTTTTTTATATTTTCTTTTTTTTTGCGATATTTATTTTTAATACCTTATATTAAAGCTACTTCCAGTTCTTTAAAAATGCGTAAAAGAAATGATAAGTTTCCCAGCCGACACAAAGATGGCGCTTAATCTGTTAAAAATAAAAGAGAACTTTACAACCACAAACCAAATTAAATTTTTACAAAAAAAATTTTTGGATTTTATCAGAAGTAAGCCAGATTTTGTAAAAATTTAGAAAAAGTGACAATTTGACATTTAACATTTTAAGATGGCGGCCGAATTTCTGATAAAATAGTTATTTTGTTGTTTTTGTTTGACACAACTAGTATTGCCGTGTAATATACCGATTTATACTAAATGTAGGTCGCCGATTTTAAATATTTTATAGTAAATGACATATGTCTATTATTATCCAAGATGGCGGCGTTCAAAATATAAATACAACAGTATCTTTTTGAGGGGGTAAATTTTGTTACCAAGATATGTAGTTTTATATTAATCTTAACTAGTTTTAAATTGTAATGAACAAAAAAAATATTATTTATATATTTTTTAAGATGGCGACCAAAAAGGTAAAAAAAAACATTTCTTTTATTTTTTTTAAATTTAACAAAAAAAAATAAAAAAAACATCTGGTTAAACAAAACACAGATATTTTAAAAATGTCAAAAAAGTTGAAATATGTCACGTGCTGGGTGATTTGAATAAATTTATCGGCCGCCATCTTTAAAAAATACATAAATTATATTTTTTAAAATTACCAAACCAAGAAAATACTGTTTTGTTTGTTTTTTTTTATATTTTGAACGCCGCCATCTTGATTAATAATAGACATGTGCCATTTATTATAAAATATTTAATATCGGCGACCTCTAGTTAGTATAAATCGATATATTGCACGGCAATACTAGTTGTGCCAAACAAGAACAAAAAAATAACTTTTTATCTGAACTTCGGCCGCAATGTTAAAATGTTAAATGTCAAATTGTAACTTTTTATAAATTTTTAAAAACCTTGGCTTACAGTTAATAAAATCCAAAAATTTTTTTGTAAAAATTTAATTTGGTCTACAGGTTATAAAGGTCTCATCTGTGTGTTGGCTGGGAAACTTATAATTTTTCGGTAGGCTTAAAGAGCTGGTCAGTGGCTTTAATATGAGGTATCAAAAATAAATATCGCACAAAAAGTAAAGAAAATATCGAAGAAAAACTAATTTTTTAAAATATAACCGCCATTTTGTTTTAAAGTGACAGTTGTAATTTTTTTTTTACATTTTTAAATTGAGTAAGTCCCACTTAAAGTAAATTTTTCAAAATTTATTTAATTTCTCTTAAAACAAGGAATTCATTTTTTTTTTACCTTGGCAGTTTTCATATATCTAAGCCATGTCCACTTTCGTTGCGGTTGCTTCCTTTAAAATGAATTTATTGCATAATGGTGCCTTTTCTCCGCATATTTCATTAAGGTTGTGCACCTGTTTTCTGCTATGTTTATTTTTTTACCTTAGCTGGCATTAAAAGCTCCTATTATAATAGTGTTCAATACTGTAACGAGCTGATTAGATTTTTGTCAAAATTCATCAATGCTAATGACAGTTCCTTAACAGTTAAAAAGTTTAAAAAATGCAAATCTTTTAACAGAGGGTTGCGTCACTATACGGTTTTTAGAATATAGTAAAGCATATTTTTCTCAAAAATTTGTGTTATAACCAAAAACTTTGTAAAAGCTTCTGTTACAGAGATATTTACAAAAAACTGTTTTTAAGATTGATATAACATGGAGTTTACTTGCTAATGGGCTAGGAAGGTATCAGCTCCGTTATGGATCCATTTATTTAAGTTAAACCAAGCACCCTATACTTAAATTATTTCATTTTCACTACTACTATATAAGTAGTGTGAGCTATGGTGATCCTAATTTTTTCGAGAAAAAAAAAAGTTGCTCCGATTTCAAAAATTTTTATATATCTTTGCGTTTCAGATGATTTTGAAACTTTTTTGTTTTGCTGTCTGTCTGTCTGTCTGTCTGTCTGTATGTCTGTCTGTCTGTCTGTCTGTACGTCTGTCTGTAACGACCAACCCGCATAACTCAAAAACGGCTTGTCCGATTTTAATGAAATTTGGTACCTAAGTTGGGTCTTGGGCCATGATGGTCCCATTTAAAAATGAACAAAATCCACCGAACGCAAGCCAAATAAAAGGGTGGGGGTAAATTCCAAAAATTAGAGTTTATGTGAAAATATGGCGTGTGTAATATCAAACGAAAGGTAATTAAGTCTGGAGTTAAACAAAATGAATTTTAGTTTATTTTTAAAAAAAGGGTGGGGGTAGATGTCAAAAATTAGAGTTTAAGTGAAAATATGGCGTGTGTGATATCAAACGAAAGGTAATTGAGTCTGGAGTTAAACAAAATACATTTAAATTTTGTTTTAAAAGGGTGGGGGTAGATTTTAAAAATTAGAGTTTAAGTCAAAACATGGCTTGTGTGGTATCAAACGAAAGGTAATTGAGTCTGGAGTTGAATAAAATATCATTTTTTAGTTATATTAGCTGACACGTACACTATGACTATAGTACCTAGTGTGAGCTTAGGTGCCCATAGATTGGCAGAGTATTTTAATAGTTTTCAAAATGTAACACTTTATCAAAATTTCTTTATAAACGTAGCTATTTCGTCTGAGGCCGTAGCATTTTTATGGGCCGTTTGATTAAGAGTTTTCGTTAGCCAGCCATTTGAATCCATAACCAATAAAGTACCTAACCTGGTAAAATACCAAAAAACACTGCGCACCCTCTTTTTTATCAACTAAAATGTATTTGATTTCACACACGCCATGTTTTAAAAATTTTATTTGACTTGTGTTTGCTGGATTTTGTTCATTTTTAAATGGGACCATTTCGATCCAAGACCCAGCCTAAGTAGCAAATTTCATTGAAATCGGGCAAGCGGTTTTGGAGTTATGCGGGTTGGTCATTACAGATAGACATACAGACAGACAGACAGACGGACGGCGCGACAAAAAGTTTCAAACTGAAACGCAAAGATATACAAACTTTTTTAAAATCAGAGCAGCTTTTTTTCTTCTTAAAAATCAGCATAGCTCACACCACTATAGTATAGTAGTAGTGTGAGCTAATATACTGAAAAAATAATATAATAAAAAATAGTTGAACGAATGCAAGACAAAACAGGAGGATGTCTGTAATTATGCTTTCCCAATATGCTTCGTGCCGTGTAATAATAATCATCAAATTTTTATTTCTATAGATCCCTGGATTTTCATTCAGTGTCGAGTATTGCAAATTGCAATTTTCCTTTTACCTTTTGCAACCTCTTTTTTTTCGCTACTAGAAGCCCAATGATCATTTTCTGAAACCTCTGGTGACAAAAATATATCTATATATTACTATAGAAGGTCCGATCGTAGCTTATTTAAACGTTTTTGTGAGATGAATATTTTAGTGTTTATATTTAGGATTCCGGAAGGATGACGATTTTTTATATACCACTGGTGTTAGTTATTAAATCGTCAATATAATCAACAAAAAATCATTAAAAAATACTTGTCTTAAACCAGTATAAACATTGGTGTTTAAATAACTTTAATCTACTTAAGCAATATAATAGAATTTAGTTTTATTTATTTGGTTCAATTTTTAATTTTCGTTAGGGACCGCAGCCAACGATAAAGACCGGCCATGGCCCTTTATAAGCAAGTCGGCGGTCCCGTGATCTTAGGAGTTCAAGGATTCTTATTGTATTGCTTAATATATCTGTTTTTACACAATTTAAATAAATTGACAAAAATGTTTTGTTCTCATATAGGCAAAAATTGAAAAAAATATTTTGCTGATGTATGTGTTTATTATAGATAAAAGAACTGAATCTATAAAATAAAAAAATATATAAAATTTGCACTTTAATATTTTCAGGTATATTATAATATCGTTAGTTACTTCAAATATATACAAGTCTTTTAAAATTGGACATAACAAACCTAAGCTTTAAGTTTTATAATTCTTCTTTGAGTGTCATCATCTTTGTCTGTGTTCTTATTCAAAGATTTATTAGCAGGCACTAGATCAATATGCTTTTAATAAAATTATTTAAAAAAACTTTACATGCCCTTAAACTAATTTTTTCAAGATTTGACAATAGTTTTTCTCCACAAAAACACTTGCTAGAATTATCTAAAGAAATTTAATATAAAACATTTCACAATAATTTATTAAAAAGAAACAAGTGATTTTGTAAATAAGTGAGATGGTTTTCACGTTCAATAAATGGAATGTATTGGTCGTCAATAATTTTTTGAAAAATTACCCAGCACAAAGTTTAATATATATTTCAACAATGTGTAAGTTAACTACCAACTCATGTTCTTTTAAAAGCTGTATCTTACTTTTTAAATATGGCACACTACCGGAGATATTACTATCTGTTAGCGATATTTTACAAATCAGTTTTTTAATATTGCGAGGGTGCAGAAGACATATTACCTTAGTTTTGTAAATTGACATGTATGCATTGGATGACTCAATAAACAAAGATGAAGCCAACATTAAAGTGTATCCACAATATCTTCGATTCTTAGGTGAAAATATCACTAAGGATGTCTATTACTTGATCAATCTTATCTTTTACCACTTCTATGAAAGTATGTATGAAATTTAGAACTTTAGAGTGTTAATAGTCGCTAAATAGGTATTAAATTTGGAACTTTGGGGTGTCTAAAGTCGCTGATTATAATTATAAACTCAAACTTTTAAAAAATTACATGGCAGATCCAAAAGGGCAGAGTTTTCTATTTATGAACCAATATGTAGCAGAATTGGAAATTTGGGGTGCATAAAGCCAATAATTAAATCTTGTGACTTAAACCTTAAAAAAATATCGTGGCGGATCGGAAATGGAGAACTATTATATTTATGAACCGATATGTATTAAGTCTGGAACTCTGCGGGTTTAACGTCGCTTAATATAATTTTTTACTTAGACAAAAAAACTAGGATACCCAAAATCTTTATCCTATAGACTATCCTATTTATGAACCGATTTGTGTCAAACTTGGTATTTGGGGTAGTTTAAATGAATTGAGCTCCCCATAACAAGGCTGCGTTGGAAAGGATGAGGAGTTTGCATAATAATATAAGCTAAAAACCAAAATAAAAATTAAAAATATTAAAAAGAGTTAAACGTCATTATTCTTTGGCTGTACCAAATACTAGAAAATTATACGAAGGTAACTCTGACTTTGTAGCGGATAAGAACCTGCCAGTTTAACGACTGCATAATGAAATAAGAATGATTTTTCTAGAAAAATGAATATTTTTATATTGTTTTTTTAAAGTCAGGTTTGGTAAACTGCTGTTGATTAAAAATAGAACTATTTACCTATTTTTTTATAAACAATCCACCTCCTAAAGTTTACTTCATCTGTAATTTTATCTGTAATTTTTGGTTTCTTGATGGGTATTTTTAATGGAGTGACCTTCTTTTTATTTGATTTTTGAAATTAGTATAAAAATGACGTGTCCTTTATTTTTTGAATATTCTTTACATTATTTGTATTTTTTTATTAATATATATTTTGTCTATTTACATTTGTTTAAGTTAGCCTAAAGTGCTTTAAAAATAATAGACAGGCAGTTTTGTGTAAGATAATATAAAACTCGTTTTTCTCGAAAAAATCCCTTTTTAGTAAATTAAAATATCTTTCATATGGGCAACTTGTGGCAACATATTTTAAAGTATAAGTTTTGAAAGATATCTACTTTTTAAGAATACAAAAATTTCAAGAAAACGGTTAATTACTGAAGCAAAATTTTTGTCCAGCATTTATATGAAATCTATATTTTTAGAAAATTTCAGAAACCCCAAGCAAAAACCATTCTCTTACCTATCTACACATTAAAATTGGAATCAAAATGGAGAGGTATATAATGTAGACTCTACTTACCTTCCACTACAAGATTTATTTTATGCGAATTTTACACAACATAAAATATAGCTGCAGAATGGCTTTAAATATGGATCAAATCGCCATACAAATATTATACTTTAACGCGTTCCTTTGAAAAGAAAAATGACACTTCTAAAAAAAAAACCCATAGTTGAGTCAATCATATCATGGTTTGTTCAAGGCCTACTGGACTATTACTTGTTTTAAGTAAAGGTTCAGAAGCTTCAGTAAGTTTTTAATTTAACCCTTTTTGGCGAAATATCAGGTCCGGGAGCCCACTGTGTGCTGACGGAAGAAAGTCGATTGACATTGATTGTCAAAATGGCATCTTAGAAACACTTCTATTTGCAAAATAATCCCAAGACTGTTTTAGATTGGGTGCGCCCGTCCTACTACTTTGAGTTAAAAAGAGAGTAAGTAGCGGGATGATAATGTGTGGCTTTAGTAAATAAGACGAGTGGACCACTGTTTAGTTATGAGTTTAATGTGTGTTTAAGATTATTAAGCGTCCTAACACATTAGTTTAGAAAGAGATTGTAAATAATCGGATAATAATAACACGATTAGATTAGATGGTGATACGTTCCAGAATCCTATTTTGTGTCGGGGTGCAGTGCTACATCACAGTCATCGCCTATTGTTGTCATCTAGCGTTTGAAACTACCTCCCTCTAGCATGTTTTACTATACTATAATTTTAGACTTCTCATATAATCACAATTCATCATCAAGCGAAATACTTTAATAGGTCCATATAGCAAAGGAGGGGGGGTGCTCTACCTATATGAACTGTATGTTTGAGAAGATCGGCCGACGTTAAAATAAAATTATGCAACCCTTCGTGTTATTTTTTTACAACTGCGCATATGTCACTCGCGCACACACTCATGATAAACTGGGCGCTGCCCGCTAGATTAAACATAAAAATTTAGTATAGTGTTGATTGGTTGGAAGGGGTCAAGTTAAACAAGAAATCTTTTTCTTTCTACACCGACGTTTTTACCGTTTTGCTTTTCAATTTATGTTTTTCTTTTTATTTTTGTTTTGGTTGTTTCCCTTGTTGTTTCCATTAAATTATGTAACTAGTAAGTCACTTTAATGTTAAATTTGTTTTATTGTGTATATGTGTGTGTGTGTGTGTGTGTGTGTGTATGTTTCTCGTTATTATTATTGTTTTTATTATTTTTATCACCATTTGGTCTCATCATCTGCAATAGGTTTGATTGTGATATTCTAATTAATTTTATTTTATTTAATTATTATTTTTTATTTTGTAAATTAATGTGTATGTTCAGTTTTTAAAGTCCTAGTTAAGAAAAATTTTTTTAAAAACATTTTAATGATAAAATTTATTTAACCATTTTTACAAATTAACGAAAAAAATAAATTATAACATAAGTTTATTTTATTAAGATTTTAAAAATGTATTGTTGCATTTTAATACCATGAGGATGGCCCAATAAAGGGCCGAAACGTCGGTGTAGAAAGAAAAAGATTTCTTGTTTAACTTGACCCCTTCCAACCAATCAACACTATAATAATTCAATTGGGTCGAAAAAACGTCACTTTTAATATAAATTTAGACCCTCTATATCCCCCCGCCATAAAAGAACACTATATGTATATTAGAGGTTCATTAATTGGCTTCAAAACTCCTTTAAGTACATACTTTGACCGATAGCTTTTTTTCTGACAGTATTTGGAAAAGATAATTAGTTCACTAGTCAACAAATTTTAACTGTTTCTGCAGGTCCTGGATTTTTTCGATTGTTTATAATTGAAGCAGACCCAAAATGTTTTTTAAAACGTTTTCTGAGCTCATAAACAAAAAGGGCGGGCCCTGGAAATTGACGACCCCTTCAAAATGTCTTCTTTGCAATTGCCTTTGCGAAATCAATTTTATATATCCTAATTAGGTGCCCTGGAGCGGCCCTGGTGTAAGTGGCCAGTGAACTAATTTGTTTGCACTTTCCAGTGTTCTATCTCCAATCCGTGCAGTAGCGAATAATCAAAATCATCAAAGAAAATTCGCTTTCAATCTGAACGGTTTAAATCTGAATCTTGTCGTGCGACGCGAGTCCTCTCTGTATGTCGTCCTTTGACTTTCATTTTGAGTTTTATTGTCTTTTATTTTTAAAGAATAAACTAGTTAATATATATTGTATTGTGTACATCTATGGCGGATCGTGCCGCAAGCGATTTGAAGGGGTACATTTTAAACACAAGCACAAACGTTACTCTTTCCTTTTTAATACTCGTTGCGTCCTAGAATTCTTAGAACATGGCACGCCAGTTGCAACACAAAAACGACATTATAAATAAAAAACTGCCTATAGATATGTTGTTGACCTCTTTCAACTGGTGTGACATGCTGTAGGAGTTCAAGGACGTAACAAGTCTTAAAAGAGAATGACTTGTATATAATGTCCCTGTACCCCTTCACTTAGCAAAAGCGGATTTTGTTCAAAATCAAGGGGGGAAAGGGTAACAAAAATTTGTCTTAAGATTTTTTCAACAACATTTTTTTCCTAGAAGGAACTCATTTTGCCCCTCTCAAATCCGGGCTTGTATATCCTAATGCAGGTTTATGAAGTTTTTCGTGCTGTTACTATTTTCTGTTACACATTGCCATTATCTGAAGTTATCAAGGTCTAAGGAAATTAAATAACAATAATGCATCCAATTATAGAGTCATCGGTAAATTTTTCGTAAAAACTGTACTTTTCCCTAAATTTCTGGATTTCACTAAACAAATAAAGAGGGTTGAGGATCAAGATGAGGGTACTTACCCTCACCCGCTATCAATACTGACGGGATCGTGCCGGTACACACACAATAAATGATCCGCTTTCACAATAAAGTAAATGAGTGACGATGAAATGTTGGTATAAAAACATTAGGCTCAAGGTTAATAATTGCTTAGATAATACTGGAGGACTTAGTATGATATCATGATACCACCTTAAATGTTATTGTAGACAAAAAAAGTCAGAAACTTAAAATTATATTTAAAAAAAATAATTTTTCGTGACTAAGCGGCTTCTATGCCCGCTAGACTAAATATTTTTATTTCTCTTACCAATATCGTAAGATGAGATTTATATACCGCCTCTAGCTTTACAAAAGTGTCACATTGACCATGCAGTGTTCTGAAGAGTCCCTTAAGGACGAAACAATTAACTACCAATACTTAATAGGTGTCATTAGATCTTGGACCCCCATGGGTGTACAGCATATACGTAATATTCCAATACCCACGGTAATTTCCAGTTCTTGATGAAAACATTAAGAAATGGCAATATCAAATGTACATAAGAGTGTCCTTCTTGTAGAATGTAGTATAAAATGTCCTGATTGGTTATTTTTAAACACATGCTTTAATTTACTCATGCATATTATTTTATTGGTGTATATCGTCCCCACACATTTGACCCGTGTCGTCACATTGATTTATCGGCGCACAGTGGCCAAAAACCCTATCTATGTAAATGTACAACTACATCTTTAAATAACGATATAGAGATTTTTTTTAAAGAGTTTAATCGCAAGCAAGTTTTTTTCAAATAAGGCAATTTCATTTGTGGCGCCTTTTTGGAAGGCTTCACATCGTCTCCTGGATCAATAAATAATGTGACAGCTTTGACCAACGTCAAAAATGATGGAAAGGTTAATAGGCTAAAAAGGGCACTAAACTGAGAGATTCTCGTAAGACCTATTAACGGCAATAATCTCTATATGCAAAGTGAGGCAAAAATATTGATATTTTTTGTAGAGAGAGCACGCTGCGCAGGAGGTGCTACTGACAACATTGACAAACACTTTAATGACAAATCACAAATGACAATCTCCTTGAAGTATTAAGTTCACAGAATACCACAGGTGATTAGAACTAGAGAGAGAAAGATTGCAATGCTTAGCATTTATTGTATGTTGTCACTCTAAAAAAACTGTTAAATTTTTGTCTCAGTGTCTCATATAGCCGTGGTCGTTCCAGTTACTTCGTATATAATTCATTAAGTTGCGGGTAGTATAATTTTTACATATAGATAATATTCAAAAAGTACTTACTATAGAGGGTGTCCCAGATAAAAGTAACTACATGGGGTCTTATGAGAATTTTGGAAATGATAAGACATATTATAATTCTGGTTAAATGGAAAAAACTGACTATATTCTGAGCCCAATCAGGTGCTGTATTAAAATTTAAAATAACCACAAGGGTTTTTCCAAATATCAAGCAAAAACTAAAAACTGCTTTTAATAAAAATAATTTATTTATTGCTTGATTTTTTAAAAGTCTTTATAGATATTTTTATTTTTGAAATAGACTGGGCTCGGAATAGCGCCAATGTTTACCCAATAATCCAAATTTGTGTGTAATTGTTTTCAAAATTCTCATAAGAAACCGTGTAATAACTTTTATCTGGGATACATGGTATACCACAACTATTTTTTAAAGTTTCTAAACAAGTAACGATAACTTTCAATGTGTTATGCAAAGTTTATATAGAAAAGAAATATCGAGTGTGCACAAATCTATCTTTCACATGGACTGCCTAGGCTTATCGGGGCAAATAATGTGTTTGCGCAGGCCTTAAGTTAAAAACGGGGTGATTGGAAAGTGACAAAGACAGAGTAATAAATAAACTTGTCACAAAAAATTATATTAAAAAATAAATATATACCACGTGACTGTCCCAAACCTATTTTGGTTTCACTTCTTATATCATACTAATAAATATAATTTTGGCTTTCTTATTTATTCTGCACTTAAATCTTATTTACACTCTGTATACAGTGGCGGATCCAGAATTTCCCGGGGGCAGGGGTCAAAGTGGCAGCAAACATCAAAAACATTTTTTTTAGTGGTTTTTGATAGAAATTGAGATGTGAAATTTAGTAGCTAAATAAGAATAATAGCGCCGCAGGCGAAATTTAAAAAAAAAATAAGTAGAATTTTTGACAAATTTTAAATAAATGATGCTGCTAAAGTAAAAAATAAATTATATGTCCGGGTGGGGGGGGGCCTCTGGCACACATTGAAAACACTGTATTAGATTACACAGAAAGAACAACTAATTCAACGTTCTTGTCATAACAAGTCAAAAAATTTACCATGACTCTACACGGACATCGCAACGCAAAAGCATTGTTTATTAAGGGAAACAATGGCAAAAGCGAGATAATCAACGAAAAGCGATCTTACGTGTGTCTCGACTAATAGAGTCGCGTTTCGCCTGTCCCGCCATGCATTTGTAAAATATGTGACCCTTCATCACTCTTTGCTACTTAAAAAAAAACTATGCGTCCGATTGACATTTTTCTAAAACCGTTGTGATCCCTGATCTTTGATACACAAAGTTTATAGAAGGTGTTTTTTTGATTAAGCAAAGGGTTCTCGAGTTATAACAAGTTATAAATTATTGTAAATACGCGTTTTCAGGGCGAGCACTTGTTTAATAGGGAACTCCATATAAAAGCATTGGGAACGATATTTTCAACATTGAAAAATAAATATTTCTGATAGAAATATTACTATATGCTTTTGGTGGAATCATGAGCACAGTTTATATATTTAAACAATGCAAAAAATTTTTTCTAAATTTTTGGAAAAATTACCCCCACCACGTCCTGCACACGACGATTTTTGGACGACCAATCGATTTTGCATTCTTAGGGTGTAAGAAATGATTTAAATTGTATCTTACATTTTAGCAATGAAGTGCACACGAAAATCGGTTCTAGAAGCCTTTAACTCGCTTGAAAACTCTAATAGTCATATACGTAAATTACGTATATGCTAATAGTAGGTAACGCATTTCTGGCATAGACCACTGTGCCTTGCGCTTTTACTTCGCCTCCAGAGCCGGTTACGCTCTCGTCACGCCCGAGGAAAACTATAAAAATAGTGTTTTGAGGAAAGAAACCTATTCCGCACTAGTGCGAAAAAAAACACCATGACAAAAAATTAAAAACAAACGTGTCAGACAAAACAATATACGTTGTCAAAATTTAATATAAATGAATACTTGTAAAATTTTGTTTCACTTAATTGCTGGCCCGGCCATCTAAGCGCGTTATTCGGCCATCTGCAATTACATGCGGCAAAGTAATATTTTTGTACTTGTTAAATTTACTATTTTCTACTAGGATGTGGAAAACTTCACCTTTCTGCGCGCAAGAAGTTAGTTTTTAGGGAGTAACTGACAGAATAATTAAATAGTCTGCTATAATTTTTAATAAAATAAAGCGAAAAGATGATTTTGCATATTGGGTGTACCGGACCCGCACCACTTGGAGATCTTGGAGCAACGCGGTAATAAGACAACTTCAATATTTATTTACATTTCAATTTCGTCTAATGTGACATGTTTATTTATAAATTACATTAAATTTTTTGAAAAAAAAGGTACTCATACGTAAAATATTGTACCTAACACAGGCGGAAAGTGTCTCTACTTACCGCCGTTCGATAAAGGTACTTTACCGGACCCGCACCATTTGGAAACCTTAGCAACGCAATAATAAGACAACTTCAATATTTGTTTACATTTCAATTTCGTCTAATTTGACATGTTTATTTATTTTAAATTACATTAAATTTACAAAAAAAGGTACTCATAGGTAAAATATTGTACCTAACACAGGCGGAAAGTGTCTTTTCAACCCTTAAATAACATATGGAGCATCCAATTTACAAAAACTATCCCGAAGCCTCATGATGTCGAATTTTAAGCTATTTTTTGTGTTTTTTTCTGAAATATGTCGAAAATATGTAAAAAAATCTAAGGCTTGGGGGGGGGCCGGGCCCCGGGGCCCCCACGTGGGTGCGCCCATGAATTTATAAATAAACATGTCAAACTAGACGAAATTGTTAAAATGTAAACAAATATTGAAGTTGCCTTATTGCCGCGTTGCTAAGGTCTCCAAATGGTGCGGGTTCGGTAAAGTACCTTTACCGAACGGCGTGCGGTAAAGTAATTACTTTACCGCACGCGAGTAGGTAAATAATTTTTTCTATAAGCGTGCGGAAAAGTCCACTTTTCCGCACGCATTTTAGTGTGGAAAGTGCCACTTTTCCGCACTAGTGTGGAAAAATATTTTTTCCACACTAGTGCGGAAAAGTAAATTTGTTACGATTTTGAGGTGTTCTATAACATTTAGACCGTTCAAAATACATTTGTATCTTTCCTAGCACACGAAATATCCTAAAAATGTTCAAATTGACTAAAATTCTGCTATATTTTCAATATTTTCGATAAAATAAAGTTTTCAGTAAAATAGGTTCAAATTATAAGTTTTAAACCTCCCCGGTATAAATATCGTCATTGTCAATGTCAAACAACAATGAACACTAGTGGTTTTAGATTTGGCATCTTAAATCACCATAGCAACAAAGTACAAACAAACTGTCAAAACAAAGCCAATTTTGCAGATACAAGCGTCTTTTGAATTTTTCAAACAAAAAAATCAGATTTTCAATGGATTCTTCGGACGAAGATCTACTCCAGTCAGTTCTAGAAGCCGCTAGAATGTGAATAATAATAATTGATTTGATTAAAACGTTTTGAATATAAATAATTTTCTGATTAATTTTTAGTTTTTTCCTCACGCTTATAGAAAAAATAGTGTACCTAACTCGTGCGTAAAGTGTCTTTTCCGCACTTGATTGCTGGCCAAACTCCGCTATCGCGTCGTTTGGCCATCTGCAATCGCGTGCGGAAAAGAGGCACTTTCCGCACTAGTTAGGTAAACTACTATTTCCACACACGACTGCTTGACCGAACTTCTTAGGCGCAACATGTCGTCAACGGCTTAAGGAAAAAACCAAATACGTAATATATTTGGAAAAAACCTTAAATTGTATTTCTCCCCTTTGGTGCACTAAAGGCGTAAGTTTCCTTTCATTACACGCGCAACTGACGTCCTTATTGTTTGGTACAATAAGTGCGAAGGCTACGTGTGTAATGAATGTGACTCACGCCCTTAGTGTACCAAAGGGGAGATTTCTTTGTATTAAATTTTGTCAAGTTGGGGTTTTTAGTGATTTTTATGACTATAACTTTGTTGCTACGGGAAGGTTTCTTTCCGAATTAATGCGGAAAAGTGCAATTTTTCACACGCAAAATGCATGATGATACAAAACAATATTATTTATTAATTTTTCAGAGAGATATTTACTAGAGGCAGTAGTTTATTTTTCACGCCTGTAGAAAAATAATATACCTATCTACCTACCTTGTTCGGCCATTTACAAATGCCTACGTATTTTATTATTTTCTGCTCGCATGCAAAAAATATCTAGGTACTTTGGGAACTGTTTAAGGATAAGTTTGGTGCGAAAGGTAGAATTTTTGACACTGTTATTAGATTATATAGAAAATCGTAAAATTAATTGTTTGAGTTTTAGCACTTCTATTGTAAACTAACACAGCACCATTTTAAAGACAATAGTGTATCTGTTCTGTAGCGTAATATAAAATTTTGAATCTAATAATTACAACAAATTTAATTCTATAAACTTTTTTATACTCTTTATGGAATTTAAAAAACTATTCTTCAAGGGAATACCAATAGTCTAGTGACGGCGCTGATTCGTTCGGGCGTGGCCGTTTTCGTATACGTGTAAAGGACAGACTTATGCAATTTTCGTATTGTCATCCTTTAATGTGATACTCAAAATCCACTTATAGAGTAAATAGCTAACCGGGTGTATTGGAATATTACGTATATGGTGTACAGCTTTTGAGCTGTCCACGGAAAAATATATGCCCGCTTAGCCACGAAAAATTATTGTCTTTTTTTATTTCCGGGTAATAACCTTTAGGTTTAAAATTCTATAAACTTGTTAACTGCTTCTCTAAGAAAAGTGTATCGAAATTGGAACAAAGTGTTGCAACGAACAAAACAAAGGACAACAACATATCAAATTGTACCATTACTAGTGCGCGACGTGTCGACAATAAGATATTGGATCTTATTTCAAATACATTTCCTTCCGTAGACTAAGCATTATTTTGAGGACTATGCTTTTAACAGTGATTTACACAAATATCGTTTACAGGGACGTGCCAAAAGGTGAGGCAATGTGACAGCCGCCTCAGGCAACCACCTTTAGAGGGCAACCAAATTTTAACATTTTAAAAATTTTGCCGCTCTTTGACCAATAATACGTAAGTAAAAAGTAAGGTAAATTATGTGGCGCAAAAGAATCTGAGGTTTGAGAAATTGATAGATGGGTTTGCAGAGAAAAAGGTCGAGGGTCCCAAACTTGAAAAAGCGAGTTGATTCCTCAGACGTGTTTTTGTAAGCAGATAGTTCCTATGTTATACTTAGTTATGCACATTTGAATATTTGCAAATAAAATTTGATTGTTATATTTTATTAGTGACATATCACAGGTAATGTGGGGCCGCAATTAGCAATGAGCTTAGCCCCCTCGAGCTCAAACTTGGTCTCCATAAACGAAATGTGCATCCTTTATCAAAGGCGAACTGATTACATATAAGTTAGTGGAAATTTCCGACTTGGCCCTTTTTTTCTAAATTTATTTATTTTTTTGAAATAATTGGTTGCCTCTTGTTTTCTTTTTTTATCAAAGATTTCCTACTGTAGCGCGAATTTGTATGAAAAAATACTTATTTTCTAAAACGTGATTTTTCGTTATTTATTAATTTTGCCTGTTGTTTTCAATTTTTCAGTAGTTTTTTGATATTGCAAACATTTTCTTGTGTGGCGCCATTTTTGACGAAAGAACTTAATTTTTTGAAAACTTTTGCATGCGGAGCTATTTTCTTTGTTATATCTACAAAAAAAAATTAAGCGGCGCGATTTCTTTTAAAAAATTATTAATTTTTGTACAATTTCTGCCAGCGCAATTTTTTAAATTTTTGTTCTAGTGGTTATTTTATATTCCATCCTTTCATTTATGTAAGTGTGTGTTAGGTCAACTCAAAGTGTTCTGTAGTAGTATTTTTCGCATTTTCTAGGTATTAAGCCTGGAACTCAAACTTCCCCAAAATGGCCTGTCTAGTTGCGTCCCTGAGTTAACAAGTGAGTGGGAAAGTATTAGAAATAATTAAACATTTTTAGAGAAATCATTATAGGATATCGGACAAGAATAGTACATTGACAAGTACAGGGACTGAGAACAATTAATTTCAATGCGAAAATATTTTAGCTCGAGCATAGATCTCCTTCAACGTTTCGTGTGTTATACATACTTACTTGGATTTTTGCAGATAAAACAGCGAGTATCCTTTGTACCCTTTTAATTAATCAGTTAGATCGATATAAACTTGAAGAGGTACAGATTTTTATTACTTTTTATATTTTTATAAAAAAAGTGCCTTAAAAATATTTTAGTATACAATTTAAATAGCATTACAATATATTTTATTTGCATCTCGAGGAAAATAAATATTACTTACTGTTAGGACGCTTGCACACAGGACGGTAACGACGCGATTTTCCACGCACGATAAATCGTACGCGATATCGCAACGACCAAAAATCACAAATTTGTCATACAATTAAATGCAGTGTCGTCCACTAGCTAAAAATGGCTAGACGATATTTAACCCTTTCCGGACAGCTGCCGTACCCTTAACAACAGTAACTTTTTTGGCAGACGGACGGCTGTCGCCTATTGACGACGCCCCCGGACAGTGTTTACTTTGGGGGTAATATGGTTTATTCGCAGCCGGTTTTAGAGCTGGGATGTGATATATATTCAGAAAAGTGTTTATGTATTTTGCTGTTAATAAACCATTTATTTATCATATTTACCTGTTTAATCATTTACTCATTCATTCATTCAAAAACTCCCATCCGTGTGCTAAAAAGTTGGGAAGGAGCGCCGCCCGGAAAGGGTTACTACCCTCGCGTCAGGACGGTGCCGCACAAACCTGCGATTTTGCGATTAAAAAATACGCGAATTCGGGTCACCTGACTTTTGAACGCCAATAGGATTAAATAATTTGTAGCACACACCACGATATCGCCAACGATATGTTTAGTGCATTGTTGTCATTCCGCAGTCCATGACAAAAGAAGTTTCACACGATATACCGTGCAGTGGGCGAGCACTCAGCGAATGCGGCGCGATATATCGCGCGCAGCAAATCGTGCCGTTAGCGTCCTGTGTGGAAACGCCCTTAAACTTATAACGCAACGAAATTATAAAACTTTAGTTTTACGTAATCTTACAACATATCATTTCTTTTAGTTCTGTGAAATAATATCTAAAAATAAAATTTACATAATATGATAAAAATTAAACTGTATTCGTTGACTATTTGTTACAAAAATGGACCTACCTTTTTTATAAAAGGTTTTTTATTTGACTATAAAATTCGATATTTACAAATTTTTCTACTGTAAGCTATGATGAGCACTCAAAGCTGTTTTTGGAAAATTCTTTTAAGTTTTAATTAAACTCTAAACGTAAAAACTCAAGCAATTAGTAGCTTCTATAAAAAATACATATATACCGGATGACAGAAGCAATCAATTTATAGAAATTATGTTCAAACTCCTTTTAAGGAATACATAGACTGTAAGTTATCATTTTAGAGGTAATATTATATAGATAAAAAACTATTTTAAAAATTAATTACCTATAATTCGTTTTACTAAAAACTTAGACATTTTGCATAGTTGGAGAAATAGCTGAATTGGTCAGATCAAAATAAGAGATAATTTAAGCAGAATCTTAAAAAAACCGCTAATATTGTTAATTTATATTCCTTGTAATACGCGAATAGCCAGTTTTCTACAATTACACTGCTACTTAATCAAATAAAAAGAAAATACTTAAATTCTAAAATACTTAAAATTTATAGGAAGCAACTTTTAATAACTGTTAGACAAACCAGTAAAGTTTGTTAATATGACACTTTTGCTTTAAAAAAATAATGACAAATGCTAAAAAACTAAAAGTTGATTTTAGAGGAAACTCCAGATGAAGAAGCAACTTGTATAAAATTTTATATTAAATTAGGCAATATTTACATACCTCTTCAGTCTCGCATCATGTTTTTTTTTATAATACCTTTAAGGTGAAGCGTTAAGGCGACAAATTCGATTCAGCTAATTTTTTACGCAAATGACAACAAGGCAAAATATTTAAATATCAGTCAATAGGTGGCACTACATATTAGAGTCCTAGGGACACCTATTCGGTTTCTAAAATGTGGGCCTTACTAAAATTTTAGGGATGACAAAAAACAAGACATTTTGAGTTTGACACCGACGTTAATTTTTGCCCAAAAACACAAGTGGGCGGCTAGTTTTCCAATAGCAACAGAAAAAATCAAAGAATAGAGTAAATAACAAAGCCTATTTTTTTGTCAAAAACCAGGGGATGACATTTCATCATAAATAAAAATAGAAAAAAAGTGTTTATTTACTGTGATAGAAAATACTAATAATCCCGAAGAAGACTTAGCCACAATAGAATGGAACACATAATGTTCCTATGAGCCTGCCGCCAAATACATCTAGCAAAATATATTTAAAGACCTTCCGATATCATTGATCCAGAAGATGAAAACGAAAATCTCCTGATCCACAGATGCTGCACAGGATAAGAAGTAAAGTTTTCGGCAATCATTGTAAATTAAATATAATAAATGAGTTGTTTTTATTGTAGTACTTTGCTTTTGTTTCCACAACCTCGTAGAAAAAATATTGTACCTACATACCTAACGAACGTGTTTAGTGCGTCTTCCGCACTGGTTAGGTAAATTACTATTTCCTGCGACCATATATGAAAATGTTGGATTTTACACGATTTGCATCCTCAGAAAACATTAAATTTCATCCGTGTGCAGAAATTTTTTCGCACATGTGTGACAAGTACTTTCAGTACGTCGGCACATGTATGGAAAGTGTTTAACTGTCACAATACTTTTTCGCACATGTGTTACAAACTACTTTCCCATACATGTGCAAAAAAGCAGTTTCATTTGATTTACGCAAAATTAAACACCAATTTTTACAAAAATTGGTATAGTTTAACAGTGTCCGTGTGACAAATAGCTCCATAACTCGACAGAAAGTAACTTTCTCACGCTCGTGTGAAATTTGTCACTTTCTTCTCTTGCTATGTAATAAATAAATAAATAAATGAAAAGGGCTTTATTTTCAGCGAAGTTAAGCACAAGCTTCTGTTAACTGAGCAATATACTAATTATCAAAAACTATCTTATAAATTGGTTCGTAATCCCGTGATTTTGTTTGTTACGCTATGGCCAGCCCTTAAAAAACGTTTTGTAAATAGAAAAAATTGTATGTCTTTAAATACCTTCTGATAATCATTTAACTTAAATTAAACGACATTTTATTTATTCAAAATATCTGAAAATAATGTGAAAATTCGGGTCACGTGATCTTAGTTAAATTTTCTCAATCGAATTGACTTGTCCCCGGTATATGGGGGTGGCGCTTCAGTCAGAAGGTTGATGGCTCTTGTCTGATTTGGTGTCCTGGTGCAAATATAAAATTGAGCACGCCTTTGTAAATCCTAATAGATCTCTTTTATCAATAACTAGTTGAAACATTATTTCTGTTCATGTGCAAGATTTTTTTAAAATCTTCAAACGTATCTTGTTAGATTTTTGATTTTCTTTTGTACATTTCCAAAAAATACAAGAATCGAAACAATTTCACTACAGTTTTCTATAACACAACTAGGCTACTGAAATGCCAAACATTGTTTTGAAATATTTGTTGTGTTTTAGCCATAACTTTTTTTTTACTTTTTGAATAAAATGATTTTGCAAAAAACTGCTAAGATACGGTTGTTAAAAATTCTTTAAAAGACTACCCCTCAAAATTTCGACGCGTTCCGCTTTCTCGTTTTCTATTTCTATTAGAACAAAGATTTGGCCAAAAAATGCGATATCAGTGTTGTCAAATGGTAAGTTTTCGGTCGAAGTTTGTCCCCTTAAAAGTAAATAAATTACTTTAATACCCAAGCATTGTTTGGAGTTTACCCATAAAAGTAAACGATTTTTAACAAAATAAATACCGGGGTGACTAACAAATGTGATTGTTTATTTGCTGCATGATGATTCATGTCACTCATTTCTGACAACTTTAAAGAATTTTGTGAAACGC
Organism: Aspidapion aeneum; assembly: GCA_963576565.1. NCBI lineage: Eukaryota > Metazoa > Arthropoda > Insecta > Coleoptera > Brentidae > Aspidapion > Aspidapion aeneum. Next base: position 84,831,714 of record OY755038.1, on the reverse strand, counting down.
CAGTGAAATATACAAGAAAATAACATAACCAAAAAATGTGAGCTGCGTTCGGTATTTACGTCCGATTAATCTTTTTGATTGAAATCGTTCGTTTATTATATTTAGATCTAGGGGAGGTAGTTCTGAAACGTTCGGTAATTCTGCTCGGAGTAGTCGGACCTAAATCTGGTTGCTCCGTGCATTTTGATCGATGAAACAGATTAATCCGGAATTGTGAGGTTATGTTGGGTATTTATTTTGTTTACAAAAATAATCTTTTTATGCAAAATGATTGAAATTGAATTATTTGATGTTGAAGACAACAAATTATATAAATTTCCGGCATCACAGGAAAAATATGGCTGGGCGTAAGTTGCAATATGTACATAATATTTTTGGTTATATTTAAGTTCGGATCGGATTAATCTATAATCACGTGACCAAAAATACCTCGCGTCTGAGATGCAAATACCTAACGCAGCTAGTGACTTTGATGGGTTTGTGGCGTCTTTATTTCTTTAAAATACATGTGTACAGGGTGTTTACCTAAGAGCAAATGCTCATGTACGTATTAAAGTTTGACCTGTCAAAATTAAAACAGTTGCTTAAGGAATTTGATGCCACTTTATCATTGCCTTCTATGGGTATTAGTAAATAATAATAATAAATAATAAGCATATTTATATATTTTTTGGAACAAATAGTATTATGGGGTTTCGTCAGGTTTCCAATCAAACCCGCCTGTGTGGTCGTAAGGTACTGACGCCGATATTTGGAAGCTGTAAACCACTTATTTCTAATAAGGGGTACACATTTTATTATGGACTTTTTTTGTGCTGTACATTGGTCTTTACATTCTCAACAATGGCTAATAGTAAAAAGTCAATGACGGTAATAAGATTAGATTAGAATACGACAAATACCAAAAGAATTCGGTATTTCTAAATCAAACAATATTTGGGGGCAAAATTAGCCCGAAAACTTACCTTCTAACAACACTGATATCCCATTTTTTGCCAAATCTTTATCCTAATAGAACTAGAAAACAAAAGCAGTACGCTTTAAAATTTTGCAGGGAGGGTTTTTAAAGCATTCTTAACAAACGCATCTTTTCGCCATCTTATTCAAAAAATCTAAAAATAATTATGGCTAAAACCCAACAATTTCAAAAAAAATTTGGCATTTGAGTATTAAAAATATGTTGGAAAACTGTAGCAAATTTGGTACCTTGGTAGCTCAGATAAAAGAGCATCAGCCTGATTAGTGGATTCACTTCCCTCCCCTATACATGTGAAGTTATGTAAAACTAATATTGCTCACTTCCAAAAATGCTAGAGAGCTGGGATTTGGAAGCAATTAATCTAGTTGCTTATCTTTATCTAAAGTAATTTATTGGTATTTATTTTACACTTCAGGGCTCGACCATAAAAATAGCTAAAAATAAAGCTTAAAACTTTCAGGGAGTATTTTTTGACGGCACGTTTCTTTTTGCGAAATTAAGAAATTCTCACAGTCTTTGCTATTCTGGGAAACACGTATTATTTTACGCGTTTATTTTCTCTCGTTTTAAGCCGTCTAGTTTTGCTGCCTGGGTAAAGGTGAACTTCTACACGATAGTCTTATTTGGATAAAGTGAAAACTGAGAAACAGTTGTTGAAATAGAAAATACAAAAGACAAATACGTTAAATGTATGATCTCGCCATAACTAATCGGGACCTTCTGTAGCAACGCAGTACAGGAACAAATGTTCATGCTTCACAAAAGTTTTATTTAGAAAAAAATAACACTAATTTTTGCAGTGTAATAAATATAAGTAATACATGCCTTATCATCATCAATTAATAAATAAATAGATACCAACATATAATAAAGGAAAAAGGCTTTGTTTTGTTACGGCTAATTATAGAAAGAAACACAGAAATTAAACCGTTTTGATTGTAATCTTGCACACAGGTTCTATGAGCTGCTCTGCTTGAAATAGGATATTTTTTACCGGATGAAGCCAGTTTTTTAGCGCTTGTTTCGGATCACTAAGGGTCCATCTCACTGACTTTTTTTTCTCTACTTAGCTTAAAGCGTTTCTTAATATAATCATAATATGACGTAATAAGGAACACTTAAGGCTTAGTAATTAAAAAAAAGTCGCTGCGATGGGCTATAAAATACCCGGCAATTTACTTAATTTTCATATCCCTACTTTGCACTTGTCCGTAAATTTAGTGACAAATGCCATAAAAAAAATTAATTTCCCGCTACCAGTTTAAAATTTTCCCCTGCAATAAAATCTTCCCATACTCACACATAACTGTTTTTTTCAAATCGAATTAAACCATTTGCGGTACCTTGTTCGGAAGCTTATAAAAAAAATTATTTTTTACATTCAATAGTTAATTTAAAATATATTTTTTCAATTTTCGTCAATTATATATATATAATATAATAATATTTAAAACTTTTTGTTTTTTGTTGAAAACAAAAACACGTTATCATTTTTCGGCATTTTGATTGACGTATGTCAAAAAATATTTCATTGTTTTTCTTTTTTATAATCTTTCGAATGAAGAAGGTATCATGGTCTAAAAATTCTGTAGGTACTGTTATTTATGCGATTTTTTGTTTGATATTTTTACAGTTAAAAATAAGCACTCCAGGTATGCTGCAGGTATAATTGATCGCACCGTACGAATGATATTTAATTTAGTTAAAAAATATGTAGGCAGAAATCTTAGCACTGTAGTTTTTAAAAGATATTGTGATTGATTTTAATAGTCACTTCGTGTCTGTAAAAATTTTATGCAAGGCAAATGTGTCGAAATATTTTTAAAAATTCCCAAAAATATTTTTTTTAAGTGGAATTAAAAAATAGAAATTTATTCAAAATAATCTCATTTTTCTCGGAATAATTTTTTGTTAAAAAAATACAAAGTATGAGCTCCACGTTCGTTGGTGTCCTAGCCCCAAAAAATATACTTTAACAATAATTCTTATTAATGGTATAAACCTTCGACTTGTGAGATCTTTGGTATAAACCAAATTGTTAATAAATGTAAAATTTAGTACCCGTAAATTAAAAATCACACAAGTTTTTGTGGCTAATCGGATAAAAATAAGGGTTTTTTGTTTCCAAAACAGCAGCAAGCGAGTAAATCTGCTATATCATCGATCGATGAAAGTATCGATTAAAAGAAAGAATCCATCACGTGTCCTACGACATGATGATGAGATCAACGTTAATTACGCTTCTTTCGCTATCAAGACGTCGGCATCGCGTCTGTCAAAGGAATTTAAAGCCAAATATTAAAAAATTTAAAATTTAGTACCCGTAAATTAAAAATTAAACAAGTTTTCGTGGCTAATCGGGTAAAAATAAGGGTGAGGTTAAGCTTTCGAGCTACCCACGGAAAAATACGAGAGAAACAAAAAACCCTTATTTTTACCGGATTACAAACGAAAACTTGTTCACATTGTCATTGTTCCTGGGAAACACGTTATTTTTGTCATACAAACCCTCAAGAGTTTAACCTATTGTAAACGTTATTTGCAGTCATTTTTCTATAAAGTATGTCTTACTGAATTTTAATCGAATTTAAGTTTGGGTATGGAACTGACCAAGGCCATTTAACCACTTGTAATAACATAAACGATATTTATACCACATTATTTAACCTTAGAAAAAAATTGATCCACGACGTAAAAAAATAGATGCACATTATGCACAAGAATAGAATTAAAATATTTCTGAGCTGTGGCAAGTTAATTTGAAGGAACTGGTTCAGTTTTGCCGCCTATCCCATTATTTTACATACCTAGCACCCTTATATATGAGAGCTTGATGGGCCCGTATGAACCGTTCTAAATTTCACTTTACCACACTCTTCTACGAACAGAATGCGGAACAAATTTATTTCGGGACTTGCCTGTCAATGAAACGATAGTTCAATAATTTTCATACCAATTTTAGTCATTTTGGACCCATTTTATTTTTGCCTTTATTAACCCGGCGTTGGTACACCTGAGTATGACATACCCGGGATTGAGAAAAACCAACAGAACTTATGAATTCGCAGCGCTTTAAGCCTGCCCCTCCACCTACTCTCAGGCAACACTTGTTCTAATCGCGGACCACTAAAAAAAGCGGGTTTAGTATCAATCTACTTCTGGGGGTCGATTTTTGTAGATTAGACCTCCGATCGTTTTTAGCCAGCTAAAATTTTTAGCCATATAAAATTGGGCTGCATTGAGTTCAACTAGAACTGGCAAAATATCGTGAAAGGTTTCTGCTCAATATTTTGAACCAAAAAGGCAAAACAACCTTAGATATTAGTAAACACAACATTCTAGAGCTAATTTTCTTACGAATTTCATTCTATGAAGGAAACAAAAACCGTTTTCCGACACGAATTGTACGTCAAATTTATTTCTCAGTGTTCATACAAGTCAGTGATCGCGAGCCGCAGTGTTGTCAGTGCAGCTTGGTAGAATTCTTTCACTTATTTCAGAAAATCGAGTTCGCCGTGATTTTTATGACGCTTACTTTGACAGAAGTATGAAGCAATTTCACAATAAACAAACAGAATTTTTTTTTTAAATTATATAACTAGTTATCAAAAAATGATAAGTTGATTTCTCACACGTGCGGATATGGTGTGCTGTGGGGCGGATTATTATCCCAGAGAGGGGCTCCATTTCTTTTAAATACGCCTCTCACAAAAGATAAGAAGATTTGGATGGCTCTACTTGGATAACCTCTGTGGTTCTACACGAAGCCTCACCTATAAAATCTCCTGATGATATAAGAAGAGAAACATAGTATACAAAGTTTTCCATCCCAGAGGGGCTCCATTTCTTTTAAATATGCCCCTCACAAAAGACGAGAAGATATGAATAGTTCTACATAGTCTTGAAGCTTCACTCATAAAATCTCCTGATGAAATATGAAAAGAAACGTACCTACCTATAGTTAGTATACAAAGTTAAAATCATCATAAAAATTCAAAATAATGGATATGTATAGGGGAACATTCTTAAATTATGCAACGCAAAAATTCAGGATTTTTTACTTTCCCTCGTAACGCATTTTTAAGAAAAAACACATTAAAAAAACATTGCGTGTAATCATGACGCAAAGCCAATCTCCCCCTCTTGAGTGTTTATATTCCTTAAATAAAACATTTAAATAATATTGGTGTTCATTGGATGATTATACATCATGGGCGTAGTCAGGGTGGGGCACTTGCCCCACCCTGCCTTGTCACCTGCACCATCCTGGCTTTAGCTCATTTATTAATATAAGAATTAAAGGGGAGCTATAAAATTTTTTGCTTCTTTGCCCCACCCTGAGTGAGACCCTGACTACACCCATGTTAATATACATACATATTTTGTTAATGTAATTTGGCAGGGTTATAGTTACACTATCTGCTAATAGGTACTATAGCTTTTTTAACTATAGACTATAGCAACCCCCACAACTAAAATCATTATTTATTGCTACAAGCCTGTGACAGGTACCTAGGTATATCCATTTTTTGTATTTTTTTAAATTTAACTTTGCATACCTATACTATCCATGAAAATGAGATGAGATGAGAAGAATTATTGTTTCGACAGTGCTAGAATAAATTATTATTTACTTGTATAATATAATTCAATTTTTTTTTGTTAATAAATTATTTAGAAACCTTATGCAGTAGGTACTTTTTTTTCACTTTTATTGGGTCACTGAATAATGACTTTTCAGTCCTTTATTTTAAATCAAAAACTTTGAGTTTTTGATTATTATTGAAAAAAAAGTTATGTAAAAATTTTACATTTTTTGTAACAAATATGTTCTAATGAAAAATTCGTTCAAAAACATTTTCTTTAAATGGAAATTTGTTCGAACAAACTTCTAATCGAAGAAAATATTTTTGAACAATTTTCTGTATATAGAAAATTTTATTGAATGATTATCCTTTTGAAGAAAATGTTTTTTTAAATTTAATTATTGATTTAGAATCTTAGTAAGGTACTTTATTTTTTTTGGTGATTATAAAAATACTCTGCCAGTATATGGGTACCTAAGCTTACACTAGGTACTATAGTTATAGTGTACGTGTGAGCTAATATAACTAAAAACTGAAATATACTTTATTCAGCTCCAGTTTTGACTTAAACTCTAATTTTTGAAGTCTAGTCCCACCCTTTTTTTTAAACTAAAATGTATTTTCTTTAACTCCAGACTCAATTACCTTTCGTTTGAGATCATACACGACATATTTTCACTTAAATTCTCAGAGCAACTTTTTTTTCTCAAAAAAATCAACATAGCTCACACTACTATGGTATAGTAGTAGTGTGAGCTAAAATAAATTTTAAAATTAAGATTTTACAGTTTTTGTAATATTTGAGTAAAAATATGTTCAAATGGAAAATTCTTCTAAATCATTTTCTCCTAAAACATTTTCCTTGGATAAAAATTTCTCCAAAAACATTTTCTTTAAATAAAAATTTGTGCAAACAAACTTCTATTTGAAGAAAATGTTTTTGAACAATTTTCTCTTTGAAGGAAATTTTATTGAATAATTATCCTTTTGAACAAAATATGTTTTTTAAAATAAAAAGTGAATTAATTATTGAAGAAACTTCATAAGGTACTTTTATTTTTTTAAATTAAAATAATGACTATACAGTGCTTACTTAAAATCAACAACTGTTTTTGGTGATTATAGAAAAATAGTTTTTAAAATTAAGATTTTACATTGTTTTAGAACATGGGGCATGTTCGAAGCATTTTTTGATATTTGAGTAAAAATATGTATGTAGTAGTTATTTTTGTTAACCCTCGTAGAAAAGAGTGGGTTGCTGAAACATCTTTAAAATTAATTTTATTGTTTAAATGGAAAATTGTATAAAATCATTTAGTGCTAAACATTTTTTTTGAACAGAAATTTGTTCAAAAATATACAAGAAAATTTTACTGAATAATTATCCTTCTGAAGAACTGAACAAAAAATGTTCTGTAAAACAAGTACTCAAAGTATGTAGCAGGCATGTAGATAGCTTTTCTTTCTAGGGGGATACTCCCATATAGAAAGTCCTGTGTTGTTTCTCAGTGACAGTGCATGATGTTTTGGACAGGGTAGGCAGAAATGCTTGCCGGAGGCAAGTCCACTGAATACAGAACATTTTAGTAGTGAAGTGCCCAACACTAAAATTTCATAATAAAAACTTGTTCAAGGAGGGGGGAAATGTCCCCCCAGTGCCCCCCCTCCTTATATATGTGCCTGGTATCTATTTCTCACAAACTATTTACGAAACTGAACTTCACTTCATATTGCTCAACTGTTTTTGTTTGTGGAAATGTAATCACTTTACGCACTTTTCTTATGAATAATATTATTTTTAATAATAATTAACAAATAATATTTTATAATACATTATATTCTATTTCACATTCACATAATTATTACAGTTACATTACTATAATCGAATAAATCACACAAGAGATTTGGGTGGCATCTACTGGTCTCGAAGGATGTTTATTTCTCTGCAACAAGTTTTTTATTTCGACCAACATAGCAGATGATAGGTATTGCTTGCAAGCTTGAGAAGTTTGTTGTTGTTGTAGACACATAAGTAACCTGTAACAAAAAAAATCCTATATTAAAAACTAATATTTTTCAAGAAGATGCAAATTTTCCAGCACTAATTATTTTTAAAAAGTACTAGGTATGCAAATAAAAGTTTTTTAAATTTTAGGGCCTGAGTCTCAAGACCACCTTAAGCTGAAATTTTATGATTCCTACAGTTTTTACTGGTATTTTACGCACAGGAAATAATTTAGCTATGCCTTTAATAGTTATTTAAACAACAAGGTTTGAAAACGACTCTTTGCACACGATCGAGACAGTTTGGTAGACCGAGCCGAAGGCGAGGTCTACAAGTCGAGGGAGTGTGCAAAGAGGTTTTCAAACGAGTTTTTTACAATATTTTTTATACGACTGCTAATAAAGAAAGAAAAATCAAATTTTAATTTAACTTGTTTTTATTTTCGACATTTTTACAACAAAACTTTAAAAATTCAACAATTTTTTGACGTATCTAATCAACAAAACATACGAGCAGTGACGGTTGCTACGGAACTAAGCCAACTTATATTAATGGGTGACAACAACAAAAATCACAATGACGGGAGACCCGTATGCAGAAATGACATAGGCGTGCGCAAAAATGACATAAGCGTGTGCAAAACGTTTTGCACACAGCGTGCGCAAAAGGCCATTTTCAGATCGTGTTCTCCGTGCGCAAAACCCCCTTTTACAAGACACTCGTATAAAAAAATATTTCCAAGTGAAAAAAAAAATATTTTTTGTCAAAGGGGCTCCTTGTTAGCGAAATTACTAGACAAAACTAGACTAAAACTTACGTTTGAACATATCGCACAACAGCTACAAAACCAAAACTATCGATCGTTGAACATAAATAATAAATTAGTTGACTATAAACATTAAATTCCTAACCAACTTTATAACACCAAGCTTATTTTTTGTTGTGAAATGCAGTCTGACGGGGCTTAGATGACGTAGCAACAAGCACAGTGGGCCAAATCCGATATCCAATGCAATTTTTCTTGGTAAAACTAGATATTACCAAAACGAAAATTTTTTGAAAGAATGGAATGAATGTATGTTTATACGCCAAGGAAGTAGTTTGGAGGAGGGAGGGTAAGCCCTCTAAGATCAAAATTAGCCCCCTTCAAACGAAATGAACATAATCTATCAGGGGCGCTGACCAAGTCCACAAATAACATGCGGACTAGGCCTTCCTGCTCTGTTTTTTCTAGAATTTGAGTGACATAATTAAGTGACTCATTATAAAAAAATAAGCTTCCCTAGAAAAAGAAAACATCATTTTACTTTAATTGCTGTTTTTGTAGTTTAATAATAATATACAAATAGATTCCTACATAAAAAGTATAAATGCTTGTATTTCTATGAGAAGGGGTAAAGTGAGATATTCCCCTCCCCCCATAACCAGCCCACTCACAACAAACCTACCATAATCTGTCCCCCGTCCGATATCATAAGGACTGAAGATTTTTGAAGTGTAAACTTCTTTAGGCGCGTTTAGCAGTTTTTGTGGGTACTGAATTGAACTGAGCCGTCAGGCTCGGCAATGTAACGCTCATTCGGGTGAAGTCGACTCGAGTGAACTGTGAAAGGAACATTCAGCGAGCGACATGATGATGCAGATGAAGGCCAGTATTATTAATTTCGCCTTGTTGAAGTTTACACTTCTGACGTGTGGTCTTAAGCATACACAATAATTTTTTATTTAATGATATGACATAACTTTGTAAAACTCACTTTTGCATTTGGGTATAGGAATCAGACATAACAGGTATTTTCCTAAATAAACCAGATCACGTTTTTATTTTCCATAAGTAAAGGCTCAACGAAATATTTATGGTGAAATATAAAAGATAGATGAGAGTGTCCTCTTCTAATACAAAAAATGTTTTTAAAAAAAGAAAAATTCTGTGCCGTTGTGGAACTTGTGTTCCAAAATAAGACAAGAGTTGCAACAATGTTTTAAGAAACTTGTAGGACTTAAATATGTGTTTCAAACTTATGTATGTACTATGTTTTACTTAGTATACAGTTTTTTTTGTACTGAATTTCTAATTTAAATCGGATCATATACAATTTTTTATTTATACAAGGTGTTTAAGTAATTGTAAGTCAAAAAGTTTATATAAACATAGACACGCAAACGCTTAGTTTACGAGATACAGGGTGTTAAAATTTCATATATTTTTTAGATTTTTTTTTATAGCTCGTGCAGTTTTTGAGATATTCAGCTCAAATTTAACACATATATTTAGCTGTTGTCATTACACTATAAGACATGCCAAACGATAGTAAAAATCTAGAAGGTTATACTTTGTCAGGGCTCATGTCACCTTTTTCCTGGGATATTTTTTGTTGTAAGCCACTGGTAGATTCTAAAACAAGAAATAAAATCCTTGTTTCGTTTGCAAACTTTTTTCTCTCTTCAATTTTTTCGCACCTCTAACCGTTTAAAAAAAGCTTTTGCGCCAAAGACTGCTAGCATCAAAATAAAAAATGCTTCAGTATGGCATGGCGGCTATATCAAAATAAACAAAAAATATTATCTCGAAAACTAAGCGTTTGTAGACCTATGTTTATATGAACTTTGTGTCTTAAAATCACTCAAGAAATTTAATACTAAATTTATGTTATTGAACACCCTGTATATATGGGTCTGAGTGGAAGAGCGTGCTAAACAAATTATTTTTTTTTCTAATAGTGCCTAATTTTTCTCAAATTTTTGTACGCGGCGACATTTTTTTCATTGAATATTTTCTGTAATGTGCACAATAAGGTTAATGGGTGGGTGGGAGGGTAGAAAAAAGAAAATTCCTATTATTTGTATTTTTTTGTAATACTTATTTTAGGTACTAGCAGATGGAGCCCATCTTCAGTAAACTAATCTAGCCTACCTAAACTATATCACACTCGTCCCCCTTGTACGAGTTTCCTTATATCTTCCATTACTTAAATCTTTTTCCGATCGAAAAATTAAACCTATCAAATGAACGGATAGTGGTGCAATAGTCTAGCTACTAATTGTAGGCTAGGATACAAATGTCCGCACTTTTTTTGCATTGGTTCGATTAGGTTTATGACTTTGCACCTAATTAGTCCATTAAACAAGTGTTTACTACTTTAGACATTATTTCATATATATGAAAGATGACCGATAGTTTTAAATAGTAGACAAGTATTAGTAAACATAAATATTATTTTTCAAAATAAATCAAATTTTTATTATTCTTCCGTACAAATTGTACATAAAGAATAACTGTACTAAAACATTAATTAAAAGTGGTTTGGTTAGTTATTAATAAAAAAAAACTTTAATTAAGTACATGTTTGCATTTTCACGAATATAACAATATAACCATCAAAATGGAGTTATTTTTATTTTATATTTGGATTGCCTTAAGAGTTTGACTTTTGAGTAGTGATTAAATTTAAAATTAAACCGATTTTAAAGGAAAAAAACAATTGTACCCACATCCCAGCCAAAGCTATCAGGTAAAAACTATAAATAATCTAAAAATGCGGAATTATTTTTAAAAAGAGTATCCTTATATAAATCCAAGTATGTGACATTCCATTTAATTTTTTTTTAATTACTGCTTTTTTAAATTAGTAGTTTTGTAACCATGTAACCAAATTAAATATAAATGTTCCGTCAATTAAAACAAATAAGTTGTATAGTTTTAGCGTATAGTAGCCATCTTGAATTTTTTAAAAAGTCGTATTAATCTTTATTTGCATTTACAGCCTTAAGGAAGGTATCGGTTTCTTATTCCAATTGATTAATAACTAACTTAAAAAAATAACAATAGCCGGCTTTGCTGGTTCGGCCTGACTTGCACATGTCATAGCGTAAAAAAATCGCCTTAACAAGGGAGAATGGCTTATAAAACATGACCAAATTTTATTAAAATTGGTTAAGTAGTATCTGAAATAAGCGATAAAAAACTCTCTACCTTTTGTATTGATATACTGATGTAAACGCAGTATTTTTTTAATTAAAAGAAAATATATAAATGCATCTCAGCTTTTAATTTTCTGCTATCTTTATTTTATATTTGCGATCATTTTTGTTTAGTTGGATTGTAAAACTTATTTACTTTACATATATTTTAAATTTTTTTAAATCAGTACCTAGTCAAATATTTAGCTGCATTTTAAATATGAAATGTTTTTATAGGACACCCGGTACATCGGTAGCTAAAATTTTGAGGATTTACTACCCCTTAATCTTGTAATACAAAACCGCTAAATTATAACAATTGGCCCCACTGTGCGATGACACTCCACGCTATTCATCGCGACTGCCAAGGGGTGCTGTGGAGTCTATACCGGCGGCGTTGCCGGGCTTCAGGTTAAATCTTGAGGCTAAAATTTTTTAGTCGGCCAAAACGATCGAAAGGTTAATTTACAAAAATCGACCCCCTGGTGCTAAAAGTTAAACTTGCGTCGGGCATGTGATTCCCGGGTGTACCAGCCGTGTAACATTTTTTGTAGCAAGTTCCCAAAATAATAATCCGTTGGGTGTTATTAACATTCCATATGTTCAAGGGATTTTAGAACACATAAGACGAATAGCCAAACACTATAATATAAAAACAGTATTTTCATCGAGAAATACGATAAGGAGTTTTGTAACTAAAACAAAACCAGAAAATCTCTCAAATAATAAGGAATGTATTTGCCAAATCCCGTGAGAGTGTGGTAAATCATATGTAGGTGAAACGAAACGCCCTCGTCAGGTTAGAGTAAATGAACATCTAAAAAGTACCCAATTAGTGGTATTGAAAAAACCGGTTTAGCGGATCATGCATGGTCAAATGATCACAGGATTCAGTGGTCACAAGCAAAAGTATTGCATTGGCGAAAACGAAAGTTTATTGAAGCTGCGTTTATAATGCAAGTTTTCACTCAACCAAGCACGGATATACCAAATATATGGAATCCAGGCGTCTTAGACTAAAAAAAGGGGGAGGGCCGTCACCTCTGACTGCACACCAAGTAGTATAAGTAGTAGCCTATAGACTAGCTAGATTGTTTAGTTTACACTTGAAAACGACTAGAGATACTTACTAACCGAAACGTCGTGTTTAAAATCAATAAAGACAGTGGAAGTCCGAAATTTGTTTCTTTTTAAAAAGTATTTTTTAGTTCTAAGTAAGAATTTGTTTTTTTTATATAAAATTACGCCCCTGGATTTTCCTGTTTGAAAATATTTAATCAAATATTTTTTTATTTTTCCGATTTTCTTATGTATTATCTTCGATATAAGATAAAAAATTAGGTTCTAAATTACATTTAGCATTTTTTACGCTATTTTAAAAAAATATAGTTTTAATTTTTAGAAAAATGCCCTTGTCACCTAAAAATGCATTTAGGAATCTAACGCTACATTACAAATGTTATAGGTATTTATTTTTTTTTCAACGTCAAAAAATTAAAACACAACCATCAATTAAAATTTTATGTCTACTGTTTGTTAACTTCAAATGCGAAATTGTAAGTGGGTATGTCATACCCGGGTGTACCATCCATGTTAGGAAAAATAGGTGTAGCAATGCCGGGTTAAGAGAAGAGCTAAAACGTTCTACTATGAAGATTGACTCTCTAAAAACGAGTTAATAAGCCAACTCGGTACGCAATTATACTATATGCGTATTTAACTTTTTGACCAATTCATCTACTTACCATGTTTGTACGTGGAATTCGAGAAATAAAAAGGTATTCCGGCCAAGTGCCAGGACGCTAAAGCATAGCGACTGCCTCGAAGGTAAAAGCTTTAGATAGTTGCAAGTACTACTTTGATGAACTGCTTAAACTAAACATAACCACCCAGAAATATTTCGAAATTACTATAGTGCCTACGGCAGAGGTTAGTTTCGCACTTCCATTTATAGACGAGATAATTGAAGCCATCAAGGACAAAGCGACGGGTCGAGATATTTTGTCAGAAAATTTAAAACATGGAGGAGACGTAAATAAATTTGGAATCAAGAAATTATTAAATTATTCTAGATGAATGGAAGGAAGGTATAAGGATCTTACTTGACAAAAAAGGCGACCAAATGCAGTGGAAACACTACCAAGCTAATTCTGAATGCTGCATCATACACTGAAAAGATCACTAGAGACCAATGCTGCTTCCGAAGTAGAAAATCAACTTAGCAACAGACCAGCTATTTACCAAATGTTAGATTTTAGAGAAATGTTGGGAATTTAACAAAAACTTGCATACATGTTCACAGACTTTAAACATACATATGAAAGTTTAATTAGCAGAAGGTTGTGGAAATCTATGTAAGAACTTGGATCCCGCAAAAGCGGATTTGAATAGGTAGAGTGTGCCTCGAGGGTACAAAAAATCGACGGAAATATCGCTAAGCAGTTTCTATGGAAACCCGACGATAATTCGTGAACTCTAGAATGCATCTTACACCTATTACTAAGCACATTAGCTTTTTAACGTTTTTTTCTACTTTTTTTCCAAGCAGCAAGAAGTTAGGATGGATGTCTTTCTTAGGCATCGCTATCACCAAAGATAAATCTCATTATTTCAGGAGTTTAAAAATATAAAAGTACATATTCATATTCATCATCAATAATAGCAGTAGGTACATAACACAACAGCTTCATTAAATACCAATAAGGTGACCTTGCCTATGTGCAATGGCAAGGATTGTATTCCCGCCTAAAGTTCAATGTCGAGCTTGATATACCAATTTCATAACAAGTTGATCCTCCTTTAGGTTGGTGGATAGCTAGGACTCTTCGTGGTATACCATTGAATAAGTCGCGAACGTAATCTTGTTTGATGTTTTGTCATTCTTTTGGAAGGGCAACTTCACGTTTTTGAAAGTTTTTTGGTTGATGGTGCCTCCTTGAAATTTGATTTACTAGCATAGACCACAGATGTTCTTAAACTTCCCCTCCCAAATCCAAAATTATAGAATTATATTCAGTTTTAATACACAGAACACCCCTTCTGACCATCCATTGATTGATAAAAATTCATTAAGTTTCGACTGACCTCACGACACGGTGCAAGTAGGAGGGGAAGTTTTATGGAGTGTGCAAGCTGTGCTTGACAATTACACTTGCTTAACTCGGCTTGGTTAAGCAGCGGGACTAAAGTAAAAGTTTACGGCCAGGGAGCAGCCTCACTCCCTGCAATGACCAAGAAGGCTTATGGTACAGTAAACTAAGTAGGTATAGTGAGAACAACTATCAAATGTTGAATCTGCTTTATTGAGATAAATCCTCTCTTTTTATATTCAAGAATTGTTTTGGTTCGTGATAAATTATAAAATATAAAATTCCATATAATGTGTTGTTGTATAAACTAAATAATTTATATAATTTAAATAGGTAAACTTGAGAAGGTTAGTTTATGTTATTAAAACCTAATTTCTCAAGATCACCTGTGTTTATATAATAAATTTTAAAAAATGAAGATTTATGAAAATTGGTAAAAAAAGAAAATATGTTTAATTTTGTAATTAAACATTTTCCCCTCTCTCCAGAAAGGGTATAGACTGTATGGATCTCATGTTGAATAATGCTGTTGATGTGGTAGGAAGGTATCGAAATAGGTACTTCTGCTTCATTATAACGTGGGTCAGTTTCTTAAAACTGCTGACAGTGAATCTAGGCATCGCATCGATTGTGTTTTGGTTTTTGCGGTCATCGTACGTCGTCGAACTTTTCGCTGTGGCAACAAATTGTTTCTTTTGCAAAATATTATGATCTATTTTTGTTATTGTTGTTATCCCCTTACTATTGTAGGTGCCATGAAGAAATTGTAAATTGGGAGGCAAGAATTTAAAAATGTTTTGTTGCATATTTACAATGGCAAAATGTTTATGACTTATTTGCCATTGTCCTTCCGCCTCTTCAGTAAATTTTGAGTTGGAATATCTCTTCTTTTGGGATTTCTTTCGAATAAGGATGGTTGCTTCTTGTTTAAAAGTTTTCTTCTCTTTAATATGTCTTCCTGACTTTTGGTTATGTTTGGACTTGCTTTTTATTCTGAAATGAACCAATTTTTTTTGGCTTTAATTTGACATGCTGAATTTTCGTGTCTCTTACAAAGGTTTCGTCTTGTAGAACCAAGATGACTGGAGTTATCTGAGCATATTTTTTGTTCTGATATACATGATCTGGGTAACATTCTAAGTTCTGTTCTTTTTCAGTTTGTTCTGTTTGAATAAAGTTGCTTATTTTATGGTTTGTCTTTGTTTTTTTGCTTACTTCTTTCTTCTTAAATGCATACATTTCTTTTTTTAAAAATTGAAAAAAGTCTTCTAGTGTGGGGATTTTATTTTCAAATGCTTGAAACCATCTATGGTATGACTTTTCTACTTCTGACGTCAATTTCTTTGATAATAATTTCATCAATGGTAGGTCCCAAGTTTCTGTATTTTGCCCCGAGGTTTGAATGTCTCTAAGGCACTGACAGCTCATCTCATAAAGCTGTTGTAATTCTTTAACTGTTTCTTCATCCATACTTGGGATGTCTCGGATATCATCTAAATGATCCATAATGACGTTTGGAATGTGAAAAATTTCATTGTACTTAAAATCAGTTGATGGGCTCTTGTTCAACTCTTCAATTCTTTCAATTAAGTACTGAAGAACTTCCTTCAATGTGGGCAATCTGCCTAGTTCGTAGTTTACCCATTCATGGTGTAAAATGTGCGTCTCGACATCCCATTTCTGGTAAATTATGTTTATGATTATTGGCTCCCAATTGACATTAATCGCTTGTGAAAATTCAAGTACATCTTCGGCATGCAGTAGGAGCTTTTTTAGTTCTTGTGCTGACGCATACTCCATTATATGTATGTCTAGAAGGCAATCTAGAAGGTGTGAGCCCATTTTGTATCTTCTTAGCTGTCTTTCTAGCAATATTCTTTCTAGATTTTTTCCTATCATTGTGGTCGGTTGGCTCTTGTACTGGTTTCTTCTTAATGATTTTTTTGTTTATGTTGGTGTTGGCCTGTTAATTATCAAGGTTGCGTAGGGGCTTCGGACAGGACAAGTATACGGATAGTCGTACGGGCAGGTGGATGGCTTTTTAACGCTTGTAGAATGGACGGACTTTCTCGTGGAAGGTCGCTCTGGTTGAAGCTCTCTTGCGTAGTAGCTTCGGACAGGACAAGTTTACGAATAGTCGTACGGGCTGTGGACGGCTTTTTGACGCTTGTACAATGGACGGACTTTCTCGTGGAAGGTCGCTCTGGTTGAAGCTCTCTTGAATAGGGGCTTCGGACAAGTGTACGGATAGTAGTACTGTGAGGTGGACGGGTTTTTGCAGCTTGTAGAATGGAAGGACTTTCTCGTGGAAAGTCGCTCTGGTTGAAGCTCTCTTGAGTAGTAGCTTCGGACAGGATAAGTGTACGGACAGTCGTACGGGCAGGTGGACAGTTTTCTGACGCTTGTAGAATGGATGGACTTTCTCGTGGAAGGTCGCTCTGGTTGAAGCTCTCTTTCGTAGTGGCGTCGGACAGGACAAGTGTACGTATAGTCGTACGGGCAGGTGGACGGTTTTTCGACGCTTGTAGAATGGATGGACTTTCTCGTGGAAGGTCGCTCTGGTTGAGGCTCTCTTACGTAGTGGCTTCGGACAGGACAAGTGTACGGACAGTCGTACGGGCAGGTGGACGGACTTTCTCGTAGGTGGAAGGTCGCTCTAGTGGACGGTTGGGCTGTTCTTCTTACGGGCGTCGGCGGTGGTTTCTTTCTTCGAAGGACCAATGTGCTTGATCTGGTTCGAAGGACCAATGTGCAAGCTGTGCTTGACAATTACACTTGCTTAACTCGGCTTGGTTAAGCAGCGGGACTAAAGTAAAAGTTTACTGCCAGGGAGCAGCCTCACTCCCTGCAATGACCAAGAAGGCTTATGGTAAAGTAAACTAAGTAGGTATAGTGAGAACAACTATCAAATGTTGAATCTGCTTTATTGAGATAAATCCTCTCTTTTTATATTCAAAAATTGTTATGGTTCGTGATAAATTATAAAATATAAAATTCCATATAATGTGTTGTTTTATAAACTAAATAATTTATATAATTTAAACAGGTAAACTTGAGAAGGTTAGTTTATGTTATTAAAACCTAATTTCTCAAGATCACCTGTGTTTAAATAATAAATTTTAAAAAATGAAGATTTATGAAAATTGGTAAAAAAAGAAAATATGTTTAATTTTGTAATTAAACATGGAGGAAGCTAAATAGATAGGTTTTTGGACTAGAACAAAAAATGGTAAGAAGGTAGTTTTGAGTACCTTGGTAATTTTTACTTTTAACCAGTTTTATTATACGGAGACTCCTCCGTGCGACGGCTAAGCGCCAACCTTACCATCATCGGTTTAAGATTTGTAAAAAATATTTACGTAACAGTTTGTTAATTATGTCATTTGTCTCATACGTTAACTGTTTTAAACGACCTCCTCATTTACAATTAGTATACGTCTGATAATGACACAAAGGTGTCAAAAGCGCTAACGTTTCTGATTTTGTAAAAAACAAAAATATTTCCTAAACAATCAAAGTGCACGTAACGAAAATGCCTGTGTTCATTGCCCACTGTATTATAGACTGACGCTCTGTTTATTCAAAAAATTCAATTACCCCCCGCCTATTTGAAAGTTTTAGACCGCCCCTGACTGTATCGTATCTTATATCTAACGAAAATTATTTTTTAACTGTTCTATTCTATATTCTAACATTATTTTATTGACTAACACAAATTTGATTCATTTAATGCCCGAATAAATAAAGTAAGGACGAAAAGTTTAAAGTTAGAAGCAGTGGCGGCTGTGACAGGGAGGGCAATGGGGCAGTGCCTCCCAAAACTAGACAACAAACATTATTTTTAATTAATTTATTTAAAAAAAAATAATTGTGTGTGCTTAAGACCACACAGAAGTGTAAACTTCAACAAGGCGAAATTAATAATACAGGTCCATAACCATTCTGCAAAGTGGACCGAACCGCACTCTTCTGTTTAGGTCATAACATATTGACAAAGCGGACCGAACCGTGGTCTTCTGTGGTTTAGGTACTGGCCTTCATCTGCATGATCATATCGGTCGCTGAATGTTTCTCACAGTTAGTCGACTCGAGCCGATTTCACCCGAATGAGAGTTACATAGCCGAGCCTTCAAAAGTTAAATCTTCCCTTACGATATGATTGTCTAGTTCTTTTTATTATCTGTAGTTAACAAGCGACTGATTGGTTGAACTTTTTTAGCGTAAATAATTACAAGCCGGCAGTACCGCGCGCGGTCAAGGTTTCAATTTTACCTGATTTTCAGCGGGGTATGGGTGGATTTTCTCGAGCGGGGGCGGGAGGAATGTTTGTTTTAGTTGCCTTCTACACGTTGCCGGTTCTATACTTAGTGAAGACGTATGAGTTTGTTTTGATTTGGGGTATGTCAGTAGTCAAAAGCATTGCCGGTCGCGTGTCATTGTTTGTTTTTCTTATCGTTTGTTTATAAAATGGAAATAAATACCATCGATTATATAATTAACTGTGCAAATTTAAATACGTTGACATATGTACTTCGATTACAAGTAAAATCTTTAGGGCCACATAGACCGGACTAAAAAATCCTAAAAATTAACCAAATATTTACTGCAGTAATAAAAAATTATACAATGCTGAAAACTGGTTGTGCGGTTGTGAAAAACAAAATGCTTTTTTTTGCTTTATTTGTCTTATTATGAACAATCCACGAAGTGATCCTGCGTCCGTGGCAAAAGGACTGTGTGATATCAAACACTTCAGTGAAAAGTTAAAGACACAAAGTAAGTGCTACTTATTTAAATAACCACATGGAATTTTCTATGCTAGGCAAGACTGATATTATGGGGGCAATTCTTTAAAATTTGAAATAATTTGAAACAATCTGAAAAAATTTGACGCCTAAAATTTTAGCCCTAAATCATGGCAACATCGTAAATTTCAGTTTCTTGTACATCGTCTAAGACCGAAAAATGAGGAAAAATATAATCTAAAACCTACCTTTAAACTCAATTGCTGATAATTCAATATTTTTCCGGGATTGTTGATGATGCACAGGTTCTTAAAAAATTGTATTTTTCCGGAAAAAAACAATAACAAAACAATGAGACGTTTTTATTATTTCGTTAAAGTTGGATTCAAATAACACGAAGATGACATGCAAAGCGAACCAAACCAAATGGCTAAGTACAGCCGACCACAAAATCAACGTAATATTATTTTAACGAAATCAAATGAATTTTAGGAAAGAAAACTATCAGGGTTGATAAATTTATGAAAAAAAAAATAATTTTCGGATTTATTGCAACCCGTGGCCCAAAAAATAACCTTTGAATATATAAATATCAAACTTGTTATTATTATTATCATATGATTAAAAATAATGTTTGTCTAATATTTCTTATGATCAGGTATGAGAAAAGATAGAAAAAAAAGTCTGCCAAACCCAGGTTATAAAGGGTAGGTTTAGGTCTGCTACAGGGTGACCTTAAAATCTATTATAGATTTGTTTAGAAATTCTAGCTCTCTACTTAACAATAAAAAGTTGAAAATAGCCCAAAAAGTTAAACTATGTATTAACGGATTATTTCAAATTTAGGTTCAGGGGGTGAGTTACAGGGTGATATCAAAAATAGTTGTACAATTTACATTGTTAAAAACAACTTTGTCAGGAGTTTTACTTAGCAAACAAGAGTTAAAAATACCTTAAAAAATCATATCACTAACTTATTGTATTACCTTTAGAGCCAGCAAGTGAGCTACTGGGTGATATCGAAATTACTAGTGTATTTTTCTAAAAATCACATTTTTAGAAAACAATGTTGTCAAGAGCTTTCGTTATCAAAAAATGCTTAGGAACACGTGAAAAAATCAGAACATTAACTGACTGTATTACCTTTAGGTCCTTGGAGTAAGGTACAGGGTGATATCAAAATTAGTAAAACACTTTTGTAAAAATCACAATTTTAAAAATCAACTTTATCAGGAGTCTTGGTGAGCAAAAAATAGTTAGGAATATGTAAACAAACCACACCATTCACTAACTGCGTTACATTTAGGTCCAGTAGGTAAGATACTAGTAGTAAAATTTTTTATAAATCATATTTTTAAAAATAACTTTTGGCCTCACCTTACTGTTTACAAACCAAGAACATATAAGTTAGGGTTTCTTGAGTGATCTATTAAAAGAATATTACGTTAATTACCTTTCCGCACAATTTTACTTTTTCGCATCATTTTTACTTTCCTCACGATTTTTTTCCGCACGTCCAAATTGCAAGAACCTTGCCGTCCACAATCGTTTTCAAATGAAAACCCGTCCTCCTACACACAACTTTCATTTTCAAGAAGTGCTGCTGTACCGATGCTACCAGAAGCACCGAATGAAGAATCCTGTAATGTGTTACAGCCTGTATAGACCAATATACCTTCCTCCATTCACTACAGTAGTAATTCTAAGCAGCAAACTGATCAAGGCATTTCTGTAGTGGGCCAAACACCAACCAATCAAAAGATGTTGCGGCATCTGATGTATATTAAAGCATGCAACAAACAGAAAGTGCACTTTCAATTTCAATATCTACCATCGTTAACATTTTCGTTATTGTTAATTAAATGTTCTTTACATAAAGTTTCTTTTTAATATATCATAATAAAAAAATCCTGTTTTATTATTTTTCCGTGCATAAAAAAAATCTAGTAAAAATAAAAGTTAAAAAAACGTACGGAAAAGTAACTTTTCCGCACTAGTGCTGAAAAATTTATTTTCCGCACGATTTTTGTTTTGTTAAAAATGAAGATATTTAGGACTCATTAAATGATTTATGTAACTATTCTATCTTACGTATCATTTTCTAGCATTATTTTAAAATCTTTGCGAATTAAAACATGTTTTTTTGATAAAGAAGATGGACAAAAACACTCGTAGGAAAAACATTGTACCTAATTCTTGCGGAAACTATCTTTTCCTTCCTTGACGGCTTGCCCGAACTCCGCTCGCGTGCGGAAAAGTACCTCTTTCCGCACTTGTTAGGTAAATAACTATTGTACAAACAATTAAAAGCCTAACCGATACAAAAAAATATTTATGTAAAAGATATTTAAAATTTAAAGATAAAAGACCTTAAGTGGGATGAAACTACCGCTTTTGTTGATTTGGAGTTTTCAGTAAAAATAGCTAAAGAAGTAAAGAAATATATCCCTTTATCAGACAACCAAATAGCTATGTAGCGATACATGTATTAACAGATTTTTTGAAAGAAATGCAAAATATTGAGTCGCTTCACTTTGGAAGAAGTCTATATACAAGTAATTAAATAAAACTAAGAACGACGTACGGGACAAAAATATTTGTGTGCAGGTTGTTGTTTGTCAATGTAAATAAATGTAATATTTATAATGTGTATTTGTACATTTTTATATTGAGCAAGCTTAATAATTATAAGGATTTGATTTGGCTCGGTTTGGTTATGTTAAATAGATAACTTGGGTGTCAAATTGTTGCCTAAAAAAGATGCAAATTTGTGAAATAACAACGAAGACAGTTTTTTCCTGTAAATAAATGTGCAGATTTTTATATTTATCGTGTATGTTTGTAAATGTTTACATTAGGCAAGCCTAGTGAAGGCTTTCGTTTTGTTACATTAAATATATATTTTAGGGCCAAGATTCTAAAATATCTTGTAAATTTGTTAATTAACAAATCAAACAAATGTAAAATATTTGTAAAAAATTTTTGATTTACTATTTGTATTTGTTAATTTTTATATTGACCAACTGGTTCGGTTTGATTCTATTAATTTTATATTTTGGATGAAAAATTTTTGTCTAAATAAGCATGTAAATTTGTGAATTAACAACGAAGGCAGGCAGGTTTTTCTGTAAATAATTATTGTACATTTTTATATTGACCAACCTTATTTATATGGGTTTGGTACGGTTTGGTTATACTTGATATGTATTATAAAGCCATGATTTTTTCAAACTAATTTGTGAATTTGTAAAAGAACAACGAACCAAGATGTTGTTACGTAAATAAATGTAGGGATTTTTGCATTTCTTATGTGTATTTGTAAACTTTTATTTTGACCAAGGTTAGTTAGGGGCTTAGGTTGATTTGGTTATATTAACTAATAAGTTTTAATGTCAAAATTTTATCATATTAACTTGTAAATTTGTCAAATAAATAGTAAAAGTTTTTCACGTAAATATATGTGAATATTTTCCAATTCCTGGACCTGAAGGTGATAAAATCTGATAATGGTATGTTTGTGTAACGTGTTTCAAATAATTTTTTGCTAACGAAAGCTCTTGACAACATTGTTTTTTAAAAATTTGTTTTTTAGAAAATTACGCTTCTAATTTCGATATCACCCTGTAGGTCTCTCACGTCCTGGATCTAAAAATAATACAATAAGTTCATGATACATTTTTTAATGTATTTCTTACTCTTATTTGCTAACTGAAACTCCTGACAGAGTTGTTTTTTAAAAATGTGATTTTTATTAAGATTTACTACTATTTTCGATATCACCCTGTACTCACCTCCTGGACCAAAATTTGATCTAATCCGTAAATAGTAGTTTTTTGGGGCTATTTTCAACTTTTTATTGCTAAGTAGAAAATTAGAATTTTTTAACAAATCTATAATATTAGGCACACAAGAAATTTTACATAATTATACAAACATTATTTTTAATTATACGAATTTATAAAAAGTTTGAAATTTATGTTTTAAAGGTTTGTTTCTTGGGTCCGGTTCATTTTATTCATATTTTGAAATCTATTTTCAGGTCGGCTGTACGCAGTTGTCTGCCTATATAAGCAGCTCCCTCTAGGGAGCGTGTCGCAAACTTAAGTTTTCCTTGCACAATGTGACCACGTGGCACCCCTGAAAAATTCCGCCTTCGACTTATTTTCGTCAGGTGGCAACTGTACCAACTATTCTTAGGGTCACTGCATCCTGAACGCCTGGCGTCTCCCATCGAGCGGATAGTTCACAACTTGCATTCCATTTGCTATTGGTTGACATAGTCAGGTGGGATTTTTAAAATTAAAACTCTCCTGTCCTCGTTTTGGGAGGTTGAAATCGGTGTTAAACCAAACTGAAACAAAACCTAACCGTGGTCAATTGATGGGAAACGTATTCTAACCGGGGCGTGTCTGGACAGGTTAGGATACGTTGTCGAATAATTTATCAGGGTTAGGTTAACACCGATTTCGACAGAAAAACAGGATAGGGAAGCTAATTAAAAAAAATATAATATGTTTTTAAAAAACAATTAAAAAAAACTCATCGGCATATGCATAGATTTAGTTAAATTCAATAGGTATGTACTGCACAAACCACTACACTTTTTAGTCACTTACAACTAGTATATATTCGTATTTTACGCCGAAAGCTGTAAACATAAAGTTTGTTAAATGCTTGACTGGTGGCACCATCTCTTAATATAATATAATAATAATCTTAAACGGCAACGTTCAACATCAAAAAGTCAGCTGACTATTTCGACCAATAGCAAACGGAATGCAAGTTGTGAACTAGCTGCTCATGTCTCCCAGGGGTAGCGACCAATGGTTGTTTTTTATTCATTGGTAGCGACACCAAACATAACCTCATTTACGAAAAACGCAAATCTGACACTGTCAGGAGCGTAGCTTTTTTATGTTCAAAAAAATTAAATGGTTTACAAATGTTACGTAAAGAACTGTCCGTCACATCCGGTATATAAATTTTACTATAGGTAAATTTAGTGGGAATAAGGACACTGTTGTTCTGGTAAATATACGTTTTAATCCATCGGTAACGTTTCGACAATGGTTTTTGTCTTCATCAGACTAAAAAGGTTACAACTCATTAGTAAGATAATACAAAATACGGCACATTAATACATCACCAATTAAAAATTATTATTCTTTTCCCAATAAATAACATTTAAAATGACCTTATTGACAATATATTATTTTTTTCCTAAATATTTTTTTCCCTTTTAATGTATATGAAACTGATTTTTTTATTTATTTATATAAACAATAAATTATGGTTTATTTTTCTTCCTTTTTTTTTATATACATATATATATTTCTTTTTTTTTATACAAAGGTTCAAAACATTTTTTTTGTCACTATAGTAACTGATGGGTGGCTCAATAAAATACGCACAAAGAGATCAATCAGCTATTCATATAAAAACAACAATAACAAATAAAACCTGTAGCAAGCCATAATACCATGTAGAAAATAACAACAATGTACACATTATAAACCTATGTTAAAATTTAAAAAGGACTGTTAAAATATTTAAAATTCGTTATTCACCCTTCAGACTAGATCGTACATTGGAACAACAAAAAACAAGAATTCAAGCACATCAGGAAAACAAACGGCACAAAATTAAAAACGAAACCCGACATTAATCTGCTAATTATTTATATTTTCTTTTGTTTTGTTTATCAGACAGGTTATATTATGGGCGGCAAAATTAGTCCGCATTAATGTCACTATTCTGGATTTTCATTGTTTCGAAATATTAAAACAAATTAAAATTTTGATTTGAATTCGTGGGTTAGAGGACTGGACAACAATGAAACTACCAGATTTATGGCAACGTTTCGGTTTTAATTAAACCTTTTTCAAGCCCTAGAATGAAAGAGAGGCACTTTAGAAATAGAAAACATAATTTTACAATACAATCTTTTTTGAAAAAAAATTTTTTTGTCATAGAAATAGAAAATAGAAATAGACTAATGCTTACTCAATCTCCTGTTTCGTAAGTCCGTTTGGGATGGAATAAAGCACTTGCATCATGATTTTAAGCGAATAAAATTGTTGTTATTTTTAATAAAACTGGCTGGTATTTTGAGGTTATGTGATCGCTATGATGATGATTGGCTTTCAATGAAGTAAGATATTAGAGAGATATTGAAAACAAAAAAATTAAAGACGTGCACATTAGAGAATTATTGAAACAAAGTTATAAGTACGTTCGTGTTTTCTGTCCCAAACCGACCGACGAGGAGTGAGAACCTGCAAAATGATAAAAAATAAATAAAATTTTTGATACATTTAAAACAATGCACACGTTAAAATACCATACAACTTACATACACTCACACTCTAAATAACTTTTTTGTAAAAAAAAAAAAAACAGAATGGTTAAAGCTATTTCCTAAACACAGAAGTCAAAACAACTACTAAAACTTAAATCTATGTGTTTTCACTTGGGTACTTATGTAGACTAGATAGTTATAGGTACATACAAAAGAGCATATTAGGAAATCCAATTAAAAATCACAATAATGATAGAGACTTAAATATAAAATAATATCACATGGTGTTTTTGTCAGGTACAATTAAAAGGAACTTAAATTTTAGTCAGTGCTGTTGACATTTTTATAAATTTGTAATATATTGTTGTATATTCCGCTTAATCTATCTGTGGTGTCAGTTTTAATGTTGACTGTGTCATTTAAACTTATATAAATCATCTCACTTACTTTTCTCTTGTATAGTTGTGGTTCTGAGTCTATTATTCTTGCTTCATCAAATTTAAAATGGTGGCCAGTTTGAAAATGGTGTTTGGATAATGCAGTTTTATCTGCATCATAACTTCTATCATTGCGGCAGTCATATTTATGTTGTTGAATCCTTTTGTCTAGATACTGCATAGTCTCTCCAATGTAACATTTTTGGCATTGGCAGGGTATCTTGTACACCACTGAGCTTCTTTTCCCTTGTGGTACCTTGTCTTTGAGCGGTGTAAATAGAGAGCTGGTATTTTTTGGATTATAAAAAGCTAGTTTTGTTTCAGTTTTGTTGAAACATCTTCCTATTTTTTGTGAGAGTCCATCAATGTAGGGAAATTTGAAATATTTATTCTGTTGTTCTTGTTTGTTCTTTTTGTTTTTTGTTTTGAACTTATTTATGTTTCTATTAATGAAGTTTAAGGGGTAGTTGTTGTTTAAGAGTAGTTTCTTTACTTTTTCCATGTTGTCAGTGTGAAATTCCGGATGACTAAGGTTGATGGCTCTATGTAATAATCCATTTATGATACCTATTTTGTTGGAAACTGGATGGTTAGATAGATAATTAAGCAGCCTACCAGAGCTGGTGGGTTTCGAATACCAATTTGTAATGAGAGTTCCATTTGTTTGGCAGTGGATTTCCATGTCAAGAAAACATATTTTTCTCTCATTTTCTATTTCCATAGTAAATTGAAGAGATGGATGAAAGCTGCTAAATGTCTCCAGTAATGTTTTTAGTTGGTCCTTGGGAGCAGACAGGATTGTGTCATCAACATATACATATATAAATGGAATGTCAAACTGTATATTCTTTAAGACTTCAGTAACCAGGTGATTCATGACTAAGTTAGCCAAAATTGGTGATGCGGGATTCCCCATAGCTGACCCATCTTTTTGTAGGTATATATTTCCTCCATAGGAAAAATAGCTTGTTTCAAAGCAGTAACTGACTAAATCAATGATACTTTTTTTAGGAATATCCATGTAATTTGATATGAATTTAAAATTTTTGGTAATGATCTCTAATACTAGTTTCTTTGGTATGTTTGTAAATAAACTAACTACATCTAAGGATACTAATACATGTCCATTTGGTATTGTATGTTGTTTTATGACTTCAGCAAATTGGAAGGAATCTTTGATGTTAAAATGGAATGTAGTTGTTAAGGGGTTGAGTATTTCATGTAGGTATTTAGCTATATTGTAACCAGGTGAGTTAATACAGCTTACTACAGGCCTCAAATGTAGTCCATTTTTGTGAGTCTTTCTCAGACAGTACAGTTTAGGTGAGATAGAGTTGTGTCTTTTTAATTCCTTTTCTTTTTGAATCGATATTAAATTTTGTTTCTTCAGATCAGTCACTATTTTGTTTGCATATGTTTGGAATTTGTTGGTAGGGTCTTGGTTGGTGAGTTGGTATATATTGGCGTCACTCAGCATTTCAAGTACTTTATTATGGTATTCTTCTTTATCCATTATGACTGTAGAGTTCCCTTTATCTGATCTACTCACTATCAAGTTGGGGTTATCGCTAAGAAACTTTTTTGTGATTTTGATCTTCTGTAACAATCCTTTATGAGTGGTTGGGTTATCTTTTCGGTAAAAGTTGGTGATTATGTTTGTAGATTGAGCTCTGAGATTGTCCTTTTCTTCATTAGAGATGCCTTGGTTCCTGATGCAATATTCTACATCTTTAATAATTGTGGGAATAGGTATTTCATCCTTTCTAAGTTGAAGGCCAAATTTTGGACCCAAACTGAGGATTGTTTGTACCTCATTTGGTAGTTGAACATTACTGTAGTTGTATAGATAGTTATCCCTCACTTTAATGCATATTTCGTTTTGTGTTTCTTCTAAAGACTTCAGTTTTTTTATATTAATTTCTTTAATTTTGTGGAATTCTTTGTTATATCTGTTGTTGTTTTCATTAGTGCAATATAACAGTATCTCATCTGGAATCAAGTTTCTCAATTCAGATTTGGTCCATTGTATTGTTTCAGTTATGGTTTTTAATTTCCAAATAGTTATGTTAATCTCTGTGTTTAATAAAGCTTTTCTAAACTTCATTAATATGTTGTCAACCCTTTTATGAAAGGGGTGGTTTTCCGAGTAAAGTGGGTATATGTATTTTATACTTCCACTAAGATGTTTAGGAAGAATGTTACCACTTCTACATTTGAGCAAAAATATTCTTCTGTTTTTTATGTTAGCCAGTTTAAGTGTATCCCTCGACCATGCTTTCATAAGTACTAGTGCCTCATCTCCATACCTGCTTCTGATGTTCGAAAAGAAACCCTCTTCATTGACAATAGCCAAAAAAAATATTTTATGAGGCCCTTTTTTTTCTAAGAGGAGAGGTTTAAAAAAAATTAAAATAAAATATTATCTCTCTCTTTTTTAAAAAGGAATCACACAGCACCGGCAGCTGTTCGTCTGGTGGCATTGGGTCATGGGTTCAATAATATTAATTAAAAGATGTTAATTAACTAGGGATTTAATTAATTGGACGCCACTTAATCTTTATCAAAGAAAAGATCAAGAAAAAACTTTTAAAAAAATACAGAAAAATATTCAAACTGGCTAAATAAAATCAAAGTCTTTAAGTTAATTAATAATATTAATTAGTTTATAAAGTCTAATTAATAAGTCAAATCTTATTAATGTTTAAGCATTATAAAGTGGGAGGGGAGTCAAATTTTAAATAATAGGCAAATGTTTTAGACACATTGGGGTGATGTATTGACATAAATGTTGTGACATTTTATACAGTGTGTTATAAAAAAATACTATGAAACAGCCTTAACTATCTTAACCTAAATACCAAATGAAAAATTCTAGAATTTTTGTTTACTCATAGTTACTTAATAACTAACCTTGTATACCACCATGTAAAATCAAATTAATACATAACTAGTACTTTTTTTTTATCACATTAAATACCTTTAAAATGAGATTCCTCCTTCAGCTTGTTATTTTTAATAATTAAGAATAATTAAAAGTTTTAAGTTTAATTCATTAAGGAAAAAATTTCAGTTTAATCAATTAGAAAATTTAAAAGTTTATGTTAAAAAATTTAAAGAATAAACTGTTTAGTTTATAAGAAGATATCAAAGTTTAGGTTTTACCTTAAAATTCAAATAGAAAAATAGTAATTAATTATTCAGATAGGTAATCACTTATAATGGAACCAATTAGGATGTTTTATCACCATGTCAACCAAATACCTGCAAATACAGACTAGGTATTCTTTCAATCTCATATAGCCTGAGTGCCCATATTACAAGGAGCTGCAAATCCTCACGTGACGTCACGCAATAGAAAGATGAGGTTTGTTGTGTGTGATGTTCCCTCTTAAACCTCAATCGGTTACTCATACTTGCAGTGTCGGAAACTAACCCATAGAGGTAAGATGGTCGATTTTTGTCTTACCCAGAAACTCTGGAATAAAAAATTACCCCGGTAAAAAAAACGGTTTCAAAAATAAAATAAAAAACAGGCAAAAACAAAACCACAGGAGAAACACTGATGTTTTTATTTGTTGAAAAAAAATTAGCTCAACTCACCCCTGTCATCCTATGGCCCCGTCAAAAATTTACGCCATTATGACTAGCGCGTTACAGCGGCCACGCCAACGCCATGATGGAAAATTGCCTTTTCTTTTCTGTAACAAGGAAAAAGATGGACTTAATTTCAAGAAAACCCTTAAATTTTTGGTTCAACAACAAGAAGAATCCTTCAGCTTGGATTTAATAAGGTAAACTTACCATTTTTTAAAATTTCATCACCAAAAAATGAAATCACTTGTCACTGCAAAAATTTTTGCTGTTTGCTGTTCAAAATGTCGAAGAAAAAGGAAAGATCGATCGGCCGACCTAATTTTTGCACCCGTTCTGGAGGGGACCAGAAAATGTGCGCCTGCGGCATACTCATTCCCTGCGATCGATACTACGGCTGAGACAACGAATAAACAATTCCCTTCATACTCAGATGTGTTAATGGAAATAAGGTGCCAACCAATAGACGACCAAATGGCGAAAAAACTTTCTAAATATTAAAGAGGACTTCCAATAAGTGTGAAACTTCATTAAAAAATATTTATGTAAAAAAGTCAATTTTCATAACTTTTATAGTTTTCCATAGCCCAAGGCTTCTTATTCTGCGGTCCAAATGTAACAGCAAAAAATTTCTATCTGCCACAATGGAACAAGGTACAGCGCATCGGCCTCGTAACCAGCAGGCCCGAGATCAAATCTCAGCAAGAGCACAATAATTTTTTTTATTAATGTTTTAATTAGAATTTGTTAAAATAAGTTACTAAAAGAAAGAAAATATAGAAGTAGGCTATTTTTAAGTGTTTTCTAAATTTTCTTTGTAGCGGAAAATAAAAACGCTACACACCACCCCACCAAGGAAAAATATTTTACCTTGTAAAATATTTCAAAAGGAACTTCATAACATCAAAATATGTTTCCAACTAAAATCTTACAAAAGCTTATTATCTTATATTTTTACGTTAGATCAAATAAACTAGATCTTTCTTATATCTTATATATGTATTAGAAAATACAATTTTTTCTTTTTCTGGTATTTTGGAATCTTTAATGATGTAATCACTTAGGCAATACGAAGTTTTTCTTGATTCTTGATAACTACGCGTATCACACGCCCAGAGGGGTCAAAATCAGTAGGACAAAATAGAGATTGGACAAAATTGGTGCGGTCTAATCAAGAAAACAACAGATGCAAATATTCATAAAGATCTAAAACTTAGGATAGCTAATACTATTTACCTACTTGGGTATAAGCAAAATAGTGGCTATATATATATATTTTTTTAATTCTATATTCTTAAAACTATACGTTTACGCGTAAACTATGTACATGGCCACTAAAAAATTTACTTAAGAATTTTCATCTGAGGAACTTGAAGAACTCTCAGAACAAGACTCCTCATAATAGTAGAATGGCTGAAGGTCCTTAATGTGCCAAGCACCAGCCTTAGAACCGTCCTCATTACACAGGTCATAAACTAAAGGGGATCTTTTTTTCTTTATAACTGAAAGAATATACTTAGGGGCAAATTTAGACGAAAATTTATTCGCAGCATTAGACAATACTTTATTACGTCTCCAGACTTGGTCACCCACGTTAAACGATATATCCCTCTTGCGGAGGTTATAGGCTTTAGAGTTTCGCTCGTAAGCAAGGTGAAGTTTTTGACGAACTTCAGTAAATATCTCCTTTAGCCCTTCTAAGTTCCTGGCATATGAATTTCGGTCTCCTGCATGATTTCCACATCTTCCTCCTGAACTCTATCTGCATCAAGATAAAACTTGCCCGACAAAGGTATATGCCTACCAAAAACTAAGAAAGACGGCGAATAGCCTGTAACATGATGCCTTGACGTATTGATAGCTTGCTGAATTTTCGCAGCGTTCACATCCCAGTCATCATGAGACTGAATGTAACACCTTAAAGTCGTACCTACACTTTGATTATTCCTCTCTACAAAATTACACTGAGGGGAATAGAGTGCCGTAAACCAAACTTTATTTACCTCATATTCTTTACAAATATTCCTAACAATTTTTGAGGCAAATTGGGCTCCATTATCCATTAAAATTGCACTGGGAACACCAAAAACTAAGAAAACCTCCTCCTCTAAGGCTCTACGAACTAAAGGGGCTGTAGCATTTCGAAGGGGAAAGATAAGGGTATATTTGGAAAACCAATCGGCGACAACTAACATCCATTTATTCTGCTTCTTGGACCTAACCAAAGGACCTATCAAATCAATAGCTAGAATTTCAAATGGCCTTGTAGCTTCTTTCTCCTTACCCATGAGACCCATCTGTGCTCTATTACTCATTTTCTGTGCACCACAAACTTTACATGAACGACAATAGCGAAGGACATCATCCTTCATTTTGGGCCAATAAAAAAACTCTTGCACCCTAGCTAAGGTTTTAAAACAACCGAAATGTCCAGCAGTTGGTGGATCATGACATGATCGAATTACACTCACTCTTTGAGGTCTAGGAACCAAGTATTTCCATTCCGGCAATCCGGTTTGCATAGGTAAACGAGAAGGTATGAACTTAAATACAAAATTATTTTCCACTTTCCATTGTGGGTATTGAGTAGGATCTAAATTAATTTTTTCTCTCAAGTTAATATAAAATTTATCTAAGTGTTCTATATTAATTTGATACATAGAAATTTGGGCAATAACATTACATTCTTGGACATCCTCGTTTTCGTCGTTATATGGAATTCTTGAAAGTGCGTCAGGAACCAAGTTTGCGCTGCCTTTTCGATGGACAAGATCGAAGTTATGCTCATGCAATTTAACAGCCCACCTTTGAAGTTTTCCACTAGCGTTTTTCATGGAATTTAACCAAAGTAAAGACCAATTATCTGTAACAACGGTAAACTTTTCTGCACCCTCAATATAGCATCTAAATTTTGAGATACTAAATAGAACAGCTAAACATTCCAACTCGACAATACTATAGTTTCTCTCGGATTTTGATAAACCACGGCTGGCATAGGCTATGACCCGTTCTTCACCGTCAATATTCTGTAAAAGAACTCCCCCTAGACCACGAGTACTGGCATCACACTCAATAATAAACTTTTTCGAAAAATCTGGCTGACTCAAAATAGGGGCAGACACTAACATTTCCTTAATCTTTACAAAGGATGCTTCAGCGGCTTCGTTCCAAGTAACTGACTGACCCTTTTTTCGTCCTTTAAGTAAGTCATTTATGGGAGACATCAATGCAGCGAAGTCCTTAATAAAACGCCGATACCAGGAACACATTCCCACGAACCGTTTGATCTCTGTAAAATTCCTAGGTCTCGGATAATTAACCATACACTCTACTTTATCTGGGTCGGTACGGAGCGAATTATTTCCAATAACGTAACCTAAAAATTTTAAATCGCCAGTTTTAAAGAATTCTGACTTCTCCAAATTAATGGTTAAGTTGGCCTCTTCAATTTTTTGTTTTACTACTGACAGTAACTTCACGTGATGCTCAAAATCAGGTGAAACTACCAAAAAATCATCTAAGTAGGAAAAAACGTGCGGTTCAAACTCTGGACCAAATATACTGTCGACCAGACGCTGCTGCGTCTGCGCAGAATTGCACAAACCAAATGGAACAGAGCGGAACTGAAATAAACCCTTACCTATGACACTGAAAGCAGTCTTGGGACGTGATTCTTTCGCCAGTGGTATCTGCCAAAAAGCTTTTCGCAAATCGATAGAAGATATAAATTTAGCTCCTCTCAGCGTGCTTAGGATTCGGTCTATGTTCGGTAAAGGATAACTGTCATGACGAGTCACCTCGTTTAAAGCTCTTCCGTCAAAACAGAAGCGATATTCCCCATTGGATTTCTTAACTAATAGCACCGGAGAGCACCAAGGGCTGTCCGAAGGTTCAATTACCCCCAATTTTAACATTTCGTCTATTTCTTCGTTAAGAATTTTAGATAAATATGGTGACATTGGATAAGGTCTTTTTTTAAAAGGTTTAGCATCTCCTGTAACGATTGTCATTTCCATCTTATGTGTACGACCAATTCGTGTTTCGCTACTTATTTCCTGAAATGATTTAATAACCTGTTCGGCTCTAGCTCTTTGATCACTATCTAGATCATCTAATGAAAGCAAAGAGTCTTTATAATAATCTAAGGTTGGTTGTTCTAAAACGACTAAGTCTGAGTTTGGAGAACCGCTATGAACACTCCATGAATCATATCTAAAATCTACAACTATTTTAAATTGTCTGGCAAAATCTGCACCAAATATAAAAGCTTGAGGCAATGAAGGAACAACTAGTGCTTTTATAATATGACAACAATTATCTACATAAATGGGTAAGTCAACTACACCTTGCACTACTCTCTGGGTTCCATCAGCCGTACTGATTACTCTATGTTCTGAATAAGTGGTTTTTAATTTACAAAATTTTAAAATATCTATACCTTGTAAACCCACTACTGAAGAAGTTGCCCCAGAATCAAAAAGAGCCACTATAGTTTGATCAAATAACTTTACTGATATGTAAGGTCGATTATCAAAATTTTTTCTAATAAATAAAGGTGAAACATGATTAGAGTTTGTACTTGAGTTTTTATAAAATGCAGCAACAAAACTTTTCCAGGATTCCGATTCTTTAGCTGAAAAATAATTTTTAGTGATGGCCTTTGCCTTATAAAAAGTGTCACGACCATCTAAAGACACCTTATCTATTAGTTTTTTGAACACTTAGGGCACTCTCTTAGTCTCTTACCTTTATGTCCACACTTATAACAAAATACAGTCTTCTTAGCTAAACAAGTTTTAAAAGAATGGTTTTTCTCACCGCAGTTCCAACAAAGTATTTCTTTAAGTCTTGGAGAGGTAGGATTATTGGAAGTCAACGAACTAGTACTGGGTAAATTATTTGCTTGATTCAAAAATCTTTTATTCGAACTATCATTCCGATTTGGATATCTTGTATTTGAGTTATGATTCTGATTCGAAAAACCTGAACTTAAATTATTATTATGATTGAAAAATCTTTGTTGTGAAAACTGGCCTCTAAAATTATTTGTTGTCGGAAAATTATTTCTATCATTTCTATCCTGAAAATTGTTACTTGAGGAAAATGTCTCTAAAGCAGGTGGTTTTCTACCTTGATTCAAATTCAGATTTTCATCCAAAGTCTTGCAATGGTCCATCAACTCCTCAACATTTCTAATATGTGTAAGTCCTAGTTGACTTTTATATTCGTCTAATAAATTTTGTCTTGTATACTTAACTTTTGTCGGTTCTGCAGGAGAACGAGGTAATCTACTAAATAATGTATTCAAGTGAGCTACATAAATATGAACTGGCTCCCCAGGTTTCTGTTTTCTAGCTTTAATCAAATTCCAAAGGTCTTCATCTTTATCGCTGGATAAAAAGTCTTTTTTCAAACGGTCAACCAGTTGAGCCCAAGAAGTCACTTTATCCTTAATAAAAGTAAACCAATGAAAAGCATCGTTATCAAAAAGTATACCCGCCGACTTAAAAAGTTCCTCATCAGAAACATCATGAGCTCTAGACAGGAGAGAAATTCGCTCTAGAAAAGTATGAACATGTTTGCGTTCGCCAAAAAATTTGATTCCCCACTCAGAAATAGGCACCCTATGTGCATTACAAGCGATCACTGGAGCAGGCAACTGAAATTGAGGGGTCGTATTCTCGAAAGCACTAGGAAACGGCGAGGAAGGTCTATAGTTCGTCTGTTCAGGTGAAGTCTTGGTAATCAAATCATCCTCAAGTTTCAAACAAGTAGAATAAACTGTTCTTTTATACTCAGTAATGTCTGCGTCACCATTCTCTGGAATCGGAAAACGTTGCGAGCGCCCATGTACATGCGCGAGGCGAGACTTTAACTTTTGAAAAGCATAATCTTTAGTATTACCCTCAAAATTTTCAACCTCTTCTTGAATTGACTGTAAAGATTTAGTGACCTCCAATTTTTCCTTCTCGAAAGTATACTCATAGGCATCAGTTAAAATCAAACAACCAGGAGCGCGTTTCTCCCTTTCTTTAGCTCAAATTCGCGTCAAAATTTGTCTCTTCTCTTTAATAGGGCGAGTGACCAATGCACCTCTAATGCCCAACTCATAATCTAATTCAAAGTCTAATAAATGACTCGCTCTAGGAGTACCAAAAGGATCCATTTTTTTTTTAAGTCTCAAAGTTTGGTTCACAAAAATTTAAAAATAAATGCGTTTTATTTTAAATCAATAAACGCAGGTTTCAAAATTAAAAATAAAAAAAACTAATAAAAAATCAATTCAAAACTGTCACTTCAGCTTTCAAAAATAATTGCGCGCAAAACTAAAAAAGGTGAAACTAATCTACTATTGTTTCACACTATTAATAAGCATTCAAAAAAAATCCATCAAAATATTGCACGCAAAAAAAAATCATTAAAAACAAAAAAAAATATTGGACATCTTTCCAATTATTTTGTTCTTAATTCAAAATGGCTTAAGCAGAAAATTTAAATTTAAAAAAAAATTAAATTTAAACAAATAGAGGAGGATACAGGGAGTTTCTAAGTTTTTTTTTTTTTTTTATAATAATATCTAAACGACCGTCTATCATGTTTTCAAAAAAAATATTCAACCTAAAAGATAAAAAAACTTTCAATGTGGCAGCTGAAAAAGGTACTCTCATATAAAAACACACCCACCTAAATTTTAGAAAAATATTCCATTGTTTGTAACTGTATTTTTATGGAAAAGTTGAGAAAGAGATGTTAAGTGAGTAGAGTATTTGCACTACCCTTTTTTCAAAAATATTCTGAAAAGAAAAAAATTAAACTACCAATTGGTTGTTTCATAAAGTTAAATTAATTAATTTTATAAATATATTAATGCATTACTTATTTTATTAAAAGTTGTCAAAGGAAGAAAAAAATTAAATAATTTTTAGTGCACCAACGAACACCGCCGAAAAGTATTGCATCACTCTTGTACTCAAGAAAATCTATTTTCCAAAATATTAGTAGGTATCAATATCATAAAGTCGTAAATAAAATACAATAGCGCCCTAAAAAAAAATCAGTAAAATAAACCAGTTAAAAATATCATTGTAGGTATGTAGTAGGTATGGTAGGCAGAACGTATTTCACTTTCAATAAAATATAGTCAGCTGTTATACAATAAGAAAATAAATACAATGTAAATAACAAGTTCAAAATAAAATAAATCAAAAGCGCTCTGAAAAAAAATCTTAGTATAATCACTTAAATCAGTAGGTAATACCTACAACACTATATTATAATGTTTTAAAATGTACCGGTATGCATAAAAAATTTGTGTACGCAAATACAAAAAACAAAAAAACAGCAAATCGTATGTTTATGAAAAAACAACTCTAAACCAAGGTCAAGATAGCCAGGACAGTTAAAGTTAATCTCTAATCTCCCACTCAAACTTCATAATGAAAAATATATATATTTTTTTTTTTTTTAAATTTAGAAAAATTTTCAAAAAAACTCTAATAAAAATTCCCTGTCAATGTCATATTTCGGAAAGCTATATTGGTCGAGCCCCACGTTGGGCGCCATATTTTATAAGGCCCTTTTTTTTCTAAGAGGAGAGGTTTTAAAAAAAATTAAAATAAAATATTATCTCTCTCTCTGGGTTGTAGCGTTTTTATTTTCCGCTACTAAGAAAATTTAGAAAACACTTAAAAATAGCCTATTTCTATATTTTCTTTCTTTTAGTAACTTATTTTAACAAATTCTAATTAAAACATTAATAAAAAACATTATTGTGCTCTTGCTGAGATTTGATCTCGGGCCTGCTGGTTACGAGGCCGATGCGCTGTACCTTGTTCCATTGTGGCAGATAGAAATTTTTTGCTGTTACATTTGGACCGCAGAATAAGAAGCCTTGGGCTATGGAAAACTATAAAAGTTATGAAAATTGACTTTTTTACATAAATATTTTTTAATGAAGTTTCACACTTATTGGAAGTCCTCTTTAATATTTAGAAAGTTTTTTCGCCATTTTGTCGTCTATTGGTTGGCACCTTATTTCCATTAACACATCTGAGTATGAAGGGAATTGTTTATTCGTTGTCTCAGCCGTAATATCGATCGCAGGGAATGAGTATGCCGCAGGCGCACATTTTCTGGTCCCCTCCAGAACGGGTGCAAAAATTAGGTCGGCCGATCGATCTTGATTTGAGGAGTTGATGGACCATTGCAAGACTTTGGATGAAAATCTGAATTTGAATCAAGGTAGAAAACCACCTGCTTTAGAGACATTTTCCTCAAGTAACAATTTTCAGGATAGAAATGATAGAAATAATTTTCCGACAACAAATAATTTTAGAGGCCAGTTTTCACAACAAAGATTTTTCAATCATAATAATAATTTAAGTTCAGGTTTTTCGAATCAGAATCATAACTCAAATACAAGATATCCAAATCGGAATGATAGTTCGAATAAAAGATTTTTGAATCAAGCAAATAATTTACCCAGTACTAGTTCGTTGACTTCCAATAATCCTACCTCTCCAAGACTTAAAGAAATACTTTGTTGGAACTGCGGTGAGAAAAACCATTCTTTTAAAACTTGTTTAGCTAAGAAGACTGTATTTTGTTATAAGTGTGGACATAAAGGTAAGAGACTAAGAGAGTGCCCTAAGTGTTCAAAAAACTAATAGATAAGGTGTCTTTAGATGGTCGTGACACTTTTTATAAGGCAAAGGCCATCACTAAAAATTATTTTTCAGCTAAAGAATGGGAATCCTGGAAAAGTTTTGTTGCTGCATTTTATAAAAACTCAAGTACTGTAACGTGTCATTTTTACGTTTAAGACAACGTTACATATTTGTTTATTTAGGTAAATAATCAAGGCTCTTTGATTCGTCTTTCTGTACACAAATATATAGTATTTTATAGAGCTAGGTTTGGAGGTTATATAGTGTCCAAAAAGTTACCTTATAAAGGAGACATTCCATCGAATTACTGTGGACACTACGCACATCGCATTATCTGGACATCGTAATTGGAATTTAAGATCACAGGCTTCGGGAAAAATCACATAAAAATTTTGATTGTTTTGTTTTTATCTGTGGAATTTTGTGATTCACTTGACGTTCATAAAGTTAAACAGCTGTTATGCTGGGGAATGGCGGCGTTGCCGCATCACAAATGGATTCAGTAACAGGAAGGAAACATTTAGATGAACATTTCATTCCCTTACGTTTATTTCGAGGATATTGGGACAATCCGAACCTCATGTCCTTCACGGATTAACTAGTTTTGATAGTACGAAAACATATTTGGGTCGACCAGGAACAACCGAGGCTCCGCCACTTTGATATCTTTATTAATTTGATAGGGAAAGGATAAAATAAATACGAGTTATGCACTTTTGTAAATGGGAGATAAACGAGGGATAAAAACCAAGACTGAAAGAATAAACGAAATCGTGTGAGTTAACATCTGAACACTCTTGTGCCTTTAAGCAATAGTTCAGTGTGTATTTTTGGGTTCAGGTTCAGAAACAACTTTATTACTGTAGAAATGTTTTACAAAAATGGCGTTAAACCATATGAATATTAGAGAAAACATTTATAAAGAGCGAAGGAAACTTTTGACGAAGACTGTAACTGGAGTGCAACTAAATTCTGCGCTCAGTATAGCTTTACTCATATGGGAATTGGTTGAGTGTTCGAATATTAATAATGTGTATGGAGGGTGTCTCGACGTCCTTGTTATAAAAATTTCAACCGTGGAAATAGATCCGACAACACCTCAAGGTTTGTTTTACGTACTTCCTATCGCTAGGTCGGTGCTGCCCCCTATATACCTGTATAGAACTATCGCTGTATCTCCTCATTGGTTACTTTGAAAACCCCGGGTTTTTCTTCCAGGCTTGCCACTGAATGTAGAGATTTATTTTTGGCGGAAAAGTTTTTTATAAATAGGTTATTTGAATTTCACCGGGAAGATTAGGTTGGTACTATTGCGTTTTACCGTCCCCACTCCCCACCAAATTTACAAAACGGTTTCCGGCCACTGCATTATTCTGGTATTCTCGACTAAGTGCTTTGTCTCTCTTTGCTAACAAATTTGGTTGGGTCGACAACAGGCTCTGGGATCGCCATTGTTTTTGGTTTGGCACTGCAGCGAATTGTAGGAGATATCCCAGAGACTGTGAGGAGTGAGCCGTCGTGTTTTCGGCGTAATCGGAAGTGACGCTCGCACCCTTTTGAGGGGAAATTAAGTCGGCCTACGCCATTTGTACGGAAAGAGCATCGCCCTGTCAATTCCAGCGACGGGACAGTTGGGCTGGACGCTGGTGGGAAGCCGGACGGGCCAGTTATAACCCTGGGAGAGGGTTTTTACGCTCGGGCAAGGATCCCACAACCTTTTCACAACCATGGGCTGCCCTAGCACCATGTGCTAAGGGATCTTCAGGGGAGGCGCGGACAGAATAGGACAGGACCCGAAGTAGCAGGAAGAACAACACCAGGTTTACAAAATAAAACACACATGAATTAATCGAGGACCAAGGTAGGAGTTTACTTCAATTTCATACGAGCAAACATTTTTCTGATATAATTTTTTTTCCATAAATCCTAAATATAGTTTTAACACTTCTTGTGAACGCAAGATAAAGGTATGACGTCATAACCCAAGATTTTGCGGCATATTTAATTATATTATTTTTCTGTGAAATTGAACGCCCTTGGCTCTAACTTGTTTCCCTTTTTCATTGATTTATATTTCATGTTTATTCAAGTATTATTCTCAGATTTCAATATTTTTTTGTATTTTGATCAATTTCATTTCCATCCTCCTATGAAAATAAATAAGATGAACTAAATTTTTGTGTTATTTGTGCAACCCAATGACCAACTTTGCGGAGACAAAAGAGAGATGAGATTATATGTTTTAGCGGTTTCTTTACACTGTTTTACCTCATGGGGTAGATCTCGGACTGGGTTGCTGTCTGTCTCATTCGACCTAGCGTAGAATGATGACAGCGGATATTTGGTCCAGATCTCCCCTATGACAGAATAACTTTGGAAGTGTATTTTTTTTTTTACAATCATTTATGTAAGTGAGTCCTACGCTACTGACCCAGATGTAGGTACAGTATGACCTGTTAAAGGTGTCCATCTACCTGTAAAGTGCTTCTAGTTTTGTCATCTTAATTCAATCTTTCAGAATTTTATTCTGTTTATTTTTTTTTGGTTATTCTTAATTACACAAATACTCTGGAAGCCTCGGAAGTATAGAATTTCATTGTTTGGCTACAACGTTTGGGTTGAACTGTATTTTATTTAAGATCTTCTTTGTAAAACATTGGTATTAAATAATGTGGCGCACTTAAAATTTTCTTATTTCTGAACCCCCCCTTCTCCACTGTATAAAAGTTACCGGGCATATCAATGTTTTACCTAGCTGGAAAATACAGTTCTGCTTCCAGATATTTGTTTAATTATTCAGTGGTTTTGTTGTGTCACAAGTTGGCAAATTTCTAATTATAGGGCCACAAAATGGCAGCAACGTCTTTAAGCTGCCACAAATGTCACACAACACATTTTAATAGGCCACAAATTGGCGCCCAAATTTCTTTTTTTAACTTTTTTAAGGCCCAAATTGGCGCCCAACGTGTGTTTTTGGCTAGTTTTTTAACATCTGATGTAATTTTTTGTTTTTTTTTAATTTGGAAAAAAAAAGAAAAAACTTTTTTTTTTGAATTTTTTTTGGAATTTTTTTTTTTTAAAATTTTTTGTGGTACATCCAAAGCCAGGTTAAAGGCTTTCAGTGGCTGTCAGTGTTTTTTGATACCCAATCAATTTTTTAATGAAAAACAAGATCATTGGTTTTCGTAAATTACACTTTTTAAATATTTTTTTTTGGTAATATTGGTTGATTTGGAACTCGTTTTGTTGTTTTAGGGATTCTCATAGTTTTTATTAGCTTATCTTCACAGGGTTTTTCTGGGAAAATAAAAGATCCATTTTTATTTATTAAGGAATAATAAGTTGATAAAAAAACATGGGAGTTTTTATTGAACGGAGTCCAATTCATGTTCTTAATTCTTTAAAGTTTTTTGTAGGAAGAACATGTGTTAATTTTTTTGTAAAGAAAAATAAACACAGTAATCTAAGTTTACTTCAATTTTTTTGTTGATTTATAGGTGGATGGGTTTCCAGACATGGTCTTTTTATGTTTTAAATATATGACATAGGTAGTGTGTTTTTTCTAACAATTTTTTTTTGCAGGTTCATTTATTTATATGTTATTATTTCCTGCTTGTGATAAGATAGAAATTGTTTCACCGATTATTTTTTAGTGCAGTCAATTTATTTAGGTCAACAAGTTAATTTTTTTTGGCGATCTTAATTTTTTGTGGGATATCACCACTTGGTATTTGGAATATTTTTACAGGGTTTCACACAAATTTTTCTTGGCTGAGTTGTTTTAAAGTAAAAATAGCTTAACAGCTGGTAGCTTTGTTTAGTTGAAAGTATTAATTAGTAATGAAAGAAAAGGAAAATGAGTTTATTTTGCTGTCATTTTCTTTTCTTGTTTTTGGAGGTAACTGTTGATGACAATTAAGAACTTACGTCACTCAGTTACATCGGGTCAGAGGAGGGTACACTACTAGTGTCGGCTCGGGAGGTTAGGAAACACAAGGCTAAAACCCCTAGAGTGACACCTTGGCTGAAGATCAATGCCAAAAGTCCAGTTGACATTTTTTTTTTGAGGTTTTTTTTTGGAGCAGTTTTTTTAGGTCTTTGGTTGCCAGTTTACTTGTCTAGTTGTGTTTTTGTGACTGGTCAAATTTTTTTTGGTAGAAAATACAGCGTTGGGCTTTGGAGTGCATTTTTTTAAAAATGACCTACGGGTATTTCTATCAATTAGAGTTTTCTGGTTCACAATTATTTTTTTTTTCTGTATTTTTTTCTGCGTTCAGGTCATAGCTTGGTCATGGCCATTGGAGAGCAAACATTTATGTTTGAGCCTTGAGAAGTTTTGCCTGCTCCGGATTGAATACAGGGAAAATGAATTTGAAGCCCAACTAGATATAATACCACAAAAGAAATGTTTAACTGAGACAGATATAGATATAAGTTTTTTTGATTTTTTTTAGTTCATTTGTAGAGTTCATTTGTGAAGTTCAGTAATTTTTTTTTAAGTAATGTCATTTTGAGTCAGTGAATTTAAGAGAGACTTTCAACTAAATATAAATGCTAGTCGGTGGTAATTGGTAAAAATATTTCAAAATTTTACTTTTTTTAAATAATTTCTTAAAAAGATTATTTTTTTTTCTGTAAGCATAACTTCTCG
Source organism: Aspidapion aeneum (assembly GCA_963576565.1). Classification (NCBI taxonomy): domain Eukaryota; kingdom Metazoa; phylum Arthropoda; class Insecta; order Coleoptera; family Brentidae; genus Aspidapion; species Aspidapion aeneum. The sequence goes on along the minus strand of OY755038.1, from coordinate 84,788,707 downwards.
AATTCTTGTTTTGGTCAAAACGGTTTGTATAGGGGTCGTAGTTTTAAAGGGTGACCAGACAGGTTATATTTTTTTAGGGGACCAAACGGGAACGTCTTGAGTTACAAAAAGGTGAACTTTTTTTTGTCTTAGTTGATCAGGCAGGAATAAATAAATCTTTTACTTCCAAATCATAATTTTAAATAACAAAATTAATTGGTTAAGTGTTTGGGTCTTATATAATGAAAAACGTTTTGTTTTTGAGGATACTGGTATGATATGAAATTATTTTAATTTCATGCCAAATGTTAGTTGACGGCAGATATGCTAGTCTTCAGTTTTTTCGTTAGTTTGCATTTCAGGACAGTGGCGTGTACTTAAAGGGGCCTTACATCTGCGCCCATTGTAAAGCAACTTCCAACATACTTGCTTAGCTTTTCACTTAATCTTCGTTTTGTTGCTTCTGAAATTAAAGCGTTATGTTGGATAACGATGGATGGTGGTAGACTGAGAAAGTACCTAGGTATTTAGGGATGAAAACTTGGAAGTTGTGGACAATCGGGAAATAATTTTGTTTATTTCATTTTTTTTTTAATTTTAAAATAGTTTCATACTGGTGACCTCAAATAATGAAGCAAATTTTTAAATTACAATACACTGTTGTGGAATAAATGGGAAAGTGTTCAGGTTAAACAATAAATTTAAGATGATTGATTTTAAAAAAAAAAACGATTTTAATCTAAGAATAAATTTAAAAACAATAGGTTTTCTTTGATGAGACTAAACAATGATGAGGGCATATACTTTTTTTTTGTTATGCATAATATGATAGTAGTACCTTTTGTATTGCAATAATTAGGGGTTTTCCTCCCGCGAGCTGGGTGGAAATGGAAGAAATGTTTGGTTCGGAGTGTAGAAATCGAGGAACGAGGACTTCCTGCTAATCTTTTTAGGATTTCGCAACTTCGGTTTTCGCTAAATTAAAATACATCCAAATTTGGCCTACAGGCTGAATCTCGCATTTTCCAGGACCTTGCAGATTCGCGGAGAAAGACAATTTTTGTGATCTGTTTAGTTATGATAGGAATTAAAATAGTAACATGCACATGAGGGAACTAGATATATTTAGGTTAAAAAGTAGTAAGAACACTGATCTGAACAGTTTTCCATAATAGTGTCCTATTTTCACAGGGTGCTTCAAAATATCTTCACCCTTTCTTTGAAATAAGATATTGTTTCGCCTGTGGGGGTTTAACCGGTTGAAAAATATATAGGGTACAGATGGGATTGGAATGGAAATCACAAGTTTTTGGGTTTTATTGACATTATACTTAGGGAATAGGGGAAATGTCTAATAAAAAGTTTTTTGGTTTTAGGCCGAGTTTTGTTGAGATAACAAAAGTTTAATTGGGGCCGGGAGTTTTATTATGCTCTTTTAAAATTAATGTAATAGTTTTTGGTTCTTGATTTTGTTCTCTGGTTTTTACGCAGGATTATTCCCAACTGTTTCATTTCTAAATATCATTTGTAGGTGATGGGGTCTCATTAGCCCTTGGACATTTGGTAGATTTGCTTTGACTGATAGTTGTGGAGTGGGCCCAACTTAATTTTATATCTCGTAAACACCGGGAATAGGGATCTGAGAATGCATTAAGCAGTAAAATTTTTTTTTTGATTAGATGTTGTGTGTAAAGACACTTGAGTAGGCAGATTTAGTTTTACAACGTTCTTATAGGTGATCCTTGAAATTGTTTCTATATTTGTTTTTTTGAAAGGGCACACGGGATAATTCTTTACGGGGTTGAGTGCAAAGTTTAAGACTTAGGTTCACATTAATATGGGGGTACAGTAAATGAGTACTCACGTTGGTTGTTTCCTTTAGTAATAATTTTTAAACAAATATACTAACATCGTTTGTTTTTTTGTAACATAAATATTTTTTTTAAACTTTTCCTAAACTGATTGGTTTTTTTTTGCCATTACGATTTTTATAAACCTTATGATTCTTAAGTAAATTTAATTTTCAACATTTTTTTTGTATAGTAAATTAATTTTTCTAGCTCATTTACTTTTCACATTGCCACAGTTTTGGGAGAGGAAAGGGAATTGACAACTGTTTTTTTAAAGGAAAAGAACAAAAACTGTTGCATGACAACTCGAATAAGATTTTTCTGGTGTTGGTTTTATTTAATTTTTTTTAAGGTTCACTAATAGGAACTGCAACCACACTTAAACATTTTAAATTTTTTTTGAAAATATTTTTTTTTAATATTTTTTTTTAATATCTTTTTTTTAAAAGGGAGACTTGATTTTCTTGTTGGACATTTTTTCCTTGGTGCATAGTAGTACCTTGTCCCTACAATGGTTCTACCAGTTTATTTAAATACTTTTTTTTCTGAATTAAAATATAATTTTATTTCGAACCCTCACGTTTTAACAACCTATCATCATTTGTTTTAAATTTTTTTTTCTTCTCCCTACTCCAAACCACCTATCAGAGTGGAGTAATATTGTGAACATTGTAGTGAGCCACTATTTATTTTTTTTATTATTGGGCTACTGTGGTCGCCACCAAAAATTTTTTTAAAAATTTTTTTTGGACACCTTTCGGTACGATCCTAGGGTCTTTTTGACCATGACCATGGTTTGCATCAATTTAGTTTAAGTTTTGGGAATTTCATTTTAATGAAGATTAGAGAGTTGCAGTCCTACCAAGACGTTATTTCTGTAAATTTTTTAATAACATCGGTATTTTTTTTTTTTTAATTTTTTTTAATTACACACAACATCCTTACCAGTCTAATTCGACGCAATTTCAGCGAGCGGTTTTTTTTTAATTGAGCATATTTTACGATTTCTATAACATGAACATCTGTTCCGATGTGTATTGCGTTCACTTATATATTAAGGGATGATGTGACCTTAAGCAATGCATGTTTCGTGTAGACTCAGAATAGGTAAGCAGGTTAAAGTGGGTTTTGATTTTTTCTTTTTAGAAAAATCATTGTATACGGCGATTTGGGTTTTTTTGAGGAGTTTATTAGTGGAGCCGTTCTGCAATAGCAGGAGTATACCCTAGCGTTAACTGTGTACAACAGCTTTGGGATTTTTGTTATAGGTAGTCTGTTGTACGTTCCATTTAGGGATAAATTTACCTACTCGGTTGCTGAGGTAAACAAACATCACTTAACTTTAATTTTAATCCAGTTCAGCTAGGATAAGCGCAATCATTTTTTTTTGGTTTTACTCACGCAGGAGTGAAACATAAGACCTAAACACTGCCAAAACTCTTGTCTCTCTTTTATTTTTTTAAACTTTTTTTTTATGGCTACTTGTTAATTCTAATTTAGGATTTAAGTAGTTATTTCTCTCTGCAAGGTTGGACGTCATAGTTGGTTGTACAAATACTTAACATAAATTATGATTACATTTTTAAATGCAAATAAATTTTATTTTCTTACTGCTCCGGTGTTTTTCGGTTTTGTTCGCGTCTGCCCGTATTTAAGTTTTATATTTTCTACATTTGTGAGAAAATTTATAGTGATTTTCACTGGTGAATTTAAAGTGAACTTTGTGTTTGTTATTGCGTGGTTTAGTTTTTATAATTGGGAGGTATAATTAACAGTTTTAATTAAAGTTTAAAGTTTGAAGATAAAAGGCACTATGGCTATTTCTTTGAGTCGGTTGTCTGACGTAAGGTACTTAGTCAAGGACGAATTAATCTATGAGTTAACATGGAGAGGCATAGCTATTGGATCGGTGGAAGAGATGAAACAACAGCTTATGTTGATCAAACAAAGAGAAAAGACTGATGCAAGTATGAGATACCCTCCGTATCCCTTTAAATTTGGCCAAGATGCTTTTAGCTGCATGAAGAAGCTTGATAGTCTGGTACCGCTGGTAGAGAAGTTCTCTGGTACGAGTAAAGGGGGAGAGTTTAGAAAAATCGCTGTGAGGTTGGAACACGTGTTGGCCAGGATAAATAACATGAATCCGTCTAACTTTGAAGAAAGTCAAACCAAAGGCATACTGGTTGCGGAAACCTTGAGTTTGATTGGGAGGTTGCAGAGCCAAGCAACAGATTTATTAAGAGTTGGCGTGAACTCAGATGATGATGAAGCATCTGAAACCCAATCAACGAGTCGAAGCTCAGATCACTCGACAAATGTTGGCAACATTCCCAGCCAGTCTCAACTCCCGCAACCACAGCACTCGAGCACACAAAGACGAGCTCAACAGCCCACAAACCAACCGTCGGCCATGGCTCCATTGCAAATGCAAGTGCTTACAAACCCAACTCAAGCACCAATACAGGCACCAGTCCCTATGCCGATTGAGAATTACGGTACATCAGCTTTTCATTATCAACAACCGTCTACCGTTCCTTTGAGTCTAGCTGCCCTCCAAAGTAGCATTGCACCAATTGCTCAGTCACGACCATTTTCATGTTCGTCGCCAGTACCAATGTCAAGTGATCCTGGTACTTCATATCACGTTGCACCTGTACCTCCGCATAAGTGGAACATAAAGTTTACAGGCGAGAGGGGTACAATCTCCGTCACCGCATTTTTCGAGAGAGTGGACGAGTTGAGTCAGGCTAGAGGAGTCAGCAAAAAGGTTTTACTGAATTCGGGCATTGATCTTTTTGAAAAGTCAGCTTATACTTTTTACAAAGATGTACGTAGAGAAGTCCATACATGGGAACAGCTGGAACAAAGGTTCATGGCAGAATATCTTCCTTCTTCATATGGCGAGAAGCTATTGAAGGAGATCCAAAAACGTAAACAAGGCCCTGGAGAGTCTATAGGGACCTACATTGCTGTCATGAACACATACTTCCAAAGACTTGGCTGTCCTGTTTCTGAAGAGGCAAAATTAGCTATCGTCTTCAGAAATATCGCGGACATCTATAAAAATGGGTTAATTGCTACTGAGGTCAATAGCCTATCACATTTAAAGGATCTGTGTCGTAGAATAGACCAGAGATATGGTTTAGAAGAGGAGAATTTTACACCTAGGAGAAACCAATCAATCGAACCTGACTTGGCCTACGTTGACGTAGAGAGCGACAGTGACGATTTTTCAACAGGGGTTGATGCAATTCAAATATCAGGTGCTGGGACATCGAACCAACAGAATTTAAATCATCCTGCTAATAGATTCGACAGAAATAGGCAGCAGCCAGCAAGCAATTTTGATGTTAGGGCTGATAGAGATAGACAACAACCAGCTAGTGGTCAGTCTAGTGTAAATGACAGAGATGAACAAACAACACAAGGTGTTAGACCTGGTAGGGCGAATAGGGACGTGGTATGTTATAGATGCAACCAAACAGGGCACATGGCAATCGGGTGCGCATTACCTAGAGGCAAACAGTGCTATTCGTGTGGTCAAGCAGGGGTTACAGTAAGAGAATGTCGTAATTGTAATCGTCAGGGAAACGGACCCAGGCGCTCGTAGGTGGTCGACCTTCGAGTCAGCCTGAACAAGCATCGACCGATAGGCTAACGTACGTTTTAGATTATGTGATAAGTCATGCTCGTAAAGATGAGAGGCCTTATTTAGAGGTGGATGTGCTCGGAAATAAGTTATTAGGTTTGTTGGATTCCGGGGCTTCACGTACCTTTTTAGGGAATCATGGTTGGTCAATCATCGAGAGGTTTGGTTTTTCACTTGATACGACAAAGAAGACGAGTTGTATTGTGGCAAATGGTCAAAGCACGAGTAGTATTGGGACAGTGCAGCTTCCTATGCGAGTTCAGGATAAATTTAGGTTAATAGAGGTCGTCGTCGTTCCTGAATTGCCGCACACTTTGATTTTGGGATTAGATTTTTGGATTTCGATGGGTATAGTACCGAACTTAAGTACTAATGAGTGGCATTTTGCCGATAATAAAGATGTGATTTGTTCTTTAGAAACATCAGACCAACAAACAACTCTTACACCTTATGAATCAGAACGACTAGAGGAATTGGTCGTTAAATATAAGAATATGATGGGTGACTCACTGGGATGTACAGATAGGGTAGAGCATAAGATTACAACAGATGCAGCACCGATAAGACAACGTTCATATAAGGTCTCACCGGTCATTCAGAAACTTATTGATGACGAAATCGACGAAATGCTGAAAATGGATGTGATAGAACGTAGTAGTAGTTCATGGGCTTCACCAGTGGTAATGGTACAAAAGAAAAACACAAAGAAATATCGTTTCTGTGTAGACTACCGCAAATTGAACTCAGTGACGGCGCGTGATAGTTATCCTTTACCACTCGTATCCGAGACTCTTGACAAATTGAAAGATGCTAAGTACTTGTCAACTTTAGATATTAAGAGTGCTTATTGGCAAGTACCAATGGAAGAATCATCGAAGCCACTAACAGCATTCATCTGTCGACGAGGTCTCTTCCAATTTAAGCGTTTACCATTTGGTCTTCATAATGCACCTGCAACTTGGCAGAGACTCATAGATAGCATCATAGGAAACGATTTAGACCCCTACGTGTACGTATATCTCGATGACCTCGTAATTGTCACACAGAGCTTTTCTGAACATCTTAGAATTCTTGAGGAAGTCCTACGAAGATTGCAGAATGCAAAGATAACGGTAAGTTGGGAGAAATGCCAACTGTGTAGGCCAGAAATGACTTATTTAGGTTTCGTAGTGGACCGTCGAGGCATCCGAGTTGACCCTAATAAAATTAAAGCCATGTTAGAGCTCCAGAGGCCAAGAACTGTCAGAGAAGTTCGTAGAGTTGTAGGTACAATATCCTGGTATAGACGTTTCATAGAGAATTTTTCAGCGATAATAGCTCCAATTACAGCTCTAACTAAGAAAAATCAAAAGTTCGATTGGACTCCAGACTGCGAAAGAGCATTTATTAAGATTAAGGAACTTTTAGTGACTGCACCGATTCTTACATGTCCAGATTATACCAAAGAATTTGTCATTCAAACAGACGCATCAGGATATGGAATAGGAGCATGTTTAACGCAGCCTTATCCTGAAGGAGACAAAGTCATATGCTATTTGAGTCGATCTTTGACTAAGCAAGAACGTGTTTACACGACCACCGAGCGAGAATGTTTGGCATTGGTTTGGGCGATAGAGAAGCTCCGGCCTTATATTGAGGGGATCTCATTTAAGGTCATAACAGATCATTTTAGTTTAAAATGGCTTCATAGCTTAAAAGAGCCCAGTGGAAGACTTGCTCGTTGGTCTGTAAAACTGCAGCAATATGATTTTGAAGTAATCCATCGGAAAGGGAAAGATTTAGTTGTCCCGGACATGTTGTCTCGTGCAGTACCTATGATTGATACAATTTCGCAGCCCAGAGATGTTTCAACAGCAATTAAAGATCGATGGTACCAAAAGATGGTAAAGAGGGTCGTAGAATCACCGTTAAAATTTATGAACTGGAGATACACTGATAATAAGTTGTATAAATATGTCAAACAAGAATACCCTCAACTTTCACCATCTAACGAATATTGGAAAGAGGTAGTCCCCAAAGATCATAGGCGTAGAATTATTGGAGAAGCTCACGATCCTCCTACCGCAGGGCATATGGGTGTGTATAAAACCTTCCACAGACTGGCAGAAAAATATTATTGGCCAAAAATGCGCCAGGACGTGGCAACTTTTGTAAAGAAATGCTTTGTCTGTGCAGCTCACAAAGGTGATACACAAGGTGTATCTGATCAGATGATATCTCACCCAAAACCAACTCGTCCTTGGGAAATTATTTCGACTGATTTATGTGGACCTTTACCTCGTTCGACAAAGGGTAATTGCTGGATTCTCGTCGTTACGGACTATTTGAGTAAGTTTTCCTTAGTTTTTCCAATGCGAACAGCCCCTACTCAAGCTGTTGTTAAGCATCTTGAGGAGCAAGTATTTATGGTCTTCGGAGTGCCCCGTTTGATACTTTGTGATAATGGCCCTCAGTACAAAAGTAATGAGTTTAAGCGTTTTGCTGAGAGTTATCAGGTGAAAATTCAGTATAATCCGTATTATCACCCCAGAGCAAATCCAACAGAAAGGACGAATCGCACGTTAAAAACCATGTTATGTTGTTATGTGAAAGACAACCACAGGAAGTGGGACGAACAAATACATAAACTTGCCTGCGCGATTCGTACTGCAACCCATGAGACAACCAGGATGTCTCCTTTCTTTGTTAATTTTGGTAGAAATATGTGTCTGTCAGGAAAAGATTACTCCAACCCAGTTTTGTTATCTGAAGAGAATGTTGTACAATCCGCAGCTGAAAGTAAGAACGAAGGTTTCCGAAAGCTCTATGCTGATGTTAAGAGAAGGTTAGAGGTGGCTGGAGAGAAAAACGTAGTTCAGTATAATTTGCGTACAAGGGTACCCAACTTTGCTGTGGGTCAGCGTGTTTGGAAGAAAAATTATGTTTTGTCAGATGCTGCAAAGTTTTTCTCGAAGAAGTTAGCACCGAAATTCGTTGGTCCTTATGTGATTAGGAATAAAATTTCTCCATGGATATTTGAGCTTCAGGAACCATCGGGTAAAGTACTGCCAGGGAGTTGGCATGCCAAAGACCTTAAGTCGGCAGCGGACCTCTCCGATTAACCTTTTAGGTTAATCGTCTTGAAGTTGGGGGGGGATTATGTAACGTGTCATTTTTACGTTTAAGACAACGTTACATATTTGTTTATTTAGGTAAATAATCAAGGCTCTTTGATTCGTCTTTCTGTACACAAATATATAGTATTTTATAGAGCTAGGTTTGGAGGTTATATAGTGTCCAAAAAGTTACCTTATAAAGGAGACATTCCATCGAATTACTGTGGACACTACGCACATCGCATTATCTGGACATCGTAATTGGAATTTAAGATCACAGGCTTCGGGAAAAATCACATAAAAATTTTGATTGTTTTGTTTTTATCTGTGGAATTTTGTGATTCACTTGACGTTCATAAAGTTAAACAGCTGTTATGCTGGGGAATGGCGGCGTTGCCGCATCACAAATGGATTCAGTAACAGGAAGGAAACATTTAGATGAACATTTCATTCCCTTACGTTTATTTCGAGGATATTGGGACAATCCGAACCTCATGTCCTTCACGGATTAACTAGTTTTGATAGTACGAAAACATATTTGGGTCGACCAGGAACAACCGAGGCTCCGCCACTTTGATATCTTTATTAATTTGATAGGGAAAGGATAAAATAAATACGAGTTATGCACTTTTGTAAATGGGAGATAAACGAGGGATAAAAACCAAGACTGAAAGAATAAACGAAATCGTGTGAGTTAACATCTGAACACTCTTGTGCCTTTAAGCAATAGTTCAGTGTGTATTTTTGGGTTCAGGTTCAGAAACAACTTTATTACTGTAGAAATGTTTTACAAAAATGGCGTTAAACCATATGAATATTAGAGAAAACATTTATAAAGAGCGAAGGAAACTTTTGACGAAGACTGTAACTGGAGTGCAACTAAATTCTGCGCTCAGTATAGCTTTACTCATATGGGAATTGGTTGAGTGTTCGAATATTAATAATGTGTATGGAGGGTGTCTCGACGTCCTTGTTATAAAAATTTCAACCGTGGAAATAGATCCGACAACACCTCAAGGTTTGTTTTACGTACTTCCTATCGCTAGGTCGGTGCTGCCCCCTATATACCTGTATAGAACTATCGCTGTATCTCCTCATTGGTTACTTTGAAAACCCCGGTTTTTCTTCCAGGCTTGCCACTGAATGTAGAGATTTATTTTTGGCGGAAAAGTTTTTTATAAATAGGTTATTTGAATTTCACCGGGAAGATTAGGTTGGTACTATTGCGTTTTACCGTCCCCACTCCCCACCAAATTTACAAAACGGTTTCCGGCCACTGCATTATTCTGGTATTCTCGACTAAGTGCTTTGTCTCTCTTTGCTAACAAATTTGGTTGGGTCGACAACAGGCTCTGGGATCGCCATTGTTTTTGGTTTGGCACTGCAGCGAATTGTAGGAGATATCCCAGAGACTGTGAGGAGTGAGCCGTCGTGTTTTCGGCGTAATCGGAAGTGACGCTCGCACCCTTTTGAGGGGAAATTAAGTCGGCCTACGCCATTTGTACGGAAAGAGCATCGCCCTGTCAATTCCAGCGACGGGACAGTTGGGCTGGACGCTGGTGGGAAGCCGGACGGGCCAGTTATAACCCTGGGAGAGGGTTTTTACGCTCGGGCAAGGATCCCACAACCTTTTCACAACCATGGGCTGCCCTAGCACCATGTGCTAAGGGATCTTCAGGGGAGGCGCGGACAGAATAGGACAGGACCCGAAGTAGCAGGAAGAACAACACCAGGTTTACAAAATAAAACACACATGAATTAATCGAGGACCAAGGTAGGAGTTTACTTCAATTTCATACGAGCAAACATTTTTCTGATATAATTTTTTTTCCATAAATCCTAAATATAGTTTTAACACTTCTTGTGAACGCAAGATAAAGGTATGACGTCATAACCCAAGATTTTGCGGCATATTTAATTATATTATTTTTCTGTGAAATTGAACGCCCTTGGCTCTAACTTGTTTCCCTTTTTCATTGATTTATATTTCATGTTTATTCAAGTATTATTCTCAGATTTCAATATTTTTTTGTATTTTGATCAATTTCATTTCCATCCTCCTATGAAAATAAATAAGATGAACTAAATTTTTGTGTTATTTGTGCAACCCAATGACCAACTTTGCGGAGACAAAAGAGAGATGAGATTATATGTTTTAGCGGTTTCTTTACACTGTTTTACCTCATGGGGTAGATCTCGGACTGGGTTGCTGTCTGTCTCATTCGACCTAGCGTAGAATGATGACAGCGGATATTTGGTCCAGATCTCCCCTATGACAGAATAACTTTGGAAGTGTATTTTTTTTTACAATCATTTATGTAAGTGAGTCCTACGCTACTGACCCAGATGTAGGTACAGTATGACCTGTTAAAGGTGTCCATCTACCTGTAAAGTGCTTCTAGTTTTGTCATCTTAATTCAATCTTTCAGAATTTTATTCTGTTTATTTTTTTTTGGTTATTCTTAATTACACAAATACTCTGGAAGCCTCGGAAGTATAGAATTTCATTGTTTGGCTACAACGTTTGGGTTGAACTGTATTTTATTTAAGATCTTCTTTGTAAAACATTGGTATTAAATAATGTGGCGCACTTAAAATTTTCTTATTTCTGAACCCCCCCTTCTCCACTGTATAAAAGTTACCGGGCATATCAATGTTTTACCTAGCTGGAAAATACAGTTCTGCTTCCAGATATTTGTTTAATTATTCAGTGGTTTTGTTGTGTCACAAGTTGGCAAATTTCTAATTATAGGGCCACAAAATGGCAGCAACGTCTTTAAGCTGCCACAAATGTCACACAACACATTTTAATAGGCCACAAATTGGCGCCCAAATTTCTTTTTTTAACTTTTTTAAGGCCACAGTACAAACTCTAATCATGTTTCACCTTTATTTATTAGAAAAAATTTTGATAATCGACCTTACATATCAGTAAAGTTATTTGATCAAACTATAGTGGCTCTTTTTGATTCTGGGGCAACTTCTTCAGTAGTGGGTTTACAAGGTATAGATATTTTAAAATTTTGTAAATTAAAAACCACTTATTCAGAACATAGAGTAATCAGTACGGCTGATGGAACCCAGAGAGTAGTGCAAGGTGTAGTTGACTTACCCATTTATGTAGATAATTGTTGTCATATTATAAAAGCACTAGTTGTTCCTTCATTGCCTCAAGCTTTTATATTTGGTGCAGATTTTGCCAGACAATTTAAAATAGTTGTAGATTTTAGATATGATTCATGGAGTGTTTATAGCGGTTCTTCAAACTCAGACTTAGTCGTTTTAGAACAACCAACCTTAGATTATTATAAAGACTCTTTGCTTTCATTAGATGATCTAGATAGTGATCAAAGAGCTAGAGCCGAACAGGTTATTAAATCATTTCAGGAAATAAGTAGCGAAACACGAATTGGTCGTACACATAAGATGGAAATGACAATCGTTACAGGAGATGCTAAACCTTTTAAAAAAAGACCTTATCCAATGTCACCGTATTTATCTAAAATTCTTAACGAAGAAATAGACGAAATGTTAAAATTGGGGGTAATTGAACCTTCGGACAGCCCTTGGTGCTCTCCGGTGCTATTAGTTAAGAAATCCAATGGGGAATATCGCTTCTGTTTTGACGGAAGAGCTTTAAACGAGGTGACTCGTCATGACAGTTATCCTTTACCGAACATAGACCGAATCCTAAGCACGCTGAGAGGAGCTAAATTTATATCTTCTATCGATTTGCGAAAAGCTTTTTGGCAGATACCACTGGCGAAAGAATCACGTCCCAAGACTGCTTTCAGTGTCATAGGTAAGGGTTTATTTCAGTTCCGCTCTGTTCCATTTGGTTTGTGCAATTCTGTGCAGACGCAGCAGCGTCTGGTCGACAGTATATTTGGTCCAGAGTTTGAACCGCACGTTTTTTCCTACTTAGATGATTTTTTGGTAGTTTCACCTGATTTTGAGCATCACGTGAAGTTACTGTCAGTAGTAAAACAAAAAATTGAAGAGGCCAACTTAACCATTAATTTGGAGAAGTCAGAATTCTTTAAAACTGGCGATTTAAAATTTTTAGGTTACGTTATTGGAAATAATTCGCTCCGTACCGACCCAGATAAAGTAGAATAATTATCCGAGACCTAGGAATTTTACAGAGATCAAACGGTTCGTGGGAATGTGTTCCTGGTATCGGCGTTTTATTAAGGACTTCGCTGCATTGATGTCTCCCATAAATGACTTACTTAAAGGACGAAAAAAGGGTCAGTCAGTTACTTGGAACGAAGCCGCTGAAGCATCCTTTGTAAAGATTAAGGAAATGTTAGTGTCTGCCCCTATTTTGAGTCAGCCAGATTTTTCGAAAAAGTTTATTATTGAGTGTGATGCCAGTACTCGTGGTCTAGGGGGAGTTCTTTTACAGAATATTGACGGTGAAGAACGGGTCATAGCCTATGCCAGCCGTAGTTTATCAAAATCCGAGAGAAACTATAGTATTGTCGAGTTGGAATGTTTAGCTGTTCTATTTAGTATCTCAAAATTTAGATGCTATATTGAGGGTGCAGAAAAGTTTACCGTTGTTACAGATAATTGGTCTTTACTTTGGTTAAATTCCATGAAAAACGCTAGTGGAAAACTTCAAAGGTGGGCTGTTAAATTGCGTGAGCATAACTTCGATCTTGTCCATCGAAAAGGCAGCGCAAACTTGGTTCCTGACGCACTTTCAAGAATTCCATATAACGACGAAAACGAGGATGTCCAAGAATGTAATGTTATTGCCCAAATTTCTATGTATCAAATTAATATAGAACACTTAGATAAATTTTATATTAACTTGAGAGAAAAAATTAATTTAGATCCTACTCAATACCCACAATGGAAAGTGGAAAATAATTTTGTATTTAAGTTCATACCTTCTCGTTTACCTATGCAAACCGGATTGCCGGAATGGAAATACTTGGTTCCTAGACCTCAAAGAGTGAGTGTAATTCGATCATATCATGATCCACCAACTGCTGGACATTTCGGTTGTTTTAAAACCTTAGCTAGGGTGCAAGAGTTTTTTTATTGGCCCAAAATGAAGGATGATGTCCTTCGCTATTGTCGTTCATGTAAAGTTTGTGGTGCACAGAAAATGAGTAATAGAGCACAGATGGGTCTGATGGGTAAGGAGAAAGAAGCTACAAGGCCATTTGAAATTCTAGCTATTGATTTGATAGGTCCTTTGGTTAGGTCCAAGAAGCAGAATAAATGGATGTTAGTTGTCGCCGATTGGTTTTCCAAATATACCCTTATCTTTCCCCTTCGAAATGCTACAGCCGCTTTAGTTCGTAGAGCCTTAGAGGAGGAGGTTTTCTTAGTTTTTGGTGTTCCCAGTGCAATTTTAATGGATAATGGAGCCCAATTTACCTCAAAAATTGTTAGGAATATTTGTAAAGAATATGAGGTAAATAAAGTTTGGTTTACGGCACTCTATTCCCCTCAGTGTAATTTTGTAGAGAGGAATAATCAAAGTGTAGGTACGACTTTAAGGTGTTACATTCAGTCTCATGATGACTGGGATGTGAACGCTGCGAAAATTCAGCAAGCTATCAATACGTCAAGGCATCATGTTACAGGCTATTCGCCGTCTTTCTTAGTTTTTGGTAGGCATATACCTTTGTCGGGCAAGTTTTATCTTGATGCAGATAGAGTTCAGGAGGAAGATGTGGAAATCATGCCAGGAGACCGAAATTCATATGCCAGGAACTTAGAAGGGCTAAAGGAGATATTTACTGAAGTTCGTCAAAAACTTCACCTTGCTTACGAGCGAAACTCTAAAGCCTATAACCTCCGCAAGAGGGATATATCGTATAACGTGGGTGACCAAGTCTGGAGACGTAATAAAGTATTGTCTAATGCTGCGAATAAATTTTCGTCTAAATTTGCCCCTAAGTATATTCTTTCAGTTATAAAGAAAAAAAGATCCCCTTTAGTTTATGACCTGTGTAATGAGGACGGTTCTAAGGCTGGTGCTTGGCACATTAAGGACCTTAAGCCATTCTACTATTATGAGGAGTCTTGTTCTGAGAGTTCTTCAAGTTCCTCAGATGAAAATTCTTAAGTAAATTTTTTAGTGGCCATGTACATAGTTTACGCGTAAACGTATAGTTTTAAGAATATAGAATTAAAAAAAAATATATATATAGCCACTATTTTGCTTATAACCAAGTAGGTAAATAGTATTAGCTATCCTAAGTTTTAGATCTTTATGAATATTTGCATCTGTTGTTTTCTTGATTAGACCGCACCAATTTTGTCCAATCTCTATTTTGTCCTACTGATTTTGACCCCTCTGGGCGTGTGATACGCGTAGTTATCAAGAATCAAGAAAAACTTCGTATTGCCTAAGTGATTACATCATTAAAGATTCCAAAATACCAGAAAAAGAAAAAATTGTATTTTCTAATACATATATAAGATATAAGAAAGATCTAGTTTATTTGATCTAACGTAAAAATATAAGATAATAAGCTTTTGTAAGATTTTAGTTGGAAACATATTTTGATGTTATGAAGTTCCTTTTGAAATATTTTACAAGGTAAAATATTTTTCCTTGGTGGGGTGGTGTGTAGCGTTTTTATTTTCCGCTACAAAGAAAATTTAGAAAACACTTAAAAATAGCCTATTTCTATATTTTCTTTCTTTTAGTAACTTATTTTAACAAATTCTAATTAAAACATTAATAAAAAAAATTATTGTCCTCTTGCTGAGATTTGATCTCGGGCCTGCTGGTTACGAGGCCGATGCGCTGTACCTTGTTCCATTGTGGCAGATAGAAATTTTTTGCTGTTACATTTGGACCGCAGAATAAGAAGCCTTGGGCTATGGAAAACTATAAAAGTTATGAAAATTGACTTTTTTACATAAATATTTTTTAATGAAGTTTCACACTTATTGGAAGTCCTCTTTAATATTTAGAAAGTTTTTTCGCCATTTTGTCGTCTATTGGTTGGCACCTTATTTCCATTAACACATCTGAGTATGAAGGGAATTGTTTATTCGTTGTCTCAGCCGTAGTATCGATCGCAGGGAATGAGTATGCCGCAGGCGCACATTTTCTGGTCCCCTCCAGAACGGGTGCAAAAATTAGGTCGGCCTATCGATCTTTCCTTTTTCTTCGACATTTTGAACAGCAAACAGCAAAAATTTTTGCAGTGACAAGTGATTTCATTTTTTGGTGATGAAATTTTAAAAAATAGTAAGTTTACCTTATTAAATCCAAGCTGAAGGATTCTTCTTGTTGTTGAACCAAAAATTTAAGGGTTTTCTTGAAATTAAGTCCATCTTTTTCCTTGTTACAGAAAAGAAAAGGCAATTTTCCATCATGGCGTTGGCGTGGCCGCTGTAACGCGCTAGTCATAATGGCGTAAATTTTTGACGGGGCCATAGGATGACAGGGGTGAGTTGAGCTGATTTTTTTTCAACAAATAAAAACATCAGTGTTTCTCCTGTGGTTTTGTTTTTGCCTGTTTTTTATTTTATTTTTGAAACCGTTTTTTTTTACCGGGGTAATTTTTTATTCCAGAGTTTCTGGGTAAGACAAAAATCGACCATCTTACCTCTATGGGTTAGTTTCCGACACTGCAAGTATGAGTAACCGATTGAGGTTTAAGAGGGAACATCACACACAACAAACCTCATCTTTCTATTTCGTGACGTCACGTGAGGATTTGCAGCTCCTTGTAATATGGGCACTCAGGCTTTATGAGATTGAAAGAATACCTAGTCTGTATTTGCAGGTATTTGGTTGACATGGTGATAAAACATCCTAATTGGTTCCATTATAAGTGATTACCTATCTGAATAATTAATTACTATTTTTCTATTTGAATTTTAAGGTAAAACCTAAACTTTGATATCTTCTTATAAACTAAACAGTTTATTCTTTAAATTTTTTAACATAAACTTTTAAATTTTCTAATTGATTAAACTGAAATTTTTTCCTTAATGAATTAAACTTAAAACTTTTAATTATTCTTAATTATTAAAAATAACAAGCTGAAGGAGGAATCTCATTTTAAAGGTATTTAATGTGATAAAAAAAAAGTACTAGTTATGTATTAATTTGATTTTACATGGTGGTATACAAGGTTAGTTATTAAGTAACTATGAGTAAACAAAAATTCTAGAATTTTTCATTTGGTATTTAGGTTAAGATAGTTAAGGCTGTTTCATAGTATTTTTTTATAACACACTGTATAAAATGTCACAACATTTATGTCAATACATCACCCTAATGTGTCTAAAACATTTGCCTATTATTTAAAATTTGACTCCCCTCCCACTTTATAATGCTTAAACATTAATAAGATTTGACTTATTAATTAGACTTTATAAACTAATTAATATTATTAATTAACTTAAAGGCTTTGATTTTATTTAGCCAGTTTGAATATTTTTCTGTATTTTTTTTAAGTTTTTTCTTGATCTTTTCTTTGATAAAGATTAAGTGGCGTCCAATTAATTAAATCCCTAGTTAATTAACATCTTTTAATTAATATTATTGAACCCATGACCCAATGCCACCAGACGAACAGCTGCCGGTGCTGTGTGATTCCTTTTTAAAAAAGAGAGAGATAATATTTTATTTTAATTTTTTTTTAAACCTCTCCTCTTAGAAAAAAAAGGGCCTCATAAAATATGGCGCCCAACGTGGGTCGGTTCGGTTCGGTTTTTTTCAAAAAAGATTGTATTGTAAAATTATGTTTTCTATTTCTAAAGTGCCTCTCTTTCATTCTAGGGCTTGAAAAAGGTTTAATTAAAACCGAAACGTTGCCATAAATCTGGTAGTTTCATTGTTGTCCAGTCCTCTAACCCACGAATTCAAATCAAAATTTTCCAAAAGGACACGAAATGGCTATTGCAAATTAAAATTCTTTAAGTTTAAAGCAAAAGGCAACCTTGAATATAGTGGCACTAGTAGTGTACGGTACTGATTTAATTTAGAGTGGGACAAGTGTATATAGTATGATACAATTGAGACAGTGATGGAACTTATTTTCTAGTTTGGAGTTGTTGTATATTAAAATGCATTGATAACATGCATTGTTGTCAGAACACAAAACTTTTCCTGTTTAAACCTTGGTATATACAATTAAATTTTAAAAAAGCAAAAAATATTTTTTGGTTGAACGCTAATTTTCAATTCATTTACGTATTCATGACTACTTAGAAAGACACTTCGTATTTTGTTGTCGTGGTTTAATTGGGGAAAAGCTTTATTTTTTTCCTTTTATATTATACATATACATACATACACCCACATATACATACATACAATCACATACATACATACATATACACACATGCACATACATACATACACGTATTATATTTATATTTTTTATTAATGTTATTATTATTATTTTTTTTTTATATATTTTATATAATTTTGATCATTTTTATAATATTAATATTAATGTATATTAATATATATATATTTTTCTATAAATATTTTATATTATTTTTTAAATATAATTTTCTTTTAAGTTTACTTTATTTTGTTTATTGTTAATTTCATTAATCGTCATTTGGGGGTTGTTTTAAGCGAATTCTATTGAGTAAGGAGTTATAGACCGTACTCAATTTGTTAACATCGCTACGTAAATTAACTGCTCTATCTTTATTAATGTTTATATATATAATTTCCAAAATGGAGCGTTTGTAATAATTAGTTTCTTTTTCCAAGATCTTTGCTTCCTCAAACTTAAACTCATGCTGTGTTGAAAAATGATGAGTGGCTAATGCTGTCTTATCTTTTTTATTTTTATTTTTTTCTTGGCAATGGTATTTATGTTGTTTGAATCGATTTTCAATATATTGTTTTGTTTGACCGATGTATATTTGATCACAGCTACAGGGTATACTATAGATCGCACTAGACTGCTTTAGAAATGGAGTTTTATCTTTAAGTTGTGTAAATAAGCTGTTTGTAGTTTTTAAGTTATAAAAAACCAATTCTAGGTCATTTTTTTGAAAGCATTGCTTTAGTTTGTGAGATAAGCCATGGACAAATGGGATCTTAAAATATTTTTTTCTTTCATTATTAATATTTTCAGAGTTCTCTGGTGGGCTGATATGCTTTTTTGTGAATCTTTGAACACACTGATTTATAAATGTTGATGGATAATTGTTTTTCTTTGCGATATTTTTTATTATTTTTTTGTTTTCATCCCAGAATTTTTGATGACTAAGATAGTGCGATCTATATAAAAGGTTGTTTATTGTGCTTATTTTATGCTGAACACTGTGGTATGAATTGTAATTTAAAGTTCTGCCAGAGCTAGTCGGTTTACGGTACCAATTGGTAATCAAACTTCCATCACTCTCTCGGATAACCTTAACATCCAAAAATGCTAGATTTTTGTCAGTTTCTATTTCAATGGTAAATTGAATTTTCGGATGAATGGAGTTAAAAATAGTGAGAATAGTCTCTATTTTGTCTTTTGGTACAACGGAAATTGTATCATCAACATATACAAAAAGAAATGGAATAAAAAAATCGATCTTTTTGTAAACTTCTCTGATCACATGATCCATGACTATATTAGCTAATACGGGTGAGCTGGGGTTTCCCATTGCACTACCATCTAATTGTTGGTACATTTTGCCTTGGAATGAAAAATAGCTCGTGTCAAAACATAAAGAAATCATTTCAAGTATCTTCTCCACTGGCAATTCAGTGTAAGCGCTAATATGTCTTTTATGCTTTTTAATTATATCTAGTACCAATGATTTCGGAATGTTGGTGAATAAGGATACCACATCAAGAGATATAAGTTCATAGTTATCAGGGAGAGTCACATTTTTAATCTTTTCTACAAATTGAAATGAGTTCTTTATATTGAATTCAAAAGTAGTGGTAAGCGGATTCAAAATTTGATGTAACCAAGTAGCTATATTATATAATGGTGAATTTAGGCAAACCGGTCTCATTTTTATTCCGTTTTTGTGGGTTTTACGTAAGCCATATAGTTTAGGAGGGACAGAATTATGATTTTTAATTTTTTTTGATATATTTTCACTAATATAGTCACATTCTTTGAGATCATTGATAAAAGAGTTAATTTTTGATTGATATTTTGTAGTGGGGTCATTGTGTGCTTGAGTTCTTGTTTTTTGTTTTTCCAATGTACGATCTAGTCTGAAGGGTGAATAACGAATTTTAAATATTTTAACAGTCCTTTTTAAATTTTAACATAGGTTTATAATGTGTACATTGTTGTTATTTTCTACATGGTATTATGGCTTGCTACAGGTTTTATTTGTTATTGTTGTTTTTATATGAATAGCTGATTGATCTCTTTGTGCGTATTTTATTGAGCCACCCATCATTTACTATAGTGACAAAAAAATTTTTTTGAACCTTTGTATAAAAAAAAAAAAAATTTATATGTATATTAAAAAAAAAGGAAGAAAAATAAACCATAATTTATTCTTTATATAAATAAATAAAAAAAATCAGTTTCATATACATTAAAAGGGAAAAAAATATTTAGGAAAAAAATAATATATTGTCAATAAGGTCATTTTAAATGTTATTTATTGGGAAAAGAATAATAATTTTTAATTGGTGATGTATTAATGTGCCGTATTTTGTATTATCTTACTAATGAGTTGTAACCTTTTTAGTCTGATGAAGACAAAAACCATTGTCGAAACGTTACCGATGGATTAAAACGTATATTTACCAGAACAACAGTGTCCTTATTCCCACTAAATTTACCTATAGTTGCATTGCAAGGACGTGATAAGTTTACCAAATAAATTTTACTGTCCAAATAAACAAACATAAAAAAAAACTAAGTTTTTTATGATTTCAAATTTATTAGGACCCTGTGTTAGGACCCACACAGCGAAGGAAACCAAAAATATAGTTTGCATGTTTTATATATATTCTAAAATATAGAAAACTATTATGTTGGGTTTTGTATCATTTAATAAATTTATGCTCTCTACGGAATAAAGGTGTACGTTTAATCCGTTTTTTTATGAGCTAAGCTAGTATTTCTTGTCCCCAGTGATTGAAAGTAATTTCTTTAAAACCATAAAGGCAAAATATAGGTTTTTGGATTATTTTATTTTATCATAATACAAAAAACAAAAAGGAATATATACACGATACCGATTATTTTGTTCCAGCTTGCTGTAAGCTTACTGTACTTTGCCGATGGCTTGGTTCGTTTTGATCGTTATTGTGTCCTTAGGCATAGAATATTGCTTCCTTATAAACGAAGCATTTAACTTTCTAGACTTCTCCAGGCTGTAAACCAGGAAACTGTGAAATTTTCGAAATTCTGTTTATTGCATCATTTCCATGCCCATCTCAAAGTAAGAATATGCTTTATTTTCCATCTTCGAGAAATGTAATTCGAACTTTTTCTCGACTAAACTTAATTAGTTTGTTATGAAATAAATAATATTTTTTCCACATTGTTTGTTATAAGGTCACTCATCGTCAAGCAAGCTTTACCTTGCTTGACGATGAGTGAGCTTAGTTTGTTAGCATCTGACTGACTTTTGTTTAATGTAATGCCATGACAACTATCACTGCCCACTGCTTTTTTATATACTTGACATGCTAAAACTACAGTACGGTAAGTGGTTTAATACCTATTTATTTAGTTTATGATTATTATTATTTTTAGTATATAAAAATAAACCTTGCCATTAAAGTCCCTTTTAGTCACTTAGCAAACTATAGCCCTTCTTCCGGTCGAGCATGAAAATTCCCGCCGTGGTATTAAAAGTAAACACTGCACGCCCCAGGTTTATAATATACCTACTATTATTTTTATTATTGTTCAAAAAAAAGCGAGCGGCGAAGAAAAGGTCGAAAATACAAGAAGTCGAAAATACAAAAGTTCGAAAGTACAAAAGGTCGAAAATACAAAAGATTGAAAAACAAAAGGTTCAAACAAAGATCGAAAGTAGCTACACTGTAATGATTGCAAAACAAAGTAGAATTAAGAGACACACAGGTACACACACACACTCATAGAAAAGTTTTTAAAAAATCAACATCCAATAAAAACTCAAGGTAGCAACACGACGGGTCGCAGAACTTTGTTCGAAAACATTTTCTTCGAATGGAAATTTTTATGAAAACAATTTCTTCTAATGGAAATTTGTTCGAAAACATTTTTTTTAAACGGAAATTTATTCGAACACCATTTCTTTGAACGGAAATTTGTTCGTAAGTAATAGTTGTTCAAAAACATTTTCTTCGAATAGAAATCATTTTCTTCGAAAGCAAGTTTTTCGATAAAAGACGCTCTAGACCTGGATTTCCAAACCTAACACAATTCATATTGTTTAACTACGGCAAGGTCTTTTTAACATATTTTTTCAAAAAAACCCTGACTTCTTTCCCGGGATCGTAAACATTCTGAAAATTTGTCTACTTTCCTCCTTTTGGAAGGTCGAAATTGGTATTTTCCTAAACTTTGTCAATTGATCGCAAACGTATCCGAACCGGTCCAGATACCTCCTGATGTGCTCAATTAAGAAAGGTTAGAGTAACACCGATTTCAACCTTCCAAAATGAGGACCGGAAAGCTAATTTAGGGAAATCATTTTTCGACAATAGGTCTCGGTTGGTTCGGTTTGGTTTCACACCCTCTAGGATCCCGGGAAAGAAGTCAGGGAAGTTTTTGTTTCCAAAAATTGTTAGAAAAAAACCCCATTAGTCGAACTATATGAGCTGTGTTAAGTTTGGCAAGCCAGGTCAAATATTTTTTTTTCGAAAAATTTGTTTTCGAAAAAATGTTTTTGAACAAATTTTCATTTAAAAAAAATATTTTCGAACAAATTTCCGTTCAAAGAAAATGTTTTCGAACACATTTCTGTTCGAAGAAAATGATTTCGAAAAATATCTGTTTGAAGAAAACGTTTTCGAACAATCTTTTGTTCGAAGAATATGTTTTAGAACAATTTTTGGTTTGAAGAAAATGATTTTCGAAGTTTATGCTTTCGAACAATAATATTACGATATTTATATGAAATGTACTATAAAATTATAAATAATTAAGCCGAAGCTTACGAAAACTCGAACTGTATTTGGGCACTTTTTGTCTTTTGATAAAATGTAAAATTCGGAATAAAAAGGTATCAAAAAAAACCACAATACCGAAAACACCCAAAAAAATGGGAAAAAACCTTGGAAAATAAATTAAACAGTGCGAAAAATAGCGTATAAACATCGTGATAAAAGTTTCATTTTATCCCTTGATATATTATATACTATTAATAAACTTTTCACATAGAAATGTATTTCTGTCCTGTTTGTTTATTTATTACGTATTATTTTTATACTAAAACAGAAATAATATTTAAAAGAAAATGATTTTTAACAATAATACCTACAATAAATATTCATAACCCAAAACTCAAGGAACATATTTTTTATTTCTTAAGCTGTAAAAAAACGAGTTCTTTTTAAGTTTTATTAAAACATTTTTCTTTTCTCAGACTGTATAAAAATGAGTATTTTTCACGAACGTCTATGGAATTTTGAGTACGGTTTTGACACTCGTGTCGCTACCCCTGGGAGACGCTAGACTTCCAGGATGCAGTGACCCTAGTATTTCTAATTACCCTATCCAAAATCTTATGGGCGCACCTTCGTGTTAGTTTACGACAGAGACAATTTATTATTTTCTCTCTGGTATACGAAGGCTGTGTCATGGGCCGTCACTGAAGAACAGCAGTTTCTAAATGGGAGGACGCCCCAGAATAAAAAACTATATACGTGCATAATAAAAGATAAAAAAAGTAAAAAAATAATCACCACTTCAATAATTTGACCAGGATCCTCACTTAGTCAGATTTTTCTGGCAGATTTTAAAGAAATAATTTGACATTCCCTTAAAAATCCGTTCAAATATAACGGTGGCAACAGCGTAGAGCTAATTTTGTAGCGACCCTTCCACGACATGCAGTTAGTCCCTCTTTGTTAATTTTACCGTGAAAAACAAAGAAAGAAAGTAAGCTTAGCTGACCTCATAAAGAAAACGAATATGACTCATAAATTTGAAAGAAATGTGACGAAATGTGACGAAATCTGACATTTCAGTTTGTATGGTTAATGGTCTTCTGTTTGAATTTATTTACAATTTTTAAATTAAAAATTTTCAACAAATTACGGGTTTTTAATTAAATACAAATATTATATCGTGAAGCTACATCTATCAAAAAGTGGGAAATCGCCTTTTAGGTAAGTTTTTAAGTTTAAAAATTGCCTTTTAAAGGAGAAATCTTAAGCGCCAGATTATGTCACATTTTTTCAAATTTCGGCAGATTTTTTGAAATGTAAAGAATTGCCCCCTAGGTGCCAAATAAAAATGTGACAAAAAATAGACATATTCTTAGTATGTTAATAGATTACTTAAATTCTGTGGGATTTTTGAGGTTGCTCTACGGAGCCATGATGAGTCTGAAACTGGTGCTAATCCATGCACTTTGCGCATGTAAAAGAAGGGCGAATAGACTTTATCTATAAACAAATAAACTAAAAATTGCTGCTTGTTTGTAAAATGCTAAAATAAAATTGTTTAGGTAATTTTTTTTGTATCCTTTTCCATTCCATATAAATTTCTGGCCACCGTCCCCAATTTGTAAAGTCACCAGCCGCCACTGGTTAGAGAATTTTAAAAATAAAAAAAAATAGTTTTCCTTTGTACCCATTAAAAAAATCCCCAACTCAAACCTTTTTACCCTTTAACTAAATAAATTAAAATCAATCTTCTTTCTAAGCCCCCAAACAAATTTGATTTGGGTTTAAAGTGCAAAGGGTTAGAAGTTCTGAACCGTTTAACTTAATAAATAAAAATGGTGGAAAGCAATTTAAATTTAATCAAAATATAAATTCGATATCAAACTCTGCTTTTTTAGGGTAGGAATATTTATAGGTAGAGAGGCAGGTAAAGATAAATATATATATATATATATTAGCCGACATTTTGCATTTAATATACAGGTCGTTTCATAATTGGTGTACCAATCTGATAAGGATTGTATATGGCATCGAAATACTAAAGTAGGTATTAGCTCCTTCTGTATAGGTACAAACTGAGGGACAGGCCGCAGACCTAGCAGCGAGGGAAGCGGCATCTGGCGAATTTTTCGGCCCCGAGCCAGCTCTGGGGATATCATACAATGCTGCTAAATCAACCATACTAAAACGGATGGAGAATAGCTTCCAACAATACTGGATAAATATACCAGAACTGGCACACTCTAAAGAGTACATTAAAGGACAGAGCCAGGAACATTATTGGACTTACCAGACATGAGATACGTATAGTGACTGGTCTTTTTACGGGTCACTGTTGACTGAGTGTACCCATGCACAGATTAGGACTAACAGAAGAGACCTAATGTAGACTCTGTATGGAGGATAAGAAAACAGACATGTACGGTGCGAATGTCCGGCTATTGCGAATGTCCGGCTATTGCACGTTTACGTCAGAACACTTTCGGTAAACCTCAGATTGACTCAAAACAGTCTCTCATCCAAACTCATAGCCGGCCTCTTTTGAGGATTAGGCATACAGTGGTGAGAAACCACTCAAAAGTGAGCCACAATAGACCCACTGGTGGTTGCAGTGGAAGGGCTGCAAGGCCCACTCAGATGTGAATCATCATCATTATCATCATAGGGACAAACTGATTACTCAGCAATCAATTGCTAATTTGACAATATATTTTAAAAATATTAAAATCTGACAAATCTGGAGGTTACCTAACCTATAATTATAAAAACTTTAAAAAACTCGTGGCTTTATATAGAGAGTACCAAAAAACAT
The DNA here is from genome assembly GCA_963576565.1 of Aspidapion aeneum. NCBI lineage: Eukaryota > Metazoa > Arthropoda > Insecta > Coleoptera > Brentidae > Aspidapion > Aspidapion aeneum. The sequence goes on along the minus strand of OY755038.1, from coordinate 84,763,302 downwards.
TGAAAAGAATCAGTGACGGATCCAGGAGAGCATAGGTAGGACCCACTGCCTTTCCTTTCAACAGTTTTTAGTTTTAGTATAGAAATAACAAATTTATAAAGCCTGATTTGTAAATTTGCTATATTTCATTATTTTCAAAATATATTGTCAAATTAACATTTATTTTTTTTTTATTTTTTTTTATTTAGTCGGTTTAGAACGTTTTTCTACGTTGTCCGACGCCTATTCTCCACCTCCTTCGATCCTGAAAATCATCTTCTGTCAGATTTTTTTGACTGTTGCCATTCTAGTTTAGGACGCCCTCTTTTTCTTCGCCCTATTGGTTGCCATTCTAGGACCTGCTTTGGTAATCTTTCGTCGTTCATCCGTTGTACATGGCCGTACCATATCAGTTGTCTTTTAGTGATGTCATCCGTTATGCTCCCTTCGATTCCCATCCTTTCTTTTATGATCTCATTTCTTATGTGATCTGTTCTAGATATTCTCATTGATCTTCTTATTGCATCCATTTCGACACTTTCCATTTTTGTTTTGTATTTTTCTGTAACGCGACAAGTCTCTATTCCATACAACAGCGTGCTTTTCACCATTCTTTCATATATGTTAAATTTTACATTCTTTTTTATCTCTCTGCTCCATAAAATACTGTTAAGACATCCAATAACCTTTTTTGCTTTTACTATTCTTTTTTCCAGTTCTTTACAGTCTGTTCCTGTCTTATCAAATGTGACACCCAAGTATACATACTCATTGCATGAAGATATTACTTGTCCATTGTCTAGTTCTAACTCACTGGATTCGTTTCCAATACATAAGTACTGTGTCTTGTCCACGTTCACTGTTAATCCCCACTTTTGGTATTCTTCCATTAACTTTCTCATCATATACTCCATGTCCTCTTTATCATTAGCTACAATTACTTGGTCGTCAGCAAACTGTAGTGTGTATATGGTAAATCGGTCGTTAAGTTGTATTCCCATGCCGTGCACTTTCCGTTTCCAGTTTTTTAGAGCTTCTGCGATATATATTTTAAAAAGAGTTGGAGAAATACAACATCCCTGTCTTAAGCCTTTTGTTACCAGGAATTCTTTTTAAAGTCGATTTCCAATTTTAATTTTAGATTTTGATCCTTTGTATAGTTATTTTATCGCTTTTATGTATGTATGATTGATATTAGTCTGCTCTAGCACTGTCCATAGTTTTTCTACTGGAACGGTATCATATGCTTTTTGTAGGTCCACAAAGGTAACATGAGTCTCTAAATTTCTGGCGCTTCTTTTCTCAATTACTTGTTTAAGACAAAAAACATTATCACTACAAGATCTGCCTGCACGAAACTTACTTTGCTCTTCTTCATCTTGTTCATGACAATCCATCTCTATTAGATCTCTAAGAATCCTACCGTACAATCTACTGAGAGTACTAGTTACTGAAATTCCTCTGTAATTGTTGCAATCCAGCTTGTTTCCTTTTTTGTGTATTGAGGATATGAATGCAATTTTCCAATCATCAGGTACTGGATGTCCGTTTATGCATTGATTGATAATATATGTGAGATTGTCGATTAGTTTCTCTGATCCATATTTGAGCATTTCAGCATATATTCCTCCAGGTCCGCTAGCTTTTCCGGATTTAAGATTTTTAATACTATTTTTGATCATTTCTTTTTCGATGATTACTTCCTCTCCGTGTACTTCTATGTCTCTCCTCGGAGAGGCTGCCAGATATTCGGGTATTGTTTCCTGCAGCAGTCCCTTGTAGTGTTCTGTCCATTGTTCTGGTTTGATGATCTGGATGTTTACTGTTTCTTTTGTTGGGTTTTTTACTGTAGAAATGAATTTCCATACTTCAGAACTCTGCCTACCTCCTACGTGTGTATTGATATCGTAGCATTTGCGCTCGAACAGTTCATTTTTTTCTGTGCGTATCAAATTTCTCAGCTGTCTTTTGGTTTCCCTGTAGATTTCTAGGTCTCTTTGTTCTTTAGTACTGAGCCATTTCAAGTATGTGCGTTTTTTCTCTTTGACCATTTCCTGTATTTTTTCCGTCCACCACATTCCTGCTATTTCTATTATCTTGGTATCCAACAGCTTCGATGCTTGCTTCCTTCAAATGAGTGTTCTGTGTTTATTAATTTTTTATCTAATCGGTTCTGATACAATCTTTGAGTACTTTCGATTTCTAGACTTCTAAAGTTGTATTTTTGATTGTCTTCGATGCATTCTAGGTTTTCATTTTCTTCAATACTTTCGTCCTTATGTGTTTTTCTGAAAGGGAATAATATTTTTGCTTTTACCAGATGGTGGTCAGATCCACAGGTAATACCACGAAGTGCTCGCACATCATACCACTTTAATTGCGAGTGTTGTCCACCTATAGCATTTATCATTTAATTTTTAATTAATTAGTTTGTCCCATGCAAAATTTTGATGGGTTTATTAAGGGTTGGGTCTCACTGGTTGCGTAGTAATTGTCGATTAGACGGGTGGATTACATTTTCAGGTATGTATTTTATATAAAATTCATTTTAGTTTTATTTTAGTAAATTAATCTGAGGAGAAATATTTGAGTTTTTTTTGAAATTTTATTTTAGGTTAGGCTATCGTACAAGATTTTTGAGGTGCGCCATCATCAGTGGGTAGGTAAATCCAGACATTTTTTAGACTTGTTCAGTTACATCTCGCATGTTTTTATCTTACGTATTCATATCTTATCGAAGTCTAATTTACGTGTTCGTTCCCTTCAAGAACTTTCTAATTCTAATAGCAAAATTATAAAATGAATTATGAAAATAAAACTGCACATTTTCTCTACCATAAATGAATCCATGAGTTTCGGCACTTTCGGATATTCTTAATTCAGGTAAAGATTATTTTATTTATGTTACACTAAGAGTCAACTTGGGAAAATGATTTTAAATATAATGGTATGGTTAGTTATTTATACACAAAAAAGGAAGAAAAGATATATGTGACAATTATAGAGGTATATCTGTAACTAGTACGCTAAGCAGAATATATGGCAAAATAATAAGAAAAAGTGGAGAGCGAATATAAAGATATGGAGGCAGAAGAACAAGCTGGTTTCAGGACGGGTAGATCGACTTCAGATCATGTCTTTTGTATAACCCAAGTTATTGAAAAGAAAATGGCATACGGACAAGAGCTGCATCTGCTTTACGTAGATTTGCAGAAGGCATATGTTAGTATACCACTAAATCTACTTTGGAAAGCGTTGGAAAAGACAAACATAAGCGTACAACTAATTAAGGCCGTCAAAGAGTTATACCGCAATAGTAAGGCAAAAGTTAAAATAAAAGCAAAACTAACCAAAGGCTTTCAAGTAAATAAAGGTCTTAAACAAGATTGCTGTATCTCGCCTACGCTCTTCAAGATATATTTGGAACAGGTCCTTAAAGTCTGGAAGAGAAAATCCCAAAACATGGGAATTCCGTTGGATGAAACCACCTTGTATACTTTATGTTTCGCCGATGATCAGATAGTGGTGGTTCAGGATTATGACGACCTCGAATATATGACACGAAAACTAATAGAAGAGTACAATAAGTGGGGACTAGAGGTTAATATCAATAAGACAGAGTATATGTGTATTGGTGGAACGAAACAGGATCTAATCTTAAATACTGGGCAGCGAATTCAGGCCTGTGATGAGTATAAATACTTGGGTCTAAAAATTACAGCTGACGGAACACTAGACAAAGCTATAAAAGATAGAAACGTACAAGGAAGAAAAGCAATAACTTTATTAAATGAAATAATTTGGGACCAAAGTATATCAAAATATAACAAAAAGCTTATATATAACACCATTGTAAAAAGTATTATTACATACGGCTCAGAAGTATGGCCAATCAAAGATAGAAGAGAAAAAATGCTTTCCGCTACGGAGATGGACTATTGGAGAAGAGCAGCAGGGAAATCAAAAAGAGAAAGAGTTACCAATCAAATAATAAAAGAAATTATGACAGTGGGTGAACGTACTCTAGTGGATGATATAAGAACAAAACAACTGGTGTGGTACGGACATGTACAAAGAATGGATGATGGAAGACTACCTAAACAAATATTACAATGGAAACCAACTGACCGAAGAAAACGAGGAAGGCCGAGGAGAAGCTGGAGAGAAGGAATAGATAGTGAAATAAGAATAAGAGGCCTAGATGATGAATTATGGGCAAAGAGAAACGAGTGGAGATTGGGTATCGGAAGACGTAGAACGTTGTGAAACCGATAAATATATATATATATATATATATATATATATATATATATATATATATATATATATATATATATATATAGTTATTTATTATAGTTCTAATTTCTGTATATTATTGATCTGGGGAGAAAGGTTTTAAGGTCAGTTTGTGTTGGTTAATTCTTTAATCCCCCACCCTCCCTTTTCTTTCTTATTCATTCTTTTATTCCTATTTTTGTTTTTAAAATGTTTTATTATATCCTCCTAAAACCTCTTTTTCGCTGGATTTTCAACTAGTATTAGCAACTATTTAAACCCTCACATTAGCTTGCTGGGGGTATGAGGGACTTTTGAAGGTTTTTAAAATTTTAAGTTGGGTATCGGTTTATAAGTCATAAAAAATGATGAAGTTGGAATGGTCACTTTCGGGGTACACTATTGAACCTGAAAGTGATTATTTGACCCCCTTCAAAATAATTATCTCAGTTTCATCTATTTAATAGACACTAAAAATTGCTTTGGAAGTAGTTATATATCTTTGTTTACCTTGTTTCAGCTGAGGATGGGTGTCTTTAGACTCGAAACATGTCTCAAATAAAACCCGAAACAATAAAGACTTTAGTGGAGAAGACATTCAGTTTTTCTTTGTTATATTTAAATTATTTTGTAAAAGTTGCCTATAAATGTTTGACATAGTAACATAGAATAATGGATAAAAGTATATAGACAAACAGTTTTTCTCCATATTTCTGCTATTCGTTTCATATAATAAAAGCCTAACTCAAGAAAATTATGTCTTATTATGTGTATGGGTTTAATATTTTATGATACAACAATTATTTTTATCCATAACAGCTTAAAACCTGCTTAGCCAAGAAACAAGGAGCAAACTAAGGAAAGCAGTATTTTTTTACTTTAAAGGCACAAAAAGTTGATCCCGATTTAACATACTTTTTCCAAGTGGTTTTCTCATGCTGACTTACATTTTGTGAATAATCATTTAAAAACTGAAATTATTTCATCTTTAACAAATTATTGTATCAGCTCAAAGAAATGTTTTATATACCAAAATTAAAACCAAGCTCGAAGCACTGCAGATTTACCATGTTGCCTGTTGGTAAAGTGTACTTAGATATCAACTTTTTGCTAGTGGGGCGTCTAAATCCCAAATACCATCTGATGAAAACATGTTTTGGACTCGTCACTAAAACAAATCATTTTCCATTAATTGAGAGTTCAAGCAAATTTTAAAACAATTAATGGAATTTCCATTTTTTCTTACACTTCAAATACTTTCAAAATAGTTATCTTCAAGACTTCTAGGACGACCATTTCTTATGTACTAAAATTAGTTATTGCCTATGGGGCTGTATTCGCTTTGTATTAAACATTTTCTTCATATTTACTTAAAAATGCAATTGTCGACCACGTAGCATTAAATACTAGTTTTTGGAGGATGTATTAACCAAACACTTCACTGTTAAACTAAAATAATTGTTCAGTGCTAAAATATACAGGGTGTCCCAAATAAAAGCAACTACATGGGGATTTCGGAAACTGTAAGAGATACGAGTTTGTTAAAATGAGAAAAAAGTTGCGCTTTCCTAAGCCCAAGCAGATGCCGTATCAAAATTAAAAATATCTATAGAGGTTTATAGAATATCGAGCAAAAACTAAAAATTGTGTTTTTTAAAAAATCTTGCAAACAAATGCAATGAAATTTGGCAGTTTTGTATAAGCAACTACGGCCAATTGAATTTTTTTCTAGGCCTTCTAGTTTTTTGGAAACCATAGCCAACTTTGTTATTTCTTATAACCGCCATATTGGATTTATACTTCAATAAATAGACCAGAAAAGGAGCTTTTCAACCATGTATTACAAGCCTATCTTTGGCTGACGAAAGTTGTGAATTTAATAAAAAAATTGTTTTTCACTTAGTTGGCTGTGAAACAAATGCCGTAGTTGTATTTGTTGTCATACCTACGTAACTACCTTTCAAAACTTTTCCATTTCTTTATTTATCTATCTTTCTATCTATCTATCTATCTATCTATCTATCTATCTATCTATCTATCTATCTATCTATCTGTCTGTCTGTCTGTCTGTCTGTCTGTCTGTCTGTCTGTCTGTCTGTCTGTCTGTCTGTCTGTCTGTCTGTCTGTCTGTCTGTCTGTCTGTCTGTCTGTCTGTCTGTCTGTCTGTCTGTCTGTCTGTCTGTCTGTCTGTCTGTCTGTCTGTCTGTCTGTCTGTCTGTCTGTCTGTCTGTCTGTCTGTCTGTCTGTCTGTCTGTCTGTCTGTCTGTCTGTCTGTCTGTCTGTCTGTCTGTCTGTCTGTCTGTCTGTCTGTCTGTCTGTCTGTCTGTCTGTCTGTCTGTCTGTCTGTCTGTCTGTCTGTCTGTCTGTCTGTCTGTCTGTCTGTCTGTCTGTCTGTCTGTCTGTCTGTCTGTCTGTCTGTCTGTCTGTCTGTCTGTCTGTCTGTCTGTCTGTCTGTCTGTCTGTCTGTCTGTCTGTCTGTCTGTCTGTCTGTCTGTCTGTCTGTCTGTCTGTCTGTCTGTCTGTCTGTCTGTCTGTCTGTCTGTCTGTCTGTCTGTCTGTCTGTCTGTCTGTCTGTCTGTCTGTCTGTCTGTCTGTCTGTCTGTCTGTCTGTCTGTCTGTCTGTCTGTCTGTCTGTCTGTCTGTCTGTCTGTCTGTCTGTCTGTCTGTCTGTCTGTCTGTCTGTCTGTCTGTCTGTCTGTCTGTCTGTCTGTCTGTCTGTCTGTCTGTCTGTCTGTCTGTCTGTCTGTCTGTCTGTCTGTCTGTCTGTCTGTCTGTCTGTCTGTCTGTCTGTCTGTCTGTCTGTCTGTCTGTCTGTCTGTCTGTCTGTCTGTCTGTCTGTCTGTCTGTCTGTCTGTCTGTCTGTCTGTCTGTCTGTCTGTCTGTCTGTCTGTCTGTCTGTCTGTCTGTCTGTCTGTCTGTCTGTCTGTCTGTCTGTCTGTCTGTCTGTCTGTCTGTCTGTCTGTCTGTCTGTCTGTCTGTCTGTCTGTCTGTCTGTCTGTCTGTCTGTCTGTCTGTCTGTCTGTCTGTCTGTCTGTCTGTCTGTCTGTCTGTCTGTCTGTCTGTCTGTCTGTCTGTCTGTCTGTCTGTCTGTCTGTCTGTCTGTCTGTCTGTCTGTCTGTCTGTCTGTCTGTCTGTCTGTCTGTCTGTCTGTCTGTCTGTCTGTCTGTCTGTCTGTCTGTCTGTCTGTCTGTCTGTCTGTCTGTCTGTCTGTCTGTCTGTCTGTCTGTCTGTCTGTCTGTCTGTCTGTCTGTCTGTCTGTCTGTCTGTCTGTCTGTCTGTCTGTCTGTCTGTCTGTCTGTCTGTCTGTCTGTCTGTCTGTCTGTCTGTCTGTCTGTCTGTCTGTCTGTCTGTCTGTCTGTCTGTCTGTCTGTCTGTCTGTCTGTCTGTCTGTCTGTCTGTCTGTCTGTCTGTCTGTCTGTCTGTCTGTCTGTCTGTCTGTCTGTCTGTCTGTCTGTCTGTCTGTCTGTCTGTCTGTCTGTCTGTCTGTCTGTCTGTCTGTCTGTCTGTCTGTCTGTCTGTCTGTCTGTCTGTCTGTCTGTCTGTCTGTCTGTCTGTCTGTCTGTCTGTCTGTCTGTCTGTCTGTCTGTCTGTCTGTCTGTCTGTCTGTCTGTCTGTCTGTCTGTCTGTCTGTCTGTCTGTCTGTCTGTCTGTCTGTCTGTCTGTCTGTCTGTCTGTCTGTCTGTCTGTCTGTCTGTCTGTCTGTCTGTCTGTCTGTCTGTCTGTCTGTCTGTCTGTCTGTCTGTCTGTCTGTCTGTCTGTCTGTCTGTCTGTCTGTCTGTCTGTCTGTCTGTCTGTCTGTCTGTCTGTCTGTCTGTCTGTCTGTCTGTCTGTCTGTCTGTCTGTCTGTCTGTCTGTCTGTCTGTCTGTCTGTCTGTCTGTCTGTCTGTCTGTCTGTCTGTCTGTCTGTCTGTCTGTCTGTCTGTCTGTCTGTCTGTCTGTCTGTCTGTCTGTCTGTCTGTCTGTCTGTCTGTCTGTCTGTCTGTCTGTCTGTCTGTCTGTCTGTCTGTCTGTCTGTCTGTCTGTCTGTCTGTCTGTCTGTCTGTCTGTCTGTCTGTCTGTCTGTCTGTCTGTCTGTCTGTCTGTCTGTCTGTCTGTCTGTCTGTCTGTCTGTCTGTCTGTCTGTCTGTCTGTCTGTCTGTCTGTCTGTCTGTCTGTCTGTCTGTCTGTCTGTCTGTCTGTCTGTCTGTCTGTCTGTCTGTCTGTCTGTCTGTCTGTCTGTCTGTCTGTCTGTCTGTCTGTCTGTCTGTCTGTCTGTCTGTCTGTCTGTCTGTCTGTCTGTCTGTCTGTCTGTCTGTCTGTCTGTCTGTCTGTCTGTCTGTCTGTCTGTCTGTCTGTCTGTCTGTCTGTCTGTCTGTCTGTCTGTCTGTCTGTCTGTCTGTCTGTCTGTCTGTCTGTCTGTCTGTCTGTCTGTCTGTCTGTCTGTCTGTCTGTCTGTCTGTCTGTCTGTCTGTCTGTCTGTCTGTCTGTCTGTCTGTCTGTCTGTCTGTCTGTCTGTCTGTCTGTCTGTCTGTCTGTCTGTCTGTCTGTCTGTCTGTCTGTCTGTCTGTCTGTCTGTCTGTCTGTCTGTCTGTCTGTCTGTCTGTCTGTCTGTCTGTCTGTCTGTCTGTCTGTCTGTCTGTCTGTCTGTCTGTCTGTCTGTCTGTCTGTCTGTCTGTCTGTCTGTCTGTCTGTCTGTCTGTCTGTCTGTCTGTCTGTCTGTCTGTCTGTCTGTCTGTCTGTCTGTCTGTCTGTCTGTCTGTCTGTCTGTCTGTCTGTCTGTCTGTCTGTCTGTCTGTCTGTCTGTCTGTCTGTCTGTCTGTCTGTCTGTCTGTCTGTCTGTCTGTCTGTCTGTCTGTCTGTCTGTCTGTCTGTCTGTCTGTCTGTCTGTCTGTCTGTCTGTCTGTCTGTCTGTCTGTCTGTCTGTCTGTCTGTCTGTCTGTCTGTCTGTCTGTCTGTCTGTCTGTCTGTCTGTCTGTCTGTCTGTCTGTCTGTCTGTCTGTCTGTCTGTCTGTCTGTCTGTCTGTCTGTCTGTCTGTCTGTCTGTCTGTCTGTCTGTCTGTCTGTCTGTCTGTCTGTCTGTCTGTCTGTCTGTCTGTCTGTCTGTCTGTCTGTCTGTCTGTCTGTCTGTCTGTCTGTCTGTCTGTCTGTCTGTCTGTCTGTCTGTCTGTCTGTCTGTCTGTCTGTCTGTCTGTCTGTCTGTCTGTCTGTCTGTCTGTCTGTCTGTCTGTCTGTCTGTCTGTCTGTCTGTCTGTCTGTCTGTCTGTCTGTCTGTCTGTCTGTCTGTCTGTCTGTCTGTCTGTCTGTCTGTCTGTCTGTCTGTCTGTCTGTCTGTCTGTCTGTCTGTCTGTCTGTCTGTCTGTCTGTCTGTCTGTCTGTCTGTCTGTCTGTCTGTCTGTCTGTCTGTCTGTCTGTCTGTCTGTCTGTCTGTCTGTCTGTCTGTCTGTCTGTCTGTCTGTCTGTCTGTCTGTCTGTCTGTCTGTCTGTCTGTCTGTCTGTCTGTCTGTCTGTCTGTCTGTCTGTCTGTCTGTCTGTCTGTCTGTCTGTCTGTCTGTCTGTCTGTCTGTCTGTCTGTCTGTCTGTCTGTCTGTCTGTCTGTCTGTCTGTCTGTCTGTCTGTCTGTCTGTCTGTCTGTCTGTCTGTCTGTCTGTCTGTCTGTCTGTCTGTCTGTCTGTCTGTCTGTCTGTCTGTCTGTCTGTCTGTCTGTCTGTCTGTCTGTCTGTCTGTCTGTCTGTCTGTCTGTCTGTCTGTCTGTCTGTCTGTCTGTCTGTCTGTCTGTCTGTCTGTCTGTCTGTCTGTCTGTCTGTCTGTCTGTCTGTCTGTCTGTCTGTCTGTCTGTCTGTCTGTCTGTCTGTCTGTCTGTCTGTCTGTCTGTCTGTCTGTCTGTCTGTCTGTCTGTCTGTCTGTCTGTCTGTCTGTCTGTCTGTCTGTCTGTCTGTCTGTCTGTCTGTCTGTCTGTCTGTCTGTCTGTCTGTCTGTCTGTCTGTCTGTCTGTCTGTCTGTCTGTCTGTCTGTCTGTCTGTCTGTCTGTCTGTCTGTCTGTCTGTCTGTCTGTCTGTCTGTCTGTCTGTCTGTCTGTCTGTCTGTCTGTCTGTCTGTCTGTCTGTCTGTCTGTCTGTCTGTCTGTCTGTCTGTCTGTCTGTCTGTCTGTCTGTCTGTCTGTCTGTCTGTCTGTCTGTCTGTCTGTCTGTCTGTCTGTCTGTCTGTCTGTCTGTCTGTCTGTCTGTCTGTCTGTCTGTCTGTCTGTCTGTCTGTCTGTCTGTCTGTCTGTCTGTCTGTCTGTCTGTCTGTCTGTCTGTCTGTCTGTCTGTCTGTCTGTCTGTCTGTCTGTCTGTCTGTCTGTCTGTCTGTCTGTCTGTCTGTCTGTCTGTCTGTCTGTCTGTCTGTCTGTCTGTCTGTCTGTCTGTCTGTCTGTCTGTCTGTCTGTCTGTCTGTCTGTCTGTCTGTCTGTCTGTCTGTCTGTCTGTCTGTCTGTCTGTCTGTCTGTCTGTCTGTCTGTCTGTCTGTCTGTCTGTCTGTCTGTCTGTCTGTCTGTCTGTCTGTCTGTCTGTCTGTCTGTCTGTCTGTCTGTCTGTCTGTCTGTCTGTCTGTCTGTCTGTCTGTCTGTCTGTCTGTCTGTCTGTCTGTCTGTCTGTCTGTCTGTCTGTCTGTCTGTCTGTCTGTCTGTCTGTCTGTCTGTCTGTCTGTCTGTCTGTCTGTCTGTCTGTCTGTCTGTCTGTCTGTCTGTCTGTCTGTCTGTCTGTCTGTCTGTCTGTCTGTCTGTCTGTCTGTCTGTCTGTCTGTCTGTCTGTCTGTCTGTCTGTCTGTCTGTCTGTCTGTCTGTCTGTCTGTCTGTCTGTCTGTCTGTCTGTCTGTCTGTCTGTCTGTCTGTCTGTCTGTCTGTCTGTCTGTCTGTCTGTCTGTCTGTCTGTCTGTCTGTCTGTCTGTCTGTCTGTCTGTCTGTCTGTCTGTCTGTCTGTCTGTCTGTCTGTCTGTCTGTCTGTCTGTCTGTCTGTCTGTCTGTCTGTCTGTCTGTCTGTCTGTCTGTCTGTCTGTCTGTCTGTCTGTCTGTCTGTCTGTCTGTCTGTCTGTCTGTCTGTCTGTCTGTCTGTCTGTCTGTCTGTCTGTCTGTCTGTCTGTCTGTCTGTCTGTCTGTCTGTCTGTCTGTCTGTCTGTCTGTCTGTCTGTCTGTCTGTCTGTCTGTCTGTCTGTCTGTCTGTCTGTCTGTCTGTCTGTCTGTCTGTCTGTCTGTCTGTCTGTCTGTCTGTCTGTCTGTCTGTCTGTCTGTCTGTCTGTCTGTCTGTCTGTCTGTCTGTCTGTCTGTCTGTCTGTCTGTCTGTCTGTCTGTCTGTCTGTCTGTCTGTCTGTCTGTCTGTCTGTCTGTCTGTCTGTCTGTCTGTCTGTCTGTCTGTCTGTCTGTCTGTCTGTCTGTCTGTCTGTCTGTCTGTCTGTCTGTCTGTCTGTCTGTCTGTCTGTCTGTCTGTCTGTCTGTCTGTCTGTCTGTCTGTCTGTCTGTCTGTCTGTCTGTCTGTCTGTCTGTCTGTCTGTCTGTCTGTCTGTCTGTCTGTCTGTCTGTCTGTCTGTCTGTCTGTCTGTCTGTCTGTCTGTCTGTCTGTCTGTCTGTCTGTCTGTCTGTCTGTCTGTCTGTCTGTCTGTCTGTCTGTCTGTCTGTCTGTCTGTCTGTCTGTCTGTCTGTCTGTCTGTCTGTCTGTCTGTCTGTCTGTCTGTCTGTCTGTCTGTCTGTCTGTCTGTCTGTCTGTCTGTCTGTCTGTCTGTCTGTCTGTCTGTCTGTCTGTCTGTCTGTCTGTCTGTCTGTCTGTCTGTCTGTCTGTCTGTCTGTCTGTCTGTCTGTCTGTCTGTCTGTCTGTCTGTCTGTCTGTCTGTCTGTCTGTCTGTCTGTCTGTCTGTCTGTCTGTCTGTCTGTCTGTCTGTCTGTCTGTCTGTCTGTCTGTCTGTCTGTCTGTCTGTCTGTCTGTCTGTCTGTCTGTCTGTCTGTCTGTCTGTCTGTCTGTCTGTCTGTCTGTCTGTCTGTCTGTCTGTCTGTCTGTCTGTCTGTCTGTCTGTCTGTCTGTCTGTCTGTCTGTCTGTCTGTCTGTCTGTCTGTCTGTCTGTCTGTCTGTCTGTCTGTCTGTCTGTCTGTCTGTCTGTCTGTCTGTCTGTCTGTCTGTCTGTCTGTCTGTCTGTCTGTCTGTCTGTCTGTCTGTCTGTCTGTCTGTCTGTCTGTCTGTCTGTCTGTCTGTCTGTCTGTCTGTCTGTCTGTCTGTCTGTCTGTCTGTCTGTCTGTCTGTCTGTCTGTCTGTCTGTCTGTCTGTCTGTCTGTCTGTCTGTCTGTCTGTCTGTCTGTCTGTCTGTCTGTCTGTCTGTCTGTCTGTCTGTCTGTCTGTCTGTCTGTCTGTCTGTCTGTCTGTCTGTCTGTCTGTCTGTCTGTCTGTCTGTCTGTCTGTCTGTCTGTCTGTCTGTCTGTCTGTCTGTCTGTCTGTCTGTCTGTCTGTCTGTCTGTCTGTCTGTCTGTCTGTCTGTCTGTCTGTCTGTCTGTCTGTCTGTCTGTCTGTCTGTCTGTCTGTCTGTCTGTCTGTCTGTCTGTCTGTCTGTCTGTCTGTCTGTCTGTCTGTCTGTCTGTCTGTCTGTCTGTCTGTCTGTCTGTCTGTCTGTCTGTCTGTCTGTCTGTCTGTCTGTCTGTCTGTCTGTCTGTCTGTCTGTCTGTCTGTCTGTCTGTCTGTCTGTCTGTCTGTCTGTCTGTCTGTCTGTCTGTCTGTCTGTCTGTCTGTCTGTCTGTCTGTCTGTCTGTCTGTCTGTCTGTCTGTCTGTCTGTCTGTCTGTCTGTCTGTCTGTCTGTCTGTCTGTCTGTCTGTCTGTCTGTCTGTCTGTCTGTCTGTCTGTCTGTCTGTCTGTCTGTCTGTCTGTCTGTCTGTCTGTCTGTCTGTCTGTCTGTCTGTCTGTCTGTCTGTCTGTCTGTCTGTCTGTCTGTCTGTCTGTCTGTCTGTCTGTCTGTCTGTCTGTCTGTCTGTCTGTCTGTCTGTCTGTCTGTCTGTCTGTCTGTCTGTCTGTCTGTCTGTCTGTCTGTCTGTCTGTCTGTCTGTCTGTCTGTCTGTCTGTCTGTCTGTCTGTCTGTCTGTCTGTCTGTCTGTCTGTCTGTCTGTCTGTCTGTCTGTCTGTCTGTCTGTCTGTCTGTCTGTCTGTCTGTCTGTCTGTCTGTCTGTCTGTCTGTCTGTCTGTCTGTCTGTCTGTCTGTCTGTCTGTCTGTCTGTCTGTCTGTCTGTCTGTCTGTCTGTCTGTCTGTCTGTCTGTCTGTCTGTCTGTCTGTCTGTCTGTCTGTCTGTCTGTCTGTCTGTCTGTCTGTCTGTCTGTCTGTCTGTCTGTCTGTCTGTCTGTCTGTCTGTCTGTCTGTCTGTCTGTCTGTCTGTCTGTCTGTCTGTCTGTCTGTCTGTCTGTCTGTCTGTCTGTCTGTCTGTCTGTCTGTCTGTCTGTCTGTCTGTCTGTCTGTCTGTCTGTCTGTCTGTCTGTCTGTCTGTCTGTCTGTCTGTCTGTCTGTCTGTCTGTCTGTCTGTCTGTCTGTCTGTCTGTCTGTCTGTCTGTCTGTCTGTCTGTCTGTCTGTCTGTCTGTCTGTCTGTCTGTCTGTCTGTCTGTCTGTCTGTCTGTCTGTCTGTCTGTCTGTCTGTCTGTCTGTCTGTCTGTCTGTCTGTCTGTCTGTCTGTCTGTCTGTCTGTCTGTCTGTCTGTCTGTCTGTCTGTCTGTCTGTCTGTCTGTCTGTCTGTCTGTCTGTCTGTCTGTCTGTCTGTCTGTCTGTCTGTCTGTCTGTCTGTCTGTCTGTCTGTCTGTCTGTCTGTCTGTCTGTCTGTCTGTCTGTCTGTCTGTCTGTCTGTCTGTCTGTCTGTCTGTCTGTCTGTCTGTCTGTCTGTCTGTCTGTCTGTCTGTCTGTCTGTCTGTCTGTCTGTCTGTCTGTCTGTCTGTCTGTCTGTCTGTCTGTCTGTCTGTCTGTCTGTCTGTCTGTCTGTCTGTCTGTCTGTCTGTCTGTCTGTCTGTCTGTCTGTCTGTCTGTCTGTCTGTCTGTCTGTCTGTCTGTCTGTCTGTCTGTCTGTCTGTCTGTCTGTCTGTCTGTCTGTCTGTCTGTCTGTCTGTCTGTCTGTCTGTCTGTCTGTCTGTCTGTCTGTCTGTCTGTCTGTCTGTCTGTCTGTCTGTCTGTCTGTCTGTCTGTCTGTCTGTCTGTCTGTCTGTCTGTCTGTCTGTCTGTCTGTCTGTCTGTCTGTCTGTCTGTCTGTCTGTCTGTCTGTCTGTCTGTCTGTCTGTCTGTCTGTCTGTCTGTCTGTCTGTCTGTCTGTCTGTCTGTCTGTCTGTCTGTCTGTCTGTCTGTCTGTCTGTCTGTCTGTCTGTCTGTCTGTCTGTCTGTCTGTCTGTCTGTCTGTCTGTCTGTCTGTCTGTCTGTCTGTCTGTCTGTCTGTCTGTCTGTCTGTCTGTCTGTCTGTCTGTCTGTCTGTCTGTCTGTCTGTCTGTCTGTCTGTCTGTCTGTCTGTCTGTCTGTCTGTCTGTCTGTCTGTCTGTCTGTCTGTCTGTCTGTCTGTCTGTCTGTCTGTCTGTCTGTCTGTCTGTCTGTCTGTCTGTCTGTCTGTCTGTCTGTCTGTCTGTCTGTCTGTCTGTCTGTCTGTCTGTCTGTCTGTCTGTCT